>CM055116.1:211325334-211958196 GCA_029206835.1 Rana muscosa
GCTTCTGGTACATAAGGACAGGTGCCAGCAGCAGCACACCACTAGGCCCTTGGTGGATAGAAGAATCCATCCAGAAAGTTACCGGGCCCCTTCCTTCACCGTGAACTCTCACCGGTCCGTCAGAAAGGCCCTCCCCCCAGCCTCCTCTTCTTAGAAGCGGGCTCCCTCGCGAGGGACACCCTGGGACTCCTCTTCCCAGAAGTGGGCTCCAGCTAAAGGTGCTGGGCCCAATGTTGAAGATGTAGCCCCAGGACTAAAGGTGCCTGGGACTGATGCACACGTGGACCCATGGCCTGGAGGGCCATGCGCCACGCACCCGGACTCCGACTCTGGAACGAAGACCCCTCCCAGGCGGCGTCTGCCCCTTATGTATCCCCTCCCGGCATGCACAGCAGGTTGACCACGCTCACTGTACCGTTGCCGAGAGAGGACACCCCAAGGCACAGCACTAATACTAGTGGTTCAACCCTGACCCATTATGGCAGTGCCACCTACAGGCCACAGGGAACTGCACACCAGTATACCTTCCTGGAAATAAAACAGCACAACCTATAAATTGAGAACGGTCTGAGCCTAACTACTATCTCAGACCAGCCCCTTAATGTGGGTACATAGCACCCCTAAATGGGGTGGGCGCTACAGTAATAATAATAATTGATTAATAATAATTTTTAAAATCTTAAACTTGGATTTTGCAATAAGTACGGTAATTTACACAAATTTATTTTATTTGCTTTGCTTTTTTTTTTTTAGCACATTTCTTTCTTATTTGGATATACTAGATTCTAATGTAACCTTCCTGTATATATTTGATTCCAGTAGCACGTCTAAGCAAATGTTGATAAGATTGATCGTTCGGTTTCATCTCTTACCTGTCTGCTGTCTCTGCTGTTACATTCTTCCACTTTCAAAAACATAATACTGATAAGGCAGGTTTTGTAATTTTCTGATTTCTCACTCTACATCACTGCCTCAAGTTAGAATTACCATTGACAACATTCCAGTAGATTTCAGCTCCTCAGGCTTTTTGTTTAAGGCCTCATGCCCACTGACGTTTTTACAGCTGCGTTTTTTACAGCTTAAAAACGCCTGTCCATGTTATTGTAAAAAAAAAAATATTTTTATTTAAAAAAACAAAACAAAAAAAACGTCAGAGCTAAAAAACGCGACCGCGCGTTAGTGCGCGTTTTTGCGCGTTTTTTGACGCTCGCGTTTTTTTCTGCCTAACTCCGACGCTGAGGAACGCACTGGTCCTGGTTTTTTTTTACAGCTTAAAAACGTCTATGCTATTTGCAGCTCAAAAACGTCTAGGTGGGCATGAAGCTATAGACTAACATGGACAGGCGTTTTTAAGCTGTAAAAAACGCTCAAAAACGCGGCTGTAAAAACGTCCATGGGCATGAGGCCTAATTCTTAGTTCACATTTGAATCTTACTTGTTAAGCACTTCCTGACTTGAAAAATCAGTTCCCATCCCTTTCCAATACAAAAAACAACCTAAAAAGCTAGCGCATGCCCTCATCCCAGCTTAACTTTTGGAAAACTTTTTTCTGTGGTCACTCAAATCCACCCTAAACTCAGTTGTCCAACTCATTCAACTGAATACTTACATACCTTCCCAAAACACAACCTCAAATCTGCGTTGGACCCACTTCAATTCTCTACCCTAGTCATTTCTTTACGCCTCCACATTGAGGAATTTTCATGAGCCGCTCTACTTCTCTGGAATTCCTTTCTAAATGCTATTCTCTGGCCCTTGAAACTTTCAAGAACACCCTTAAAACTCACTTCAAGCATATTATTCTAAATGATTATTTTTATGTCACCGATCCAACCTTGTTTTCACCTCTACAATCCAACAAGGCACACAGTGTCATTGTATATTCATCTTACTTTTGCTTTCTACCCCTTAACCCTGTAGATGGTAAGCTCTTTTGTAAACGCTCACTCTTCTCACTGTTTGTTGTTAATGCAGTTTTGCTATGGATCTGTATATGCTAGCCTCTGAAATATTATGGGGTTTATTTACTATAAGCAAATAGACTGTGCACTTTGTAAAGTGCAGTTGCACTCTGCAAGGGCAGCTGTTCCAGAGCTTAGTAAATGAGGTAAAGCTTCACTTTGCAAAGAATACCCAATCACATGCAAGAAAAAAAAAATACAGTATTCTTGCTTGCACATGATTGAATGATAAAAGTCAGCAGAGCTTCTACTCATTTACTAAGATCTGGAGAAACTTCACTTGCAGAGTGAAACTGCACTTTGCAAAGTGCACAGTCTAATTGCCTTTGGTAAATCAACCATTTATGCATTGTGTTATCTGTTCCACCCACTTATAATATATTATCTATTACTTTGTACAGCAGTATGGGAGATGATGAAATGATATAAAAAGATACTAGTGTAGCGGCCCCCTCTCTCTCCTCTCTATTCTTCTTGCTCTGGCTCTTGCTCTGGCTCGGGTGCGACTCTAGGTCGGAGGTGTCACACTCCTCCGCGGGTATGTAGCCTGTAGTAGAAATGGAACTACCACCCCCCACGGACACACAGGGTTGTGGATCCCCGACACCTCCGCCCACACACCAAGTCCCTCCGCCTGGCTTACCTCGGCCTTTTCTAGAGGCAGGACGTTCGGAACTCTTCTTACCGGATTCATCTGGGCCGGGCGTAGGCAGGCGAGATGGTCCACCGCAACCGCTGGACGGGGCTACCATACCGGTCTTTCTCTTCGGCGGTGGACGCTGTGAGACAGTGGTGACCGAGTCAGCATCCTCGGATTTCTCCCTTATTTGAGTACTCACGACCTCCTCCGCGGTCGCTGCAGTGCGCACAGGGATGGCTGTCAAAGCAGTGATTCCTCCAACTTGAGTGGTGCTGCCTGTGGTACGGCCGGGGTAGATGGTTCTTGGCTTCTCGATGACTGTATCTACCTCGAATAGGAACTCCCCACAGACTTCGCATCGCCTGAATGGCTTCAGATGACACACCAGTCCCAAGCAGCCGGGACAAATCACACCCAGGGCCTCAACGTCCATGCATGAATACAGGGCGAATCGTCCCCTTGGCTTTAGCCGAATCCCTGTATCGGTCACCGGAGCAGCAGCAGTCAAAGACGTGGTGGAAGGATGAAGTGGAACCCACGCTGTTTGTCCGAACATGGTGACTTGCTGCTGATCCATTGCGCACTGCAAGTTTTTGCGCCAAATCCCACGTGTAGTCCTTCACACGTATTGGACTCCTCCCCTCTGCACTCTAGTTTGTGGGCTTTTCTTCTTTCCTGGATCACGCCCACGAACTAAGCAGTGCCTGATGGCGCAGTGCAAATAGAAGCCCCCACGTGTAGTCCCTCACACGGCTGAGCTCCCCCCTCTTCTTGCTCTTCTGCGCGGGCCTTTCCCTTTACTGGGTCATGTCCGCGACTTCGAGCAGGAATGCACTTTAGCCAATAATATGGCCGACCTACTCGGAACTTCTCCGGGCAGACATGTTCAAACTCCGTAGTAACAAGAACACCATCCCGGACCCGAGCCCCCACGTGTAGCGGCCCCCTCTCTCTCCTCTCTATTCTTCTTGCTCTGGCTCTTGTCTAGGGGTACCTCTGAGGAGAGAGTGCGAGGTCACCACGCCAAGTTCCCCTGCAGATGTATGTGTAGTGAGAGACAATCCTCTTTTACCTTCGGGTCGGTGTTCTGCATCTGGAGACCTCCTCCTGGTTTCTCGAACAGTGTCTGCCAGTAAATGAGCCCCACACCACTAAAGTCCAACACTCCTTTATTCTTCTCATGGAAAAGTGAACACAATCAGTTGGACTCCCTCAACGAACAGAACAGACAGGGGGTGTGGATGTGAGTAGGCCCAGGCACAATGAACTCTCCTACTTCCTTCCCAGAAGTAGGTTTCTGCTTCCAATCGAGGAAGACATCCCTCCCGGCGGTCTCCGGAGGCTCACCCGTCACTGGCAATTTGCTGCACCAGGTCTTCAGGTAAGTACCCCCTCCGGTCCCTTACGCCACTGGATTCAGGTACCCACTCCCGGGGTCCCCTAGGAAGTTCCTCCCTCGCGGAGCCTTAATTCGGGACCCTCAGTCCCGGACCGCCATCCAAGTACCTCACCCCAGGCTAAAGGTGCCTGGGATGGAACACGACCTCCGCACGTCCTCCAGGCCTAGGCCGCCTAGAGGACCGACACGAACCACCGCCCTCAGGCTGAAGGTGACCGGGACTCCACTCCCGCCACCAAAAATGGCCGCCTCCTTTATACCCTCTCCCAGCAAGCACGGCGGGTTCCCCGCCCCACCATACAACCGCTGAGAGAGGCCAAAAAGAGGTACGACGCTGCAATGATGGCTCAACCCCCCGGGCCCAAAGTGACAGCGCCACCCGGTGGGCCCCAGGGAACCACACATCACAGTTTCCCTACCAGATTCAAATAGAAAAGCACATACCCGCTACACTAGTATAGCAATGTGGACTACAAATGCACCATACAGTGATTCCTGATAATCTCCATGTATCGTATTGTTCCTCTAGTGCCCAGCACCACTAACTGACATTATATTTGTGAGCCAAATCAAAGGGATTATGGGATTGGTAGTAATTGCCTTGCATGCATATACACCTGGACTACATATCCCAGGGATCTTTTTTACCATCTGCGAGATTGCCCTCCCAGGCCTTGTATGTGACAGACCTCTCTGTATAGGGAGAGTGGGGTCGCGGCATACCACGTGGTGTACAACATCCCAACCCGGCCGAGAAGGGCCTATCACTGCTTGCTGTTCGTCAGACATCTATCCAGCACCACCTCGGAAGTCCGACAACCCGTGATTCGCATCATACGATTGTCGCAAGTGATCCGCTTTAAAGATGCCTCTCCCGGAGCCGCAGTCCAGAAGGCATTGTATCGGCCTGTTCGTTGGTGAGAGGGCAATTGCCCACCTTTGCAAACCTTAATTTGTTGCTCTATTGGGACACTGTGTACAGAGAGCTTTGCCCTGGGGAAACACTTTACTGCACTTTTATTTGAACACTGTACATAGACACCTATAGCATCAACCATTTCAAGGAATACACTTACCTTGTTATTGAACCTTATTGGATACAGTTAATGAGCTCTGACTGCCAGTGAAGACCATCTTGCCTCCAACTGGGACATTGCTGTCATTACTACTTAAAGGGCCCTCATACCATTCTTGTTTGCTCAATCTCTCATTAGGATTGAAGGTTAAATAGGCTGGCATGGGTTTCTCCTTTAGAGGTCTTGCCAGGATTAATGCTAAACTCTTGCTTATCCATTCAGGTCATGTTCAAGTGGTAATCCATTGTACATAAGTGTATATAATATACTGTATTGACAAATTGTCTTAACTTGTATTATTGTGGAGACATTTTTCCGCTCAGTTGATCTATTACCTCCTTATGCAAGATTTTGTTTGAGTTATTTCAGTAAACGTTAATAGCATATATACTCACTGAGTTGGTTGACTTATTACTTTAAGGTGGTGCAAGATGTCTGAACCCACAGTGTCAGGTGAGTTGGAATGTTCACAGGGTCATGATGGTGCAGATGAGCAGGTAAACCTAAGCAGTCCCCAAGGGAGTCATGCTACAATAGTAGGTAAAGGCTGGTTGACTATCCATGCTGCATTTAGAAAACGATTAATCCTATATGTTTTATGTAAATTTTAAGAACTATGGATGAGCCAAACATACCTAGGTTCAGATTGAGATGGGTGCTGAAACTGAAATCTATTGAAGTCAATAGGAGCTGCATGCTAAAAACCAGTAAGGGCCAGTTCCTAGGCTAATAGGCAAGGAAGAGTCAAACAAATAGCATGGGTGGGGAACAGGGATTTTAATAATGCCTCAAGTGAAACAGTAAAAATTCAAATTTAAAACCCATGCCTATCCATAACCGCTGATTAAGTGGTGCATCTGTACTATGTATACAACCTAATACAGCAAAACGGTCATTAAAAGAAAAGAAAGACAAAAGGCTTTTTAAAATGCGGGTAAATAACAGATTTTGCTGCTTACTTATGTTTGTAAACAAAGTGGCTGGGGATTTCCCTCATCTATACCAGGCCCTTAGCCTAGATGAGGGTCTGGTAGAGATGTGAATGGGGGAACCCACACAAAAAAAAGTTCCACAGAAAGTTCATACCAGTTTTCCCTGAAAAATAAGACCCCCTTATTCTAGCATGCAGTCTGCCTGTTGTGGTCTCCCCTTCCTCCCGAACCATACCAGATCACATGCCCTCAACATAGGGGGGTAATGTGTCAGGGGATCCCAATGTTAATAAGGACAAAGGTCTTGTTCCCAAAACCCTGGCCTAATGGATTTGGGGGTCTGTGGGTGGAGACTTATGGGAATCTTAAAGCCCCCTTTAAGATAAGGGAACCCCCATGGAATTGCCCCCAATGTGAATGAGTAAAGAGTACATAGTACCCCCACTCATTCACAAACAAATGTAAACAGTAAATAATGTCACCACACTTTTTGAGTAGTCCTTTAATAAAAGATACAAAAAGTCCCATGATTTACATCCACTGTCAATCACATCATCCAGTGATGAAGAGGCGTGTCAATAATGATAAATGATGCCTTCCACCCACCGAAAGAGAAAAATCCAGCTGACCACCGACACATTCCAGCCCCTTCACTCATCCATGCCAAATGAGACCTCTCGGGCCGCCTGGCTAAATATGAACAAAGGGTATGTCTCCAAGTTGATGTTATTGCTATCCCAGCCCCATTATTACATGGCTGAAGATTCATGGGCAGTAAAGGAATGGGGCTGTGTGCCATCATTGGTTGCTGCGGCTTTCTGGGAACTGACTTTTTTTTATGGTAGACCTATTTTGTGCCTAAAATAATCCCAGTGCATGAGGCTTAAAGAGGAACTCAACTCTAGAAGCTGGGTCTAAAATGCAGGCAGAGAGTAAAGGACTAGTCACCAGTATTGATTTTGGTTTCACTGCAGGTGATAATTTTGCCCTTAGTGAGTCAACATGCTTTTTTTCTGCAATGTGTCTCCATGTGGAGGTGGCCATCTTGGTAGAAGCAGGGTTTTCCATTTTCCTATCAGAGTCCCTTGTAAGAACAACAGAGATCAGCACAGTAGCAACATGTTAGAGAAAAGGTACATTTTTTCAGCTTAGGTACAATTAACATTTCAAAATTTTCCCCACAAACAACTAATCTTCACCTCTAAATCAGTTTTGTTCCACTTTAAAGGACAACTACACTTCAAAAAAGGCAATCCCTCTCCAGTCCCTGACTTTTTCTAACTTGCAATTCCCCTCCCCACACCCAGGTGTTTGCTTAGCTCCATAGGTGTGCACAGCCTGTGGCATTAGGGTGTGCACCCCAAAGCTCTAACACATATGCGTTTGACATATTTACTGGCCTCTTCCCTGCTCTCCATCCTGAAACAATGGGAGGAAGGGGGAGCAAGGGAACACATGGGGGACCCAAGCAACAGAAGGAAGAGGAACAGGGAAAGGAGGGGTGGCATATGTTAGTACCGATCGCCTATATTTTCCTCCTGTGGCAGCTGAATGTTGACAAAAGACAGAGGAGGAGAAGCCTACTTTTCAGCTGCTGCAGGAAGAAAATACAGATTGGTTCCAGTAAATTCAACCCCCGCCACCTCTCCTGTCCAGGTTCTGAGGTTCGGCAAGGAAGGATTGCAGTTTACCTATCACATGGCCACCATTGACAGGTTGCCAATTCCAGGGTTAGGGTGTGCCCAGGCACACCTGGCACACCCCTTGCACACGCCTATGCTTAGCTCTCTTTGATGGTGGCCTTTTCTGATGGTTACATTCTATCTACGCCCTAAAATCTGTGCCTGCACAGAAGTATTTAAGGTATTGGCCAGACTGCCAGTAGAGTGAATACTAGTGTTTTCAGATCAGGTGCAGCTCACAATTCTGATCACAATAAGACAAGGTATAGGGCCACAGATACTCCAGTATCTAGCATTTGGTCTATTAAATTAAAAGAGAAGGATAGCATGTTTTGTAGCTTCAAGAGGAATTCTAAAAGCAAGAAGGAAAAAGTAATAAGCATAAGCAACAATCATTCATATCAAAGGAAAAAAGGAAGGTTCATTCGTTTTTGCTTCTTCTTCCAATAAATGTATTCTTCCAATAAACATGTTCTGTTTAGCTTTATTTAGATAGTAATACAATATTGTCTTCCATCATGGCATAAAATTATTTTCTTCCTAAGGCCCCTTTCACACTGGGGCGGGCAGGAGCGGTGGCGGTATAGCAGCGCGATTTTCAGCGCTGCTATACCGTCGTTCTTACCGCAGTATGCGGTCGCTAGGGGGGTGAATTTAACCCCCGCTAGCGGCCGAAAAAGGGTTAATACCGCCCGCAAACCGCGGCTATTGCCGCGGTTTGCGGGCGGTATTACCGCGCTGTCCCATTGATTTCAATGGGCAGCCGTGGTAAAGGAGCGGTGAACACACCGCTCCTTCACCGCTGTAAAGAAGCGGCTATCAGGACTTTTGGAGCGGTCCTGCTAGCGCACTGCTTCAGTGTGAAAGCCTTCGGGCTTTCACATTGAAGGCTACAGGGCAGGAATTTTTCATGCGGTATAATAGCGCTAATATTAGTGCTAAACCGCATGAAAAACGCCCCAGTGTGAAAGGGGCTAAGATTCACTGCAGCAATATTAGCGGCAAATAATGTCATTCATTTGGCCATTTAATGACAATATAATTGCAAATGGAGGATTTATTATGTACACGTGGAAACAACCCACCAGGTTAGCGCTTCTTTTGGCAGACAGTCTGGGATATACAGTAGTATGCTTACTTGCCTTCTAGGCAGTTTCTACTTGTATTCTACTTTTTATGATCACAGACCTTTGTGGCTGTAAATCAATGTGTTCTAAAGCAACTTAATGATAGATAGATAGATAGATAGATAGATAGATAGATAGATAGATAGATAGATAGATAGATAGATAGATAACAACTGCACTATTAATGCATTCCATCAAACTCTTCAGCTGTGCAAAACTCAGAACATTTACTCAGTTTACCATCATTTTACTTTTTTGCAATCTACTACAGTTAGGTCTAATACAGCTATACAAAGACTCAACTTACAGTTTAAAAGTATATATTAAAGTATAACTAAAGGTAAAGAAAAAAAAATGTTTTAAATAGAGTGGAGTGGGATTCGACCCCCTGTCAGTTTGTATTGCTGTCTGTGACCTCATCAGGAAGATTCACCTTCTCTATTTCTTCTGTTTATCATTATCATTGAAAGTGGAAATAAAAAAAATATCCCATATTTGAGTTGTCACCAGAAAAGGAATAGAGGGGAAAACTTCCAATGGGAACATTCTGGTGACTTGAGTGTCCCCAGGGGACTTCCTTCATTTGCCAGGATTTCCTCTCACTTCCTGTTTTGACTATGGGACAGGAAGTGAAGGTAAATCTACCCAATGGGATACAGATGGGAAAAAAAAGGGGGGGTTGAAAAATTCAAATAAAAAAAAAAGTTTTGCCTATAGTTCTGCTTCAATGTTTGAAAAATAACAGAAAACTTGATGTGAAAAACAACTCCGATTAGGATAAACTTAGTGAACGTTTTGATTTTGCTATGGCTGCAGAGTTTGTGCATTAGTGGTGCACTGATTGCATTCACTTGCTGCCTGGAATTACATTTAAATAAACATAAATAGCTTTATATTAAATTCATTTATTGCAGCCCTATATAAAATTCCTGACAGATTTTATAAATATATTTTCCATTATTCATTATTATACAAGGGTATCCCCCATAATTATAGGACCCGTTTCTTTGTGGTCTTTCCACATATTTAGGCTTGTAGATATCAAGATTTATTATACAGAGGGATTTTACATCACTACTCATTGCTGAGGCTGTGGATAAACCTGCCTCAACTGTATTCATTTTAAATGTGTCTGCGTTTAACACTGTAAAAAGTATAAAAAAGTAGGACAAGGAATAATTTTTAAAGCCACACACCAGCTTCTCCACCTTATCCTAAAGTAAAAGCCATAAGAAAAAAAAAATTCACATACAAAAAGTGTAATCCAGCTGAAAACTAGCAGCTCCAGGTTTACAAACCACCCAATAGTAATGAAAACTAAACACTACTCCAGGTAGGTCCCCTCTTCCACTGCCACTCACACAATAGCAGGCACTGGCCCTGTCCGCAGCAATCTTCATAGAACAAAGAAAATTCTGGTTGGCTGCACATCGAAAAAAATCACCTTTTTTAAGATTCTTCCTGTAAAAACACTTCCACAAGATATCATGGGGAATGCAGCAATTGCAAATAACGCGTAGACTTGTGCACAACGGAAAAATTCGTTCCGTTTCGGTTCGCTTCTTGTGCACAACGGAAAAATTTGTTCCGTTTCGGTTCGTTTCTCTCCGGTCCTGTTGATTCGTAATCATTCGTAATTTTGCTAGACGGGATTTTTCGTGTTCGGACTAATTCGTATTTTCGCAAGCGACATTTTTCGTTGAATTTTGTGTTGCTTTATAATTCGTACTTTCGGTAGAGTACGTTGTTTTTCGTTGATTCTGGACACAACTGCTTTCGTAACTTTTTTTGGGTTCGTTGATTCGTAATTTTCCGTGTCTCTCTCACAACGATGCTGCCTATTATGCCTAATGTGCTTCGAATGGATTTGTACTTTTCTAAATACATACCGGTTATTTGTAACGATTCGAAATCTCGTATTTTACTTTCGTTTTTTACATGCGGCTATAGGCTCCGCCCCTGTACACCATTTTGAGAGGGTTCAGCACGGTGAGGGAGAAGCAGAGAGCAGAGCAGAGTGTTATTGTGCTTCGAATGGATTCGAAATCTCGTATTTTACTTTCGTTTTTTCATGCGGCTATAGCCTCCGCCCCTGTAAACCATTTTGAGAGGGAGTTCAGCATGGTGAGGGAGAAGCAGAGAGCAGAGTGAGTGTTATTGTGCTTCGAATGGATTCGTACATTTGTAACTTTTTTCATAACGAATTATGCCGAAGACATTCGGGCATTCGCTATTTTGCGGTATAATTTATTTCGGATTCGGTTTTATTCGTAATTGCTTTGTTCGGAAATTCGAATGCTTCCGAATGTCCGAAAGTTGCTAAATTCGGACGAATTTCGATTCATTACGAAACGAATTGCACAAGCCTACGTAACGCGTTCTACGCTCCATCAGCACTAAGTCATAGCTCACAAGATTATGTTACACACAGGTGTATATATATATATATATATATATATATATATATATATATATATATTAGGGCTGTTACTGGTTAAAATTTTCGTGTTCGATTAATCAATTTTTTTTTAATCGATTAATCGACTAATTTTGATTAATTATAACGCACATACAGATCCAACTACCTTTAGCTGATCTCCTTGCAGGCTGATTCCCAGTGCAGCTACCAACCACTGGAAAAATGGATAGCAGTATACAAAAAACACACAAAGTTAGCGCTCGATGGGAATAGCATTAAAACTTTTATAGTCTTCAAGTAGGTAACAAAATAAATATTGCACTGGAGATAAAATCGATGTAGCTACATAAACTGTAAAAATGATGCAAGTAATACCAAATGGTAGCAAAAGCAGTCATAAAAACATGTAGCTAAGTATGATACTGGTATAAAAATGTGTACAACGATACCACTGCTGAATCCAGATGAGGAGGGGTTAACATCAGTCCGTCGGCATGTAGATGTCCCATGAAGAGAACTATCACAACTCCCAGTGGATGGCTGTAGAATCCCAAGTTTATAGAGGGAAGTGATAGAGGGAAGTGTAACAGCCCTTGCGTGTGGCAGATAGTAAGGTCCCGCCGACATGCAGATATGAAGGCACAGCAAAGGAGTCCTTCAGATGGACATGGCATGCCCCGCCGGTGTCTGTGGCGTCACCGGATCTCCGACGGAACTCCCTGAAGACCTGGGAATTTTGATCCGTCAAAAGAATTTTGATCGATCAAAAAACGTAATCGATTAATTGAGGAATTAATAGTTAATTTCCACAGCCCTAATATATATATATATATATATATATATATAAAAGCAAATAGACAAAGCAATCCTTCAATTAGGAATTACCTGAGGAGACAATTAAGATGCAGCCGGCAGTCATTAGCAGATCCTATCGTATTCATCAAAACTAAAACTGCATAGAAAATATATAATAAACAAACAAAAATAGGCTATTATGGAAACTACAGAAGAAAGGGTCAAAAAATGAATGGTTCATTGATCACAACATTGATCATAACATGAGTATAAGAGCCCTTTCACACTGGAGCGCCCATAGCGTCGGCAGTAAAGCGCCGCCATTTTTTTTTTCCAAGAACATTTTATTAAAAGTTTTACAAGTACAGAGTAAATGTCGAGGATAGGGTACTCAATGAACAGCAACGTACAAATAATCGAGAAACGTCTTACAATCAAGGAATATCATAGGCAACGTTGAACAAGTCGCTTAAACAATTGTAAATATATCAGCATATAAGGAATAACGGCTTCCAGCACTAGAATGTGGCATTTGACGCCTAAGAGGCCTTAAGAGTTAACAGATCCGTATTTAGTATGTGAAACCAGGGGATGTCGAGATGGTAAGAGGGATGGACCCAGGTGAGTCAACCTCTACCCGCTCACCCCAAAGGGTTCATGCTGTGAGCGGGAGGGGACTCATGATAAGGCCAGAAAGAGCTTGAACAGGACTGGGTCAACCCTAATGTAGCATTACTTATCCCTAAAAAAAAAAAAATTGGTAATCTCTATCAAATGTGGGCCTGGAGGGAGAGATCTGACTGCGCATACAGCACAGAACACCTGTCATGCATAGAAAAAGGAATAGGGTATTTCATATGTATTCCTATGGTGTTGGGGTATGTAATCCAATGGTACTTAAGAAGATGAGGAGTAGGGGGTGGCAAGGAGGGGGGGAGGGGGGAACGGAAGTCTCATGTGTTCAGATTCAGAGCAACTTAGTGTACCCCTATGCGGGGCGAAGGTGTGTTGGAAGGGCCCCCTGTCCATGTGGGATCTCTATAGTGGGCCCAGCATGCCCATGAATCTTGTCTGGTGTGCGGTACCATCTAGAGTACAGTTTGTACCTATTTTCTTGCATAGAGACGTTTATGGAACCCTTATGTGTATGCTCATGAACGTGTTCCCAGTCTTCTGTGGACAGCTCTATTGCCAAGTCTGTTTCCCAACGCCTATGAATTTTATCATGGGAGGATGATTTGTTGAGTAAGAGAGCAGTGATCGTTGAAATCAGATGGCTTTGGGGTGCAGACTCAAAACATATACTTTCAAAGGGGGTAAAGTTCCTACACCATCGGGAAATTGGTTGGGCGTTGTGCAGAACGTGTCTGATCTGGAGGTATTTGAAAAAAGATATGGAAAGATCAGTAAATTTGGCGGACATGTCTGAGTGAGACAGGAGCACTCCTTTATTGAAAAATTGAGAAGCCCTTGATGGCCGAGGTGCGGTGTGACCGGATACATCTTTGGCCGAGAGACCAGGCGGGAAATCTGGATTTTGGTTTAGCGGTGTCATGGGACCGGGATAGGGTGTCATGTTGAGAATATGACTCGTTGCTCTAAAATGAAGTAACGTGGGACCTATAAGAGGATGAGCTGAGCATTCAGTAGGGATGGAGTTCGGATTGATCCAGGGGAGGTGAGAAAGCGGTATTCTCGTGAAAGCATTTTCCAAATGGATCCATGCCTGGGTACTCATGTGCGTGCCAATCCACAATTCTCGTGAGCTGGCAGGCCCTATAATATGTGCGCAAGTCCGGCAACCCTATACCTCCCTGATGCTTGGGTAGAATCAGTTTATCCCAGCTCAACCAGGGAGGATGAGTGGACCATAGGAGGTTTCTGCACATTCTCTTGAAGGACGTGAAGAACAATCTGGGGAGGACGTTCATTTTTAAAATTGCCGCTCTGCCAAACCATGAAAAAGGGCCTTTAGTCCAAGCATTAAGGTCTCCCTGTATTTTCTGTAGTGTGGGTATAAAGTTTCTGGCATAGAGGTCAGACAGTTTGGTGGGAAGTTTAATGCCTAGATAAGTTATGTCGTTAGGTTTCCAGCTAAAAGGGAGGTTGGCTTGACAGAGAGATACCGTCGCTGTCGGTAGTGTTATGTTAAGAGCTTTTGACTTGTCAAAATTAATTTGCAGGTTGGACAATTTTTTAAAGAGCTCAAAATCTCTGAGAAGATTAGGGAGAGTGGTCAGAGGATCAGTTAGGAAGAGTAGGATATCGTCCGCGTAGGCTGCAATCTTATCTTGTCTACGATTAATCTCTATCCCTTTGACATCAGGGTTCTCCCGTAATCTGCGGAGGAAGGGTTCCATGGTGAGAATGAAAATGAGGGGACAGCCCTGACGTGTGCCGTTGGCAATGGAGAAGGTGTTCGACAGCTGGCCGTTGATCCTGAGCCTGGCCGTGGGGGATGAATATAATGCCATGATCATTTGGAGGAAACGAGGGGGAAGCCCCAGTGCTGACAGTGTAGCGGACATATAGTCCCAGGCCACTCTGTCTAACGCCTTCTCTGCGTCAAGGGAGAGGAAGAAGCCTTTATTGTTAGTGGAAGTTAACCAATGGTGGATATTTATGGTCTTAGTGGTGTTGTCCCTGGCTTCTCTGCCCGGGACAAAGCCAACTTGATCAAGTGAGATAACTTTGGGGAGGACACGGTTCGCTAAGATTTTTGCATAAAGCTTAACATCTACGTTAAGTAGAGAGATGGGGTGGTAATTAGACACTAGTGTGGTATCCCTGTCCGGCTTCAGTATCAGGGTAATGGGTGCTTCCAGGATATCCGTATGAGGAAGAGGGGAAGTGGGAAGGGCATTAAAGGCTTTAACGAAGTAAAATAGTCAATAGTTCAGAGAAGGACTTGTAATAATTGGTCGAAAGGCCATCCGGGCCGGGGCTTTTGCCTGCTTTTAGCTGTTTCAAAGCTAAGAGAGTCTCATCTATAGAGATAGGAAGGTCAATGTCTTCCAGGTCCTCAGGGCTGAGCGGAGACGAGCTATACTGAGTCAAGAAGTCAGTTATGGTCTTGGATCGGTCAGTGGAGTCGGCTGTTTGACGAGGTTTGGGTAAGTTATACAATTTGGAGAAGTAGGTAACAAATTGGCCAGCTATGTCTTCTGTAAGGGCTACATTAGTTCCCGATGGGGTCTTAATAAAGTGAATGGTGTGTGCAGTCTTTTTCTTTTGCAAGGCTCTCGCTAACAGCTTCCCGGCCTTGTTACCGAACTCATAACAAAGTTTATGCGTCAGTACAAATTTACGTTTCAGTGTCGTTTGGAGTTCCGCTAACAAGTCTTCCCGTGCTGTTAGGAGTTCAGCGAGGCAGCTGGAGGCTAAGGAGAGTTTATGTGTACGTTCTAATGATTTTATACGATTAGACAATTCCTCAATGCAAGCTTTTCTGAGCTTTTGCCTTTTGGCCATCAGGGAGATAAGTTCGCCTCGAATAACACATTTATGTGCGGCCCAGACCGTGATAGGGGAAGTGTCCTCTGTGACATTATCCGCGAAATAGTGAGAGAGGCGGTCAAATATTGATTGTGTGTTATCCATGTCCAACAGCAGGGAGTCATCCATGCGCCAGATCTCGGATCTGGAGCGCCATAGTGGAAAAGTCAGTGTCAAAGTATTGGGGTTATTGTCTGAGAGTAAGCCCTCCGTAAGCAGGGTAAGGTCCTTTTGCGTGACAAAAAAATGGTCAAGTCTGGAATACTTGTTATGCGGAGGGGAAAAGAAGGTAAAATCTTTAACGTTCGGATGCAGTGTACGCCAGGTATCATGAAGGGTCAGGATGCTTAGTTGGGATTTGATTGCACGGAGAGCTCTATATGTCATACACGAGGATCCATTTGAGGTGTCTAAGGAAGGAGTCAGGGGAACATTGAAGTCACCACCCAAAATAAGCATACCAGATTGAAAAGCGGTGAGTTGATGAAGTGTAGTGCGGAAGAAGGACACCTGTTTCGAGTTCGGGGCGTATACGTTTGCGATGGTCAGGGGCTTACCATGAAGTGTGCCTTTGAGGAAGAGGTACCTGCCTTTGGTGTCTTTTTGGATCTCCGAGACCTGGATAGGGCAATGTTTAGAAATTAGGATAGAGACGCCCTTGGATTTTGCCTCTTCATTGGCAGCGTGGTAAACCGTCGGGAAAAGATTGTGGAGCTTAGGGATATTGTCCGCTCTGAAGTGAGTTTCTTGGATAAGTGCAATGTGGGTCTTGGCTTTCTGAAGGGTGTATAGTAGTTGCGAACGCTTTTCTGGGGTATTTAAACCGCAAATGTTTAAAGAATACAGCTTAAATTGTAGCGGGTGTCTCTGACAGAGTGGGCTCATAGTGGAGGGGTCGGGGGCTTCCGTCATTGTGATGGGGAAATAGGGCGGGTGGGAGGGGACGGTGGTGGATGTACAGGAGAGAAAGGAGGGGGGTTAAGGAGATATCAGTCTAAATCAGGAGTGTATAGCAGCTGTAGGTGTATAACCGATGGGGAGGAGGGGTGGTGCCCACCTCCTCTGAGGGGGGGATGAAGAATCGGAGATGTACAGTGCGTATAGGACGACAGCACGCCTATCAGAGTGCTGGCAGCGCTACACGCAACTGTGTGGGGGTTGACCAAAACCACACCGGAAGTATTTAATTAAACAGAACAGTTTGGGGAGGCCAGTCACCTCAGGATGTTTGAAGCTTATGGAGGGGAGGTACGTCCCCAAGGAACCAATAGGGGGAGGGGTGAGGATATACAACAGTAAACTGGGAAATACGTACAGAGGAGGGGATAAGTTGCAGAAGTGCTGGAGCATACGGAAGAACTCTCGGGAGTGGGGGTCATGCTAACCAAAACAGTATAACCCTCTGCTGGAGCTCCCCCGGAGAATGGCGCGGGTGATCCAGCAAGGGGGCTGGATGAACAGACATTAAGGAAGGAAGGAAGTACGGGGTCATCCTAACTGCATAAGATAAAACAACAGATAACAATAAACATTCTGTGAACGTGGTGCAGCACTTCTTACCTATCTATCGTAAGAGGACACCTAGGTTTCTAGCTATTAATGTCATACAGTACCGTGCATGTGAGGCAGATTGACTGTTAAAAGTCCCGTTTGTAATAACTGCAACAGGTCGGCAATGTATCAAATAGCTATAACAGAAGGGTGTGGAGAAAAGGGGTTCGAGCGGCCATAATGCAGGCACACAGAGTAGTCACTGGGGCCCCCATGTAGGTTCATGCCACTACTGAACCCTGTAGCACAGTCCAGGGATATCCAGGAGAGGATGGGGAGTTCAGCTGTCAGGGAGTGGGTTCTCCACTAGTCAAAGATGCTATAAAGTCCCAAACCGGCCTGAGCAAGGAAATGGCAAGGGCAGCGTCTGCAACAGGTATAATCTTCAGACGATGAGGAGGGACACATCCATCGTCAAAGCACAAGCAGTCAAGCCCCGGTAGTGGGAGAGTAGATATGGATGGCCATTCAAATTTGAGCTTACCGGCTGGTAGGACTGGTATCCACAGTCATTGCCAGAACCTTCGGTGAATGGTGAGCAGAGACGAGCAGTCCAGAACACGGGACGGAGCAGCGGAACGATGCGACAGTCGAGGATGTTGTTCCAAAGTCGCTTCCGGAAGTATGTCACGTTCAGCGGCGTCAATCATCCAGGAACCAGCAACATGCCGCTGGGAGCTATGGGATTCGTAGTTTTCCCGAAGGAACTTGCGCGACGTGTCAGAGCAGTTCCGAGAGACACGTAGCCGTCCCGCGTCACTGAAGCACTGCACAGTGTAGCAGAGGGGAGGAAACACAGCGCAAACAGATCAGTTCAAAAACAGTGAAAAAAGAGAAACTCACAATTCTTTAGGCAGTGCACACACTCCGAAAAAAAATAAAAAAAAGATTCACAGCCAATGGAAAGCGGGGGGTAAACAGGGAGCAGCATCGTAGGGATGTAGCGATGATTTTCACGATCAATAATCCCGGCGAGCCCTCTGGGATCCTGGGGGAGTAGAGGGGCTGTGCTCCTGGTGATAGTTGCGGGAAGAGGTGTGGCGTCTCGAGCCCGACGGGGAGCGTCTCCTGCAGGAGCCGGGGGCCTGAGTCTCCATAGGTTCCTCCGTACGTTTACCCGGTCTGTACACCGCCTGTCTGAAAGCGGCATACCAGTCCGGGACAGCCACATGGGGGATTCCGAGGGTGTCACAAAAATTAGGCAGGTCCTCTGGTACTTTCAGAAGCGCTGTGCGGCCATCCACCGTGGCAGAAAGGCAGAAGGGGAACTTCCACTTATAGCGGATGTGTTTAGCACGGAGGGCCTCCAGCAAGGGTCTCAAATCACGACGATGCTGTAAGGTGATTCCTGAGAGGTCCTGAAAAATTTAAACTGGCGCCGTTCCATGAGACAGCTGCTGGCCCCTTGCCAGTCTCAGGATGTCTTCCTTGAGTTTGTAATCCACTATACAGCATACTATGTCCCGGGGGGGGGATCAGTGTCTCTACCCTTGGGTCTCAAGGCACGGTGGATGCGTTCCATTGCGATCGGAGTTTGCGGTGGTCTGTTGAGCAGGCCGTTAAAAAGTTCAGTCACTGCCTGGGAGATGTGTTCCCCTTCTACTGATTCAGGCACACCTCTCACCCTCAGGTTATGGCGGCGCCCCCTGTTGTCCAGGTCTTCCA
Organism: Rana muscosa; assembly: GCA_029206835.1. Lineage (NCBI taxonomy): Eukaryota > Metazoa > Chordata > Amphibia > Anura > Ranidae > Rana > Rana muscosa. Next base: position 211,344,077 of record CM055116.1, read on the forward strand.
CATGCCTCTGCATGTCCCGGAGCTGTAGGGTATGGGTGTCAATCTTCCATGTGGCACGGTGAATGACCTCTTCAGGTTTCTCTGCTGTCTTTCCCACTACATGCACTCTGTCCGTGAGTGCACGAATGTCCAGGCGGAGTTCAGAGATGGCCGCCGACAAGGTGTCTTTGATGTCCGCAGCGATTGTCCTCAGGTCATGTATGTTGAGCTGGGGAGAAGGAAGGGGGCAGTCATTCCACCGGTTCCCTCGGCTCCAGCGCCGCTATTTTTACCGCCGACGCTATGGGTGAATTTCCTGCGCATTTCGGTCGCTAGCGGGGCGGTTTTCCCCCCCCTGCTAGCGGCTGAGAAAGGGTTAAAACCACCCGCAATGTGCTATAGCCGCGCTGTCCCATTCATTTCAAAGGGCAGCAGCGGTGGAGGAGCGGTAAACACACTGCTCCTTCACTGCTGCAAAGATGCCGCTAGCAGGACTTTTTCATACTTCCTGCTAGCGCAACGCTCCAGTGTGAAAGCCCTCAGGCTTTCACACTGGAATGAATGGGGCAGCAGTTTAGCAGCGTTTTGCAGGCGCTATTTTTAACGCTATAGCGCCTGCGAAACGCTCCAGTGTGAAAGGGGTCTAAAGCAAACTCTCTCATTCATAGTAATGCGAAACATCCCACTCATGATTTAACCCCAAAGGTTTCCTAGCACTCAAACAAAAGAATCCAAAAAAAAGTATTTTTTACACAACAACCTGAATTTGTCACCCCCTCTGTTAGGAACACCAATTTTTTTCCATGCATTGTATATGTAAAGCTGAGGTATCGCCAGCAATGAAATGGTTGGCTATATTAGTAGAATGCTTTTTTCTTATATCATACGGGTGATTATGCAAAGGTTCTCTCAGTCTGCAAGTTGTTTAACCTACATATTGCACGGAGCAAAGTCCACATGTGATTTTTATTTTTTTTAAATAATTATTTATTGTGGATTTGAATAGAAAACAGTACAGAATACAATGTATGAAAGTGAACAAAGCATTAAATATCTCCATAATAAATCATACTTTTCTTAAATATGTAGCCCACAAAATTATTGTTTAGTTTAGTTATCAACATGTATAAAACATATACATTATATTACCAAAAGTATTGGGACACTTGCTTTTACACGCACATGAACTTTAATGGCATCCCAGTCTTAGTCCATAGGGTTCAATATTGAGATGGCCCACAATTTGCAGCTATAACAGCTTCAACTCTTCTGGGAAGGCTGTCCACAAGGTTTAGGAGTGTGTCTATGGGAATTTTTGACCATTCCTCCAGAAGCGCATTTTTTAAGGTCAGGCACTGATGTGGACAAGTTTAACGTGGTGAATCCACGTTAACCCCAAGAAAAAGTAAGTGGAAAAAAATGTCAACGTATGTAGGTGACCCAAATAAATGACAGTGCTGCAACTAAATCAAAAAACCTGAATATTCAGCTCATAAAATTGTACAAAAAATCGTTCAGTTGCGCAACCCAGAAAATACACAACCAAACATGTGCAAATAAATGTATCATATATGCATCCTTCCCGAGGTAAGTTTAAAAACAAAACACTTGTGATGTATCATATAAGTGAATTTGAAACAAACACTTGGATGTGAAAATAATTTAAATGTTCATAACAGGTGACATTCAGTGTGGTTTGATTGCAAGTGGATCCTTTGGTAAACCAACAAGATGATGATGCTGTTCACTCAATCCTTCCACAAGTTAGCCAAGAAATAATAGGATTTTTATAACAGCTTACCTGTAAAATCCTTTTCTTGGAGTACATCACGGGACACAGAGCGACATAGTCATTACTAATGGGTTATATAGTTACCGTCAGGTGCTGGCACTGGCAACTTCCAAAACCGGAAGTACCCTCCCCTATATAAGCCCCTCCCATCCGGGAGCACCTCAGTTTTGTAGCAAAGCAATAAGTGTCCCCAAAGAGGGGCGGGAGCTCTGTGTCCCGTGATGTACTCCAAGAAAAGGATTTTACAGGTAAGCTGTTATAAAAATCCTATTTTCTTTTTCGTACATCACGGGACACAGAGCGACATAGTCATTACTAATGGGATGTCCTAAAGCAATGCCAAATGAGGGGGGGGATACACCATATATAAGCTGAGCGCTATCAGACATGAGGATCTTTTGCGGCCTGCAACACACTGCGCCCAAAGGCGACATCCTCCTGACTTCTAACGTCCACCTGGTAGAACCTAGTAAACGTGTGTACTGAAGACCATGTTGCGGCCTTACAGATTTGAGCCAGGGAGGCCTGGTGATGCACTGCCCATGAAGTTCCAACTGCTCTCGTGGAGTGCGCTCTAACTTCGAACGGAGGCGGTCTCCTTCTCAAGCCATAAGCTTGCATAATGACCTGTCGAATCCACTTGGCTAAAGTAGATTTTGACGCTGCCTGACCCTTTCTGGGGCCTTCCGGCAGTATAAACAAAGTATCCGTTCTGCGAATCTGAGCAGTGGCTTTTAGATAAGCTTTAACTGCTCTTACTACATCCAAAGAATGCAATAACTTTTCCTCTACCGAAGTAGGTTTGGGGAAAAAAGAAGGAAGAACCACATCTTGGTTCAAATGAAACCTCGATACCACCTTAGGAAGAAAGGCTGGATGAGGACGTAACACTACTCTGTCCTTATGGATAACCAGATATGGCTCCTTACAGGACATAGCTGCTAATTCCGATACTCTTTTAGCCGAACAAATGGCTACTAGAAAAATCAATTTCCTGGTGAGAAGCACCAAGGAAATATGCTGTAATGGTTCAAATGGTTGTTTCTGTAGAACCGACAGAACCAAGTTTAGATCCCATGGACATATGGGAATACTAACCGGAGGACTAATACGCATCACTCCTTGTATAAAGGCTTTGACTAGTGAATGCGAAGCCAAGGGCCTTTGAAAAAATATTGACAAGGCCGAAATCTGACCTTTGATAGTACTCAAGGCAAGCTTCCTATCTACAGCCCATTGTAGGAAGTCCAGAATTCTACCTATTACGTATTTACGTGGATGCCATTTCTTGGCTTCACACCAGGCGATGTACGCCTTCCAGATTCTATAGTAGATCTGCCTGGATACCGGTTTCCTGGCATTGATCATGGTAGACACCACAGCATTAGAGAGCCCTCTCTTTTTTAGAATGTGGGCTTCAATAGCCAGGCCGTCAAACCTAGGGCTGGTAAGGAAGGGTGGTATATCGGTCCCTGCGAAAGCAGGTCCGGACGATGTGGGAGGGTCCAAGGACTCCCCACAGACATTTTTACGATCTCCGCGTACCATGCTCTTCGGGGCCACGCTGGAGCCACCAGAATCACTGGTTTCTTTTCTACCCTGATTCTGCGGAGTAATCGAGGTAACAATTGTGGCGGTGGGAATGCATATATCAGCTTGAACTGATCCCAAGGGAACACTAGGGCATCCGAGCCGCACGCTAGGGGATCCCTTGTCCAAGAGACAAACCTGTCCACTTTCGTGTTGAACCTGGATGCTAGCAGATCTACATCCGGTGTTCCCCACCGCTGACATATTGTCCGGAAAACCTCGGGATGAAGGGACCATTCCCCTGGGCATAATTGTTGGCGACTTAGAAAGTCCGCCTTCCAATTCTCCACCCCTGGAATGAATACCGCAGATATGGCTGGGACATATCTTTCTGCCCATCTCAGGATGTAATTTACTTCCCTTTGGGCTGCACGACTCCTGGTGCCCCCCTGACGATTGATATATGCCACTGCTGTGGCATTGTCTGACTGAACTCTGACAGGGGACCCTTGGAGTTTGGATGTCCATGCTACTAGGGCATACCGGGCTGCTCGTATCTCTAAGAGATTGATGGGCAGGGCCTTTTCCGCATCCGACCATCTGCCCTGGAGAGACCATTGCTCCAGTACTGCTCCCCAGCCTAAAAGGCTGGCATCTGTAGTGACCACCTTCCAGGAAATCGGACTGAAGGATTTCCCTCTTTCCAGATTCCGGGGAACCAACCACCAACGGAGGCTTCTGCGAACGGAAGGGGACAAGGACATTGGTACGTCCAGAGCCTGAACTTTTTTGTTCCAGGCTGACAGTATGGCCCTTTGCAACTTCCTTGAATGGAATTGACCGTAGGGTACTGCTTCGAATGATGCCACCATTTTTCCCAGCAGCCTCATGCACAGGCGTATGGATGGCTGTCTTTTTGAACCCACTAAGTGGATCAAATCTCTCAAAGACGACCCCTTTTCTTGAGGCAAGAAAATTTTTCTCTGGTCTGAATCCAGCCTTAGCCCCAAGTATTCCAGACTTTTGACTGGTTCTAGGGCTGACTTGTCTCGGTTGATAATCCAACCGTGATATTCCAGATACTTGATTGTCTCGTGAACAACCACTTCTAGTTTTTCCACTGAGTGGTCTATCAGCAACAAGTCGTCTAGATATGCCATTATCGTTACACCTCGTGTTCTTAGATTGGCCAATAATGGGGCCAGAATTTTTGTGAACACTCTTGGTGCTGTGGCCAGACCGAAGGGTAAGGCTCTGAACTGAAAATGGCGCCCTTCTATCGCAAAGCGTAGAAATTTTTGGTGGGCTGGAAAGATGGGGATGTGCAAATACGCATCTTTGATGTCGATCGAGGCTAACCATTCCTCCCCTTGTAGGGCAGTGGCTACCGATCGGATCGACTCCATCCGGAAAGTCCTGATATGCAGGAATTTGTTTAGCCCTTTTAGATTTAATATGGGCCTCACGTCCCCGTTTGGCTTCGGAACTGTAAAGAGGTTTGAGTAAAACCCGAACCCCCATTCTTCCAGGGGGACCTCTATAATTACTGCTTGAAGCAATAATTGTTCCAGTGCCAACAGGAGGGATCCTCTCTTCTGGGGATCCCTTGGCACGTTCGACCTTATAAAGCGGGAAGGAGGGGAGTTTTTTAACTCCAATTTGTATCCCAGATTTACTGCGGAGAGCACCCATCTGTCTCGGATCGTGTCCCGCCAGGTTTCTGTGAACAACTGAAGTCTTCCCCCCACCCGATTGGGTGGGGGCAACCCTTCATGCATTTGACTTTGGGGGAGGTTTTGTACCTCTCCTGCTCCAGGGCTTCTTGTTACCCTGCAACTGTCCCTGATTTTTACCTCCGGGATTTGACCGGGGAGGCCGTCGGAACTGTTTCACAGCCGATGTCCTAGGGACTGGAGAAGCCGGCCTCTTAAAAGAGGGACCTCTAACTCTATTTTTGACCGGCAAGAGTGTACTTTTACCGCTGGAAATTCTCTGGATATACTTGTCCAGGTCTTCCCCGAATAAACGCTCCCCATGAAATGGGAAGCTGACCAGCAATTTTTTACAGGGAGCTTCAGCAGACCAGTTTTTGAGCCATAGAAGCCTGCGCATATGTACTACAGACAGCGTAAGGCGGGAGGCCTGATGGATTGAATCCTTTATAGCGTCCACCGCAAAGCATAAGGCTCTAGGTAGATCAGCTAGAGCAAGCGCCTGCTGATCTGGCACGTCCCTTAAGACCTGTTTCAACTGATCCTTCACTGCTTGGCAGACCCCTATAGCTGCCACTGCTGGTTGTGTCACCAATCCTGCTGTAGAAAAAGCAGATTTCAATAAGGACTCCAATTTTTTATCTATTGGGTCCTTGAACATTTGGACATTTTCCACCGGACATGTCAGTGATTTATTCACACAAGAGATGGCTGCGTCCACTGTAGGGACCTTCCATTTTCTGACGAACTTATCCTCCATAGGATAGACCACCGGAAATCTCTTGGGGGGAGTAAATATTTTGTCAGGATGCTCCCAATCCTGGTAAATGAGCCCCTCCAATAAAGGATGGATCGGGAAAGAACAAACAGTCTGGGGTGCTTTTAGCGACCCCAACGAGGAGACAGAAGAGGAGGATGGCTCCGCAAGTGGCATTTTAAATGCTGATCGGACCATATTAGTCAGGGACTGAACCCATAACCTCTCAGCATGTGATGCTGAGAACGGCTCCTCCACTGTTGATTCCTCTACAACTGAATCAACCTCATCCTGATCCCCCTCAGGTAGGTCGACCTCTGTATGGGACTGTTGCTCTGTTAACAGGCACTCTGAGGGAGGAGACGGAGATCGAGCACTTTTCTCCTGTGACAGGGAAGCAGCAATTAGTGCTGACAATCTCTCTTCCAGCCCTCCCAGAGCTGAGGAAAAAACCTCCTCTGTTACATACACAGGAGCAGGTGAACTGGGGACAGCCACAGTACCAGGTACTCCTGGGGGTGCCCTACGGTCACTAACCTCTGATTCTTCAGGGGAGACTGGTGCAGCCAAAGCATGCCCAAGATCCTCAGAGCCCGATGGAGACCCCCTATTCCTCCTGGAATTTCTAGTCCCGGAGTTTTTAGACGGCATATTCCTAAGCCACAAAGCTGAGGTATTCCAGCCGAAAATACACCAGTTACTGATAATAGTCTAGCATAAATGCTGCTATAATAAACAGTTGGTGTCTACTAATGTGCCTTTCTAGGGGATGCCTGTATCAACCGCTTGCTGTATGCCTTTAAATGTTGTCAGCTCTGTCTCTGTACTTCATAGCCAGCTTACTGCAATAATGTGGCTTTTTAAAACCTGCTGGGACGCCCGCACATGCGCAGAAGCGCTGCGGCGCGCACAGAGCGTCATCCCCCAGGCCCCGCCCCTTTTTCCGGCCACCTCTATATATAGAGGCGCGTGCACGCGCACGCGCGCGGCCACGTGCGCCTCGGCGCTAATTTTCAAACATGGAAACCAGGGACAGGAGCCAGGGCCCCTTTTGCCGCAGGCCGGGGGATAGACGAACACTGCAACATGGCAGAGGAAACAGTTTCCTGTAGGAGAACTCACCAGCTGCCTGGACTTTGCTCTCTGAGAAGAAACTAGTCCATATGACAAGAAAAACATTCCACAGCGGCCTCTAGTGGACAAACACAGGTACCGCAGTTTAATATACTAAACATATATAAAAAAACATTCTTTTTTTTTTTTTTTTTTCTTGACCACTATTAAAAATTATTACATTTTTTTAGTAGTTACAGGCATGCACAGATATTAGCGGGAATACCATTAGGTAACAGACAGAAAGACAAATTAGGCTTGGGGGTCCCCCAATAGAACCAAGTTCCTGGGGGCCCCCACTTACCTGTTCCCCGCCGCAGGACTTTGTTTGGTCCACAAAAGCCCAAACTTCACCTATCACGGCAGGCATTGTAATCAAACCTTCAGGGACCGGGTTCCCAAGGATTCCACTCCCCTGGACCTGTATAGCACCCTGCACAGAAAACATCTTGGTCGTGGGTATGACCAGAGCTCTGGATCCCAGGGTCCAGCTCTCCTAAGAGAAGCATTACAGGCAGAACCTTGCTCTTCTCTGCAAGGCCCGGGTACCGACCGTTTAGCTATGAAGCTTTTTTGGTCGGATCCGGAATAGCTTACTGAGGCCCAAAAGAACCTGTACGCAAGCTCAGTGAAAAACACATGTTTCTTCTTGGCCAACACCTTAGACACTGGCAAAAAACTGAGGTGCTCCCGGATGGGAGGGGCTTATATAGGGGAGGGTACTTCCGGTTTTGGAAGTTGCCAGTGCCAGCACCTGACGGTAACTATATAACCCATTAGTAATGACTATGTCGCTCTGTGTCCCGTGATGTACGAAAAAGAAAATAAGAGTAGCCAAAAAGGCTGCTTTCCAGAACTGTAGGATCTCTATTATGGAGATCATATGGGCACATATAAGAGGGATCAATCTGGCAAAACCGATCAGCTCACACATCCATCGGGATCCTCTCCTCCACTTTCAGTTCCTGATGTGGACGAGAAGGCCTGACTTGTAGTCTCTGCTCTAATTCATCCCAAAGGTGTTCTATCGGGTTGAGATCAGGACTCTGTGCAGGCTGGTCAAGTTCCTCCACCCCACAGTAGCTCATCCATGTCTCTATGAACCTGGCTCTTTATGGCCAGGCCAACTCAATATTAAACCCTACAGACTAAGACTTGGATGCCATTAAAGTTCATGTGCAAGTGAAGGCATATAACATACATTATCATCTACATAGAACGGAAACTTTTTTTTTTTCATTCCTCTCCTTCCCTCCTTCCTCCCTCTTTTTAAAAGGAAAAAAAAAAAGGAAGAAAGAAGAGAATAATGAGAAAAAAAAAGAAAGGAGGAAAAATAAATAAAAGGGGGGGGGGGGGGTTAAGCAAGCCAATGCACTGCGACGAGCAATATAATAAAGTTAATGGTGTGAAGATAAGCCAAGTTTAGCTAACTAACATTCAAAGTCAGATCAAAGGCACCTATTCATAAAAAGAGATTTTTCAATTTTTCTAGTGATGTACCTGTTTTTTTTACCCCTTTCAGCACTGAATTAAAAATAAATAAAAAAATAGAAAGGTATTTACCAGTTCTATTCAATATACAAAAGGTATTGACCAAAGATATCAGAACTGTGTCTCGAAGAGCCCCTACTCTAGGTAGGTATTCGTCTCTCAGTGTGTATTCCAGCAAGAATAGTGCACCCTCCCACTGGCTTCGGTTTAAAGGAACTTTTCAATGTGGAATAGATGGCTGTCCATGTTATTCACATGTGAAAAGAGGCGATATGTTGCAAGTAAGCATAAGGATTATAAGATTTTTTCCTTTAATAATTGTAGCACAAACAATGTTATCACATGTGGACTTTGCTCCATACAATATGTAGGTTGGACAACCCACAGACTGAGAGATTGTTTGCATAATCATCTGTATGATATAAGAAAAAAACATTCTACCAATATTGTCAACAGCTTCAGTGGGTGTCATGCTGGCGATACCTCAGTTTTACATATACAAGAAGTGTAAAAATTATTGTTCCTAAAAGAGGGGGTGATAATTCAGGCTGTTGTGTAAAAAAAAAAGTTTTGGGGATTTTTCGTTTAGTAACTAGGAAACCTTTGGGCAGGGCTGGTGACACCCTAGGCAAAACCTAATTTTGCCGCCCCACCCCTGACCCCACCCCCTTTTCCCTGCCCATGTATACTCCACTTTTTAATGAAGCGCCCAACAAATGCAGCCCACCGGCACCCATAAAATGAAGCCTCACCAGCGCCCATCAAATGCAGCCTCACCAGCGCCCATCAAATGCAGCCTCACCAGCGCCCATCAAATGCAGCCTCACAAGCGCCCATTAAATGCAGCCTTACCAGCGCCCATCAAATGCAGCCTTACCAGCGCCCATCAAATGCAGCCTTACCAGCGGCGATCAAATGCAGCCTCACCAGCACCCATCAATAAATGTTGGCTTACTTCCATTCATTTGGAAGTCAGGACACAGACACAGTCCTCCGTCTCGGCGCTGCGCCTCTGACACTATGTGTGAACGGAGCGGCGGCTGCCTGCTGATGCTGAGACTTACTTGCTGTAGAGATAAGAGAGTAGGAACAGCAGTGGCCAGGCGCCCTAGGCAGAAGAGTGCCCTAGGCGGCTGCCTAGTTTGCCTAGTGGTAGCACCAGCCCTGCCTTTGGGGTTAAATCATGAGTGGGATGTTTTACATTACTATGAATAAGAGAGTTTGCTTTATACTCATGTTATGATCAATGAACCAATCATTTTTTCCCCTTTGTTCCGTAGTTTCCTACATAACAAATATAGCATGGGTGCTCAACCTGTGGCCCTCCAGCTGTTGCGGAACTCCAAGTCCAATACAGCATTGCAAGCTGCTGACAGTTACAAGCATGACTTCCAAAGGCAGACTTGTAGTTTCGCAACAGCCAGAGGGCCACAGGTGGATATAGGCTATTTTTGTTTGTTTAATGTGGTCTTTTTTTGTTAACAACTATTTTTTCTATGCAGTTGTGAATTTTTTTTTCAACAATACATTTTTATGTAAAGTTTTCATAAGCAAACAATAAGGTAATAACAAACATTCCAAGACAATAATAGTCGTAATTGTCATGGTAGTTTCAACAAAGAGCAATAATGTAATGTAATGCAAATACCCGTTACCCCAAAAGGGCTCACACTGTAACAGGTCCGGTGGAACCTTGGATTACGAGCATAATCCGTTTCAGGAGAATGCTTGTAATCCAAAGCATATCAAAGCGAGTTTCCTCATAGAAGTCAATGGAAATGAAGATAGTTCGTTCCACATTGACTTCTATTGTATGCAGTACCGCATGTGGCCAGAGGTGGGGGGCGCCGGAGAGACACGGAAATACTTGTAGACCGTTCGGAGCCACTCGAATGCACTCGGAAAGCCTCGGAGAGGCTAGGAAACGAGTGTTTCTGAGTACTTCTGAGTGTTTCCGAGTCCACTTCGAACGGCTCTGAGTGTCACCGGCACCCCCGCACCTCTGGCCAAATGCGGTACTGCACACCGAAAAGGCTTGAATCCTGCTCGTTTTGCGAGACAACACTCGCAAACCGAGTCAGAATTTATTTTAAATAATGGCTCGTATTGCGAAACGCTTGTTAACTCGCAATCTGAGGTATTACTGTATATCCATTGTTAAAAAATTTACATTAGATTGATATGCATTTTTAGTTTTGATGAAAACGGCAGCAGCTGTTAATGACTGGCGGCTACGTCTTAATTGTTTCCTCAGGTTATTCTAATTGAAGGATTACTTTGTCTATTTGCTTGTATATATAAATATATCTGTGTGTGACATAATCTTATGAGCTATGACTAAGCGCTGATGGAGTGTGAAATGTGTTAGCTAGAGTTGCTGCATTGCCCATTATGGGAAGATTCTCTATAGTGTTTTTATATGAAGAATCTTAATAAAGGTGATTTTATTGGGTGTCTGGCCAACCAGGATTTTCTTGGTTCTATGAAGACCACCCCAATATTAAAGGTAAGTCATTTTTTCTCTATAAAATAATAAAAATTGTCATACTTACCTGCCCTGTGCAGTGGATTTGCATAGAACAGCAATGACCCTCCTCTTCTTGGGTACCTCTTCTGTGCTCCTGGCCCCTCCCTCCTTTTGAGTGCCCCCACAGCAAGCAGCTTGCTATGGGGGCACCCTAGCCAAGTCATAGCTCCATAAGTTCATTCAGACACAAAGCCGCGGCCCACTCCCACCCCCTCTCTCTGCTGATTGGCTAGCTGACTTTGATTGGGAGCCAATAGTGCTGCTGCTGTGTCTCAGTCAATCAACAGGGAGGGAGCGTCTCGGATGGCTGAGACACTCGTGAATATTGCTGGATAGAGAGGGAACTTAGGTAAGTATTAGGGGGGCTAAGGGGGGCTGAGGGGGCTTCTGCACACAGAAGGCTTTATATTTTAATGCATAGAATTAATTAAGATAAAAAAACTTCTGATTTTACAACCCCTTTAACCCCTCACAAAGTGCAGCGGATACATCAGAAGCAGTAAGTGGTGGGGCTTGTCTGGAAGCCTGAGGCTTCTTTTCACACTTTCCAAATTCTTAGTGCATACTTTGCCTCTTTAACTGCTTTGTTTTCTCAAAAATCACATTACTCAAAACTTGTCAACTATTGCAGAACATTTTCCAAACTCAGCTTGGGTTATTTTCCTTTTGAAGCTCATTAAAACACCTAATGGTGGTAAATTCTCAGAAACAAAATCTAATATTCTTCAATATTCTAGGTCACACTGGTCATTTCATTTTGCAATCATTGGTAGAGAGGAACAACAAGACTTGCAAAAAATATTCAAATTTTTACATCTTTCTGACAAGTCTGTTACTGGAAGACAGTTGAGTTGATGCCAAAGAACTCGACTTTGGAGGCACGTGTTTGGAGGAGGCGTAATTCTGCCTATGACCCCAAGAACACCAACCCCACCGTCAAACATGGAGGTTGAAACATTATGCTTTGGGGTGTTTTTCTGCTAAGGGGACAGGACAATTTCACCGCATCAAAGAGACGATGGACGGGGCCATGTACCATCAAATCTTGGGTGAGAACCTCCTCCCCTCAGCCAGGGCATTGAAAACGGGTCGTGGATGGGTATTCCAGCATGACAATGACCCAAAGCACATGGCCAAGGCAACAAAGGAGTGGCTCAAGAAGAAGCACATTAAGGCTATGCTCAAGTCTTCAGACCTTCAGAATCCCAAAGAAAATATGAAGGTTCGCGTTACCAAACGTGAGCCTCAAAACCTTAATGACTTGGAGAGGATCTGTAAAGAGGAGTGGGACAAAATCCCTCCTTAGATGTGTGCAAACCTGGTGGCCAAGTACAAGAAATGTCTGACCTCTGTGATTGCCAACAAGAGTTTTGCCACCAAGTACTAAGTCATGTTTTGCAAAGCAATTAATTACTTATTTTATTCATTAAAATGTAAATCAGTTTATAACTTTTTTGAAATGCGTTTTTAAGGATATTTTTGTTGTTATTCTGTCTCTCACTGTTAAAATAAACCGACCATTAAAATTATAGACTGATCATTTCTTTGTCAGTGGGCAAACGTACAAAATCAGCAGAGGATCAAGTACATTTTCCACTCACTTTAGCTTAGGAAGGTATGTAATGTACATGTGACCCTTGTAGCCACACCTTTCTGTGCCATATGTTCGGAGTAGGGATGCACCGATACCAGTTTTTTAAGACCGAGTACGAGTACCGATACTTTTTCTAAAGTACTCGCCTATATCAATTACCAATACCTATTTTTGGGGTCATGGCGGTGTAGCAGTAAAGCACTTGCCAGAGCGACCGGTTTCCCACACTTGCTGTACGATTTTCAGGTCCATTTTCAGTGCAAATTTCCAAGCTAATCAGCAGTTCAGCTGTGATTTAGATACAGTTAGGATGTCAACTGGCAAGTCAGATACACAAATTTTAAGAGCGGTTGGCCGCTGGCATCCTTAACAATAGTTAGTTGTTAGGGAGCGGGCTGGCAAGCTGACCGCTGTGTCCTTAACGACCAATGACCCATCAGTTGTCAGTAGGGTTCCCTGCTGACAGCTGAATGTAAACAATAGAATTGCCAGCAATAAAACTTGAGAAAAAAAACTTGGGTCTAGTATGGATTTTAAGGAGAACCCCATGCCAAGAAGGGAATTTTGACCACAAAAAATGCTGAACGCTGTTAAACGCACCTAAACACTAGGCACATTTAGCACTTCAACATTTATTCATTTCAGCGGCCATAATAAACTAAAATTCTGGCCAATTAAATAAATAAATGCCCAAACTCTAAACAATGCTAAACTCGCCTAAAATAGTTTGACAAAAACGTAGCTTAGGTGAGTTTATAACGCAACGAAACGCGTCAAGCTATTCTGATGCTACAATCATGTTTACCATATGGGATCATCTTACTGTTCTTATTGTATTATGCTGTAACAATCATGAGTTTTTATATGTTTATTATGTGATATATGGATCAATGTGCCTGACCTTTTTTAAAAAAAAACTACTACTATTATTTATAATGCTATTATGCTACAATATATTATGTGTTTATATATGAAATAAACATTATTGTTATGTATATATTTTCCTGTGTACTGAGTATTGAGATTCAGCTAGTACAGCCACATTTCATTCTATTGGTCAGACACCCATTGCCCGTTATCACCCTTTAGGTGCATGTTACACCCATTGCCCGTTATCACCCTTTAGGTGCATGTTACACCCATTGCCCGTTATCACCCTTTAGGTGCATGTTACACCCATTGCCCGTTATCACCCTTTAGGTGCATGTTACACCCATTGCCCGTTATCACCCTTTAGGTGCATGTTACACCCATTGCCCGTTATCACCCTTTAGGTGCATGTTTCATACAAAGTCCCAAATCTCTTTCCAGCACTCTGCTAAACAGGAATGGAGACATCGGACCTACAAGCCCTATGTCTCATCTAAAGTCAGATCTTTCAGGATAAACAGCGTTTACAAGAAACCAGTGTGCATGAGGCCTTATGTTTTATCCTCCAGCACCTACCAAAAACCGAATTTGGGAGAAGAGAACTTCTGAGATAATATAGGTGTGTGTTGTCCATAATACTGAAACGTAGCAAGTTTGTATTAATGCTGAGGATATGTGGTAATTCTGAGCTTGAAACAATTAGCTTCAAGGGAATTGGCATGAGACAGTGACGCTTCTTAGAATTTTTAAAAATGGCAGCTACCACATACATATATGAAAATATTATACAAAATAATTCAACTTTAAAACCTGGAGATTTTGATGGAAGTTTACCTTTGAGTAATTTGGAAAGGTAACCGTGTGAAAGGAATGTAAGATTTCAATTCATGTCACTCCAAAATTAACGCGTGTGTATAATCAATCTCCTTGTCCAAGTTTAAGATGTTAAAATATGTTTTATTTTTGAACTAATCTAGTTGAGTAAAAATTACAATCTTCAAAAAGATGAAGAAAAAGCCTGGAGGAGTATGAGATGATATTACATCCTCTAGTTTGGTCACTAGAGGGTACTTTCTTAGCTTGTGGTTACAAGCTTCTCTCTATAACCCACACTTAAAGGGCAAATACTTTGTGCTGGGAAAATACATGTAAATTATTTCTCAAGTTCCCAGCAGGGATGAGCCGAACACCCCCCTGTTCGGTTCGCACCAGAACCTGCGAACAGACAAAATGTTCGTGTAAACTTTAGAACCCTATTAAATACAATGGACTCGAACGTTCGAAATCTAAAGTGTTAATTATAAAGGCTAATATGCAAGTTATTGTCCTAAAAAGTGTTTGGGGACCTGGGTCCTGCCCCAGGGGACATGTATCAATGCAAAAAGAAGTTTTAAAAACGGCCGTTTTTTCGGGAGCAGTGATTTTAATAATGCTTAAAATGAAAAAATAAAAGTGAAATATTCCTTTAAATTTCGTACCTGGGGGGTGTGTATGATATGCATGTGAAGTGGCGCATGTTTCCCGTGCTTAGAACTGTCCCTGCAAAAAATGTCATTTTTGAAAGAAAAAAAATGCATTTAAAACTGACTCGCGGCTATTAATGAATTGTCGGCTCCCGGCAATACATACAAAAGTCATTGAGAAAAAAAAAAAAAAAAAGCGTGGGGGTTCCCCAGAATTCAATTACCAGGCCCTTCAGATCTGGCATGGATTTTAAGGGGAACTCCACCCCAAGTTTAAAAAAAAAATGGCGTGGAGTCCCCCTAAAAATCCATACCAGACCCCTTATCCGAGCACGCAACCTGGCCGGCCGCAGGGGAAAAGGGGGGGACGAGAGAGCGGCCCCCCCTCCCTCCTGAACCGTACCAAGCCACATGCCCTCAACATGGGGAGGATGTCCCCATGTTGATGGGGACAAGGGCCTCATCCCCACAACCCTTGCCCGGTGGTTGTGGGGGTCTGCGGGCGGGGGGCTTATCGGAATCTGGAAGACCCCTTTAACAAAGGGGACCCCCAGATCCCGCCCCCCCCTATGTGAATTGGTAACGGGTACATTGTACCCCTACCATTTCACGAAGAAAGCGTAAAAAAAATGTTTAAAAAAACACACAAACACCTTGAAAAAGTCCTTTATTTAAAAAAATAAATAAATAAACATTCCAGCGGTGAAATCCAGTGTCCCGCGGCGATCCCGATGTCCAGCGCTGTCCTTCATTGGTTGTGCCTGAGCGGACCTGATGGGGAACTCCCTCTCAGTATTTTAAATGTATAGACCCGCCCCTTCTAAAGTTCCCCATCAGGTCCGCTCAGCGGACGAGATGCGGAACATGAGAAGGGGCGGGTCTATACATGTATTACCAAAGTGAGAGCAGTTCCCCATCAGGTCCGCCCCCTCGGTATGTCAGACCCGCCTACGTCATTGGCTTGAGCGGGGAACTTCCTTCACTATGTAAATTTAAATTTACATAGTGAAGGAAGTTCCCCGCTCAAGCCAATGACGTAGGCGGGTCTGACATACCGAGGAGGCGGACCTGATGGGGAACTGCTCTCACTTTGGTAATACATGTATAGACCCGCCCCTTCTCATGTTCCGCATCTGGTCCGCTGAGCGGACCTGATGGGGAACTTTAGAAGGGGCGGGTCTATACATTTAAAATACTGAGAGGGAGTTCCCCATCAGGTCCGCTCAGGCACAACCAATGACGGACAGCGCTGGACATCGGGATCGCCGCGGGACACTGGATTTCACCGCTGGAATGTTTTTTGTTTTTTTTTTAAATAAAGGACTTTTTCAAGGTGTTTGTGTGTTTTTTTAAAAAATAAATTACGCTTTCTTCGTGAAATGGTAGGGGTACAATGTACCCCTTACCAATTCACATAGGGGGGGCCGGGATCTGGGGGTCCTCTTTGTTAAAGGGGTCTTCCAGATTCCGATAAGCCCCCCGCCCGCAGACCCCCACAACCACCGGGCAAGGGTTGTGGGGATGAGGCCCTTGTCCCCATCAACATGGGGACATCCTCCCCATGTTGAGGGCATGTGGCTTGGTACGGTTCAGGAGGGAGGGGGGGCCGCTCTCTCGTCCCCCCCTTTTCCCCTGCGGCCGGCCAGGTTGCATGCTCGGATAAGGGGTCTGGTATGGATTTTTAGGGGGACTCCACGCCATTTTTTTTTTTATTTGGGGTGGAGTTCCCCTTAAAATCCATGCCAGATCTGAAGGGCCTGGAATGGATATTTGGGGGAACCCCACGTCAATTTTTTTTTTATTTGCGGCGGGGTTCCCCTTAATATCCATTCCAGACCTGAAGGGCCTGGTAATTGAATTCTGGGGAACCCCCACGCTTTTTTTTTTTTTTTTATCAATGACTTTTGTATGTATTGCCGGGAGCCGACAATTCATTAATAGCCGCGAGTCAGTTTTAAATGCATTTTTTTCTTTCAAAAATGACACTTTTTGCAGGGACAGTTCTAAGCACGGGAAACATGCGCCACTTTACATGCATATCATACACACCCCCCAGGTACGAAATTTAAAGGAATATTTCACTTTTATTTTTTCATTTTAAGCATTATTAAAATCACTGCTCCCAAAAAAACGGCCGTTTTTAAAACTTCTTTTTGCATTGATACATGTCCCCTGGGGCAGGACCCGGGTCCCCAAACACTTTTTAGGACAATAACTTGCATATAAGCCTTTATAATTAGCACTTTAGATTTCTCCCATAGATTTTTCGAATTTGCCGCGAACACCCCAATTTGTTCGCTGTTCGGCGAACGGGCGAACAGGCAATGTTCGAGTCGAACATGAGTTCGACTCGAACTCGAAGCTCATCCCTAGTTCCCAGAACAGTAAATTCAACTACTTTGAGATGGTAACAGTTTTAGCAGCTTCTGCTTAACATGTCTAATTGCTTTAAAGAAAGATTTACTTTCCCTGTTATGTCATATGAGGACACAAATTGAGACAAAAGGTAGGGACTACAATGACACTGTGTTTCTTGTTCCTTATATTCTGTATATATTAATTTCCGTTCAGTACACAGGATTCTCACTCCAAAACAAAATATCTCATTTAATTTTCTTTTTTCTTTTTCGTTCCTTTATAGAAACTCTGCTGCAGAGACACAAAATGTAAAAATATAAATGAACTAAAGTTTTATTTTCCTAATTTGCCTTGCTGGTACAGAGCCGACACAGCATTGATATCCTTTGCCATTGCGTAAAGAACCAGGCTGGATCACATGAAATAATGTTTCCATAAGCACACCACCCCTATATATTAATATGGAGTACAAGGTTTGTCGCTAATAACCTTGCTTACATAAATGTGAATGCTTCACCATAGATGTAAATGAAACCCAAGCCACATACGCCCCCCCCCCCCAGTGCAAAGAACCTCCTCTGCTGCTTAAAGGTACCTACCGTATTTATCGACGAATAACACGCACAGACATATAACACGCACCCTACCTTTAAGAGGGAAGTTTCAGGAAAAAAAACTTTCCGACGCCCCCTGCGTATAACACGCAGGCACAGTTTACCCTCTATTTTCAAGGTAAAAAGTAATGCCGCGTACACACGACCGTTTTTCCCGTCGAGAAAAATTACATTTTTCCCTTTGGACGAGAAAAACGATCGTCTGTGGGCTTTTTGTCGTTTTTCTCGACGGGAAAAACGGCATTAATCACGACGAGAAAAATTAGAACATGCTCTAATTTTTCTCGTCGTGATTCCCGTCGTTTTTTTCCGCGGCAGTTTTCCCATAGGGAAACACTGCCGCGGAGCCCACACACGGTCATTTTTTTCGACCAAAAAAAAAATGTCATTTAAAACGGCCGTGTGTGGGGGGAACAAGCTGTTCCTCGTTTTTAACGTCGATTTTCTCGACGGTGTTTTCACCGTCGAAAAAATCGATCGTGTGTATGCGGCATAAGTGTTATACGCCAATAAATACAGTATTTATATTCAGCAAGCATTAGCTAGAACTTGACCAATAGACCCTTCTTTAAGCCAATGGGAAGCATCTATGTCACCAAGGATCACTGTAGGCACTTGAAGACTGACCCTGACACTCTGCAGTGCAGAAGAATGAAGAATTAGGACCTGGATGTAAGTTTAAACTTGCTCATTTCCATCCTCAAAACTTTATTTCCACTATGAGGGGACATTTTGTATTGTTATTATTACTAGTAGTAGTAGTATTCTTAGTAGTAGTAGTGGTATTATCGATACTAATTTAATTCTGAAGAAATAAATGTAATTACATTGTAAAAAAAAAAAAAATAAGTTATATTTACAAAAGCTATACATTTAGTATAACACATGCTAACAGTATCAAGATACAAAGGAATGGCATAATCAATTAACTACTGTTCTTTCATTGTCTAAAATCCTGGACCGGACTGCATTCCTGCAATGCAGTGCAGACTGTAGATAGATCCTGGACCTGGCTGTCTTGTCTAGCAGGGGTGCCTGGTACCCAAGGCTGTAAGAAGAACAACCTTAAATTAAATGAAACTAGGAATATGTTATGTACAATAGCTTGCAGAAACAATCCCCCAAAATCCATATTTATATTGAAAACAAGTACACCTATACATTTCAAATTTGTTTATTTTATTTTTCAGTAAACAATATAAAAAAAACTTTCTATGTAAACTAATTTGAATGTCCAAAGCTCACTCAACTGATTTTGATGAGAAACTGTATATGCCTTTAAACTGTCCATGCATATCAAAGGAATTCCTATTAGAGACGTCCATTCTCAAAAACATCCTCGCAAATGCTTGAGAATGACCAAGCAAGATAAATAAAAAAAAAACACTGTGTTTGATACGTTATTATTGCTTTACACTATCAAAGAAAATGAAAAAAATCAAGTAGATTATCATTAGTAGAATTCCTCCACACATTATAGAAGTAGCAATAAAGTGGTTGTAAACCCTTACATATACCCAGTGAAGTGACTGGCCTCAGCTGATACACAGATATGAAACAAATCCTCGTACAAAAGTTGTACTTGTCTATCAGCAGCCCTTTCTTCTTTACATCCATTCAAAATGCTGAATTTTAAAGCTTGTCTGAGAATCCATAAAAAAGGGGGTGGAGAGCTGAAGTCACACTCTGCAGAGCTCAGTGAAAAGAGTTCTGAGAGCTGATTGGAGGGAAGGGACACACCCCCCTTTACACAGCTCACAGGAACAGAGTTGAGGCTGTGAATCTGCTAGAGGTCCCTCCCATGTCGCCATTTTTCTCTTGGTGTCAGGAAAACTTGTCAGAAGGGATTCAGACTGATAAGAGAGGAAGAAAGCAGCAGACAGAAATGACACTTCATGCTCTTAATTGAGACAAGTACACACTATAGATGGATATGCTTTGTTCAGATTTCATGTCTGAGGGTTACAACCACTTTAAGGCAGATTTTATATAGTATCATCGACGCTGTATCCTAGCCTAGGCCAACGAGGCCCAGGCCTAGGGCAGCACTTTGCAGGGGGGGCAGCACGGAAAGAGTCCCCGCCGGCTTGCACTACAATGTTAGTGTAGCGCCAGTCTTATGGGGCGGACTGGGCTAAGAGGCAAATTAGTCGAGCGCCCCTATAAAGCGGCCGCACTGCTTCCAGTATGCCGCCGGCCGGCATTCCGTAACTGGGGGGGCGCTGCTTCTAATTTTAACTGTCCTATCAACCTGGACCACAAACCTTCCTCACTGTGCCATATGTTTTCTGCTGCACCGTTGGCATGGTTATATCACCTTAGTCATCTCCATCAAATTATCAGAAATTTGTGCTTAAAGTAGAACTATAGGCAACACTTTTTTTTTCTCATTTTGGATAGAGTAAGGGAGGGTTATAGCCCCTGTCAGTTTATTTTTTACAATCCCTGTCCCATTGCAGAGATCTCCCTTTACTTCCTGCCCCATAGCCAAACAGGAAGTGAGAGGAAATCTATGCAAATTAAGGGAGTCCATTGCCCCCCCAGGCCCTCAGAACTAGTGTCCCCACTCGAAAATTTCAGGGCGGATCTTAAACAGAAAGGGTGTGGTCTTATCTGGAAGGGGTGGGTCATATTTAAATTAGGGGGGTGCACAAGTTTAGTCAGGCCTAGTGCAGCACAAAACCTAAATACACTACTGAGTATCATAGTGTAATGCAATTTTAAAATAATTATACATATATAAATATAATTATTGATGAATTTTAAAGGGTTTAGATGTTTAGTGTTTAGATTGTAAGCTCTCTTAAAGCGGTTGTACAGATAGAAGTTTTTTTTTTTACCTTAATGCATTCTATATTTAGGAAACTAATAACCAGTGTATAAATCACATGTATCTATACATTTGAGGATATGGAACCAAATGATGGGATAAGGGACTGAATTTCTAATTTTTTATTTTGTTGAAGGCAACTAATAATTGAATTATCTAATCACTGATTTTAAACAAAACACAAGAAAAAAACATGATTTCAAAATGCTGGGATAAATATGTTTGCATCTTGCTAACTTCCACATCTCCTTTATCTCTGTAAAGCAAGATGCTCTGCAATTTTGATATTGAACTCTAAGTTGAGAATTCTGCTTAATATGACCGATTACTAAACATGTAAATAACATTGTCCATAACCAAACCACTTATTACATATTTTGATTGCACACAAACAAGTATAAAAAATCTCAATAGCATTTGCTAGCATTTGTATTTATGATTTGCAGTTCATATAAACAAATGCTACAACATTCATATGACCTTTTCAGCTTTCCTATTTCAAGCTACCGTATTTATAATTTACAAGAAAAAAGAATAGCCCATTGTCCAATGTGATGGCCCACTTGATGAAAAGATGATATTAATGATATTGAGAATAGAGAGGCAGTACGTTGAGCCAACAAGTTTTGGGGGAACTGCCTCCCCCTTCTTCAGGGCTAACATATAACTAAGTATAAAAAAATAAAAAAAATAAAAATGTACAATCAGTTTTTATAATATACTTGTCTAACAAGAACAACAAAAGAGGAAGCATTTATGCAGGATCAAAATGAACTGTTTATATATAATACACACCAGAAAATGAATTCTAATAAAAATGTTTAATTCCATTAAAAATGTGTAATTCATTAAGGACCACTGTTTGACTAAAACACTTTTGTTCCTTACTAAGCTACAAGATACTTAAAACAATATACTAAAGGTTGGCTAAATTGTCTCCCCGTTGCAACACAGCTTGTTCAAAGATGGGGTGTCCGTGGGCATCAGATGATCCTCCTAACCTTGAAGTGCAACCATTGAAATGGATTGCAATGTCTAAACATGTTTATTATTGTTGTATTCCATTTGTACCCATACATACAACTCTACTTCCTATGTCCTACTGTATAGTTGACATTGTTCACCCCTCCCCCCCCCTTTTTTTTTCTGTTCTTCCTGAAAACCTCAATAAAAATATTGAGCAAGAAAATATTGTAATTCTAATAAAAATTTGTTCTAATAAGATTTTGTTTGCAATAAAAACTTAAGTGCAAATATGGTAAGAGTGCAGCTAATGGATGAATCAAGAATACATGCATAGATAAATCATGATCATACATAGATATATACCGGTATATGTTTATGAAGTTATATTGGTACTTAATAGGATTGGTTGATGTTGACAGTCTGGTGAAAGAGGTATGGAGATAATATGGGTCTGTATTCATTAAAACGAAGAAGGGAGAGATTGCTGCTCTCAAAATATGAGTTCCATGAAATACACACCCTAATGAGGCACGTAGGTGCAGGCTCTGCATAGGATCAAGAGACAGACGAATAGACCTGGACGGCCGCACTCCGATGCAACACCTTTATTGTGTAGCGGGGTCCTCAATTTAGTGGGATACACCTGGGGGTAGTGTGACCCAAGTGTGTAATTGTGTTAGGGTTCAGACCCCTTTTTGTTATTCGTGGAGGATTGGGTGGTGTAATATTCTCCTTGACCAGTGGGTGTCAGTGTACCTACTGGCTCAGGGTAGAATCACTACCGGAGTGCTACCCTTCTTTGTCCCTTCCTGGAGATGGTACGGCCGGGGCGGGGAACCCGCCGTGGTATCGTCGGGAGGAGATAAAAGGGGGAGACGCCCTCGCCACGAGGGTCGTCTTTTCGGGGGATCATCTCTTCACGCACCCAAGCACCTTAGGCCTGGGTGCGGGCGGTTCAAGGTTCCGGCCTAGGCGCCCTAGGCCTGGCCGGAATGAAGATGGAGTCCATCCCAGGCACCTTCAGCCTGGGGTGAGGTACTATTGAGGAGGCCTGGGACCCGGTGACTCCGACTGGGTCCCGCAAGGGTGAAGTTGCTCCAGGGCGCCTCTTGCGAGGGGACCCGCATCTGAGGTGAGGAGGCTGGGGAGGTCACTCTTTCGAAGACCCGGTGTAGTGTCAACCCGGTGACGGATGGGCCTTCGGTAACTCTTGGAGGACATCTTCCCCTGATAGAGGCCGCAACGCAACGGAGGTATTCATGTCAAGACTCCTACAACCCTTGGTCATAGCATAGGGGGTGTAGGGACCCAGATCAGTATAGTGCCTCGACCTGCTGATCTCACCGTATCATGCCATCGCATTGCCTCTATGTGGAGATACGAAATAAACCAACAGTTGGACTGTGATCGGTGTATGGACTCTGTTAATGGGAGCAAAGGGTGGTTCGGTGGTTTCTGCACGACAGACTCGGTACATGCTCAGGACACACCGGCCCGAGGAAACATCAGGTATTGGCCTTCACCTCACCCGCCGTTATGGGGAGGACATGGGCCGTAGCGCACCTCACTCTGTCGCGTGACATACCCCTAGCTAAAGAGGACGGGGTGAGGGGGTGGCTACAATTGTAAAAAAATCCAGCACATAACAGTCAGTCCATACTGTACAAGAAGGGGGGATGCAAGCAGCTAACGTGTTTCACACCTAAATTTGGTGCTTAATCATAGCTATGATTAAGCACCAAATTTAGGTGTGAAACGCGTTAGCTGCTTGCACCCCTCTTCTTGTGCAGTATGGACTGACTGTTAAGTGCTGGATTTTATTACAATAAAGGTGTTGCATCGAAGTACAGCTGTCCAGGTCTATTTGTCTGTCTCTTGTATTCATTTAAAGGATAACAATAATTTGTCTAACGTGCTTTTAAACTGTATAAAAAGAAATAGATTTTATTCTAAAGTTTTTGCTTGTCATTTCTGCAATATTATAAGAAAAAGCAACTATGGGAACAATACTAAATTCATACATACATAAATCAGAAGGAGGGCCTGTTTACACAGATATTTGTGTTTTGGTGCTGCATGCATTTGTAAAGCATTTTGAAGTAAATAGAACACTTTTAATAAAACATCATTATTGGCAGTGTTCCACTGTTACAACCTTAGATACTATTCTTTGTGTCCAGACAATTGTTAATTAATTATTCATTTTTTAATTGACTTAAATCATTTAAAATCTGTTTCAGATTATTGCTTGGTTGGAGTGTTATTCAGCTGTATCGATGTGTCTCAAATATCAATGATGATTGCAAGCGCACTTCGTTCATATAGGGTCATCATGTTATTTTCACATCCTGCTGGCAGGAACAAAGGTTTAATCATCTGCCCCATTGTGTTTTGTAAATGATTCCTCTTGTGAATCAGCTTTATAAACTGCATGCATCACATTAACTGTAACCAGGGGAAAGATTTAACCTCGAAAATGTTGTGAAAATGGAGGTTCAAATCTCTAATCTGTGATCATTTCTTTATTGCCTCTATAAATCATATATATCCATTGTCAACGTGTGTGATACCAAATCCTTGTTCTTTAGGCTAAACTAAGTTCAAAGTATTTTGCAGCTGCCTATTGAGCCATATTGTTTTAACAAATGGTTTATAGAGTTGTACTGATGAGCCTGCAGAAATGATTAAATTGCACTACTAACATGGAGGAAAAGAATTATATGTATGCTCCAGCTCAAACTTGAGTACTGAAATTAAAGCTTTAGTGGAATTAAAGCACAGTACATCAGACAGCCATGTATTCATTTCAGTGCACTTCTGTAAACTGAGAAAAGCAGCCAAAAAGTTCCCACCACTTATTTCCTTTTAGAGTGATGACAGCGGTATGAAACTTTCCTCCTGGCCATTTTCTGTCGGAGCTCTCCTAAGATTTATTTGCTATGAGTTTTTACATACTTTTTTACAGCAGAATCATGTAAACATGAGCATATCCTGGGTGCTGGTTCACTTTAATGCCTTGCTTAGCGAGTCAGCAAGGGAAAGAACACTTTAATACCTACATCTCCATTGGCCCCCCATACTACCCTCTCTATTACAATTATTAGAATTTGTGGAAGGAATGCCCTATGTTTTTCCACTAATAAAAATTGGGGCGGAGATGTATGACGTTTGTGGGCTGATGGGAATAAGAAGGTGGAGGCAGCCATTAGATGAAGGACACATGGCTCTAAGTAAAAAAGAACATTGGTTCAAAGAACTGCATACATTAATACTATAACACTTGGTCAACCCTGGTGTAATTCACTATTAGTGATGAGCCGAACACCCCCGGGTTCGGTTCGCACCAGAACCCGCGAACGGACCGGAAGTTCGAACGAACATTAGAACCCTATTAAATACAATGGATGCGAACGTTCGAATTCTAAAGTGCTAATTATAACAACTATTATGCATGTTATTGTCCTAAAAAGGGTTTGGGAACCCGGGTTCTGCACCAGGGGACATGTATCAATGCAAAAAGAAGTTTTAAAAACGGTCGTTTTTCGGGAGCAGTCATTTTAATGATGCATAAAGTGAAAAAAAAAAAGTCAAATATTCCTTTAAATATCGTACCTGGGGGGTGTCTAAAGTATGCCTGTGAAGTGCCACGTGTTTCCCGTGTTTAGAACTGTCCCTGCACAAAATGACACTTCTAAAGGAAAAAAAAGCCATTTAAAACTGCTTGCGGCTTTAATGTAATGTCTGGTCCCGGTAATATGGATGAAATTCTTTAAGAAAAATGGCATAGCTACCCCATGACCCCCCCCCCCCTACCCCAGCCCATTACCAGCCCCTTTGGGTCTTGTATGGATATTAAGGGGAACCCCGCACATAAAATAAAAAAGGCCCTATATACTCTGAACAGCCGTATACAGGCGGTGCATACAAGACAGGGACTGTAGGTTTGTTCTTATGTAGAATCTGTTTGTAATTTTGAACAGGTACATTGTTGAAGTGTAGCTCCAGCCCAAAAATCTATTTTTAAACTTTTTGGAAAACATAGGTAAGGGTTATCACCCCTGTAACATTTGTTTTGCTGTCTGTGCCCCTGTTCAGAACATTTCACCTCACTTTCCGTCCCAATGACAACTGTTTTTGAAATGTGGTGTTTTTCTTGAAACAAGGATTGCTGATAAAGCATCAGTACAGAGGAGACACCTTTCTCCCATATTTATTCTTACAGGAGAGAATTTTCCTTCCTAGTGGTAGATTTCCTCTCACTTCCTGTTGTCTTCTTGCGTTTGCAAGTAGGAGTCGTTTGTAAGTTGGATGTTTGAAAGTAGGGACCTGCCGTATATACTCTGCAGAAATAGGCCCCTTAGTTGTTGGTGTTGGCACAACACTGTAAGCACTCACAGTTACTCTTGGTTGGTGCTGGAACGCCCTGCTGTCAACTATTATATCAGGAATTTTAATTACATATAATTGTTGAACAGTGGTAGTAAAAATTGGGCCTTTGATGGTGGTGCTGGTGCCACAACACTGTAAGCCCTGACAGTTACTCTTGGTGGGTGCAGCAATGGGCCCTGCTGTGAATTATTAGATCAAGAATTGTAATTACATGCCCCTGTTGAACAGGGGCTGAAAAATTGGGCCTTAGGCACTGGTGGCACAACACTGCAACCCCTCACAGATACTGTACTTGGAGCACAGCAATGAGCCCTGTTGCAAAGTATTGCTTCAAAAATTGTAATGACACGCCCCTGTTAAACAGGGGCTGAAAAATTGGGCCTTAGGCACTGGTGGCACAACACTGCAACTCCTCACAGATACTGTACTTGGAGCACAGCAATGAGCCCTGTTGCAAAGTATTGCTTCAAAAATTGTAATTACACGCCCCTGTTAAACAGGGGCTGAAAAATTGGGCGTTAGGCACTGGTGGCGGCACCCATAAACAAAAATGATCTTCCAAGCTATCATCATCAATCGTATCATTGAGGACTCGGAGGAGGAGGATAGCCAGTCAACATAACAGCACAGGCACTCAGCATCAGCATCAGTCTTGAAGGGATGTGACATTTTAAAATCAATTAGTCTGTTATATCAGCATCAGGTGTGTGGTAGCTGGTGGTGATCCAAGACTGGTTCATCTTGATGAAAGTCAGTCGATCAACCGAGTCGGTGGACAGGCGCACCCTGTGATCCGTGACAAATCCTCCAGCAGCACTGAATGTGCGTTCCGAAAGAACGCTGGATGCAGGACAGGCCAGTAGCTCAATTGCATACTGTGCAAGCTCTGGCCAGTGATCCATCCTCAAGACCCAGTAAGCCAGAGGATTTTCGGTGGGGAAGGTGTCCAAGTCTGACCTTGCCCCTAGATATTCCTGCACCATGTTTATCAGACGCTGGCGATGGTTGCTGGAACCAATCATACTTTGGGGCTGCGGACTAAAGAATTGTCTGAACGCATCGGTCAGACGGCCACCTTCCCCACCGCTCCTTCTTTGACTGGCCGAAGCCTCAGCAACTCGTTGTCCAGGACCAGGAGTTTGCAACCTCCCAGTCTCTGGGAACGCGTTGCACAGACCTTTCTGCAAGGCCTCCCGGAGTTGTCTCATCCTCTGCTCCCTCTGCGACGGTAACATAAGGTCCGCAACCTTACCCTTGTACCGTGGATCAAGGAGAGGGGCCAGCCAGTAATGGTCCCTCTCCTTGATCCGAAGAATACGAGGATCCTTCCGCAGACTTTGCAGGATCAGGGAGGCCATGCAGCGTAGGTTTGCTGAGGCATTCGCTCCGGAGTCCTCTGGGTCACTAAGGACGACATGATCCGCAGCCACCTCCTCCCAGCCACGTACAAGTCCACTGGTTTCTTGGGACTGTAAATCATCCCTAAAAGACTGCTGCTGATGATGCTGAGTGCCAGCCTCCACCTCCATGCTGACACAATCCTCCTCCTCCTCCTCCTCCTCCTCCTCTTCCTGTGCGATGGGTGGGACAGAAGGAACACTGTCTGGGTAAAGGGGGCCTTGAGAGGCAAGGAAGTCCTCCTCTTCCTGCCTCTGTTCTGCCTCAAGTGCCCTGTCCATTATTCCACGCAGCGTGTGCTCCAACAGGTGGACAAGAGGTACAGTGTCACTGATGCATGCACTGTCACTGCTCACCATCCTCGTGGCCTCCTCAAATGGTGCCAGGACAGTGCATGCATCCCTGATCATGCCCCACTGGCGTGGAGAAAAAAAACCAAGCTCCCCTGACCCTGTCCTGGTGCCGTAGTCGCACAGGTACTCATTGATGGCCCTCTGCTGCGTGTGCAGCCGCTGCAGCATGGCCAACGTTGAGTTCCACCTGGTGGGCATGTCACATATAAGGCGGTTCTTGGGCAGGTTCAACTCCTTTTGCAGCTCAGCCAGGCGAGCACTGGCATTATAAGATCTGCGGAAATGCACACAGACTTTCCTGGCCTGCCTCAGGACATCCTGTAAGCCCGGGTACCTGCCCAAGAACCGCTGCACCACCAGGTTAAGGACGTGAGCCACACAGGGCACATGGGTCAGTTGTCCCTGTCGGAGGGCGGAGAGGAGGTTGGTGCCATTGTCGCAAACCACCATTCCTGGCTTAAGCTGGCGTGGCGTCAACCACCTCTCGGCCTGGCCCTGCAGAGCAGACAGGACCTCTGCCCCAGTGTGGCTTCTGTCCCCCAAACACACCAGCGCAAGCACGGCATGGCATCTTTTTGCCTGCGTACTTGCGTAGCCCCGTGAACGGCTACGGAGCACCGCTGGTTCATAGGACAAACCACAGGAAGAGGCCATGGAGGAAGAAGAAGAGGAGGGGGTGGAGGAGAGAGGTGTGTCACAACCAGTAGTAGCATTTTGGAGGCGTGGCGGTGGGACAACCTCCAACACTACTGCACCTTGTCCTGAATCCTTCCCAGCTGCCAAAAGAGTGACCCAATGGGCCGTGAAAGAAAGGTAACGTCCCTGTCCATGCCTGCTGGACCATGAGTCAGCGGTAATATGCACCTTACCGCTGACCGCCCTGTCCAGCGAGGCCAAGACATTGCCTTCCACATGCCGGTAGAGAGCCGGAATAGCCTTCCGTGAGAAAAAGTGGCGTTTGGGAACCTGCCACTGAGGAACCGCACATTGCACAAACTCACGGAAGGGGGCCGAGTCTACCAACTGAAAAGGCAGCAGTTGAAGCGCTAGCAATTTAGCCAAGCTAGCATTCAACCGCTGGGCATGTGGATGGCTGGGAGTGAACTTCTTTCGACGGTCCAGCAGCTGGGGCAGGGAAATTTGCCTGCTAGAATCGGACGTCGGTGTACTGCTAGCAGAGTGGGCGCAAGTACTTGGCTGTGACACACCTAATTCTACACCTTCATTCCTCTCAGTGCATGTTTCAGAGAGGACTGAAGTTATAGTGGGGTTGGAGATCCCAGCTGATGCGGTGCAAGGAGAGGTCCGCTTTGTTCTTTGGTGTGGGTCTTTGAGGTAGGCTTGCCAACGAGCTGCATGGCAGGTCAACATATGTCTGGTCAGGCATGTGGTACCCAAGCGGCTGATGTTTTGGCCACGCGATATACGCTTGAGACATATGTTGCAAACAGCAGCTGTGCGATCTGATGCACTAGCCTCAAAAAAGGCCCACACCAAAGAACTTTTTGAATGACGGGCAGAGGCAGCACCCTGCACAGGCGGAGCTCTGCGGTGTGATTCCGTCGGTGTACTGCCCTTACGCTGGCCACCAAAGGGCATCCTGCCTCGTTGGAGATGTGCCTCCTCCTCATCCTCCTCCTCCTCCTCTCTCCTATTAGGCACCCACGTGGAGTCATTGACCTCATCATCCCCTCCCTCCTCATCACTGGAGCCAATCTGGCAGTATGCTGCAGCTGCTGGAACATGACTGCCAGATTGGTGTCCTTCTTGAGCATCCCCTCTGTCTGCTCTCACGCTACTGCCTTCCTCTAGCTGGGTTTCATCATCAGACCCTTCGAAACGCTGGGCATCCTCCTGGAGCATGTACCCAACACTGTGCTGAAACAGTTCGGGGGACTCCTCAGGAGGAGGACATGGTGGGTCTAGGGAAGGAGTGACTGATGATTTGTCTGACATTGATACCAGGGAAGACGACGCTTTGGCAGCTGCTTTTCCAGTACCCTGAGCCTGGGTGAGAGAGGATGAGGAGGAGGAGGAGGGCTTGGTCATCCACTCTACCAAGTCTTCGGCATGATGTGGCTCAACATGTCCAGCTGCCGAAAAGAAGGACAAGCGTGTCCCATGGCCATGTGCTGATGACAATGCACCGCGTCCACGACCAGCACTGTTGCCCCCAGACACAGAGCCTGCTTGCCCTCTTTTATTGCCTCCTGACTGTCTGCCTCTCCTTGTTTGCCTTCCAGACATTCTAATAGATGGCCTGCAGGGAGATGGGAAAAAAGCAATAAGGGCTACCTTCAGGTGTCCTTCTCTGTCCCTGGAAACAAGGACTTGCAGAGTGAAAGAAAAAAAACACTCTCCCTACCTACAGTTTTCTGTCCCTAGAAAAAATGTTTTTTTTAATCACAATATAGCACAAGGAAAATTAACTCACTGTCCTTACAGGTCCCTGGAAACAAGGACTTGCAGAGTGAAAGAAAAAAAACACTCTCCCTACCTACAGTTTTCTGTCCCTAGAAAAAAATGTTTTTTTTAATCACAATATAGCAAAAGGACAATTCACTCACTGTCCTTCCAGGTCCCTGGAAACAAGGACTTGCAGAGTGAAAGAAACTGACACTGTCCCTACCTAGAGTTTTCTGTCCCTGGAATAAATGTTTTTTTCAGCACAATATAGCACAAGGACAATTAACTCACTGTCCTTACAGGTCCCTGGAAACAAGGACTTGCAGAGTGAAAGAAAAAAAATACTCTCCCTACCTACAGTTTTCTGTCCCTAGAAAAAAATGTTTTTTTTAATCACAATATAGCAAAAGGACAATTCACTCACTGTCCTTCCAGGTCCCTGGAAACAAGGACTTGCAGAGTGAAAGAAACTGACACTGTCCCTACCTAGAGTTTTCTGTCCCTAGAATAAATGTTTTTTTTAATCACAATATAGCACAAGGAAAATTAACTCACTGTCCTTACAGGTCCCTGGAAACAAGGACTTGCAGAGTGAAAGAAAAAAAACACTCTCCCTACCTACAGTTTTCTGTCCCTAGAAAAAAATGTTTTTTTTAATCACAATATAGCAAAAGGACAATTCACTCACTGTCCTTCCAGGTCCCTGGAAACAAGGACTTGCAGAGTGAAAGAAACTGACACTGTCCCTACCTAGAGTTTTCTGTCCCTGGAATAAATGTTTTTTTCAGCACAATATAGCACAAGGACAATTAACTCACTGTCCTTACAGGTCCCTGGAAACAAGGACTTGCAGAGTGAAAGAAAAAAAATACTCTCCCTACCTACAGTTTTCTGTCCCTAGAAAAAAATGTTTTTTTTAATCACAATATAGCAAAAGGACAATTCACTCACTGTCCTTCCAGGTCCCTGGAAACAAGGACTTGCAGAGTGAAAGAAACTGACACTGTCCCTACCTAGAGTTTTCTGTCCCTAGAATAAATGTTTTTTTTAATCACAATATAGCAAAAGGACAATTCACTCACTGTCCTTCCAGGTCCCTGGAAACAAGGACTTGCAGAGTGAAAGAAACTGACACTGTCCCTACCTAGAGTTTTCTGTCCCTAGAATAAATGTTTTTTTCAGCACAATATAGCACAAGGACAATTAACTCACTGTCCTTACAGGTCCCTGGAAACAAGGACTTGCAGAGTGAAAGAAAAAAAATACTCTCCCTACCTACAGTTTTCTGTCCCTAGAAAAAAATGTTTTTTTTAATCACAATATAGCAAAAGGACAATTCACTCACTGTCCTTCCAGGTCCCTGGAAACAAGGACTTGCAGAGTGAAAGAAACTGACACTGTCCCTACCTAGAGTTTTCTGTCCCTGGAATAAATGTTTTTTTCAGCACAATATAGCACAAGGACAATTAACTCACTGTCCTTACAGGTCCCTGGAAACAAGGACTTGCAGAGTGAAAGAAAAAAAATACTCTCCCTACCTACAGTTTTCTGTCCCTAGAAAAAAATGTTTTTTTTAATCACAATATAGCAAAAGGACAATTCACTCACTGTCCTTCCAGGTCCCTGGAAACAAGGACTTGCAGAGTGAAAGAAACTGACACTGTCCCTACCTAGAGTTTTCTGTCCCTAGAATAAATGTTTTTTTTAATCACAATATAGCAAAAGGACAATTCACTCACTGTCCTTCCAGGTCCCTGGAAACAAGGACTTGCAGAGTGAAAGAAACTGACACTGTCCCTACCTAGAGTTTTCTGTCCCTAGAATAAATGTTTTTTTTAATCACAATATAGCACAAGGAAAATTAACTCACTGTCCTTACAGGTCCCTGGAAACAAGGACTTGCAGAGTGAAAGAAAAAAAACACTCTCCCTACCTACAGTTTTCTGTCCCTAGAAAAAAATGTTTTTTTTAATCACAATATAGCAAAAGGACAATTCACTCACTGTCCTTCCAGGTCCCTGGAAACAAGGACTTGCAGAGTGAAAGAAACTGACACTGTCCCTACCTAGAGTTTTCTGTCCCTGGAATAAATGTTTTTTTCAGCACAATATAGCACAAGGACAATTAACTCACTGTCCTTACAGGTCCCTGGAAACAAGGACTTGCAGAGTGAAAGAAAAAAAATACTCTCCCTACCTACAGTTTTCTGTCCCTAGAAAAAAATGTTTTTTTTAATCACAATATAGCAAAAGGACAATTCACTCACTGTCCTTCCAGGTCCCTGGAAACAAGGACTTGCAGAGTGAAAGAAACTGACACTGTCCCTACCTAGAGTTTTCTGTCCCTAGAATAAATGTTTTTTTTAATCACAATATAGCAAAAGGACAATTCACTCACTGTCCTTCCAGGTCCCTGGAAACAAGGACTTGCAGAGTGAAAGAAACTGACACTGTCCCTACCTAGAGTTTTCTGTCCCTAGAATAAATGTTTTTTTTAATCACAATATAGCAAAAGGACAATTCACTCACTGTCCTTCCAGGTCCCTGGAAACAAGGACTTGCAGAGTGAAAGAAACTGACACTGTCCCTACCTAGAGTTTTCTGTCCCTAGAATAAATGTTTTTTTTAATCACAATATAGCAAAAGGACAATTCACTCACTGTCCTTCCAGGTCCCTGGAAACAAGGACTTGCAGAGTGAAAGAAACTGACACTGTCCCTACCTAGAGTTTTCTGTCCCTAGAATAAATGTTTTTTTTTAAGCACACTATAGCAGAAGCACAAAACACACTGACACTCTCCCTACCTATCCTTCTCTTTCCCTAAACTAAAGGAATCCAGGTTAAGCAAGAAAGAAATAACAGTCACTGTCCCTGCCTATGCTACTCTATCCCTGCTCCGGAACACACTACACTAGGCCGCCGTGCTGGCGGCCTTTTATAGTGTGGGGCGTGTACTAAACACCCTCAGCAATAATTGGCCACAGGCATCCTGCCTGTGGCCAATCATTGCTCTCCTCGCTGCCGGCGCTGTGATTGGCCAAGCATGCGGGGTCACAGTGCATGCTTGGCCAATCACAGCGCCTGGATGACACTGCGATGGCGTAGTGCATTGTGGGCCGTTCGCGTCACTCGAATTTGGCGCGAACGGCCCAAATCGTTCGATCTTCGTCGAACGATCGAACAGCCAATGTTCGAGTCGAACGTATGTTCGACTCGAACACGAAGCTCATCCCTATTCACTATTAGCATCTTCAAATGTAATACTAGTGCCCGATCTGAACTGTATTTTCAGTTTCAAGTACCGCTGCACATTTACAGTGAAACACAGAAAAATTCCCCCTCCTTAGCATTAAAAACAAAGATGTTAATTGTTGTGTTACACTATGTGATTATTCTTGCTCTGTGTCTTTAAGATCTGTCCCCTTCTTTCTAGCTGAACTCTCTCTCTCACCGTAGTTCTTTATATATCTCCTCCACTTCCTGATTCTGGTCATTACTCCTGTATTTCTTCCATGCTAACATCTTACATGTGGCTTACAACTGCAACGTTTTTCTACCTATGAATATCCATCATTAAACAGAACATTCGAAAGGATTCATCGTCTGTCGTCCTAACTGTGAGTTTATTCATTGAGTTAAACTGCCTGTATTGATGCAAGGGATGAATATCAAACCAGCTTGAGTAAGGCCTACTTAAACCTGGAGATTAACTTTATCGCTTTGTAGTTGAGACAGAACAGTAGAAAAACGGAGTTTCACAGCCTAATTACAAGATTTCTGCATGTCAGTACTGATACAGACAAGATTTACTGCCCTCATAGCAAGACAGAAGGGACAGAGCAGCACATGGCAGCCTTATGACCTGAGACAATCTGCACAGTGTCATATTTCAGCACACAGCTCCTGCCTGCTTTCACAGTCAGTCTGCTCTCATGAGTGATCAAGCTTCTGCATGTGAACTCACATCTACCTCCCCACAAGTTCCTGAAGAAACTGAGTTACCCAAACGCTCAGTTAAACCCACTTGGAAAGTAATGGAGAATTATGAAGCTTCAAGGACTGAATTGTCAAATAGCTTGGAATTAGTCTGGGAGAAAATCCTTGCTGAAGCCAATACGGTGTCTGTTGAACGTGAACTACTGACACTAGAGGGCGCCATTAAACAACTTTCTGCCTCATATGAGTTTTTTCAGCTTACCAGCAGCAAATTCACTAATGTCTTACAAAACATGAATACAGAAAGTGCGATGACGCAATTAAAGCGTGTCAACATTCTTAATATTGAAAGAGACAGTTTTATCCAGCAAACCAGATTAAAGGCAGGAGCAAAAATAAAGCTGTTACAGGACACTGCATCTCACAGATCTGTTTCCACCAGACGTTCTAAAAACTCGTCAAGATCCCATAGTTCAAGGATACTCAACACTCAGTGAGCGACTTATTAATGCCCGCGCTGAAGTGGAAGCCAGCAAAGTGCAGGTGGCATATGCAGAAAAAAGAGCAGAGTTGGAAGCGCTGTCAGCACATCATAGAGCAGAGTCAGAAGCGCAGTCAGCACGTCAAAGAGCAGAGTCGGAAGCTCAGTCAGCCCGTCAAAGAGCAACAATGGAAACCTTAAATGAACAGTGTAAACATGACACAGCTATGGCAAAGCTAAGGGTCCTACAGCAAGCTATCAGTGCAGACGAAGGTGCAAGTGAGAAAGACAGCATTAACCTAAACATAGCAGATATGGAAGACCCCCTCAAATGCACTAAAGACTATGTCCTAAGCCACTGCAGTGCACACTCCATTGTCTCCAATGCTCCCGACTACATAGAGACTCCTTCACAGCTTCAAGTTAAAGAGGTTCCAGCAACTTCCTGCACTCAAAATCACTCCACTGCATTTCCTACCTGCCTACCTTGCCTGCCTTCATACGTCACAGAGCATCAGCGCAAGCTTCAAGCAAGTCATCAATCTCCAGTCATCGGTACAGCCTTGAATCAACGTACCATTGGAACAACTGACTTCAAGCAAGCAACTCACCTGGATGCATCTGCTGCACCATATTTCCCTGTGTCCTTTAACAACAATGTCAAAGATAACGCAATCAGCACCATACAGCCAACAGCATCTCACATAAAGGCGGAGACAACTGAGACAGAAGAGTTTGTGAGGTACATGCTTCACAGAGAGCTCACAAAGACTGGTCTTACAAGCTTTGATGACCAACCTGAGAACTACAGAAGTTGGAAATGTGCCTTCAGAACTACAATCAGCAATATTGGCATTACAGCTGATCAAGAATTGAATCTGCTGATCAAATGGCTTGGTCCTCTATCTGCTGCATGTGTTAAGCCATTAAGATCGGTTTTCATGGACAATCCTACTGCAGGCCTCACAGCTGCATGGGAGCGACTAGAGCAAAGTTATGGCAGTCCAGAAGCTATAGAAAATGCTTTGTTCATGCGTCTGGAAACTTTCCCAAAGATATCCGGTAAGGACAACAAGGAGTTCCAGAGACTGAGTGACCTTCTCCTTGAGCTTCAGCTAGCCAAGACAGACCCAAAACTACCTGGACTCAGTTACCTTGACACTCCAAGAGGGGTAAACCCAATTGTCTCCAAGCTCCCGTATGGTTTGCAAGAGAAATGGACTGCACTAGGGTCATCATACAAAAGAGAGAACAAGGTTTCCTTCCCTCCATTCTCTTTCTTCTGTGAATTCATCAGGAAAATTGCAGAGACCAAGAACGATCCAAGTTTTTCCTACGGTGAGTACAGTTTCTTCTCACCTTTTCCTAAGAGTACCAGTATTCAGGGCAACTATAGAAACCATAGAGGCCCAGTGTCCGTGAAAAAGACTGACATCCTTCCCACTCCTACCACAGTTCTGGCCACGAACAAACAGAGTAGGAAGATTGAAAACCCTAACAGAGAGTGTCCCATACACAAGAAGCCACACCCCCTCAATAAATGTATCGGCTTTAGGAAAAAGCCTCTGGAAGAGCGCAAGGAGCTTTTAAAGACATTTAGGGTATGTTTCAGGTGCTGTGCTTCTACAGAACATTTTGCAAGGGACTGTAATGTGTCCATCAAGTGCATAGAGTGTGGCTCTGAAGAACATGTGCAAGCCCTCCATCCTCTTGAGCCCAGCTCTGCACAACCTGCCAACACTCCTCCCAGGTTAACGCATGGCGGGGAGAATACAGACCAAGTGCCTAATTCTACCATCATTTCTTCATCCTGCACTGAAGTTTGTGGAGAAGACCGCTGTGGTAAGTCCTGTGCTAAGATATGCTTGGTGAACATATACCACAAGGATCAACCAGAAAAGTCTCTAAAGGCATATGCTATCTTAGACGATCAGAGCAATCGATCACTTGCAAAAGCGGAATTGTTCAATCTATTTGAAATAAAAGGCGAAGCTCATCCTTACACCTTGGGTACCTGTAGTGGAACTATAGAGGTTTCTGGAAGAAGGGCTCATGGACTCATGGTATCTTCTCTCAAAGGTAACTTGCAATTACCCTTACCTACACTTGTTGAGTGCAATCAGATACCTGCTAACAGGGAAGAAATCCCTACTCCAGCTGCTGCTTTCCATCACCCTCACCTCAAGGTAATAGCAAATGAGATACCGCCGCTTGACAAAGATGCTCAGATCCTTCTTCTGTTAGGAAGAGACATTCTAAGAGTTCACAAGGTACACAGACAAGTCAGTGGACCCCCAGATACCCCATTTGCCCAGCGCACGGATCTAGGGTGGGTCATCATAGGCAATGTCTGCATAGGCAAAATTAAAAGACCTACCAACATTTCGTCATTCAAGACAAATGTTCTGCCAAATGGCCGAAACACTTACTTTGAGCCATGCCCACATCACTACTGGGTGAAAGAGAAGATAGCCAGCCACGAATGGCAACATGGTATCTCAGGTGACACAAGCCCTTTCTCCTGCCATGATGGCGACTTCGGCTCTACAGTGTTTAATGCAACCAGTGAAGATGACATACTGGCTCCTTCAATGGAAGACAGAGAATTCATCAAGGTAATGGACAATGAGTTCTTTCAAGATGACTCCAATAACTGGGTAGCACCCCTACCCTTTCGTCTCCCAAGAAAGAGATTGCCCAACAACTTACAGCAGGCTATCAGTAGATTCTCCTCCTTAAAGCGAAACTTAAGCAGGAAACCAGAGATGCAAAGGCACTTTGTGGACTTTATGCAAAATGTATTTGACAGAGATCATGCAGAGCCTGCTCCCCCACTAAAGGAGGGAGAAGAATGCTGGTACCTTCCATCCTTTGGCGTGTATCACCCACGCAAACCAGACCAAATCAGAGTTGTCTTCGATTCCAGTGCTCAGCACGAAGGTGTTTCTCTTAACAACATGCTCCTTACGGGACCCAACTTGAACAACAGTCTAATAGGAGTCTTGATTCGTTTCAGACAAGAGCCTGTAGCAGTAATGGCCGACATTCAACAGATGTTTCACTGCTTCATCGTCAGAGAAGACAACAGAAACTACCTCAGGTTTCTATGGCACAAGGACAATGACCTCAACAAGGAAGTTATAGATTATCGCATGAAGGTACATGTCTTCGGTAACAGTCCTTCCCCAGCAGTGGCAACTTATGGGCTAAGGAAAACAGCTCAGACTGGAGAAGTTGAATATGGATCTGATGCCCGTCAATTTGTTGAAAGAAACTTCTATGTTGACGACGCACTTAAGTCCTTTCCAACTGCTAAAGAAGCAATTGATCTTCTCACCAGAACAAAGGAGATGCTGTCTGTAGCAAACGTTAGACTGCACAAGATTATATCCAACAGCCAGGAACTTATGAATGCCTTTCACTCTGAGGACTATGCCACTAGTCTAAAAAACCTTGACTTAGGTACAGATGTGCCTCCTGTACAGCGAAGTCTTGGTTTGTTGTGGAACATCAAGCAAGACAAATTCACCTTCCAAGTGTCAACTTGTGACAAACCCTTCACTAAGAGAAGAGTCCTGTCCGTGGTGAATAGCATCTATGACCCACTGGGTTTCCTTGCTCCAGTTACCATTCAAGGTAAGATTTTACTAAGACAGTTGTCTACTGAGAACATAGACTGGGATACTCCCTTGCCTAGTGAGAATCAACACAAGTGGGAAAGGTGGAGATATTCTTTGAAGTCACTAGAAAAACTTCAGATTCCCCGTTGCTATGTTCCAGGATCCACTTCAACTGCTAACCGGAGAGAGATTCATATTTTCTCTGATGCATCAGTTGAAGCTATTGCTGCAGTAGCCTATTTGAAGACCTCTGAACTGAATGGAGAATCACACTGTAGTTTTGTCCTAGGCAAGGCAAAACTCACTCCCAAGCCTGCACATACCATACCAAGACTTGAACTTTGTGCAGCCGTGCTAGCAGTAGAAATTGCCGAGGTCATACGAAGTGAAATGGACACTAGAATTGATTCTTTCACTTTCTATACAGACAGTAAGGTAGTACTTGGTTACATAAACAACCAAACAAAACAATTTTATGTTTACGTCAGCAACAGGGTTGAACGTATCAAGAGATTCTCTCTACCAAGTCAATGGCATCACGTTCCCACTGAACTCAACCCAGCTGACTGTGGGACCAGAGCCGTGTCACCTGCCGCTCTTCAGGACAGCTTATGGCTGTCACCTCCAAGGTTTCTGCGTGAGGACTCTTACTTACTCCCTATTGACACCACCTATGGGCTAGTAAACCCTGAAGATAAGAAAATAAGAACTGTGAACACCTCACTCCACATTTCTGTAAGTACAAAACAGAAGCTGCGGTCACACCATTACAGGCATCGATGGAAGCAGGTGCAGCATCTAGCCAATGTGTTCTGGCATCGCTGGAAGAAAAAGTATCTTCACCACTAGGGATGAGCTTCGTGTTCGAGTCGAACATACGTTCGACTCGAACATCGGCTGTTCGATCGTTCGACGAAGATCGAACGATTTGGGCCGTTCGCGCCAAATTCGAGTGACGCGAACGGCCCACAATGCACTACGCCATCGCAGTGTCATCCAGGCGCTGTGATTGGCCAAGCATGCACTGTGACCCCGCATGCTTGGCCAATCACAGCGCCGGCAGCGAGGAGAGCAATGATTGGCCACAGGCAGGATGCCTGTGGCCAATTATTGCTGAGGGTGTTTAGTACACGCCCCACACTATAAAAGGCCGCCAGCACGGCGGCCTAGTGTAGTGTGTTCCGGAGCAGGGATAGAGCAGCATAGGCAGGGACAGTGACTGTTATTTCTTTCTTGCTTAACCTGGATTCCTTTAGTTTAGGGAAAGAGAAGGATAGGTAGGGAGAGTGTCAGTGTGTTTTGTGCTTGTGCTATAGTGTGCTTAAAAAAAACATTTATTCTAGGGACAGAAAACTGTAGGTAGGGACAGTGTCAGTTTCTTTCACTCTGCAAGTCCTTGTTTCCAGGGACCTGGAAGGACAGTGAGTGAATTGTCCTTGTGCTATATTGTGCTTAAAAAAACATTTATTCTAGGGACAGAAAACTGTAGGTAGGGAGAGTGTCAGTTTCTTTCACTCTGCAAGTCCTTGTTTCCAGGGACCTGGAAGGACAGTGACTGAATTGTCCTTGTGCTATATTGTGATTAAAAAAAACATTTATTCTAGGGACAGAAAACTGTAGGTAGGGAGAGTGTCAGTTTATTTCACTCTGCAAGTCCTTGTTTCCAGGGACCTGGAAGGACAGTGACTGAATTGTCCTTGTGCTATATTGTGATTAAAAAAAACATTTATTCTAGGGACAGAAAACTGTAGGTAGGGAGAGTGTCAGTTTATTTCACTCTGCAAGTCCTTGTTTCCAGGGACCTGGAAGGACAGTGA
Source organism: Rana muscosa (assembly GCA_029206835.1). Classification (NCBI taxonomy): domain Eukaryota; kingdom Metazoa; phylum Chordata; class Amphibia; order Anura; family Ranidae; genus Rana; species Rana muscosa. The sequence continues at coordinate 211,384,073 of CM055116.1, forward strand.
CTGAATTGTCCTTGTGCTATATTGTGATTAAAAAAAACATTTATTCTAGGGACAGAAAACTGTAGGTAGGGAGAGTGTCAGTTTATTTCACTCTGCAAGTCCTTGTTTCCAGGGACCTGGAAGGACAGTGACTGAATTGTCCTTGTGCTATATTGTGATTAAAAAAAACATTTATTCTAGGGACAGAAAACTGTAGGTAGGGAGAGTGTCAGTTTATTTCACTCTGCAAGTCCTTGTTTCCAGGGACCTGGAAGGACAGTGACTGAATTGTCCTTGTGCTATATTGTGATTAAAAAAAACATTTATTCTAGGGACAGAAAACTGTAGGTAGGGAGAGTGTCAGTTTATTTCACTCTGCAAGTCCTTGTTTCCAGGGACCTGGAAGGACAGTGACTGAATTGTCCTTGTGCTATATTGTGATTAAAAAAAACATTTATTCTAGGGACAGAAAACTGTAGGTAGGGAGAGTGTCAGTTTATTTCACTCTGCAAGTCCTTGTTTCCAGGGACCTGGAAGGACAGTGACTGAATTGTCCTTGTGCTATATTGTGATTAAAAAAAACATTTATTCTAGGGACAGAAAACTGTAGGTAGGGAGAGTGTCAGTTTATTTCACTCTGCAAGTCCTTGTTTCCAGGGACCTGGAAGGACAGTGAGTGAATTGTCCTTGTGTTATATTGTGATTAAAAAAAACATTTTTTCTAGGGACAGAAAACTGTAGGTAGGGAGAGTGTTTTTTTTCTTTCACTCTGCAAGTCCTTGTTTCCAGGGACCTGTAAGGACAGTGAGTGAATTGTCCTTGTGCTATATTGTGCTTAAAAAAAACATTTATTCTAGGGACAGAAAACTGTAGGTAGGGAGAGTGTCAGTTTATTTCACTCTGCAAGTCCTTGTTTCCAGGGACCTGGAAGGACAGTGAGTGAATTGTCCTTGTGTTATATTGTGATTAAAAAAAACATTTTTTCTAGGGACAGAAAACTGTAGGTAGGGAGAGTGTTTTTTTTCTTTCACTCTGCAAGTCCTTGTTTCCAGGGACCTGTAAGGACAGTGAGTGAATTGTCCTTGTGCTATATTGTGCTTAAAAAAAACATTTATTCTAGGGACAGAAAACTGTAGGTAGGGAGAGTGTCAGTTTATTTCACTCTGCAAGTCCTTGTTTCCAGGGACCTGGAAGGACAGTGAGTGAATTGTCCTTGTGTTATATTGTGATTAAAAAAAACATTTTTTCTAGGGACAGAAAACTGTAGGTAGGGAGAGTGTTTTTTTTCTTTCACTCTGCAAGTCCTTGTTTCCAGGGACCTGTAAGGACAGTGAGTGAATTGTCCTTGTGCTATATTGTGCTTAAAAAAAACATTTATTCTAGGGACAGAAAACTGTAGGTAGGGAGAGTGTCAGTTTATTTCACTCTGCAAGTCCTTGTTTCAAGGGACAGAGAAGGACACCTGAAGGTAGCCCTTATTGCTTTTTTCCCATCTCCCTGCAGGCCATCTATTAGAATGTCTGGAAGGCAAACAAGGAGAGGCAGACAGTCAGGAGGCAATAAAAGAGGGCAAGCAGGCTCTGTGTCTGGGGGCAACAGTGCTGGTCGTGGACGCGGTGCATTGTCATCAGCACATGGCCATGGGACACGCTTGTCCTTCTTTTCGGCAGCTGGACATGTTGAGCCACATCATGCCGAAGACTTGGTAGAGTGGATGACCAAGCCCTCCTCCTCCTCCTCATCCTCTCTCACCCAGGCTCAGGGTACTGGAAAAGCAGCTGCCAAAGCGTCGTCTTCCCTGGTATCAATGTCAGACAAATCATCAGTCACTCCTTCCCTAGACCCACCATGTCCTCCTCCTGAGGAGTCCCCCGAACTGTTTCAGCACAGTGTTGGGTACATGCTCCAGGAGGATGCCCAGCGTTTCGAAGGGTCTGATGATGAAACCCAGCTAGAGGAAGGCAGTAGCGTGAGAGCAGACAGAGGGGATGCTCAAGAAGGACACCAATCTGGCAGTCATGTTCCAGCAGCTGCAGCATACTGCCAGATTGGCTCCAGTGATGAGGAGGGAGGGGATGATGAGGTCACTGACTCCACGTGGGTGCCTAATAGGAGAGAGGAGGAGGAGGAGGATGAGGAGGAGGCACATCTCCAACGAGGCAGGATGCCCTTTGGTGGCCAGCGTAAGGGCAGTACACCGACGGAATCACACCGCAGAGCTCCGCCTGTGCAGGGCGCTGCCTCTGCCCGTCATTCAAAAAGTTCTTTGGTGTGGGCCTTTTTTGAGGCTAGTGCATCAGATCGCACAGCTGCTGTTTGCAACATATGTCTCAAGCGTATATCGCGTGGCCAAAACATCAGCCGCTTGGGTACCACATGCCTGACCAGACATATGTTGACCTGCCATGCAGCTCGTTGGCAAGCCTACCTCAAAGACCCACACCAAAGAACAAAGCGGACCTCTCCTTGCACCGCATCAGCTGGGATCTCCAACCCCACTATAACTTCAGTCCTCTCTGAAACATGCACTGAGAGGAATGAAGGTGTAGAATTAGGTGTGTCACAGCCAAGTACTTGCGCCCACTCTGCTAGCAGTACACCGACGTCCGATTCTAGCAGGCAAATTTCCCTGCCCCAGCTGCTGGACCGTCGAAAGAAGTTCACTCCCAGCCATCCACATGCCCAGCGGTTGAATGCTAGCTTGGCTAAATTGCTAGCGCTTCAACTGCTGCCTTTTCAGTTGGTAGACTCGGCCCCCTTCCGTGAGTTTGTGCAATGTGCAGTTCCTCAGTGGCAGGTTCCCAAACGCCACTTTTTCTCACGGAAGGCTATTCCGGCTCTCTACCGGCATGTGGAAGGCAATGTCTTGGCCTCGCTGGACAGGGCGGTCAGCGGTAAGGTGCATATTACCGCTGACTCATGGTCCAGCAGGCATGGACAGGGACGTTACCTTTCTTTCACGGCCCATTGGGTCACTCTTTTGGCAGCTGGGAAGGATTCAGGACAAGGTGCAGTAGTGTTGGAGGTTGTCCCACCGCCACGCCTCCAAAATGCTACTACTGGTTGTGACACACCTCTCTCCTCCACCCCCTCCTCTTCTTCTTCCTCCATGGCCTCTTCCTGTGGTTTGTCCTATGAACCAGCGGTGCTCCGTAGCCGTTCACGGGGCTACGCAAGTACGCAGGCAAAAAGATGCCATGCCGTGCTTGCGCTGGTGTGTTTGGGGGACAGAAGCCACACTGGGGCAGAGGTCCTGTCTGCTCTGCAGGGCCAGGCCGAGAGGTGGTTGACGCCACGCCAGCTTAAGCCAGGAATGGTGGTTTGCGACAATGGCACCAACCTCCTCTCCGCCCTCCGACAGGGACAACTGACCCATGTGCCCTGTGTGGCTCACGTCCTTAACCTGGTGGTGCAGCGGTTCTTGGGCAGGTACCCGGGCTTACAGGATGTCCTGAGGCAGGCCAGGAAAGTCTGTGTGCATTTCCGCAGATCTTATAATGCCAGTGCTCGCCTGGCTGAGCTGCAAAAGGAGTTGAACCTGCCCAAGAACCGCCTTATATGTGACATGCCCACCAGGTGGAACTCAACGTTGGCCATGCTGCAGCGGCTGCACACGCAGCAGAGGGCCATCAATGAGTACCTGTGCGACTACGGCACCAGGACAGGGTCAGGGGAGCTTGGTTTTTTTTCTCCACGCCAGTGGGGCATGATCAGGGATGCATGCACTGTCCTGGCACCATTTGAGGAGGCCACGAGGATGGTGAGCAGTGACAGTGCATGCATCAGTGACACTGTACCTCTTGTCCACCTGTTGGAGCACACGCTGCGTGGAATAATGGACAGGGCACTTGAGGCAGAACAGAGGCAGGAAGAGGAGGACTTCCTTGCCTCTCAAGGCCCCCTTTACCCAGACAGTGTTCCTTCTGTCCCACCCATCGCACAGGAAGAGGAGGAGGAGGAGGAGGAGGATTGTGTCAGCATGGAGGTGGAGGCTGGCACTCAGCATCATCAGCAGCAGTCTTTTAGGGATGATTTACAGTCCCAAGAAACCAGTGGACTTGTACGTGGCTGGGAGGAGGTGGCTGCGGATCATGTCGTCCTTAGTGACCCAGAGGACTCCGGAGCGAATGCCTCAGCAAACCTACGCTGCATGGCCTCCCTGATCCTGCAAAGTCTGCGGAAGGATCCTCGTATTCTTCGGATCAAGGAGAGGGACCATTACTGGCTGGCCACTCTCCTTGATCCACGGTACAAGGGTAAGGTTGCGGACCTTATGTTACCGTCGCAGAGGGAGCAGAGGATGAGACAACTCCGGGAGGCCTTGCAGAAAGGTCTGTGCAACGCGTTCCCAGAGACTGGGAGGTTGCAAACTCCTGGTCCTGGACAACGAGTTGCTGAGGCTTCGGCCAGTCAAAGAAGGAGCGGTGGGGAAGGTGGCCGTCTGACCGATGCGTTCAGACAATTCTTTAGTCCGCAGCCCCAAAGTATGATCGGTTCCAGCAACCATCGCCAGCGTCTGATAAACATGGTGCAGGAATATCTAGGGGCAAGGTCAGACTTGGACACCTTCCCCACCGAAAATCCTCTGGCTTACTGGGTCTTGAGGATGGATCACTGGCCAGAGCTTGCACAGTATGCAATTGAGCTACTGGCCTGTCCTGCATCCAGCGTTCTTTCGGAACGCACATTCAGTGCTGCTGGAGGATTTGTCACGGATCACAGGGTGCGCCTGTCCACCGACTCGGTTGATCGACTGACTTTCATCAAGATGAACCAGTCTTGGATCACCACCAGCTACCACACACCTGATGCTGATATAACAGACTAATTGATTTTAACATGTCACATCCCTTCAAGACTGATGCTGATGCTGAGTGCCTGTGCTGTTATGTTGACTGGCTATCCTCCTCCTCCGAGTCCTCAATGATACGATTGATGATGATAGCTTGTAAGATCATTTTTGTTTATGGGTGCCGCCACCAGTGCCTAACGCCCAATTTTTCAGCCCCTGTTTAACAGGGGCGTGTAATTACAATTTTTGAAGCAATACTTTGCAACAGGGCTCATTGCTGTGCTCCAAGTACAGTATCTGTGAGGAGTTGCAGTGTTGTGCCACCAGTGCCTAACGCCCAATTTTTCAGCCCCTGTTCAACAGGGGCATGTAATTACAATTCTTGATCTAATAATTCACAGCAGGGCCCATTGCTGCACCCACCAAGAGTAACTGTCAGGGCTTACAGTGTTGTGGCACCAGCACCACCATCAAAGGCCCAATTTTTACTACCACTGTTCAACAATTATATGTAATTAAAATTCCTGATATAATAGTTGACAGCAGGGCGTTCCAGCACCAACCAAGAGTAACTGTGAGTGCTTACAGTGTTGTGCCAACACCAACAACTAAGGGGCCTATTTCTGCAGAGTATATACGGCAGGTCCCTACTTTCAAACATCCAACTTACAAACGACTCCTACTTGCAAACGCAAGAAGACAACAGGAAGTGAGAGGAAATCTACCACTAGGAAGGAAAATTCTCTCCTGTAAGAATAAATATGGGAGAAAGGTGTCTCCTCTGTACTGATGCTTTATCAGCAATCCTTGTTTCAAGAAAAACACCACATTTCAAAAACAGTTGTCATTGGGACGGAAAGTGAGGTGAAATGTTCTGAACAGGGGCACAGACAGCAAAACAAATGTTACAGGGGTGATAACCCTTACCTATGTTTTCCAAAAAGTTTAAAAATAGATTTTTGGTCTGGAGCTACACTTCAACAATGTACCTGTTCAAAATTACAAACAGACTCTACATAAGAACAAACCTACAGTCCCTGTCTTGTATGCACCGCCTGTATAGGGCTGTTCAGAGTATATAGGGCCTTTTTTATTTTATGTGCGGGGTTCCCCTTAATATCCATACAAGACCCAAAGGGGCTGGTAATGGGCTGGGGTAGGGGGGGGGTCATGGGGTAGCTATGCCATTTTTCTTAAAGAATTTCATCCATATTACCGGGACCAGACATTACATTAAAGCCGCAAGCAGTTTTAAATGGCTTTTTTTTCCTTTAGAAGTGTCATTTTGTGCAGGGACAGTTCTAAACACGGGAAACACGTGGCACTTCACAGGCATACTTTAGACACCCCCCAGGTACGATATTTAAAGGAATATTTGACTTTTTTTTTTTCACTTTATGCATCATTAAAATGACTGCTCCCGAAAAACGACCGTTTTTAAAACTTCTTTTTGCATTGATACATGTCCCCTGGTGCAGAACCCGGGTTCCCAAACCCTTTTTAGGACAATAACATGCATAATAGTTGTTATAATTAGCACTTTAGAATTCGAACGTTCGCATCCATTGTATTTAATAGGGTTCTAATGTTCGTTCGAACTTTCGGTCCGTTCGCGGGTTCTGGTGCGAACCGAACCCGGGGGTGTTCGGCTCATCACTATTCACCACCTTCAAGGTCGTTACAAATGGCAAGCATCTAAGCCAAATCTTAAGGTTGGAGACCTCATCCTTCTAAAAGACAAGGAAGTTTGTCGGAATGAGTGGCCTATGGGTCTTATTACTAAAGTTATGCCCAGCGACGATAACAAAGTCCGGAAGGTAGAAGTCAAGGTAACCAAGGGAGGATCGACACAAACCTTTAGTCGATCAATTACAGAGTTAGTACTCCTTTTGCCAGGTGAGTGACTTGTGCAAGGACTAGCCATGCTGTTGGCACGGCGGGGAGTACATTGCTGCCATCTACAGGTTCTACTCAGAACTTTGGAATTATTTGAAGACATCATACTGTGACTTTATGTTCTTCATCCTGTTGAACTTACGTTTATTATTTGCTTGTTGCATGTTTTTTCATTACAGGTTCCAGGACATTCGTCAGTATTGGACTTTTTGAAAATATATATTTTAGTTTAAGGTTATGAAATCTAAAGATTTCAGACGGGGAGTGTTGTGTTACACTATGTGATTATTCTTGCTCTGTGTCTTTAAGATCTGTCCCCTTCTTTCTAGCTGAACTCTCTCTCTCACCGTAGTTCTTTATATATCTCCTCCACTTCCTGATTCTGGTCATTACTCCTGTATTTCTTCCATGCTAACATCTTACATGTGGCTTACAACTGCAACGTTTTTCTACCTATGAATATCCATCATTAAACGGAACATTCGAAAGGATTCATCGTCTGTCGTCCTAACTGTGAGTTTATTCATTGAGTTAAACTGCCTGTATCGATGCAAGGGATGAATATCAAACCAGCTTGAGTAAGGCCTACTTAAACCTGGAGATGAACTTTATCGCTTTGTAGTTGAGACAGAACATTTATGATACATAAAAGCTTCAAAGCATTCAGTCCATGGATGCATCGAAATGCTTTTCTTGCCCTTAAATTTGTAATAAAAACATCTTTGCCATTCTGAAGCTTCCCTCCAACCACTTTGCATATTATTTTATATGGTAAGTGGAAAAATGTAGCGCTAAAAAATACTGAGTAAGCAATATTCAATGAACCAAATGTTGTTATACACATAAAAGTAGGTCACGAAGTGTAAAAATATAACATATACAACATATACAAAGACGGACGTCATCTAAATAGACTTCAACATGGGCATGACCTCTATTTAGACGAAACGTGTCGGACTTGGCTTATTGCTCCCCACATTGCTATTTTTTACCTTTGTGATCACAAATTTTTACTATTACGGATGTTAATCGGTTTTTATTCAATAAAACCTATCCTTTTTGATCTATACCATGTCGAGCCCCTCTTTTTTCTCTTTACATCTTCCTCGATGAGAGTTTTTTTGGCCCTTCCATCCAGCTGTTTCAACTTGGTTTTCCAACCTTACGGTCATCTACAAGACCCCTAGAAGCTGCTCCTGGAATCGCCTGGGTTTCCACGATCGCTTTGGAAGACTGCCCATCCTGGCTCTCTCTGCTTGATTGACTCGTTGTAATTGACATTCGAGTCAACCATCTCTGGTAAGAGTACACACCCCATAGTTTTGATTGAAGACACATCACCCCTGAAGTTTCCATGTGTTCACTACATCACTGTGCTTCACTTCTGAGCAACAACTATTTTATATTGGACTCTATGTGTTCATTACACGGATTGGTTCATTCATTGGGACATTTCCCATAATCTTTCATATATGTGTGTTTCCATATTTGTATATGTTATATTTTTACACTTCGTGACCTACTTTTATGTGTATAGCAACATTTGGTTCATTGAATATTGCTTACTCAGTCTTTTAGCGCTACATTTTCCACTTACCTTGTTCACTAATCTTTGTCACATTTGAATGTAGCAGCTTTTCACTTTTTATCATTGGGTTAGCACAGTATTATCCACTTTTTACACTTTATATTATTTTATATATACTTTAAATGTAAAGTTATGCACTTGGGGGCTAAGAATATGAATGCATCCTACATACTAGGGGGAGTTCAACTGGGGGGATCCGTAGTGGGGAAGGATCTGGGGGTTTTGGTAGATCATAAGCTCAATAATGGCATGCAATGCCAAGCTGCAGTTTCCAAAGCGTGCAAAGTCCTTTCTTGTATTAAGAGAGGTATGGACTCCAGAGAGAGCGATATCATTTTGCCCCTGTAGAAATCATTAGTAGGACCTCATCTGGAATATGCAGTTCAGTTTTGGGCCCCAGTTCTCAAAAAGGATATTGGGGAACTGGAGAAAGTGCAGAGAAGGGCAACCAAACTGATAAGAGGCATGGAGGAGCTCAGCTATGAGGAAAGATTAGAGGAACTGAATTTATTCACTCTTGAGAAGAGAAGATTAAGGGGGGATATGATCAACATGTACAAATATATAAGGGGTCCATATAGTAAACTTTGTTTTGAGTTATTCACTTTACGGTCAACACAAAGGACAAGGGGGCACTCTTTACGTCTAGAGGAAAAGAGATTTCACCTAATACGGAAAGGTTTCTTCACAGTAAGAGCTGTGAAAATGTGGAATAGACTCCCTGCAGAGGTGGTTCTGGCCAGCTCAGTAGATTGCTTTAAGAAAGGCCTGGATAGTTTCTTAAATGTACATCATATAACTGGGTACTAACATTTATAGGTAAAGTTGATCCGGGGAATATCCGATTGCCTCTCGGGGGATCAGGAAGGAATTTTTTCCCCTGCTGTAGCAAATTGGATCGTTCTCTGCTGGGGTTTTTTGCCTTCCTCTGGATCAACTGTGGGTATAGAATTAGGTATAAGGGATTGTATGATATTATTATTTTATTTTTTTATGGTTGAACTGGATGGACTTGTGTCTTTTTTTAACCTGACTAACTATGTAACTTTGATTCTGTACTTGCCAAATATGCTGCAGAAATCTCCCTCCACTGAGTCTGACTGCATCCATTTTAACTGTGGGCAGCCGAAGCTGCTGCCTGTTCACTTCCTGGATTTACACAGACACACAGAAGCACACCTCCAGCTCGGCAGCCATGCAGCTCTCATTAGCCCTCTTATGACTCACCCCCCTCCCTTTCCGGCAAACTCTCACGAGAGTGAGAGAGAGCGAGCTGTACATGATGTCATAAGCCTAGGCTTTTTACCAGACAAGAAACAGGAAGTGGGCCGGATAAGGTATTTACTGGCAGAAACAAATAGTTTTACTATCCAAAGTTAAAACAACAAGGGCCGAAGATTTAATAGATGGAAAGTTGAAAAAATTACTGAAGTTCCCCTTTAAGTTTCAGGCCTAAGTGAATCAACTTTAGGACATGCAGACCTGTTTACTTTTTTTTACTTGTATTTAGCATTTTCATGCTTCATTATTTTCTGTACTTCTCTCTCCTCTTGGGTGATTTGTGCACACAGTGTATCATGTCTGTGTACTGCAAGTATACAAACTTGTAGGTCAGAGTGCTACTCAGAACAGAAAAACAGTGCATGAAGGAATGCGTTTTGATAAGCAAGAATTTTTCTTGATGTCAGGCATAGTAAGCAGCCTATACTTCCTTCATTTCAGGTGTTGCCCCTATTCCTTACCGGATTCTGAGAAATAAACAGTATTTACAGCTATAGGGTAGCACATGGCTTTCCCTTGCCTCCCACAATGCAAAGGCCCGATTGGACAATAACCAGGCCCGAGCCCTGTCACATGGGGATAGGATGCAGTTTTCTTAAGTGAAATATTACCTGGTATCTTACTGGAGCATTATTCAAAGTAATAGATAGCACAGCTCTAATTTCCACACTGTTGTCTGCCCTTCCTGTTCTTCTTCATATCAGCTGTAGCATGAAAAGGGTGTTCTACCTGGCCAAAATGGAGACAAGAAAAAACATGACAAAAAAAAATGATAATGAGGGCTGTGGACTCTATTTTCAGTAATAAAACACTGCTAACTTTTCTATCATTTGATGTTAACCCTATTAAAGCTTTAAATAGAGCAACTCAGAGGTTATATAGTCAAATAAGTGAAAAAACTACTCGTTGGACTTTTTTTGAAGGTCATGTAGCACATAAAATATATAATATATAAAAGGCATGAACTTTTTTTAGAGCACTTTTTTACATTTTTACATACTTTAATACATAGTTGAAAACATTCTTTATAAAAAGATTCATTAACAATTGTACCAATCAGGAAGAAAAGATGTAATACATTATACATTATAAAACCCAAGATGTTTCATGAAACATGGTTCACTTTAATCAGGAGTTTGATGTTACTTACAAGGTGTCAATGAATTTAATATCAATATGAAAATTTAAACAACAAATACTTATCTATATTAAGTCACCCCAAAAACAGAGAAACAATGGCATAACATGGATACTTACCACTCAATATGCCAAGGTTCAATAAAGACCATATTCTCAACATCAGACGATAACCACAATTGGGAAGTCTATCCCGAGGGTTGTGAAGATAAGGGGAGAAGGCCCAGCAGCACCCCAGGAGGCAAAGGCAAAAAGACAAGTATGGCTTGACCCACAGAAAGTGGACTTACTAGAAACAAATTATTGTACAAGCCTCAGAAATATTAAGTTCAAGCCTAAAATAGGCAAAAATCTTAGGTGAAGTGAAGAAAAAAATGAGAACTTAGAGGGACAGAAAAATGAGAGGGGGGAGTTGGGGGACTTTAAATGAGGCACAATACATGTACCTCCATCCCTGATTCAGGAAAATAAGAAAGAAATGTGGGACTTTGAATGAGGCAATTGACTTGTGGAGGTAGAGTGGTTAGTAAACATTATTTACTTGTGACAATAGTAGGAAACAAGTAAAAAAGTATTTTCATATACAGTGGGTACGGAAAGTATTCAGACCCCCTTAAATTTTTCACTCTTTGTTATATTGCAGCCATTTGCTAAAATCATGGTCCTAAGTATTCAGACCTTTTGCTGTGACACTCATCTTTAACTCAGGTGCTGTCCATTTCTTCTGATCATCCTTGAGATGGTTCTACACCTTCATTTGAGTCCAGCTGTGTTTGATTATACTGATTGGACTTGATTAGGAAAGCCACACACCTGTCTATATAAGACCTTACAGCTCACAGTGCATGTCAGAGCAAATGAGAATCATGAGGTCAAAGGAACTGCCTGAAAAGCTCAGAGACAGAATTGTGGCAAGGCACAGATCTGGCCAAGGTTACAAAAAATTTCTGCTGCACTTAAGGTTCCTAAGAGCACAGTGGCCTCCATAATCCTTAAACGGAAGACGTTTGGGACGACCAGAACCCTTCCTACAGCTGGCCGTCCGGCCAAACTTAGCTATCGGGGGAGAAGAGCCTTGGTGAGAGAGGTAAAGAAGATCACTGTGGCTGAGCTCCAGAGATGCAGTTGGGAGATGGGAGAAAGTTGTAGAAAGTCAACCATCACTGCAGCCCTCCACCAGTCGGGGCTTTATGGCAGAGTGGCCCGACGGAAGCCTCTCCTCAGTGCAAGACACATGAAAGCCTGCATGGAGTTTGCTAAAAAAAACACATGAAGGACTCCAAGATGGTGAGAAATAAGATTCTCTGGTCTGATGAGACCAAGATAGAACTTTTTGGCCTTAATTCTAAGCGGTATGTGTGGAGAAAACCAGGCACTGCTCATCACCTGTCCAATACAGTCCCAACAGTGAAGCATGGTGGTGGCAGCATCATGCTGTGGGGTGTTTTTCAGCTGCAGGGACAGGACGACTGGTTGCAATCGAGGGAAAGATGAATGCGGCCAAGTACAGGGATATCCTGGACGAAAACCTTCTCCAGAATGCTCAGGACCTCAGACTGGGCCGAAGGTTTACCTTCCAACAAGACAATGACCCTAAGCACACAGCTAAAATACCGAAGGAGTGGCTTCACAACAACTCTGTGACTGTTCTTGAATGGCTCAGCCAGAGCCCTGACTTAAACCCAATTGAGCATCTCTGGAGAGACCTAAAAATGTCTATCCACCAACGTTTACCATCCAACCTGACAGAACTGGAGAGGATCTGCACCGACATATTAGCACCTACCATAACACACCTTGTAAATCAATCATTTAAAGAAGGTATTGTTCCGATCTCCCTCAAGCAAGGCATAATCAAACCCCTCCTAAAGAAACCCAACCTCGACCCCAAAGACCCAAACTACCGCAGACCGGTAACAAGCCTCAACACCATCTCCAAGATTATGGAGAAAACAGTAGTACAACAACAACTACAACTTCATTTGGACACTTACAAACTCTTGGATCCACTACAATCAGGCTTCTGCCCAGGCCATGGCACAGAAACAGCACTTCTTAAAATATGGGATGATGCCCTCGAAGCAGCAGATGATGGAGAATCATGTCTCCTGGTGCTGCTGGACCTCAGTGCAGCGTTCGACACAGTAGACCACAAAACTCTACTCATTCGCCTTAAAGAAGTAGCAGGAATCGCAGACCCTGACCTACCCTGGTTCGCATCCTTCCTAGATAATCGTTCGCAGACAGTGAAACTAGGAGCCTTCACCTCTGAAACTCGTGCAATTTCTTGCGGAGTCCCTCAAGGATCACCCCTGTCACCCGTGCTCTTTAACATCTACCTCCGCCCACTCCTCAAAATCATCAGCAAACAGGACCTGTGTTACCACTCATACGCTGACGACACCCAACTCTACTTTCGTATCACCGGAAAAAAAGACCAATATCAAGGATTGGAAAATTGCCTCACATTGATCGATGATTGGATGACTGAGAGTTCCCTCAAACTCAACGGATCCAAAACAGAACTCCTTCTCCTCCACGCAAACTGAAAGACAAAAACTAAAACTTCTTGGACACTGCCCACCATTCTTGGACAGACCATTACCCCGAGCACCAAAGTCAAAAGTCTCGGAGTCATCTTTGACTCAGAGATGTCGATGGATGCACAAATTGGATCAGTAGTCAGCGGATCTCACCATCTCTTCCACCTGCTGCGTAGACTCATCCCCTTCATCCCAGAAGAGGACACAGCAGTAGTAGTTGGAACAATTATCAACTCCCGACTCGACTACGCAAACGCCCTCTACCTCGGACTACCCAAATACCAGATTTCGCGCCTACAAGTCGTCCAGAATACGGCAGCCAGGCTGGTAACGGGAAAAAAACCTTGCGAATCCATCACCCCATCACTGAGGACCCTTCATTGGCTAGCCATAAAGGATCGGGTCACATTCAAGACCCTCTGTCTCACCCATAAGTGCACACAAGAAAACGCTCCTCAATATTTATGCAAGAAGATAAAACACTACACCCCCCAATCGCATTCTCTGATCAACCAACCAAAACCTCCTTCACATCCCCAAGTCCCACTACAAATCAAAGGGAGAACGAAGATTTGCAGTCCAAGGACCACGGCTATGGAACGCTCTACCCACGGATATCCGCATGGAAGAAAACCATCAGGCCTTCAGGAAAAAACTTAAGACCTACCTCTTCTGATGGATCAGGACGTCACTGGATGCAAAGCGCCTTGAGGCGATTTAGTTTGCATTTGTAGCGCTATACAAGTTATTTACTCACTCACTCACTCACCCAGTGCTAAGTGGAGTAGTGAAGAGCAAAACTAAAGATGAGTTTGTTGAGCTGGGAAAGGGGGCATTAGGACTGGAAAAAAATGTAAAAATAGGACTAACACAAGGCTAATGCCGCGTACACACGATCGTTTTTAATGTCATTGAAAAAAACAGCATTTTCTCAACGTGATTTTTCGTGTTTCCTCTCAAGCCTGCCTTGCCTACACACTATCGTGGAAAAAAATGTTCGAGTAAAGCGTGGTGACGTACAACACGTACAACACGTACGACGGCACTATAAAGGGGAAGTTCCATTCGGATGGCGCCACCCTTCATGTTAGTAAAGTTTGTTAAGAGACGATTCGCGTTTTTCAGCCTCGTGCTTTTCAGTCCGTTACAGCGCTCCCATCTCATGCTTGATTCTGAGCATGCTCATTTTTTTTCACGTCGTTAAAGCCCACACACGGCCGTTTTTTATGACGAGAAGAACGACGATGTAAAAAACGACGTGAAAAATTAGAGCATGTTCCAATTTTTCTCGTCGTGATTCTCTGCGTTTTTCTCGTCGGGAAAAATGCTGGAAAGCCCACACACGATCATTTTTAATGACCATTTAAAAAAATTTAATTTTTCTCGTCATTAAAAATGATCGTGTGCACGCGGCATTACAGAAGGCTTCCTTTTCTCACATTCAGTGCTGAATGGAGCAGATGAAAGCAAAGGAAAATTTGTATATGCAGATAGGGAAGGCAGCATTTAATATGGAGAAAATTGAATAAATAGCACCAGATATGAAATTAGAACTGCAAAATCTAGGATAATTTTAATATAGAACTCCAGGCAAAACTTTTTTTCCATTTTAGAAAGCGTAAGGGGGTTGTAACCCCTGTCAGATTTTTTTCTATCTATTCAGGAGATTTCCCTTCACTTCCTGTCCCCTAGCAAAAACAGGAGGTGAGAGGGAATCCCTGCAAATGAAAGGCATTCCCTGGGGCCCCTTAGGTCACCAGAATTAGTGTCCTCATTGGAAGATTCCCTTTATTACTTTTCTGGGGTGGGGACAACCCAAAATTTGGGATTTTCTTTTACTTTCACTTGCAATAATAATGGTAAACAGGATAAATAGAGAGCGTGAATTTCACTTACAGGAACAGATACAGCAATAAAAAACAAAGTAAGGGAATCCCTGGTTGTCACCAGGGTCGCCAGAACTAGTGCGATTCCTCTTGATGAAACACTTTTTATAAGGTCAGTTATCTTTTCTTAATCATTGAATGATTTACTTTATTTTCCTAGAACATAAACAGGCATATCCAAAACAGTTATTACAAACAGGGTCTTACCCCAATTCAGTATGCACTCTGATATATGCACATACCATTCTCACATCATTAGCCTATTTGTATTTTTTTGTTTGAGCATATTATTTGTAATAGACAGCCTGGGGAAAAATAGTGCTGGAATTTTACTAACACAGTAAAGGACACAGAAAATGGATGCAGAGAGGAAGTATGGTGGAATGTCAGAATTAAAATGATAATATAACACTTCACAGAAAAAATTGCATATCTGCCTCATGACTAGAGACTTGTAAGCCAACCTAATGGGAAAATGAGTCACACATAACCTCATTTCACTGTATAGTATCCTTTGAAAAATTGTAGTGCCAACAGCAACATTAATCTACCAAGCTAGAACAAATAAAATGTAGGACAAAATTCAAGTTACCGTAGATGAAAACTATTATTAAAAGTTGGATAGCCGTAAAAAGAACCTATAGTAAATATGTCATATGGATGTCAACAGTGATCAGTGATGTCAACAGTGTTTAATCCTTATTTTCTCAATTGTATCAGTGGGCAAAAAATACACTACACAAACGTTCCAGTAAAAACAAGAAACCATGTAGAATATATCATTTATAAGATTCCTGACTAGAGATGAGCTTTGTGTTCGAGTCGAACATACGTTCGACTCGAACATCGGCTGTTCGATGAAGATCGAACGATTTGGGCCGTTCGCGCCAAATTCGAGTGATGCGAACGGCCCACAATGCACTACGCCATCGCAGTGTCATCCAGGCGCTGTGATTGGCCAAGCATGCACTGTGACCCCGCATGCTTGGCCAATCACAGCGCCGGCAGCGAGGAGAGCAATGATTGGCCACAGGCAGGATGCCTGTGGCCAATTATTGCTGAGGGGGTTTAGTACACGCCCCACACTATAAAAGGCCGCCAGCGCGGCGGCCTTGTGTAGTGTGTTCCGCAGCAGGGAAAGAGAAGCATAGGCAGGGACAGTGTCATTTTTTTGCTTTACTAATCCTGGATTCCTTGTGTTTAGGGACAGAGAAGGATAGGTAGGGAGAGTGTCAGTGTGTTATTCTGTGCTAAACCTTGTTTGTAGGGACAGAGAAGGACAGTGAGGGAAAGAGTCAGTGTGCTATTCTGTGCTAAACCTTGTTTGTAGGGACAGAGAAGGACAGTGAGGGAAAGTGTCAGTGTGCTATTCTGTGCTAAACCAATCTTTCTGAACCATATTTGAAATCCTTGAGTTTAGGGACAGAGAAGGACACTCGGGGAAACTGTCAGTGTGCTATTCTGTGCTAAACCAATCTTGCTGAACCATATTTGAAATCCTTGAGTTTAGGGACAGAGAAGGACACTCGGGGAAACTGTCAGTGTGCTATTCTGTGCTAAACCTTGTTTGTAGGGACAGAGAAGGACAGTGAGGGAAACTGTCAGTGTGCTATTCTGTGCTAAACCTTGTTTGTAGGGACAGAGAAGGACAGTGAGGGAAACTGTCAGTGTGCTATTCTGTGCTAAACCTTGTTTGTAGGGACAGAGAAGGACAGTGAGGGAAACTGTCAGTGTGCTATTCTGTGCTAAACCAATCTTTCTGAACCATATTTGAAATCCTTGAGTTTAGGGACAGAGAAGGACAGTGAGGGAAACTGTCAGTGTGCTATTCTGTGCTAAACCAATCTTGCTGAAGCATATTGCAAATCCTTGTGTTTAGGGACAGAGAAGGATAGGCAGGGGACAGTGTCAGTGTCATTGTTGCTAAGCCTCCTGCACAGTATACACCTGAAGGTAGCCCTTATTGCTGTTTTTCCCATCTCCCTGCAGGCCATCCATTAAAATGTCTGGAAGGCAAACAAGGAGAGGCAGACAGTCAGGAGGCAAAAAAAGAGGGCAAGCAGGCTCTGTGTCTGGGGGCAACAGTGCTGGTCGTGGACGCGGTGCATTGTCATCAGCACATGGCCATGGGACACGCTTGTCCTTCTTTTCGGCAGCTGGACATGTTGAGCCACATCATGCCGAAGACTTGGTAGAGTGGATGACCAAGCCCACCTCATCCTCCTCATCCTCTCTCACCCAGGCTCAGGGTACTGGCAAAGCAGCTGCCAAAGCGTCCTCTTCTCTGGTATCAATGTCATCATTAGTCACTCCTTCCCTAGACCCACCATGTCCTCCTCCTGAGGAGTCCCCCGAACTGTTTGAGCACAGTGTTGGGTACATGCTCCAGGAGGATGCCCAGCGTTTCGAAGGATCTGATGATGATACCCAGCTAGAGGAAGGCAGTAGCGTGAGAGCAGAGAGAGGGGATGCTCAAGAAGGACACCAATCTGGCAGTCATGCTCCAGCAGCTGCAGCATACTGCCAGATTGGCTCCAGTGATGAGGAGGGAGGGGATGATGAGGTCACTGACTCCACGTGGGTGCCTAATAGGAGAGAGGAGGAGGAGGAGGATGAGGAGGAGGCACATCTCCAACGAGGCAGGATGCCCTTGGGTGGCCAGCGTATGGGCAGCACACCGACGGAATCACACCGCAGAGCTCCGCCTGTGCAGGGCGCTGCCTCTGCCCGTCATTCAAAAAGTTCTTTGGTGTGGGCCTTTTTTGAGGCGAGTGCATCAGATCGCACAGCTGCTGTTTGCAACATATGTCTCAAGCGTATATCGCGTGGCCAAAACATCAGCCGCTTGGGCACCACATGCTTGATCAGACATATGTTGACCTGCCATGCAGCTCGTTGGCAAGCCTACCTTAAAGACCCACACCAAAGAACAAAGCGGACCTCTCCTTGCACCGCATCAGCTGGGATCTCCAACCCCACTATACCTTCAGTCCTCTCCGAAACCTGCACTGAGAGGAATGAAGGTGTAGAATTAGGTGTGTCACAGCCAAGTACTTGCGGCCACTCTGCTAGCAGTACACCGACGTCCGATTCTAGCAGGCAAATTTCCCTGCCCCAGCTGCTTGACCGTCGAAAGAAGTTCACTCCCAGCCATCCACATGCCCAGTGGTTGAATGCTAGCTTGGCTAAATTGCTAGCGCTTCAACTGCTGCCTTTTCAGTTGGTAGACTCGGCCCCCTTCCGTGAGTTTGTGCAATGTGCGGTTCCTCAGTGGCAGGTTCCCAAACGCCACTTTTTCTCACGGAAGGCGATTCCGGCTCTCTACAGGCATGTGGAAGGCAATGTCTTGGCCTCGCTGGACAGGGCGGTCAGCAGTAAGGTGCATATTACCGCTGACTCATGGTCCAGCAGGCATGGACAGGGACGTTACCTTTCTTTCACGGCCCATTGGGTCACTCTTTTGGCAGCTGGGAAGGATGCAGGACAAGGTGCAGTAGTGTTGGAGGTTGTTCCACCGCCACGCCTCCAAAATGCTACTACTGGTTGTGACACACCTCTCTCCTCCACCCCCTCCTCTTCTTCTTCCTCCATGGCCTCTTCCTGTGCTTTGTCCTCGGAACCAGCGGTGCTCCGTAGGCGTTCAAGGGGCTACGTAAGTACGCAGGCAAAAAGATGCCATGCCGTGCTTGCGCTGGTGTGTTTGGGGGACAGGAGCCACACTGGGGCAGAGGTCCTGTCTGCTCTGCAGGGGCAGGCCGAGAGGTGGTTGACGCCACGCCAGCTTAAGCCAGGAATGGTGGTTTGCGACAATGGCACCAACCTCCTCTCCGCCCTCCGACAGGGACAACTGACCCATGTGCCCTGTGTGGCTCACGTCCTTAACCTGGTGGTGCAGCGGTTCTTGGGCAGGTACCCGGGCTTACAGGATGTCCTGAGGCAGGCCAGGAAAGTCTGTGTGCATTTCCGCAGATCTTATAATGCCAGTGCTCGCCTGGCTGAGCTGCAAAAGGAGTTGAACCTGCCCAAGAACCGCCTTATATGTGACATGCCCACCAGGTGGAACTCAAACGTTGGCCATGCTGCAGCGGCTGCACACACAGCAGAGGGCCATCAATGAGTACCTGTGCGACTACGGCACCAGGACATGGTCAGGGGAGCTCTGGTTTTTTTCACCACGCCAGTGGGGCATGATCAGGGATGCATGCACTGTCCTGGCACCATTTGAGGAGGCCACGAGGATGGTGAGCAGTGACAGTGCATGCATCAGTGACACTGTACCTCTTGTCCACCTGTTGGAGCACACGCTGCGTGGAATAATGGACAGGGCACTTGAGGCAGAACAGAGGCAGGAAGAGGAGGACTTCCTTGCCTCTCAAGGCCCCCTTTACCCAGACAGTGTTCCTTCTGTCCCACCCATCGCACAGGAAGAGGAGGAGGAGGAGGAGGAGGAGGATTGTGTCAGCATGGAGGTGGAGGCTGGCACTCAGCATCATCAGCAGCAGTCTTTTAGGGATGATTTACAGTCCCAAGAAACCAGTGGACTTGTACGTGGCTGGGAGGAGGTGGCTGCGGATCATGTCGTCCTTAGTGACCCAGAGGACTCCGGACTGAATGCCTCAGCTAACCTACGCTGCATGGCCTCCCTGATCCTGCAAAGTCTGCGGAAGGATCCTCGTATTCTTCGGATCAAGGAGAGGGACCATTACTGGCTGGCCACTCTCCTTGATCCACGGTACAAGGGTAAGGTTGCGGACCTTATGTTACCGTCGCAGAGGGAGCAGAGGATGAGACAACTCCGGGAGGCCTTGCAGAAAGGTCTGTGCAACGCGTTCCCAGAGACTGGGATGTTACAAACTCCTGGTCATGGACAACGAGTTGCTGAGGCTTCGGGCAGTCAAAGAAGGAGCGGTGGGGAAGGTGGCCGTCTGACCGATGCGTTCAGACAATTCTTTAGTCCGCAGCCCCAAAGTATGATCGGTTCCAGCAACCATCGCCAGCGTCTGATATACATGGTGCAGGAATACCTAGGGGCAAGGTCAGACTTGGACACCTTCCCCACCGAAAATCCTCTGGCTTACTGGGTCTTGAGGATGGATCACTGGCCAGAGCTTGCACAGTATGCAATTGAGCTACTGGCCTGTCCTGCATCCAGCGTTCTTTCAGAACGCACATTCAGTGCTACTGGAGGATTTGTCACGGATCACACCGACTCGGTTGATCGACTGACTTTCATCAAGATGAACCAGTCTTGGATCACCACCAGCTACCACACACCTGATGCTGATATAACAGACTAATTGATTTTAAAATGTCACATCCCTTCAAGACTGATGCTGATGCTGAGTGCCTGTGCTGTTATGTTGACTGGCTATCCTCCTCCTCCTCCTCAATGATCCGATTAATGATGATAGCTTGGAAGATCATTTTGGTTTATGGGTGCCGCCACCAGTGGCTAAGGCCCAATTTTTCAGCCCCTGTTTAACAGGGGCGTGTAATTACAATTTTTGATGCAATACTTTGCAACAGGGCTCATTGTTGCTGTGCTCCAAGTACAGTATCTGTGAGGGGTTGCAGTGTTGTGCCACCAGTGCCTAAGGCCCAATTTTTCAGCCCCTGTTCAACAGGGGCATGCAATTATAATTATTGATCTAATAATTCACAGCAGGGCCCATTGCTGCGCCCACCAAGAGTAACTGTCAAGCCTTACAGTGTTGTGTCAACACCACCACCACCACCACCGCCACCAAAGGCCCAATTTTTCAGCCCCTGTTCAACAGGGGCATGCAATTATAATTATTGATCTAATAATTCACAGCAGGGCCCATTGCTGCGCCCACCAAGAGTAACTGTCAGGCCTTACAGTGTTGTGTCAACACCACCACCACCACCAAAGGCCCAATTTTTCAGCCCCTGTTCAACAGGGGCATGCAATTATAATTATTGATCTAATAATTCACAGCAGGGCCCATTGCTGCGCCCACCAAGAGTAACTGTCAGGCCTTACAGTGTTGTGGCACCAGCACCACCATCAAAGGCCCAATTTTTACTACCACTGTTCAACAATTATATGTTATTACAATTCCTGATATAATAGTTGACAGCAGGGCATTCCAGCACCCACCAAGAGTAACTGTGAGTGCTTACAGTGTTGTGCCAACACCAACACCTAAGGGGCCAATTTCTGCAGAGTATATACGGCAGGTCCCTACTTTCAAACATCCAACTTACAAACGACTCCTACTTGCAAACGGAAGAAGACAACAGGAAGTGAGAGGAAATCTACCCCTAGGAAGGAAAATTCTCTCCTGTAAGAATTAATATGGGAGAAAGGTGTCTCCTCTCTACTGATGCTTTATCACCAATCCTTGTTTCAATAAAAACACCACATTTCAAAAACAGTTGTCATTGGGACGCAAAGTGAGGTGAAATGTTCTGAACAGGGGCACAGACAGCAAAACAAATGTTACAGGGGTGATAACCCTTCCCTATGTTTTCCAAAAAGCTTAAAAATAGATTTTTTGGCTGGAGCTACACTTAAACAATGTACGTGTTCAAAATTACAAACAGATTCTACTTAAGAACAAACCTACAGTCCCTGTCTTGTTTACACCGGTCTTGTTTACACCGCCTGTATACTGCTGTTCAGAGTATATAGGGCCTTTTTTATTTTGTGTTGCGGGGTTCCCCTTAATATCCAAAGAAGACCCAAAGGGGCTGGTAATGGGCTGGGGTAGGGGGGGGGGGTGATGGGGTAGCTATGCCATTTTTCTTAAAGATTTTCATCCATATTACCGGGACCAGACATTACATTAAAGCCGCAAGCAGTTTTAAATGGCTTTTTTTTCCTTTAGAAATGTCATTTTGTGCAGGGACAGTTCTAAACACGGGAAACACGTGGCACTTCGCAGGCATACTTTAGACACCCCCCAGGTACGATATTTAAAGGAATATTTGACTTTATTTTTTTCACTTTATGCATCATTAAAATGACTGCTCCCGAAAAACGTCCGTTTTTAAAACTTCTTTTTGCATTGATACATGTCCCCTGGTGCAGAACCCGGGTTCCCAAACTCTGTTTAGGACAATAACATGGATAATAGTCGTTATAATTAGCACTTTAGTATTCGAACGTTCGCATCCATTGTATTTAATAGGGTTCTAATGTTCGTGCGAACTTTCGGTCCGTTCGTGGGTTCTGGTGCGAACCGAACCCGGGGGTGTTCGGCTCATCACTATTCCTGACCATTGGAACCCTCACTTCTTTACACAGTAGTTTAAAGTACGGTTCATTCATAGTTCAGATCTGCAAATACACATTGAATATCTCTCACAGACTCTCTGATTCTCCTTCCCTAGTTACAGACTGCTTTGACATACAGTACTTACAGTATCTCCCAAAAGTGAGTACACCCTTCACATTTTTGTAACTATTTTATTATATCTTTTCATGTGACAACACTGAAGAAATTACACTTTGCTGCAATGTAAAGTAGTGAGTGCACAGCTTGTATAACAGTGTGCATTTGCTGTCCCCTCAAAATAACTCACACAGCCATTAATGTCTAAACTGCTGGCAACAAAAGTGAGTACACCCCTAGGTGAAAATGTCAAAATTGGGCCAAAAGTGTCAATATTTTTTGTGGCCACCATTATTTTCCAGCACTGCCTTAACCCTCTTGGGCATGGAGTTCACCAGAGCTTCAGAGGTTGCCATTGGAGTCCTCTTCCACTCCTCCATGACGACATCAAGGAGCTGGTGGATGTTAGAGACCTTGCGCTCCTCCACCTTTTGTTTGAGGATGCCCCACAGATGCTCAATAGGGTTTAGGTCTGGAGACATGCTTGGCCAGTCCATCACCTTTACCCTCAGCTTCTTTAGCAAGACAGTGGTCGTTTTGGAATTGTGTGTTGGAGTCGTTATCATGTTGGAATACTGCCCTGAGGCCCAGTCTCCGAAGGGAGGGGATCATGCTCTGGTTCCGTATGTCACAGTGCATGTTGGCATTCATGGTTCCCTCAATGAACTGTAGCTCCCCAGTTCCTGCAGCACTCATGCAGCCCCAGACCATGACACTCCCACCACCATGCTTGACTATAGGCAAGACACACTTGTTTTTGTTCTCCTCACCTGGTTGTCGCCACACACGCTTGACACCATCTGAACCAAATAAGTTTATCTTGGGCTCATCATACTACATGGTTCCAGTAATTCATATCCTTAGTCGGCTTGTCTTTAGCAAACTGTTTACAGGCTTTCTTGTGCATCATCTTTAGAAAAGGCTTCCTTCTGGGATGACAGCCATGCAGACCAATTTGATGCAGTGTGCAGCGTACAAGCTGTACACTCACTACTTAACATTGTAGCAAAGTGTAATTTCTTCAGTGTTGTCACATGAAAAGATATAATAAAATACCTACCAAAATGTGAGGGGTGTACTCACTTTTGTGAGATACTGTAAGACTTTATAGCAGCAAGATTTCTGATCACTGTACTACATAGACAATCAGGTCAAGGATAAAGGGCACATATTTCCAAAGACCATCTAGCCAGAAGTAAGCAAGAGGCTTATAAGATTTATTAAAGAGTAAGTGCCGGTTCACACTTGTGCGATGCGATTATGAGGGTTTTTTTTTCATTGTTTGTTTATTAATTACCAGCGCGATTTCAATGCGAATCCAATGCGAATGTAATGCGCTTACAATGTAAATTAGGCACAGATGCGATTTCTGCTCAGGCCAATTGAAAAACCAAGAAAAAAATGGGTGTTAACTTCCTGTGCTTTCCCTGTTTTCTCTTGTGGGGAGAGTATTGTCGTTGGAGGAGTGTGGTTTTTGTGAGTAGTCAGTGAGGATTTTGTTTTTTGGTCATTATGTTTCATCATGTGCCGTTGATAATGGCAGCAGTTGTTACTGCTACTGCTGCAGTACTGATGGACAAAGCCCGGAGGAAGAGGAGGAGGAGGACCAAGAGACTGATGAGTACAAGAAGATATTGGGTCCATCCAATTATTCTAAATAGGGAAGAGAGAGGTCAGTTTAGGATCCTCTACAATCATCTCAGGCAGCATGAGGAGAAGTTCTTCAACTATTCCCGGATGTCAGTAAATAGGTTAGTACCTGTACCCCACTTCCTTCTCCTCCTCCCTCCTTTTTTCTATCTATCACTGACATGCATACCACTGACCACCAATTCCAATTACCACCAATCCCACTGACCACCAATGTAAGGGCAATCCCAATGACCACCAATCCAACTGACCACCAATCCCACTGACCACCAATCCCACTGACCACCAATCCCAATGACCACCAATGTAAGGGCATACATCCCACTGACCACCAATGCCACTGACCACCAATCCCAATGACCACCAATGTAAGGGCATACATCCCACTGACCACCAATGCCACTGACCACCAATCCCAATGACCACCAATCCAACTTTCCATCTCTTTTATCCTTTCACTAGTACTCTTGCCTCTTACCATGTCATTTTGTATGGGCTTTAACTTGTCACTTACATTGGTTTTGTGGTTTTATTTCTTAGTTTTGATGAATTACTTCGGTTGCTTGGTACACGATTGGAGTATCAGAACACCACCTTTCGGAAAAGTGTGGAGCCAGCGGAAAGGTTGCTTGTAACATTAAGGTAAATTTCATCGATATACTTTGTGAATTTTATGCTATGCACCATAGTAAGCTATAGGAATGCAAAGAATGCAGACATAAATCACAATAAAATTGTCTTCCAAAATAAGTATTTTATTTATTTTTTTCAAAAACTTCTAATCAGTTTGTGACTACATGCTTTGCACCAACCATTGGAGAAACTTTCAAATTTTTTCTTACATATCAAGAACAACATAAAGAGGAGACAACACTCTCCTTCACTTTTTTTTTACTTTTTAAACACACTATGCATTTTTTTCCATCACCTTCTAACTTCCTCTGCCTCACCAACTTCCTCTGCCTCACCAACTTCCTCTGCCTCACCAACTTCCTCTGCCTCACCAACTTACTCTGCCTCACCAACTTACTCTGCCTCACCAACTTACTCTGACCTTCTAACTTACTCTGACCTTCTAACTTACTCTGACCTTCTAACTTACTCTGACCTTCTAACTTACTCTGACCTTCTAACTTACTCTGACCTTCTAACTTACTCTGACCTTCTAACTTACTCTGACCTTCTAACTTACTCTGACCTTCTAACTTACTCTGACCCTCTAACTTACTCTGACTCTCTAACTTACTCTGACTCTCTAACTTACTCTGACTCTCTAACTTACTCTGACCTTCTAACTTACTCTGACCTTCTAACTTACTCTGACCTTCTAACTTACTCTGACCTTCTAACTTACTCTGACCTTCTAACTTACTCTGACCTTCTAACTTACTCTGACTCTCTAACTTCCTCTGACTCTCTAACTTCCTCTGACTCTCTAACTTCCTCTGACTCTCTAACTTCCTCTGACTCTCTAACTTCCTCTGACTCTCTAACTTGCTCTCACTGTCTAGCTTTAACTCAAAGTAACTTTAATTCTAACTTACAAAAGTTTACTAACTCTACCTCTCCACCTTATCCTCCCTGTCATATCCAACTCTCTCATCCTCCCTTCCTCGCATCGTCATCTCCACTTTCCCCACTACCTTTTTTTCTCTCCGTCTCTTTTTCCCTGAGATATTCAAAATAGGATATATAATTTAACAAAAAACATAACGTTTACTAAGAAAGTATTGAATTTCCACATGAAGTTGGTAGTGAAATTAGCAGGTAGTCCTCTACAAATTCAAAAAACTTGGTGAACTATGTTCACCAGGCTTGTTGAAATCATGCCGTTGTAGTGTTGAAGAGCTTGGTGGTGTTAGCAAGGCTTCATCTTGTGTTGAGGGATATTTCCTCAATGGCACAGGTGGGGATATCTCGGTATCCGGTGGTACACTTGGGGGCCCATATTGTCTATAGGGCATATGCATATTAGAGGCAACTTCAATCGACTGATTGTGATATAGATAAGGATTTTGAATTAGCTGTTTGTGCTGTTCCATTGGTCTTGCTACAGGTGGAAATTGCTTTGCCACGGACGGTATTTGCTCGTAGAGCTGTTGTGGTCTGTTTTGTGATGGCACATGGTAAGATGTTGACTCAAGTGGTCTCATATCCATTGGTCTACTAATATCGGCGGTTGTATTTGGGGGTGAAATTACTGAGGCAACTGGTGAAGGAATGGGATATGGGATTCGTGATCTGGGGGTCTCATAGATGCTAGTGGGTTCCGCAAAACTAGAGGGGTAAGGGTTTGGTGCAGTGTTTGAAGCAGTAGAAAGACTCTGGTGCGTTGGCACAGAAACATGGTGTGGCACAGTAAATGAATGGATGCAATGTTCCACTGCAATCCTCATATTAAAGTAATAGTCTGGCAAGACCTCTTTCAGAAGAGGCACCAAACTAATGGCAAACATTGTATGAGGGCATCGCTGGGCATCAATTTGTTCAGTGATCCCTGACACAATGTGTAGCAATTTCTTGGTCTGGTCTTGGTCTTCAACCTGTTCAGCTGCCCTGCAGCTTTGCTTTCTGCGGGAAGTAGATGCCTGTCTTTGCCTTCTGCTGGAAGGTGTCGAAACGTCTGTATCCTCGTTATCCAGCTCATGAGAAGAGGACTCGTTAACCTCAATCACCTCACCCTGGAGCTCCATAGCTAAATCCTCATGATTTGAGCTAGCAAATGATACTCCTTCATCAACGTCAACAGTAGCAGCATGCTCCTCCCCCTCCTCCTTCTCTTCCTCCTCCTCCTCCCATCTTGCTTCTGTGCTGCAATACAAAAATTAGAACTCTTTTTTTAAAATAAATAAAAAGATAAGGGGAGAAGTAAAGGTTAGGGCTAGGACAGGATAATTAGATAGAGATGGTAGAGTGACCGATTCATAAATGATAACTTACTTCCTCAATTCTAGAACAGGCCTCAAAAAATCCATGTATCTGGCGAAGGCGTAGGGACGCTTTGGGGGGGCACCAGACCCACTCCTTGCTTCACGCTCCAGTCTCTGGTGTCTCTGAAGTGTGTCTTTAAGGCTCCGCCACCTAGTGCGTAAGAGTCCTTCTGTAAAAAAAAATAACACTAATTATTTTTCTATCTTTTACAGGTACCTAGCAACGGGAAATTCATTTGCCAGCTTGCAATACGAGTTCAAACTGGGAAAATCTACGGTCAGCACAATTGTACGGGACACCTGTATGGCCATCTGGGAGGTCTTAAGAGATGTGGTCATGAGAAAACCAAACAAAGACGAATGGAACTCCAAAGCTCAGTTATTTTGGGATCGCTGCAACTTCCCTAACTGTGTGGGGGCAATCGATGGAAAGCACATCAGAATTGTTAGGCCAGTCGGTAGTGGGACAAAATATTTTATTATAAAAAATATTTTTCTTTCGTGCTTCTGGCAGTGGCTGATGCAAACTACTCGTTCACATACATAGACATTGGTTCTTATGGGAGTAGTTCTGACTCCAGCATTTTTTCCCACTCTAGTTTTGGAAGAATGATTCGGGAGAACACACTGGACCTCCCAAACGAACGACCACTCCCTGGAACATCTGAACCCTCTCTCCCTTTAATATTTGTCGGTGATGAGGCTTTCGCTCTTTCGGAAAAAATGCTAAGGCCATATGCCAACAGGTCACTGTCTGTGGAGAAAAGGGTCTTTAACTATCGGCTAACAAGAGCCCGAAGAGTTGTGGAGTGTACTTTCGGAATCATGGCAAACAAATGGCGATTTCTGCACACCCCAATTACTCTAAACATGGAAAACGCCATAATAGCTGCCTGTGCACTCCACAATTTTGTGCGGGAAAGAGATGGATACCTTTTCGAGGACTCTTTGTTGGATGAGATGGAAGGCGCAGATTGGACACATACAAGGGGCAATTACAGAGGGGCCAGCGTCCGTGAGAAGTTTACTGACTTCTTTATGAGTCCTGCCGGTCAAGTATCATGGTAGCTTGATGCCATTGCATAAAGATCAATAATTTTTACCCAGTCAATGCTGCATCGTCTCATATCTTTTACTTTTTTCAATAAATGTGATAATGTTTTATTGTTCAACAGTGTGTACATGTATTTTTTCTGCTTTGTGTCAACATATTGAGCATGCAATATCATCCCACAACATTACATTGGTGGTCAGTGGGATGCATGCCCTTACATTCGTAGTCAGTGGGATTGGTGGTCAGTGGGATGCATGCCCTTACATTGGTAGTCAGTGGGATTGGTGGTCAGTGGGATTGTTTGGTGGTCAGTGGGATTGGTGGTCACCTTACATTGGTGGTCAGTGGGATGCATGCCCTTACATTGGTAGTCAGTGGGATTGGTGGTCACCTTACATTGGTGGTCAGTGGGATGCATGCCCTCACATTGGTGGTCAGTGGGATTGGTGGTCAGTGGGATTGTTTGGTGGTCAGTGGGATTGGTGGTCACCTTACATTGGTGGTCAGTGGGATGCATGCCCTCACATTGGTGGTCAGTGGGATTGGTGGTCACCTTACATTGGTGGTCAGTGGGAAGCATGCCCTTACATTGGTGGTCAGTGGGATTGGTGGTCAGTGGGATTGTTTGGTGGTCAGTGGGATTGGTGGTCACCTTACATTGGTGGTCAGTGGGATGCATGCCCTTACATTGGTAGTCAGTGGGATTGGTGGTCAGTGGGATTGTTTGGTGGTCAGTGGGATTGGTGGTCACTTTACATTGGTGGTCAGTGGGATGCATGCCCTTACATTGGTAGTCAGTGGGATTTGTGGTCACCTTACATTGGTGGTCAGTGGGATGCATGCCCTTACATTGGTAGTCAGTGGGATTGGTGGTCACCTTACATTGGTGGTCAGTGGGATGCATGCCCTCACATTGGTGGTCAGTGGGATTGGTGGTCACCTTACATTGGTGGTCAGTGGGATACATGTCCTTACATTGGTGGTCAGTGGGATGAATAAATAGGAATGTACTTACGTTTAATTTTGCGAACATGAGGTGTGAAGTCATCCCAGTCTGCATACAGAGATTGACAAATTTCAACCCAGCCTCTGCTCTTCCGGGCATGATTTTTGTATTCTTCAATCCGGCTGTCCCATATATAAGGCCTGTCACGGACAAGCCTGATGAGCTCCTCATTATCAATGGTGTTCCGGCGCCTTGGGGCCATCTTCTCTGTTTACATATGGACACGAGACAGGAAGTGAGGGGGCAGAACTGGAAGGAGGAGCTGGAGGTGAAGTATTCGCACATATGTGAACCACCAATGCGATTCCAGAACGATTTACATTGATGTCTATGGAGACTAAATTCGCAACGCAGCGGTCTAAACTCGCACAAGACCCTTTTTTTCATCGCATCGCATTCGGAGAGGAATCGCAACGCATAGATGTGAACCACCATCATTGAAAACAATTACTTTTTGGATGACATGCGAATCTAGTTTGTGTTTGACGCATCGCATTCGGTATCAACTCGCACAAGTGTGAACCGGCACTAAGTAAACCCTTGTATATATATATATTTTTTTAAATAACCTGCAAGAGAAAGGCATAATGAGCTAGTATGCACAGCATACTAGCTCATTATGTGTCACTTACCTGAGATCGAAGCCCCCGAAGTCCGCCTCGGTCCCGTCCACCGCCGCCGCCATGTCCCCTCGTCGCTAGTTCCTGTTTTTGCTGCTTCGGCACTGTGATTGGCAGGAGCGGCGCAGTTTTCGCCGCTCCGGCGCTGTGATTGGCCAGAGCGGCGATGACGCATGCGCGTGGGAGCCGTCAAATCCGTCATTCCCGGATTTATGAATGGAAGCTCTCAGTGAGCCTGCGCTGTTATCTACAGCACGCATGCGCCGTAGACAACGGTGCATTCTTAATGACAAATATCTCCTAAACCTTGTAGGTTTAGGAGATATTGCAAACACCTACAGGTAAGCCTTAATCTAGGCTTAGCTGTAGGTGTTTGTTGTCAAAGTGGGTTTACAACCACTTTAAGAAGTTTAAAAAACCAAAAATTATTTCCAGAACATTTATCACTTCCCCAGCCACCTTCTGGATGCCTCCTTCCAGGGATTGACTGGAGCATGATATATATTCATACCGGGAATCTGATTCTTCCTGCCCTGGGTTCTGGCGCTTCTTTAAGAAGCACGTGGAAAAAATCAAACACCCAGCTTCAGAAACCCAGAGCAGACAAAAATAATTAATCACTGCTCCATTAACTACAATGAAACCAAAACTACATTTTCCTAGCAGCCTACGATCTATCAAAAATAATGTATTAAAAACAATCGTTTAGGCCTGGTTCACACTAGTGTAATCTCTGATGTGACTTGAGTCTCACAGAATTACATGGGAATCACAAAATTGCTTAGTGTGAACCAGGCCTTATCGATCTGTATTATTATCTGTTCTTTAACACACATGCAACGTTTGTTTGATCAGAAGCAATTAACAAAATTCTACCACAACAAATAGATTTGACAGCGCTGAAATCAGATAAGAGTTTACTAAATCAATTGAATGGAGGGCGTGTGGATAATTATTCGTTTTAAATTCAATCCAATCATTTTAACACATTGAACAATCAAAGAGCTAGTTGACTTTATCAAGTTTAAGAACAATTCCTTTTAAAACTTCATGCATGCCTTATGATATTTAGAAACATGCTTATGCGCATAACACAAGCCTGCCTCATCAGTGCATTGTATCTTAGCCAAAAGGGACAGGTTGTGTTCTAATGATTGCAAGGCTAATGTAGCTCTTAGTAATATTGTCTATAATATCACATTCCATATGAACATTTGGAACTTAAAGAGATATTTTTCAAAAACTGCCATTAATAATGTATACAGTGCTAACATCTTCCACCACCCTATAATACAATGGGGTTATTGTACAATGTAATCAGTTAAACATGATATTTTGGATCATCTGATCTATGCCATGCATAAGCACACAATATGCTGTCCCATGTTGTGGCCAATTCACAAATCACCCTACATAATTTAGTACAATAACACAAATAACACAAGCAAATATGTGAATGACACATCAAAATATAAACACTGAAAAAAATAAAAAACTCAAAGGCAAATAGACTGTTCTCTTAGCAAGGGAATTTTCCCTTGATTAGTGAATAAATTTAAGTTCTGCTGACTTCTAATAACCAATCATAAGTAAGCAGAAATGCTATTTTGTTTCCTTGAATGTGATTGGGCAATCTTTTTAAAGTTACATTTTAACACATTCATTAAGCTGTGGGATTAAATCCCTTGCAAAGTGAAACTCCCCCTGCAAAGCGAACAGCCTTTTTGCCTTTAGTAACTCAATCCCTATACTGTATATTCCCTTTTAAGACAAATGTTTAAAAGGTAAACAAAATTTCAAGGCCAGAAAGATCTGTGTAATTTGCAGAATTGGTGTTTTGTCATTATCTTTTAGGATTCCTTCTTTTTTTTTAAATCCACAATTTTTTTTAAACTAATAGGAAAAGCGGTGGTAAGTGGATTTTGCTTTTCTTTTGTGTGTTCAAAAATGGAACTGCTTAAGAAAATGCTACCAGAATACCACTGTCTGAAAAAAACACACCAGGATGAAATTGCTAATGGCAGTCCATAAGTGTTCTATACAGTTTCTTAATTGTATGTCCTCTGTAGTAGCATCCTCTTTTACCGGCTGATGCTTTTAAATTAACCCCTTGGTGCCAGCGTCTTTGTGCTGTTTTAGAGACATAAAGGATTTTTACTTCAAACAAGTCAGTGGTGTGCAGCCGTCCACCTTTAGGTGATCCCTAAAAACATTTCTTCAGGGAAGCCTATCCTGCCTTCAGCAAACAACTGAAGCTTTTATTTCTCCCATCAGTTCCTCCCTCACAGTTGTGCCCCTTAAACGCAGCTACTGTGCCCATCAAATGCAGCCACTGTGCCCATCAAACGCAGCCACTGTGCCCATCAAAAGCAGCCACTGTGCCCATAAAAAGCAGCCACTGTGCCCATCAAACGCAGCCACTGTGCCCATCAAGCGCAGCCACTGTGCCCATCAAACGCAGCCAATGTGCCATCAAACGCAGCCACTGTGCCATCCATCAAGCGCAGCCACTGTGCCCATCAAACGCAGCCAATGTGCCATCAAACGCAGCCACTGTGCCATCAAACGCAGCCACTGTACCCATAAATTGCCGCCACTGTGCCATCAAACGCAGCTACTGTACCCATCAATTTCTGCCAGTGTGCCCATCAAGTGCTGCCACTGTGCCCATCAATTGCCACTACTGTGCCCCATCAATTGCTGCCAGTGTGCCCATCAATTGCTGCCACTGTGCCCAACAATTGGCGCTACTGTGCCCCATCAATTGCTGCCACTGTGCCCCATCAATTGCTGCCAGTGTGCCCAGCAATTGCTGCTACTGTGCCCCATGAATTGCCGCTACTCTGCCCCATCAATTGCCGCTACTGTGCCCCATCAATTGCTGCAAGTGTGCCCATCAATTGCCGCTACTGTGTCCCATCAATTGCCACTAATGTGCCCCATCAAATGCTGCCAGTGTGCATCCCCTGCCCGCCACTTACCTGTCTCGGGTCACGGCGCTGTCCTCCACGCTTCGAGTCCTCGATGTCTTCTCTCGTCCTCTTCCCGTCCTCTGCTATGATTGGACGCCTGGAAGAAGCCTATTAGAGCCTTTGGCTCTAATAAGGACGCCTATTAGAGCCCACGGCTCTAACCAGGCGCTTCCAAAAACACCCACGCCGCTGTAATTCAGATGCCCGGCGCCCGACAAGGGGCCGGACACCTGAATAGGGGCGGCAGCGGGGACCATAGGTAGATTCATACAATGCATGAATCTATCTATGGTGATAGAGGGGTGACAGTAGAGAGGGGGCGGTGCTCCTGCGCCCTTTATGGACGCACCGCCACTGGTAAGCACCTAGGAGCAAGGCCCTCCTAACCCACTTGTATTGTTACTATATTGTCTTCCATTATATTGTAAAGAGCTCCGCAAACTGTTGGAGTTATATAAATCCTGTATAATAATATAATAATAATAATAGTATGGGTCCTTTAACTGTCTCCTGTCCGCGAATAGACAAACTACAGCGGGCGGTATCATCTCTTGTTCTGGGCCAACATCATATGGCATCGCCCAGTCTCACTGTGATCGCGCACCCGCAGGGGCATGCAGAGCGGCTATCGTGGGCGTGCTGTGTCCCTTGGACGCGGCGCGACCCTGATCTTGTTAAAGAGCCGTGGCTCTGTACCCATGTGATCAGCTGTGTCCAATCACAGCTGATCACATGCATGTAAACAAGCAGATGCCGTTTATCGGCTTTTCTCACCTCACACTGACAGAGTGTGAGGAGAGGAGAGGAGAGCTGATCAGCGGCATCTCCTCACAGGGGAGACCTGTATAGGTAATTGGGGAGCTGATCATCAGTGCCCTGATTACAGTGCAGCCCCAACTTTGCGTATTAATGATGCCACTCTTTTCCCATCTGTGATTCCAACCTATACCCATCAATGACACCAGTCTGTGCCCATCAGTGATGCCAATTTCTGCCCATCAGTGAGGCCAATCTGTGCCCTTCAGTGCTGCCAATCAGTGCTGCCTTTTAGTGTCCACCAGTGCCTGTCCATCAGTGCCACCCATCAGTGCTGCCTATCAGTGCCACCTATCAGTGCTCATCAGTGCCACCTATCAGTGCTTATCAGTGCTGCATATCAGTGCCACCTATCAGTGCTGCATATAAGTGCCTCCTCATCAGTGCCACCCCATCAGTACCCTTCAGTGCTGCCTCATCAGTGCCCATCATTGCCATCTCATCAGTGCCCATCAGTGCAGCCTATCAGTACCCTTCAATGCAACCTCATCAGCGCACATCAGTGAAGGAGAAAAATTGCTTATTTACAACGTTTTCTGACAGAAACTAAGAAAAACTTTATTTTTTCAACCTTTTCTGACTTTTTTTTTTTAGTAAACAACCCAGTGGTGATTAAATACCACCTAAAGAAAGTACTATTTGTGGCAAGAAAATTATAAATAATTAATTTGGGTACAGAGTTGCATGACCGTGCAATTGTCATTCAAAGTGCGATCGCACTGAAAGCTGAAAATTGGCCTCGGCTGGAAGGGGTGAAAGTGTCTAGTATTGAGGTGGTTAAATAAGCAGTGCTGACTTGGGAACATTTTGGCAAAAATAAATAATACATGGGCTTCAAATGGACATTCATGCCAATATCTGGGCAACTTACATTTAGTCAATATATGTACAACAAACTGGCAACTGTTATTGCTATTACAATACCTGAGAAATAAACGGGCAACTGTTATAATGCACAGGCAACAAGCAATTGTTACAAAATGCAACAAACGGGAAATTGTGGGCAATATTGACACCATTTATATTATTTAGAGGCTAGTTTGGCTTCTTTACACCAGACTTCTGGTCCAGTGACAGTCTATAGTTTTCTTCTCCTTCTGGCCACAAAAGTGACCAGAGGTAGGCAAGATTACAGCAGCAGCAGCTCATTTTGATGAATGGCGATGTTGATGTCATCTTTTAGATTGTAAGGTATAATGAGCATGGCCCTCTAATTCCTCTTGTACCAAATTGTAATGTAACTGTAATGTATGCCTTCATTTTGTTAAATCCTGCGCAAACTGTTGGCACTATATAAATCCTGTATAATAATAATAATAATAATAATAATTAAGACATCTGGAGGTTAATGATACAGAGTCTTGTGATACCCAAAAAAACAATGTGCTTTAAGTGAATGGTGGTCAGTCTTATAGCGCACAACTTCAGGAAGAGGGGTAGGCCCTAGCTGTTAGAACATAATATTTAATTTTGGTGGGGGTAAAACATCAATCAGGGGATCATGAGTGAGTAATCTGGTCTGATACCATTGAGTTTATTGGAAACATTGTACTATGGATTGTTGAGGATCAGTAAGGAGGGTTTGGATAAAAAAAACTCCCAAACATCAAAGAATTTTTGGACCTGAATCTGCATGTGAGGAGGCCTCCACCTGTTCCATACAAAAAACATACGACAGAAGATATCTACAAACATAAAAGAAATAGAGGTAGGGTTTGGGATAAATCCATTCATGTAAAAATGGCATTCCTTGCCATGAGAGATATAATAGTTAACAGTTGTTTACAACCTTTAGAAATGTTTACTCATGTCTGTGAGGCCAAAAAAATGCCCATTCTGGGGTTAAGGGAAAATAAGGTTACAAAAAGTATTATTGCAATCCTAAATGGTTTGATTTTTGGGCACATCCAGAAAGTATAAAACAAATCTGCAACTAGGTACAGGTGGTCCCCTAGTTACAAACATCCGACTTACAAACGACTCCTACTTACAAACTGTGGGAGACAACAGGAAGTGAGAGGAAATCTACCCCATGGAAGGGAAATTCACTCCTGTAAGAGTTATTATGGAAAAAAGGTGTCTCCACTGAAGCTTTATCACCAATCCTTGTTTCCACAACAACCCAAGATTTTCTAAATCCAATTGTCATTGCGACAGAAAGTGTGGTGAAATCTTCTGAACAGGGGCACAGACAGCAAAACAAATGTTACAGGGGTGGTAACCCTTCCCTATGTTATCCAAAAAGCTTAAAGTTGTTTTGGCTGGAGCTACATTTAATTTTTTTTACCTGTTCCGACTTACAAACAGATTTAATTTGAGAACAAACCTACAGACCCTATCTTGTTTGTAACCCGGGGACCGCCTTTATCCACATTTAGGCAGCAGGAATCTAAGCTTAGGCCTATAAATTATGGTTGTGTCAGGATATGTAGAAGTGATGGCAAAACCGGTTTATCATTTCACTGCACATTGCAAATTTGATTATTCCCTAAGACGAATGTAAAGATTTCATGAGTGTATCCACTTGAAATTGGAAAATTATAATCCCGAGGTTGTTGGAAAAAATTGTGTAAACGTGAAACCAGTTTATGTCTGGATCGAGTTAACTCAAAAGTGTGTTCAGTGAATTTTCCCAGATTTTGCTTTTAGAAAAAAGGAATGGGTTGTTGAATGAGTATGGATATTTTTTCATAGCTACATTAGAAGAAAGTTTTGTATTAACATTAATTATACATTTTATATAGCGTGAGGTGACAATGGGCACAGTGAGGTGAAAATGGGCAGTGAGGTGGCACAGTGATATGGCAATGGGCACAGTAAGGGGGCACAGTGAGGTGACAATGGGCACAGTGAGGTGAAAATGGGCAGTGAGGTGGCACAGTGAGGTGGCAATGGGCAGTGAGGTGGCAATGTGCACAGTGAGGTGGCAGAGTGAGATGGCAATGGGCACAGTAAGGGGGCACAGTGAGGTGGCAATGGGCAGTGAGGTGGCAATGTGCACAGTGAGGTGGCAGAGTGAGATGGCAATGGGCACAGTAAGATTGGGCAATTGGCACAGTGAGGTGGCAATGGGCACATTTCCTCCCCTCGGCTTATACTCGAGTCAATAAGTTTTCCCAGTTTTTTGTGGTAAAAGTAGGTACCTCGGCTTATACTCGGGTCGGCTTATACTTGAGTATATACGGTAATCTATTTTTAATATTACATTACCATTTCCAAAAATCCAAAAGATTTTTGTTATGAAAACATAGGATGTATATGGGATATATATGGAAAGATAGTACTGTACTGTGACATTTATGTTACAATAGACTCATCTGTATTTCCATCCAGACGTAGTTCCTGTTCACACTTTGTGTAACATTTGTAGAATAGCATGTCTTTATACTGACTCAACAATGCTTTTATAAAAAGTAAAGGAAAAACTAAATGTTATACCCCTTAAAAATGTATCATGATGAGTTTGCAAAAAAAATATATGATTTTGTCACTTGTGTTCCTCTTCTGTTTTTACTTGCAGAAGTAGAGAGAGTGATAAAAATATAATCTATGCATCAACAGTTATTGTTGGCTTCAGCATACTGCTCAGAGGCATAACTGACATTCTAACATGGAACACGATAGAGTCCCTATGCCTATTCTACTATTCATGCTAGCCAGTTTTAACAACTAGGCTTCTAATTGCTGCTAATTGAACTACATCTGCAACAAATCACTTTTCTCCCTTTTATAAATAGTTTATAATATATTGTAGTAGCTTAACACCAAGCTGGCAGATGGCAGACATCACTAGTTTTCAAAGCTGCATCAAAATAATATAGCATCGTAAGGGATATTTATTAGATATAAAATGATATTGAGGGTGTACATAGAGGAGTGCAAGTGAAGAAAAAGCAGTATAGTAGAACTACAAATCAGGCCCTATAGCAAAATGTTTATGATATCCCCCACTTGGGACATTGCTCATTACAGTGGTGTCAACAGAACTTAAACTCCCCTTAATATTAGTGACCAGTAGACATGTGCATTCGTTTTCGTCCGAATGCATTTTCGTCTGAATTTCAGCTATTTTCGTTATCGTTTTAACAAACGAAAACGAAAGCACAGAATCCGAAAACCAAAAGATCCGACATAAACAAATGCTTTATTTTCGTTTTCGTTGCTACAACAGTTCGATATAGATAGGAGATTCGACGTGACGCTGACAATAACAATCTGTGTCTATCGAACCTGTGGTCGAATGTGCCTAACCTTAACTCTATTAGTCCAAGATTATTCTACATAGATTCGACATAGGAGAGAAAAGATTCAACATTATAGAGAGAAAAGATTCGACATAGGAGAGAAAAGATTCGACATTATAGAGAGAAAAGATTCGACATAGGAGAGAAAAGATTCGACATTATAGAGAGAAAAGATTCGACATAGGAGAGAAAAGATTCGACATAGGAGAGAAAAGATTTGACATTATAGAGAGAAAAGATTCGACATAGGAGAGAAAAGATTTGACATTATAGAGAGAAAAGATTCGACATAGGAGAGAAAAGATTCAACATTATAGAGAGAAAAGATTTGACATTATAGAGAGAAAAGATTTGACATTATAGAGAGAAAAGATTCGACATAGGAGAGAAAAGATTTGACATTATAGAGAGAAAAGATTTGACATAGGAGAGAAAAGATTCGACATAGGAGAGAAAAGATTCGACATTATAGAGAGAAAAGATTCGACATTATAGAGAGAAAAGATTCGACATTATAGAGAGAAAAAATTTGACATAGGAGAGAAAAGATTCGACATAGGAGAGAAAAGATTCGACATAGGAGAGAAAAGATTTGACATTATAGAGAGAAAAGATTCGACATAGGAGAGAAAAGATTCGACATTATAGAGAGAAAAGATTCGACATTATAGAGAGAAAAGATTTGTTATTATAGAGAGAAAAGATTCGACATAGAGAGAAAAGATCACTGCTTGTGGGCGGAACATTCGACCGGAAATGTATGATTGCAGAGTCGTACAGTTTCGCTGCTCCGTCGAATCTTCTTTGAACATTCGACAGACACCATAAGCCTTCAATGACAGATTCGACCTTAATTAATTCAGATTTTCGGACGAATGCAATTTTTAACGAAAAACGAAATAAATAAAAACGAATTTCGGGAGTAACTTAATAAATTTATTTTTCAGACGAAAACGAAATTCCGAAACGAAATATTTCAGTGTGCACATGTCTAGTGACCAGTGGCCTTTTATGCGCTATAACTAACCTTCTTTACGATGGTGGTCAATGAAAAGACCTCCATAGCATTGGTGGTCATTGTAAAGGGTCCAATTACATTGGTAGTCAGTGGAAAAGTCCTCATTACTTTGATGGTCATTGGTAAATTTCACCATGAATTGCAGGCCAATGGGAAAATCTCTATAACAGTAGTGGTGTGTGACAAAGCCCCCATTACATTGGTAGTTAATTGCACATTAAATCCTTTATGTCTTCTGGTGATCTATAAGTAACTCCTTTGACTTTGGTGGGCAACAACAAAAGTCCTCACTACATTGCTGGTCAAACTAAAGCCTCGTACACACAATCGGATTTTCCGAAGGGAAATATGTGATGACAGGCTGTTGGCGGAAAATCTGACCGGTTGTACGCTCCATCGGACAATTGGTGTCGGATTTTCCATGGACAAATGTTGGATGGCATGCCTTAAAATTTTCCGTGGACAATTGTCTGTTGGGGAAAGGAAGTTACCGCTCCAGGTGGATATGCTTCCGCAATCAGTGTCCTCCCAAGAAATCACGGGTGCCGGAAATGCACAAGGCAAAATATTAGAGAAAATAGATGGACAGCCGCACTCCAAAAAAACATGAATGGTTGTCTTTATTGTAAAAAAAAGGAGAATAAAAGCACTACAAATCACAGCAGAAAAATACAGGGATGTGCAGTCTACGCGTTTCACACTTCAAATGAGTGCTTAGCCATGACTAAGCACTCATTCGAAGTGTGAAACGCGTAGGCTGCACATCCCTGTATTTTTCTGCTGTGATTTGTAGTGCTTTTATTCTCCTTTTTCTACAATAAAGACAACCATTCACGTTTTTTTGGAGTGCAGCTGTCCATCTATTTTCTCTACTATTTTGACAATTGTCTGCATGGGTACAAAAGTCCAAAGTACAAACACGCATGCTCGGAATTAATGCTCACCGAACACGACATTAGCAGAAGGTGCCCAAAGGGTGGTGCTAAAGAGCTGAAAAAACACGTAGTATCGTGTTTGTTGGCCGACAATTGTGTGCCGTTTGTATGCAAGACAAATTCCTGGCCAACGCCCTTTGGACAAAAGTCCTACGCTTTGTCTGCGGAAAATCCAATCGTGTGTATGAGGCTTTAGCCCAAATTAAATTTGCGGTCAGTGTTTGTAATTTACGTAATGGTACCAGAGGCCTGTATGTCCCGTGGGTCCAGGTGGTGAGCAGTAGAGCAGAGCAAAGTTCTGGGGTGGAGTAAGGGGTCCTGACAAAATTGAGCAGCTTTCAGCGTAAGAGTTCTCTCTGTGCTGGACAGAACTATGCTGGCACATGAGGGAGAATCAGTGTGCAGGAAAGCAGTCTGCTCTTTGGAGCCCATACTAGTGTATGAAAGTTGATGACTTTACGTTGATGGGGAATAAAGCTTAGGATAAAGTGGGTAAGGGAATACATTATGGTTTACTATTTGGCCTCTCATGTGTAGCTGCCCCCAAGCCCTATAGCAGCAATTTGGACTGTTTCGGTGGTAGCTATGCCACTGAGCGGAAGTATATTTTGGATTTATATCATTGGGTGTTGTGAGTGAACGGACTGTAATGTATTACGTGGATGAATTCAATGCCCATTGACACTTCTACACCATCCATTCTTCAGTAAAGACCAGCAAACCAATAACAGACTTTTTTAAATAAAATGTTTTCAAAGGGTTCCTCATGAACCAAAAATTATATTGGAGGAAAAGCTATTACCACATAATAATTCCTAGGATAGGGTATTTCTTATCAGTATCAAAACATTGGCTACACCTTTCTCCTTTTCCCCACAAACTAACATATGTATGCACTTGAATGACAGTTCACAGCCATTACCCACAGAGCAGCAACCTTTCCCAGCCATAAGGCTACTTTCACACTGAAGCGATGGATGTGCTGGCGGTATAGCGGCGCTATACTGTAATTTCTCCCGCGATTTGCAGGCTCTAGCGGGGCAGGGGCGCTATAGGAGCGGTATTTTTACTGCTCCTATCATGCCTCAAAGATGCGGCTTGCAGGAGTTTTTTTACCCTCCTGCCAGCGCACCGCTCCAGTGTGAAAGCCCTCGGGCTTTCACATTGGATACAAAGTAGCGGCTTTTTCAGGGCGCTTTGCAGGCCCTATTTTTAGTGCAATAGCGCCTGCAAAGCGCATCAGTGTGAAAGGGGCCTAACAAATTAAAGTGGAAGTAAACCCTCCTATCGTTTTCAGCCAAGGAAGCTGCCATCTTGACCTTTGTTTAATCTTCAACTGCCGTGATGCTGCACATGTGACCAGTTATGACACCAACCATTGGATGGTTTGACAGTTTGGTTGAGAGCACAACCAATGTGGCAGTTAGCATTTCCGGCATGCCGGGAATGTAACTGCTTTTTGAAACTGTTAAATCAATGGGTTTACTTCCGCTTTAAAGAAAAGGGGCTTATTGGGAGAGGGGCTTTGTGCCACCAGACATCCCCAGTGACAGCCAGGTTCATTTTTGAAATCCTTTAATCTATTACTGCATTCATTTGTAAACCATACAGTAAAAAGTGTGTGCAATCGAAACTCAAATCTATATTGAATCTACAAAGTATGGTTGAGCTATTGCCAACATTTAACCACCAGACCTGAAAGATTTACCCCCCTTCATGACCAGGCCACTTTTTTGTGATACGGCACTGCGTTACTTTAAAGCGGTTGTATACCCGCTCCTACCTTTTTTTCATACCTGAAAGGCAAAAGGCATAATGAGCTAGTATGCACCGCATACTAGCTCATTATGAAATACTTACCTTAGAACGAGGCGTCGGGAACTTACCTGGTCCACGCTGAGGGAGATGTCATCTTGCCTCGGCGTGTCTTCCGGGTATCGCCGCTTCAGCACTCTGAGTGGCTGGAGCGGCGATGTCGTCACTCCCGCACGTCGGTAAGGTCCGGTGGCTGCCGGACTTTAGCCGAGAATCCCCGCTGCGCAAGCGCCGCTACAGTCAGCGGCTCATTGCGGGGAGAATATCTCCTAAACCGTACAGGTTTAGGAGATATTCTTTTTACCTACAGGTAAGCCTTATTATAGGCTTACCTGTAGGTAAAAGTTACAAAATAGGGTATACAACCACTTTAACTAAAAATTGCGTGGCCATGCGATGCTGAACCCAAAAAAATTGATGTCCTTTTTTCTCCACAAGTCAAGCTTTCTTTTGGTGGTATTTGATCACCACTGTTTTTTTTTTGCCGCTATGAACAAAAAAAGGCTGACAATTAAAAAAAAAACAACAATATTTTTTACTTTCTGCTTTAAAACATATCCAATACAAAAAAAAATTAAAAATCTAATGTTGTTTAATGTTGTTCATAAATGTATGGCCAATATGTATTATGCTACATATTTTTGGTAAAAAAAAATCCCATTAAGCGTATATTGATTAGTTTGCGCAAAAGTTATAGCGTCTACAAACTATGGGATATTTTTGTTTATTTTTATTTTTTACTGGTAATGCTCAGCGATTTATAGCAAGACTGTGATATTGCGGCGG
This sequence comes from Rana muscosa, assembly GCA_029206835.1. Classification (NCBI taxonomy): domain Eukaryota; kingdom Metazoa; phylum Chordata; class Amphibia; order Anura; family Ranidae; genus Rana; species Rana muscosa. Next base: position 211,426,379 of record CM055116.1, read on the forward strand.
ACATTCTGACACTGACAATAACACTTTTTGGGGACCAGTGACACTAATACAGAGATCAGTGCTAAAAAAATAAGCACTGTCACTGTACTAATAACACTTGCTGGGAATGGGTTAACATCAGGGGCGACCAAAGGGTTAACTGTGTGCCTAGCCAGTGTTTTACTAAACGGTGGGAGGTGCTTTTACTAGGATAAGACATAGATCTTAGTCCCTGCTTTGCATAAACACAGGATCCATGCCTTCCCTCCTGTCAGAATGGAAATCTGCCTTGTTTACATAGTCAGATTGCCAATCTGCCTCTCTGCTGGATGATTGGCAGGTGCCGGCGGACATCGAGTCTGCGTTACCCACTGCTGGGCGCCCGCTGTGTGTGATCACAGCCGGAGCGAGCCGTAGGGTGGCGTGCATGAGCACCCAACACACAGACGAGCCGGATCACGTATATATAGGTGATCAGACGCACAGGTGATGCCCTTTAGTAGTAAAACTGCTATAGGGCGGACCAGAAGTAGTTAAACTAGGGCTAGTAACTTGGCTATTTACTAAGTAAGGACCCCTTCAGATTTTACTGTTATTTTCAAGCTAATGCTGCATCTAAAGCCAAAACTTTGGCCTCGTACACACGACCGATTTTCTCGTCGTAAACAGTCAAGAAAAGTGCCGCGAGAGTTTTTTTGTCTAGAAAAACGTTCGTGTGTATGGTTTTACGACGAGAAACTTGACGAGAATCTCGACGAGAAAATAGAGAACCTGCTCTCTATTTTCTCGTCAGGAGTCCAGATTTCCTCGTCGTGTTTCTCGTCGGCCTGTTTTGTGACGAGAAAATGGTTCGTGTGTATGCTTTTACGACTCTTCCAAAAGCGCGCATGCTCACAAGCAACTATGAGACGGGAGCGCATCTTCTGGTAAAACAAGCCTTCATAATGGAGAGAGCACATTCGTCACGCTCATAAATATTTCATCGTTTAAATGTTCTGCATTGAATTCTTCGTTAGAATGTTACATTAATCAAAACGAGAGACCTTCTTTTGCTGCTGATATTCACACAGAGTTATGCCTTATTTTTAACCTTTTTCATGCTGCTCTTTATAAGATTTATGTGTATTATATCGTGCAAGTTTTTAGGAATAATTTAAATGGTTAGATTTTTCAAAATGATGTTAATTATAATTTCTCAATGTTTTGATAGCGATCTCCCATTTAATTTTCTAATCTATATTTTTAAAATTTCACACCATGTTTTTGAGCTAATCAGATTTAGTTATTCTTTTGGGGGGGTGATATCTGTGCCTTTTATTGTCAGTCAAATGTATCTGCTTACTCCAAAGCTTGTTTTTTTTAATTTAAAAATACACATAGTCAAGTATGAACTTAAACAAAAAACACATTTATTCATGTTTATAAATTAAATAAAGAGAAGGCAGCGCTGGAGAAGCTGCTGCCATTTGTGCATCCCAGGGACCCCAGAGCACACAGCAACCCTGTGTGGACACTAAAATTGGGAGCTTGAGAAGGCCCACATTTCAGAACACAATCTGATGCTGGCCTCCCAGAGGTCAGGAACAGCAGCAGGTGAGATATATGTCCCAAGTGTGTGGTACTACAACAGGCTGCCTTCTGTCCGACCAGTGCGACCACAATGAAGCAAGGCCATCACTTCCTCTTCTTCCTGGCAACCTTCCCTGCAGCCTTTACTGAAGCCTTCCTTCTTCGTTTAGCTGGAGGCTGGCCCACTGGAGGGGTACTCCTGTCAGGAGGAGGAGGTGGAGGTGTAGCAGAAGGGGGTGGGGCAGAAGAAGAAGGTGGAGGTGTTGCAGAAGGGGGTGGGGCAGAAGGTGGAGGTGTAGCAGAAGGGGGTGGGGCAGAAGGTGGAGGGGTAGCAGAAGGGGGTGGGGCAGAAGGTGGAGGGGTAGCAGAAGGGGGTGGGGCAGAAGGTGGAGGGGTAGCAGAAGGGGGTGGGGCAGAAGGTGGAGGGGTAGCAGAAGGGGGTGGGGCAGAAGAGGAAGGTGGAGGTGGAGGTTGAGGTTGGGTCAGTTGGGCCACCTCACATATGGCGGTATTGGGGGTAATTTGCTCCATCACCCCCTTGTTGAGCAAGGTGATGAGCAGGGGTTCGCATAGGAGGCGTTGCTCCATGCTCATCACCTTGAACTTAGCCTCCACTAGGCCGGCAATGGCCTCTTCAGGGGATGTGGGCTCCTTGAGGGTGGCATGGGCCTCTTTAATAAGGGCCATTGCTGCCTCACTGGTGGTCCTGTCCCTCCTGCCTCTTTTGTGAAGCCTGATGGGAGGCACCTGGGATCTGTTGCTTCTCCTTTGCCCTGCCACCTCCTGTCTGCCACTGGGCCCTGCCACCTCCTGTCTGCCACTGGGCCCTGCCACCTCCTGGCTGCCACTGGGCCCTGCCACCTCCTGGCTGCCACTGGGCCCTGCCACCTCCTGGCTGCCACTGGGCCCTGCCACCTCCTGGCTGCCACTGGGCCCTTCCTCCTCCTGCCTGACAGTTTCCAGACCCTCCTCCTGGCTGATTTCATCCTGTGTATGAAAAAGAAACATAGTTTAATATGTTGGTTTAATCTTTGCATCAAACTTTGTAATCCTGATGGAAGCAATTAGAATGTAAATGCATAAATCCTTGCTTTAAATTTACCACTACATCAGCTTGACTATTTACCACACAATTAAGTGCAGAATAATGTCTACAGATCATGATTTCACTTGTTGAATACAAAATAATGTATGTTTCTCATCCTGACATATTTGGGAAACATTAATTTTATCCCACTACATTTTCAGTTAATACTATACCTGGCTCCAGATGGCCAAATCAGGATCATCCAGGATGGCTGCCTCCTCTTGCTCCAGAGAAGGCTCAGGTTGGCTGCAGGGAAGTCTGGGGGGAAGAGTGGAGAGTGATGGCCTTGGCTCAATGTGGTCATCCAGGAAGGACATCCTGCTGTAGTACCACAAAACCGGGACATAAACATCATCTGCTGCTGCTCCTGACCTCTGAGAAGCCAGCACCTTAGAGCGTTCAGTCCTGTAGGTACCTCTCAAGCTCCCAATTTTAGTGTCCACTTGTTTTGCTGTGGCTGTGGGCACCTTGGTATGCACAAATGGGAGCAGCTTATCCAGCGCTGCTTTTCTCACCCCTTTTTTTTTTATGGATGGGGTTTTTGGTCTCCCACAGAGCCGGCAGCTCCCTTACCCGGTCAATAAATTCCGCCAGGAACTCTTTGTCGCTAATAAATACATTCATATTGTATCTGCAAGTAAAATAAATTATATTTAAATAATGTGAGGCAAACAGTCTAACCTCCTTCACATCCTAGTCACCATATATATCCTCCAACAATCTCAAGACAGTATAGGCCAACAATTTTTACAAGTCTCACAAAATCACATACCTTCGTTCGCACGTCCGTCACTTGAACTCCTCTCTCCGCACACCGAACGTACTATAGTCACATGTGTGTTTGCTATATACACACCACGCATGCGTCCAAATTGGAACACGTCGCTCCGCACACGTCGCCCGCCCATGACGTTCTAACTAACATCTTTTCCCCGCCCCTTCTCTTTCGGCGCGCAGACAGATATGGCGGAGTTACAGCAGGTGTCTGATAATTCCGCAACTAGCGAGGAGACAAGCCCGGAGACCGAGGACACGTCACGATCAAGGAGGAGATTCAAGGCATCGAATATGTCTTTGGCGGAGATGGCGGAGATGGTGGACATCTTGGTCAAGGCTGATTATGATGCCAAGCATGGGCCGTATAGCAAACCAAATAGAAGGAAGGCCAAAATCCTCACTAAAGTTGTGAAGAGTCTGAGGGCGAAGTTCGGGGTGAAACGCTCAAATGAGCAGCTCAGAAAGAGGTGGTCAGACCTCAAACTGAGGGAGCCAGACCAGTTGAGGAGCATAAAGAGGATGCTCGCTAAAAGTAAGTAAAATGACGACCTTTCTGCTATTAATCTTTTTAGAAACTTACTTTTTTTTTTTTAAAGCATATTGGACTCCCTTCCAAAATGTATTATTTTGAACTAGGTTGGGCACAGTAATCGTTCGTTACGTTACCGACACTTCGTTCGGCCACTATCCGTGGTTTTGGCTTATTTAAGACCCCCAAAAGTAATTAGACATCTGCCATTTTTGATCAAGTATTGTGGATAATTTTTAAGTCTAGATGATGTGTTTGTAAGGAGAATGAAATGCAAACTTTAATCAGTGTAAAGGAGAGGACACTCAGCAGCTGCTTCCACATCTGTACTTTGGAGCACTATAGTGTGGGCCACCAGACCCGCCTTTTTTGGGTGTCCCACACAGGTGCATCAGAGTTTATTTGTGGTGCCTCCATGTCCAAAAAATTACATCCAAATGTGAATAATAAACATATTTGGGGTCATAAAGAATGCATTTTTCTTTAAATTCCGCACAAACACACACTTGTACCCCACTTCCAAACAATTTAGCCTGTTTTAAGTTTAAAAATGAGATTTTTACAGTGTGATAAATAGACCTTTGGTTTTATTCTCATAGGGGAGAGAAGACTGGGAGGAGGACACTCCAGGGAGCACATGCACCCCACAACTTCCAAGCAACCCCAAACTCCCAAAGATCCACAACCGAAAGATGTGCAGGAAGTTGAGGTGGAGGAAGGAGAAGTGCAGGAAGGAGAGGTGGATGACGTTGTGGATCTGGTCACCACAACAGGTCAGTATCTGACACCACAGCTTAAGGTAAGCGAGGTAGGCCTGCAGAGTTTTATGAATTTTTTTTAATGGTTTTTAGGGGATGGAAATGTTGTGAAGGATAGCACACCGTTCTCTGCTGACAGTGCCCTCCGCCTCATCCAGCAAGTGATGGAATGTAGCACGGAACTGGACCTAATTAAACAAAGAATCCATGTGATGGAACAAACATTTAAAGACATTCTCGATGTTTTGGGGAGTATAAGCCATCCAAACACATTTGTTTTTACATGTTTGTTTTTATATTTTTACTAATTTTTTGAGTAACAAAGCAGCCAAAAATTGAATATGCACACAGTGTGTGAACATGTGCTATCTGCCATCAGGGGATATCCATGTACGTCTTTTGTGGGTGCAACACCTTCCTCGTATCAAAAGTCGGTGAACTGAGGAAGGGGATGCACCCCCAAAACACATCCATTGATCACCCCTGATGGCAGATAGCACATGTTGACAATAGGGATCAGGATTGTAAACTTCCTATTTGCAAAAAAGTAAAAATGTGTGCATATTGAATTTTTGACTGGGCAAGGGGTGGCAGGACCCCATATTAGGACGGGCACATAGAGACATAGTTTGTGTAACTGAATGTCTCAGATTGCTCAGAGGTATCCAATGTTGTCATTTTAGAAATGCAAGTGGTATTTTTGTATTTTCATAAGCCAAAATTTGACGGGTTGTGGTCAGGCCAACCCCAAAGTGAAACAAAAAAAAATGTGCAGAGAGTAAAATATTTGAACACAAACAACGTGTAGCTTCTTTTTATAATACACTCTAAGCTTATTTGGTTCTTTTGTAAGGTAACATAGTGAAATTGGTTGTTATTTACTAAAGTAAAATACACTTGCCACTACAAATGCACAAAGACAAACTAGGAGACAGGAAAGAACAAATAATTAAAGGTTTAAAGAAGATTTTTATTGGGATACTTAGACATAGGCTGGCATAGGAATTGCCCCCCTCCCCGTGAAATACTCCATGTATTTGTCCCGAACCACACGGGCATTTTGGGGGGGCAAGCCAAGACGGGCAGATTCCAGGCCCGGAAGGGGATTTGCAGGGGAAAGTCCAGCCTCTGGCAAAACTGAGGCCATATATGAATTCGCTTTGCGGCAAAGAAAATTGTGTAGCACACAGCAGCATAACACTACATAGTTTATTTTGTAGTCCGCCAAGTGGATGGAAGTCATAAAAAGGCGGAACCGGCTGGCCATTATGCCGAAGGCATTTTCAACGACTCTTCGGGCCCTGGCCAGCCGGTAATTGAACACACTCTTCTCTGGGGTCAGGGTCCTCTGTGGAAATGGCCTCATAAGATGCCGTCCGAGTCCGAAGGCTTCATCAGCCAAGAAAACAAAGGGGAGTCCTTCAATATTCCCTGCATCCGGTGGCAATGCAAGGTCGTCACTCTGGAGACGGAGGGCAAACTCCGTCTGGATGAAGGATCCCCCATCGGACATCCGGCCATTCTTCCCTACATCAACATAGAGGAATTCATACCGTGCTGACACCACCGCCATCAGCACAATGCTATGAAACCCCTTGTAGTTGTAGTAGTAGGATCCAGAACGGGGTGGCGGCACGATGCGGACGTGCTTCCCGTCTATGGCACCACCGCAGTTGGGGAAGTCCCACCGCGTGGCAAACTCCGATGCCACAGTCTGCCATTCCTGTGGCGTTGAAGGAAGCTGTGGAGTGAAACAAGATGAAATAATATTAGAAAAACAAAGGCATACATTACAAGCAAATTCAAGACCAAAAAATTAGAGACCAACATCAATCTAATTATACGTTTATTAAGGTGTGTAAAAAAAGTATAATGGAAGGCTCATTTATCATATTCATCACCCCCTCTGATGGGCCATTACTAAATTATTTTTGGGGGGGGAGATGTGTTTGGCCACAGGATAGCATTGCAGTGGCGGTGCGTCCAGAGTGGGCGCTGGAGCACTGTCCCCTCTCTCCTGTGCCCATCACTCAGAACAATACATAGGTTCATGCGTTGCATGAACCTATGTATTGTCTATGCCGCACACTATTCAGGTGGATGGCCTCTTGTAAAGCGACCGACATATGATTAATTGCGTCATTTAGGGGGTTAAAATTGCAGAGCAGAAACAGGTATTAAAAAAGTCTTGCAAATTACAACCTGAGGGATGTAATTGGCTTCCTCAAAGAAAAATCGGGGACGCAAGGAGGGGGCATTCCTTGTGTAAACACTGACATGCAGCTCTGGCAATCATGTTCACCAAGTCTGTTTAATGGTAACATGATTGGCTGATGCAACATGAAGGGAAGGAGAAGACATCAAGGACAGAAGAAGGATGGCGCTGACCACAAGAAGGTAAGTGCAGGGCTGGGGGGAAACTGGCTGCAATAGAGGGGACTAAATGGCTGCATTGGAGGGGACAACTGGGGGCGTTTATTAGGCAACAGAGCAAAAAAGGAGGAAGTTTATTTCCGAAATTGGGGTTGTAACCCCCCAACATTTGGAGCAACAGGCGCCCCTGCTGGAAAAGTTAGTGAGGGGAAATATTTAGGGAGGATAAAAAAGGGGCAATCTAAAGCTTCCAACATGCATGGGGACAAAGGGGACATTCTCAGCATATTACAATCATGGTAATTAGGAAATGATGAAAGAAATACAATACATTAGCATACATGTAATACATAAAATGTGATGTGAAGGGAGAAAACTTACCCTAATATAGTCCTCCTGCAGGACTTGTATAATAGCAGAACAGGTGTCTGGGATTATGAGGCCCAGAGCCTGGGGGGAGATGCCTGTGGTGAACTTCAAGTCCTGAAGACTTCTCCCTGTCGCCAGGTAACGCAACGTGGCGATGAGCCTCTGCTCAGCACTGATGGCTTCCCGCATAACGGTGTCCTGACTGGTAATATAGGGGGACACCAAAGCCAACAGTTCCTGAAAAACGGGGTCAGACATCCGCAGAAAATTCCTGTAGTCCTCAGGATTATTCTCGACTATCTCCCGCAGCAGAGGCATGTGGCAGAATTGGTCCCGCTGGAGCAACCAATTCTTGGTCCATGAACTCCTCCTCACACCATTCATGGACTGGTCTTGGTCCAAAACAAGCAGACCAACACCAAGCGCACGCACAGCACGAACTCGACGACGAGAACGTCCAGGCGACATGGCTAGGAAACGGTCGTCTAATCAGAACGTACAGAACAGAACGCACTTTAGAACAGCAAGGCCTATGAATAACGAACTGAAATTCAGAAACGAACAGGCAATAACGCACTGTAAAACAGATACGACCTGCCTAGACGCCCTGAAAGTCAAGATACGAACCCACAAGCACAAACTGAACGGCAGAAAACGATCTGAAAAGTACGAAGACTGAAAAGCGCGAATCGTCTCTTCCCAAACTTTTACTTCAGACGCGGTAACACGAGATCAGCAAAAGCAGCCCAAGGGGTGGCGCCAAGAAAAAAGATCTTCCCCTTTATAGTGCCGTCGTACGTGCTGGACGTGAGCGCAGAGAACCACGAGGAAATTGGAAAATGACAGTGTGTACGCATAGAAAGCTTGACGAGAAAATCGACAAGCTTAACAAGAATCTCGTCGAAAAAAACGACGTGTTTTTTACGACGAGAAAATCGGTCGTGTGTACGAGGCCTTTGTCTCATTTTGGATAAAATAGGAAAAGGTTATAATCCCTGTCACTTTTTTTTGTCATTTGTGTTCTATCGGGGATATTTTCCTTGACATCCTAAAGACACAACAAAAAGTGTAAAGGAAAACTCTCCAATGTGAGGAAAATCCACTCAGTTGTCACTGCAATGAGTATCTCCATTGAAAGATTTATGCCGCGTACACACGATCATTTTTCATGCCGTTAAAAATGCCATTTTTAAAAATGGCCATTAAAACCGATCGTGTGTATGCTCCAGAGCATTTTTAACGGCGTGAAAAACGGGCACTAAAAATTTCGAACATGCTCTATTTTTTCACGTCGTTTTTCATGTCGTTTTTTTTAACGACGTGAAAAACGATAGTGTGTATGCTTTTACGAGGGGAAAAAAAATGCGCATGCTCAGAATCAAGTATGAAACGGGAGCGCTCGTTCTGGTAAAACTAGCGTTTGTAATGGAGATAGCACATTCGTCACGCTGTAACGGACTGAAAAGCACAAGGCTAAAAAGCGCGAATCGTCGCACAACAAACTTTACTAACATGAAGGGTGGCGCCATCCGAAGGGAACTTCCCCTTTATAGTGCCGTTGTACGTGTTGTACGTCACTGCGCTTTGCTCGAGCGTTTTTTTTTAATGAACGTGTGTATGCAAGGCATGCTTGAGAGGAAACAAGAAAAATCGCGTTGAGAAAAACGTCGTTTTTTAAAATGACATTAAAAACGGTCGTGTGTACGCGGCATTACCCTTTATTTTTGTTCTGGTAATACCTCAAGATTTTGGATTTTCATATACTTTGAGTCCTAGTGACTATGGTCAACAGGACAAATACCCAGGATGGACCTTCCTGGTGGGTGCACAGACAGAACAAATATCCAGAGGTCCTCACCCCTCACCACTCCATTCATAACTGGAAAAAAGTTTTCGTTTTAGATACACTTTAATGCTAGACATAAAATGTAATCAAAACACGGCATGGTTGGATAACTGAAGTAAGCATAGTTTCCTTTTTTCATTTTGATAAGCAAACATTCTTTACTCTTTTGGTATATCACCTCCGCTGACTGCCAAATGCAGCAGTGAAACAATGCAGACTTTCAGCAGAAACTTTTTTGTTAAAATGAAGCACCAGAAAACATCAAGATGACAAGCTGATAAAAAAAATTGTTGTTGTTATAATAAATTCCCATTTAAAAAGGTGTGTGAAACAAAAAATAGCATTGTAGACTGAATTATATTTTAACCACTGCTAGAAGGTTGGGAAACATTAAAGTGATATTAAAGGCTTACTTTTCTTTTTTAAATGACAAACATGTCATACTTACCTGCTCTGTGCAGTGGTTTTGTGCAAAGCAGCCTTGATCCTCCTCTTTTTGGGTCCCACGCCAGGGCTCTTGGCCCCTCCCTCCTGCCAAGTGTTCCCAGAGCAAGCAGCTTGCAATGGGGGCACCCAAACAGGCTCGTTCCCGAGCCGCAGCTCTGCGTGTCCATTCACACACAGAGCCTCAGCCTTGCCTCTCTCCTCATTGGCTCACTGGCTGTGATCGACTCAGCCAATGAGGACAGAGATTTCCCGGAGAGCTCAAGCTCCTGTGCACATCGCTGGATCGAGATGGGGCTCAGATAAGTATTGGGGAGGCTAAGGGGGCTGCTGCACAGAGGAGATTTTTTTACCTTCATACATAGAATGCATGAAGGTAAAAAAAACCTTGAGCCTTTAGAACCACTTTAAAAGAGCAGAGTTCAAGCCTATTAAAGTATATTTAACCACTTCAGCCCCAAACCATTTTGCTGGTCAAAGACCAGGCCCCTTTTTGCGATTCGGCACTGCGTCGCTTTAACTGACAATTGCGCGGTTGTGCGATGTGGCTCCCAAACAAAATTGACGTCCTTTTTTTCCCACAAATAGAGCTTTCTTTTGGTGGTATTTGATCACCTCTGCAGTTTTTATTTTTTGCGCTATAAACAAAAATAGAGCGACAGTTTTGGAAAAAATTACATATTTTTTACTTTTTGCTATAATAAATATCCCCCACAAAAATATATAAAAAAAACGTTTTTTCCTCAGTTTAGGCCGATACGTATTCTTCTACATATATTTGGTAAAAAAAAAATCGCAATAAGCGTTTATTGATTGGTTTGCGCAAAAGTTATAGTGTCTACAAAATAGGGGGTAGTTTTATGGCACTTTTATTGATATTTTTTTTTACTAGTAATGGCGGCGATCAGCGATTTTTATCATGACTTCGACATTATGGTGGACACATCGGACACTTTTGACACATTTTTGGGACCATTGTCATTTTTACAGCGATCAGTGCTATAAATATGCACTGATTACTGTGAAAATGACACTGGCAGTGAAGAGTTTAACCTTCAGGTGGCGCTGTAGGGGTTAAGTGTGACCTAATGAGTGATTCTTACTGTAGGGGGGCGTGGCTTGGCGTGTGATGTAACTGATCGTCGTTCCCTATGACAGGGAACAGACGATCACTGACATGCCACTAGGAAGAACGGGAAAAGGTTTGTTTACACTCACCTCTCCCCGTTCTTCAGCTCTGTGACCCGATCGCGGGACACCGGCGGCGACAGGTCATGGAGCTTCGGACTGGGTCGCGAGCGTGACCCACGGACAGGTTCTTAAAGGGGACGTACCTGTACGTCCTTGTGCCTGTCCGTGCCATTCTGTCAACGTACATCATCGTGCGGCGGTCTTAAGTGGTTAAAGTGGTTTTAAAGGAAGACTTTTTTAGGTAATGCATTTCCTGAATTAAGGTAAAACATGTCCCAGTAGTTTTATCCATCCCCACCCCTCCCCCTCACCTCCCTAAATACTTACTGGATCTTGATCCAGCGCTGGTCTCTTTTCCTCTCCTCACAGGCTGCAGTGAAAAAATATAAATGGAAGTTTGGGACTTTGAGTGAGACTGTAGACATGGTGTAGGTAAAAAAGGTACATGTTTATTCAAAATAAACGCATGAACATCTTCAAACAGAAATCACATAGAAGGAAAAACATTCTGGTTGATGCGATTCCCTAGAGTTACACACACATAAGTATGGGTATGCACAATATAAGCAACAAGGTACATTAGTGTGTGACCAGGTGCCACATAGTGATCCGTATGGATAATGGAATACATTTTGTGAATAACATATGTACAGATATCACATGGCAACAAGCGCTAAAAACATGAAAAAATGAGCATATAAAACCAGTAAGAGCATAAGTAAATGATTATGTTGTCAACTGAGTTGATGCGTTTTCTGAATTCCCGACGCGTTTCGTGTATAAGTTACACTCTTCAGGGGCTAATGCTCAGGAAATCTAAAAAATATAATACAGTGTAAACAACTAGATCTGGTTGCTGGTCAAAGGAAATAGGTGATGGAACAGAAAAGCCCATCTTGGGTACTTACATGGAGTCTGGTACAATGGGTGTGGTACATATGGAGCCCTGACCAAAGATAAGTCCGTCATGGGAGCTGAAGTGATATATAGCCGCGCTTAGGCAGGGTGTACTATCGCAGCCCGCCCAAGAACACCGGAACATGCAGTGTTGATGTTAATAATAAAAATAGAACCAGAGGTGGCTGCCAAGGGCAATCTAAAAAAATAACACAAAAAATAAAAATGTCAAAACATGTTCATGCCCGGTGAGGGAAGGACCACAATGGGGAAATAAAGGGTGAAATGACCTGATGCTCAAATCCCAGGAGTCCCAAAAATGCAGGGACCGATCCATGAACCATGGTGCTGTATGGCGTCTCAGGATAGTGGTGGAGGTGTATTTGGGGAAGGTTCATATAAGAGCACTACACACAGGTGCAGGCTAATGATCACCAGCATTGTGTAGGCAATAGAGAACACCCCACACACACAGGTGCAGGCTAATGATCACCAGCGTCATGCAGGCAAAGCGTAAGCCAGGAGGAACCCCCAACGTGGGTGGGGGAACGCCCACGGAGGAGCTCGTGTCTCCAAGCTGCGCCGGCTGAGATGGATGAATGCACGCTCAGTGTCAAGACGCCAACATGTGACATCCCACGCTGGGCGGGACGCACACAAGACGCTGCAATGAGGCTGCAGTGATAGCAATGAGAGCCATTGGCTCCTGCTGCTGTCAATCAAATCCTGTAAGGCGGGAGCAGGGGGTGGGATGTGTGTTTTTCTATGGATGCACAAAGCCAGGCCTTAGGAGCGATCTCGCATGTCTACCCCCATAGCAAGGGGCTTGCTTTGGTGGCAGACACAGAAAAGAAGGAGCCCAGAACACCAGAGGAAGTTCGGGGCTGCTCCGTGCAATACCATTGCACAGAGCAGGTAAGTATAACATGTTTATTATCTTATTTAAAAAATTATACTTTACAATCACTTTAAAGACAAAATGTATCTTTCTTTGTAATTTTGGATAGAATAGGGAATAATTAGATCTCCAGTTAGTTTTTCTTTGCCCAATTGAAGAGAGGTCCCTTCATTTCTTGTTCCATAAACACAGCAGGAGAGAAATCCCTTCCAAAGTGAGGGAAAATCCCCTTTAAAGGGCTCATTTACACCACAATCTGTGCATTCACTGTGTTTCTGCATGCTCTTTTGTGCACATTTTCAGTGCATTTGCAGCATGTTCACATGCACTTGCAGTGCGTATGTTGTGCATTTTTCAGATTAAAAAAAAAAATTATTTCAATTTATTTTCTTTACTTGCACTTGTAGTACTTTTTTAAAGTCCTGCTTTCTGTGTCAATAGACGCAGAAGCAGGGCATGGGAGCACGCCCACACGGGTGCCGCAAAGGAGAGCGCTTCTCCGATGGGGCACCTAAGAAGAGGAGGAGCAGGAGCCCCCCAGAAGAGGAGGATCGGGGCCACTCTTCAAAACCAACTGCACAGCGGAGGTAAGTATGACAATTTTTTTATTTTTTTATTAACCTTTACAGCCCCTTTAACTCATCTGAACCCTGCTGCGATGACAAATGCTGCCACCTACATTGCAATACACAGCCCTGGAGTGAGTATCCATCATACTGCTCACAATGGCTCACAATGCCAAGTGCAGCAATGTGACAATGCTGACCAATAAGAAGTGGCTTTTTCTGGTAAGATGTCCCAGAAGAAAGTAGACTTTCTCATTGGTCAGTGCAGTCGTGCACATGGTCATGCTTATAGGGTGACCACATTTCCAAACTACCATTCAGGGACACCCTCCCTTCCCAAAAATCAGCTTGTGCTATAACGAATCACAGCACAGTGATTGGACACAAGAGGCGGGATTTATGATTTTTCCTATCACAAGCAGGGGGTGGGGATTGTGCTCCTCCAGGCTTTCCCAGCCAGGACAATTACTGTCAGTGAGTAAAGCGGTGATGTGGCGGCCTTTTTTTTGGGCATCAGATTGGCCCGGGGGGGGGGGTGATTGTGTCAGTTTCATTCCGGGACACGTTATTGTCCTGGAATGAATGTGCCCGGGACAGACCTGCAAAATGCCGGACTGTCCCGGGCAATCCGGGACACGTGGTCAGTCACCCTACATGCTTACCAATAAGCACTCGCCATCGTGGGCATTATGATGGATACTCACTCTGTACCATGCACAGGCTGCTACACCAGCAACATGGGGCATTACAGCCACTATGTGCAATAGGATTCGGAAGAGAGGCCAGTATATTTGGAATTGGTTCTGCTTTTCATTTTTTGTGAAAATATGAACTTACCCTTTAAGCTTCAATGACCACCAGTTATAAAAGCATTGCAAGATTTTTGGATTGCATTGCACCTATATCTGTATATTTGTTCCTCAATGATAAGTGTAATGTCCCTGCCAAGGATCCTTTGTCACTAGCATAAGGGACAGGGCCTGCTTACATTTGTGACCTCTGCCATACCTAGAACTCTGTTTCTTGTAAAATCCAAATCTTGGACTGCCCTGGAAACTTGTGCTACACTTCTTGCGTGACTGAGACCTGTTTCTGCTGTGACAACAGACAGAAAATTGAATTCTCTGGATAAAGCACTGAGGCTCTGTTATAAAATTCATTTCTTAATTAGCTTACATCAGGTCAACAGTTCTATCTTTCCTTAAATGAAGTCTACCGGAATGATAAATACTCAACTGGATGTTCCATTCCAAAGTGTCTAAGAACGACTTGTTTATACTATGTAGATGAATAAAAATAAGCCATATAAGCTCCTATAACTAAACAACAGATCTGTAAGTCCTTGGATACAGTGGATTTCTGCTCATTAGGTGCAGTATTGTGGGCTGCAGCATTTCTACATTCATATTAATATATTTATTTTTACTGCACCAGTGAGAGAAAGGACTGACTACCTACCTGCACCACGAAGACCCAACGTTGTGCATTTTTCAGCTGCAGTAATCATAATTACTCTATTCTTAAATATCTATAAAGTGTATCTATGGTTGTATATTAATTTCCATAACGTACTTCCATTATTTCTAGCCTACTCCTATTAATCTGAATAATCTTGAAGCTTATTTTGTGAAGGTCCTCACATGCACATTCCTTGAATTCTGTGACATGTGTTCACTATGCCTTGTGAGTAGGCACTGCTGTGTCACAGAATTTACAGAACCTGCCTTCTGAACTACTGAGGTGATGAGAGGAGGAGTTTCAGGAGGTGGAAGTCAGAACAGGAATCACAGCTGGCAGCAAGATACCATGGGATATGTGGTTCTTTTTAAATTAAAAGTAAACAGCAGAGGAGAAGCTGCAAAGCATGCAGGGAGTCCAGGAAGGTCTGGAAAGTGATGGTCAGCAGAAAGCAGCATTTACAACATGAAAGGAGACTTTCAATTAAGCTTATATTGGATTGTCAAATATAACCAATGTATGTCTTGCTATTGAAATTCTGATGTTATAAAATGAAAGTGTATGCTGTGAACATAGATCTCCTTTAAATTGCATTCCTTAACATTAGTAAAAATAAGTTTCTGTCTGCACTGGGTAATTTCTCTTTTACTGAGAAAAAAATAACTTCTGCAAGTGGGTTAAATGCATTGCTAAGCTTTTACCTAGCTTTACCTGTGGCAGCTTTATGTAAACCAAGGCTGGGTTCACATACTGTATATGCAAATTGGATGCATTTTTAACCGCATCCAATTTGCATAACCTATTGAATGTGAACGGCTTTCAATGGAGCCAGTTCACGCATGTACAGGGCGGCTGCGGTGCAGTTTGAAAAAGGGTCCTGTGCGTTTTTGGGTCCAGTTCAGGTGCGAATTTAGGTAAAACCGCACCTTGAACAAATGAACGGAAACACACCAGTCTCCAGATTGCAAACCGCAGCCGGATATGTGTGAATCCAGCCTTACACAACTTCCTATTTTCTGAGTGTTTGCAGGGAGGGTCAGCTTAGTACAATCACATGATCGGCTTCAGTGTTGTAACAAGATAAAAGCATCTGGAGAAAGTGGTCAACCGGTCACATAAATAGGAATTTACTTTCTGGGGGTACTACTGGCATAAACAGTGTAGAAAATGCCCTGGGTGTTTCTTCGGTAACAAAAAATAAATATTTTTGGTAAAAATGTGGCGCTTACTCAATACTATTAAATACCGTAATAATAATCAATAATTGACCAATTTAAAGTGCATAATATGAAAAAGAAAATCTTCAGCAAACGTTCAGATCAACAGTAATGTGCAAAACAGCTGTTCAATATGTGCAAAAAACAGTCCAATAATGTGCAAAAAAAGTTCAAAGATAAAGGGCATATAAGTGCAAAAAAGTGCAAAAAAGTGTAATCAGCGCCCAAAAAGTGGTAATTAGTGCAACAATAATAATAATAACATTCAATCAGAAAAGCACAGTTTGTGAAAATAAAGTGTATGTGCATAAAGCTATGCAATTCAGTTCATCCAAGAAATTCCACCATCCGCGGTGCGCTAATGGTTTGCCCCAGCCTCTCGCCTCATTCAAAGACCCCTACAGCTCAAGTCAAGCCTCTAAAGCTATCATTTGGTATCCAGGAATATCCGAGACCGGAAAACTGGAGAGTGTGTGTCCAGTGAGGAGGAGTTTGGAAACTGATCTCTGAGTCTACGTTTTCCGGTCTCGGATATTCCTGGATACCAATTGATAGCTTTGAAGGCTTGACTTGAGCTGTAGGGGTCTTTGAATGAGGTGAGAGGCTGGGGCAAACCATTAGCGCACCGCGGATGGTGGAATTTCTTGGATGAACTGGATTCCATAGCTTTATGCACATGCACTTTATTCCACGAACTGTGCTTTTCTGATTAGACTTTATTATTATTAGTTGTTGCACTAATTACCACTTTGTGGCGCTGATTACACTTTTTTGCGCTTATTGCACTTTATCTTTGAACTTTTTTTGCACATTATTGGACTGTTTTTTGCACATATTGAACAGCTGTTTTGCACATTACTGTTGATCTGAACGTTTGCTGAAGATTTTCTCCTTTATATTATGCACTTTAAATTGGTCAATTATTGATTATTAATTATTTAATAGTATTGAGTAAGCGCCACATTTTTATCCTTTTATTGACCAGTGCATGGCCACCTTTACACAAAACATGCCTGAAGCCTGCATGCTTCCCCCATGCCATTTTGAAAATACTTTATATAGTTTATTACTCACCCTTACTTAGATTATATTTCGGGTTCACTGAGTCACTGGTGATGTAGCCCTGGCCTCACAAATGCCCCATTGGAAAGGTTTAATCACCAGTGCCTTCCAGGGAGATCTTGTAGAAGACTGCTAAATACGGCAAGGTTTTCACATAATCCTGCAAAATCTTGAGGAAAAAGTGTGGGTTTGCTGTTAATATGGCAACATGTAAAGGAAAAGGATTTCTGGTAGAGCACTGAGCAATGGGTGAAGGATTTCCTGGGCCTCGGGGTGGTGGTGCAAAAAAACAATTCTGGGAAGTAAGGGCAGAGAGAGGTTCATCTGTCCTTTAGTAAAATGGCCACCACAATAGTAGCACAGAGATATCAAAAAAGATAATGTAATCAAGACAACAAAAATTTCAAGTAACAGTAGATATGTATATTTTGACATTTAAAAACATTAAAAATGGTGCCTTTCATTTTTTATATTGCAATCTGATTAATGGTCCTCGTTAACCTTATTTACAGTGGGTACGAAAAGTATTCAAACCCCCTTAAATTTTTCACTCTTTGTTATGTTGCAGCCATTTGCTAAAATCATTTTAGTTCATTTTTTTCCTCATTAATGTACACACAGCACCCCATATTGACAGAAAAACACAGAATTCTTGAAATTTTTGCAGATTTATTAAAAAATAAAAACTGAAATATCACATGGTCCTAAGTATTCAGACCCTTTGCTCAGTATTTAGTAGAAGCACCCCTTTGATCTAATGAGTCTTGAGTCTTTTTGGGAAAGATGCAACAAGTTTTTGACACCTGGATTTGGGGATCCTCTGTTAATCCTCTGCCATTCCTCCTTGCAGATCCTCTCCAGTTCTGTCAGGTTGGATGGTAAACGTTGGTGGACAGCCATTTTTAGGTTTCTCCAGAGATGCTCAATTGGGTTTAAGTCAGGGCTCTGGCTGGGCCATTCAAGAACAGTCACAGAGTTGTTGTGAAGCCACTCCTTCGTTATTTTAGCTGTGTGCTTAGGGTCATTGTCTTGTTGGAAGGTAAACCTTCGGCCCAGTCTGAGGTCCTGAGCACTCTGGAGAAGGTTTTAATCCAGGATATCCCTGTACTTGGCCGCATTCATCTTTCCCTCGATTGGAACCAGTTGTCCTGTCCCTGCAGCTGAAAAACACCCCCACAGCATGATGCTGCCACCACCATGCTTCACTGTTGGGACTGTATTGGACAGGTGATGAGCAGTGCCTGGTTTTCTCCACACATACCGCTTAGAATTAAGGCTAAAAAGTTCTATCTTGGTCTCATCAGACCAGAGAATCTTATTTCTCACCATCTTGGAGTCCTTCAGGTGTTTTTTAGCAAACTCCATGCGGGCTTTCATGTGTCTTGCACTAAGGAGAGGCTTCTGTTGGCCCACTCTGCCATAAAGTCCCGACTTGTGGAGGGCTGCAGTGATGGTTGACTTTCTACAACTTTCTCCCATCTCTGGAGCTCAGCCACAGTGATCTTTCGGTTCTTCTTTACCTCTCTCACCAAGGCTCTTCTCCGCCTATAGCTCAGTTTGGCCGGACGGCCAGCTCTAGGAAGGGTTCTGATCGTCCCAAATGTCTTCCATTTAAGGATTATGGAGGCAACTGTGCTCTTAGGAACCTTAAGTGCAGCAGAATTTTTTTTGTAACCTTGGCCAGATCTGTGCCTTGCCACAATTCTGTCTCTGAGCTCTTCAGGCAGTTCCTTTGACCTCATGATTCTCATTTGCTTGTCATATATAGACAGGTGTGTGGTTTTCCTAATCAAGTCCAATCAGTATAATTAAACACAGCTGGACTCAAATGAAGGTGTAGAACCATCTCAAGGATGATCAGAAGAAGTGAACAGCACCTGAGTTAAATATACAAGTGTCACAGCAAAGGGTCTGGATACTTAGGACCATGTGATATTTCAGTTTTTCTTTTTTAATAAATATGCAAAAATTTCAACAATTCTGTGTTTTTCTGTCAATATGGGGTGCTGTGTGTAAATTAATGAGGAAAAAAATGAACTGAAATGATTTTAGAAAATGGCTGCAATATAACAAAGAGTGAAAAATTTAAGGTAGTCGGAATACTTTCCGTACCCACTGTACATCTGTTTCTAGTTATTTGTACACTACAACTATTTGCATGTGAGCCCCACTTTGGCCATTTTGTAAATTGATTCTGAAGGATTCGTTTATATAGCCAGGTCATATGTCCAAATTGTAAATTAATTGAGTTTTGTTTCTATTATGCAGATTATAAACTTACGCCCATATTTTAAACCTAAGAATAATACTATCCTGAGGAGCTGAATGAACTCTATTAATTTGGCTCCTGATGATTTACGTAGAGAACATAACTTTGCATAATACAGTTTAGCAGCTTCACTGTAGCCTTTGTACTCTTTTACAAGTTACGAGCAGCATGAACATTGCCATTAGTTAATGATGTGATTGACATGTCTTTCTCCAGGATGTGAGATGAACCATCCATTCTAGAAGCCACAGGCAGTCAGGTCCCATAACTAAGCCTTTCATCGTGTCATCTTTTTAATACGTCACTGAGAGGATCACATGAAGCCTAAAACAGACCAATTTACAAGTCTCATTCATTCCATGACGGTTATCTCAACCGTGGCAAGGAATCAAAAAAAGATTAAAAAGAAGAGGATTAGAGAGGAAAATGGGCAATCAGACACAGTTACTTATAGGACCTATTATTTAATGGTCAGAACACAGCTTTGTTCCATTGTATTTATCTATTATAGCGTGCCTGTTGGGTGTTATTTTGTATTTAATTCATTTTATTAGATATCTCTGGATCATACCCACAGCATACCCATATTATTATACACGATTTATATAGCGCCAACAGTTTACGCAGCGCTTTACAATGTATTGGGAGGACAACCACAATTACAATTACTGTACAGTTCAATACAAAAGGTACAGGAGGGCCATGCTCATAGAGCTTACATTCTAAAGTAGGGTGACCAGACATCCCCAGTTTCAGGGGACAGTCCCCAGATTGAGGACACTGTCCCCGGACCAAATCTGTCCCCGGTTTTGTCCCCGGATTGGATTTGAACAGGGGTTGGGGCAATTTCAAAGACAGTCAGTGCAGAATAAAAAAAAAAAATCTAAATCACACCCCCCCCTTTGCTCTGCCGCTCCTACTAGCTTAGGGGGGTGTATTTTTTTCCATTATCTGTGCCCCTTTCTGATGGTCATGTGCTGGTCGGAGCGGAGGGAATATTTCTTAAGTTTCGGGTGCATGCCAATTCAGCTCCGCTCGCATGTTCTTCTGCCTTGGCTCAAGTCCAGGCCAGCCGCCTGCCTATCTCCTTGTCTTCCCTGGCGGAGCGATCTTCCTCCTCTCCCCACCCAGTAGTAGCCGGGGCCCGGAGAGTAAGACTTGACAGGCTGTGAGGCGGGCGGTGGCAACGGGCAGAGAGTCGCTGATTGCCGCCATTACTAGTAAAAAAAAAAATATGTCCCCGGATTTCATTTTAAAAATCTGGTCACCTTATTCTAAAGGGAAGGGGTGGTGGTACAAAAGGTAATAGCTGCAGAGAATGATTTGATGGGGGTGACTCGGGGACAGTTGTTAGGTGGGCGTGGGATAGGCTTCCCTGAATAAATGAGTTTTCAGGGATCTCCTAAATGTGGACAGGGTAGGGCCTGATCGGACATACTGGTGCAGGGAGTTTTAGAGGATGGGAGAAGTTCTGGAGAAGTCCTGAAGGCGAGCATGGGAGGAGGTAACAAGGGAGCTAGAGAACAGGAGGTCCTGGGAGGAGCGGAGGGGACGATTTGGGCGATATCTGCAGATGAGGTTGATGATGTAGATGGGGGCGATGTTGTGGATGGCCTTGTATGTTTTGGTTAGTATTTTGAATTTTACACGGTGGGGTAGGGGAAGCCAGTGAAGGGATTGGCAGAGAGGAGCAGCAGTCACAGATCGGTTAGTGAGGTGTGTTAGTCTAGCAGCAGAATTCATAATAGACTGAAGGGGGGATAGCCTACTTAGGGTAGGCCATTAAGGAGAGAGTTGCAGTAGACAAGGCGGGAAATAATCAAGGAGTGAATAAGTTGCTTTGTGGTGTTATTAGTCAGGAAGAGTCGAATTCTGGAGATGTTGCAGAGGTTAAGGCGGCAGGATTTAGCCAGTGATTGGATGTGGGGGCTGAAGGAGAGGTCAGAGTCAAGGATTACACCCAGGACCTTGGCATGTGTGGAGGGACCAATGGTTGTGTTGGTTGTGTTGTTGATTCATGATCATCAGAGTTCTGGTTGTGACTGAAAAGAAGCTTTGGCCAAAAAAAATTTGCGCCCAAAGTTTTCTGATGTTAGTACCTTAAAACTATATAAACTCAATCAAATCAAAGCAATACTGTAATGTAAAAAATACTAGCATGCACATTTTTTATGCACCAAAAACATATTGACCATTTTGAGAGATTTTTTTTTTCTAATATCATCATGCTCAGTGTAGTGTGTTCACCTCTGGTATTTTTAATGCCTTGTACACACAATCGGAATTTCCGATGAAAAAAGTCCGATGGGCCCCATCGGACTTTTCCGATGGAAAAAAAAAACGATAGGAAATTCCTATCGTCTGTGTGGAACCCAGGAACCCACGCATGCTCAGAATCAAGTCGACGCATGCACGGAAGCATTGAACTCAATTTTTCTTGGTTTGTCGCAGTGTTTTACATCAACGCGTTTTGGACGGTCGGAATTTAGTCTGACAGTGTGTATGCAAGACAGCTTGAATGGAATTCCGATGAAAAATTCAATCGGATTTTAGACCATCGGATACTCCAATCGGTGTGTACAGGGCATTAGGCTGCATTCACACCTGAGCGTAGCGTTTCCAGGCAGAAAGTTGCGCATTTTTATCGCGATTTTGCCAAATTTTTGCCACATTTTTGTACAGATCAAACGGTCACCAATGTAAAAAGAAGAAAAACGCCCGAATTGAGTGGAGATGTGAACTATCTCCATAGAGAATAATAGATTTTTTCCTCTCCAGCGTTTTGTAGCTTCAGGATTTAAGCTACAAAACGCTCAGGTGTGAATGGGGCCTTAGAGCTGAGTGTCAAGAAGATACTGACACTCATTTAGGATTCCATGGAATATAGTCAAAAGAAAAAGTCCACACCGGTGGAAGCTTCAATAAGGATCTCATAGGTGGCTATGGAGCATGAGAGAAGGATAAATTCAGAGGTAAGGTTGTATATTGTGGATATTTGCACATTATTGCAGGATCAACCAGGTAAAATGGAACATCGGCAGAGAGACATTTTATAATGACATGTTAAATCACATTTCAGCGTCTTAAGAGCCAGCGCAAGAATTTTTTCTTTAGGGTTATAAAGACTTTAATATCACGGTCAGGAACAAGAAGCCCAGGGACTACTGACAACACCCACAAAAGACACACGATTATTTGTGTTACAAAATCATGCTCAAAATCCCATGGGTGCTCTGAGCAGAAAAAAAGATGTGGTGATGGATGCTCTGAGCAGAAATATGATTCACAGAGTGCAGAGGACAGACGTGTAAAAAAATACTTACACATGTGACACAATCAACAATTTACTCCAGCATGGAAGAGATTTTATTTATCTCTTTCCTTATTACTCATATGGTGGTATTTCTTTATGAATTTTATGAATCTGTCGCAACAAATGAGCAAATAGGAAACATATGACTTTGCTGCATGTGTCTGTGCTAACAATGAAAATGATGCTGGGTTTTCATGAATTTGGCGCAAGACTTCCAACTCCAGTGCCTTGAAAAAGTATTCATACACCTTGACATTTTCCACATTTTGTCATGTTACAACCAAAAATAGAAATGTATTTTATTGTGATTTTATGGGACCAACACAAAGTGGCACATAATCGTAAAGAGGAAGGAAAATTATAAATGGTTTTCAAAATGTTTTACAAATAAATATGTAAAAAGTGTGGCGCGCATTTGTCTTCAGCCCCCCTGAGTTGATATTTTGTAGAACCGCCTTTTTGCTGCAATTACAGCTGTAATGCCGCGTACACACGACCGTTTTTAATGCCATTGAAAAAAAACGAAGTTTTTCTCGACGTGATTCTTCTCAAGCCTGCCTTGCCTACACATGAAAAAAAATGCTCGAGCAAAGCGCGGTGATGTACGAAATGTACGACGGCACTATAAAGGGGAAGTTCCATTGGGATGGCGCCACCCTTTCGGCTGCTTTTGCTGATCCTTGTGTTAGTAAAGTTTGGTGAGAGAGGATTCGCGCTTTTCAGCCTCGTGCTCTTCAGTCCGTTACAGCGTGACGAATGTGCTATCTCCATTACTAACGCTAGTTTTACCAGAACGAGCGCTCCCGTCTTATCACTTGCTTCTGAGCATGCACGTTTTTTTCATGTCGTTAAAGCTTACACACGGCCGTTTTTCATGACGAGAAAAACAACAACGTGAAAAACGACAAGAAAAATTAGAGCATGTTCAAAATTTTTAATGGCCATTTTTCATGTCGTGAAAAATGCTCTGGAGCCCACACACAATCGTTTTTAATGACCAAATTAAAAAATTGCATTAAGTCTTTTTAGTAATGTTATGTGTGTACAAGTATTTCTAATGCTATTACAGTACAAACATATAATTTCTGTTGTAAATATCATATGAAGAACCTCATATTGTCAACTTATCACTGTCACTGCCTTGCTGGCATTGTGTACCCAGGACAGGTGCCGTGCCAGCCAATGAGTTGCTGAGCACAGGCACATCGCTCTGCCCACCTCAACATGACGTCAGCCCCTCCTCCAGGCTCCAGTCCCAGTGTCCCACCCACGACAGATCAGAGAGAAGCCTGCGCAGTCCCTCCCTGGCTGTCTGGCCTGTCCCAAATGGTGTGTGGAATTCTTATCTTTCCAGTTCTTAAGTTGATTGCTGAAGAGTCCGAAAAAGGCTGCAGCATTTAAAAAGGAGAGAAAGAAGAAAGCACAGGGCTCTGGAAAAGTAAGCACACAACCTTTACTTTTGATGGGAACTGTTCTGGCCAAATTATAGGGTGGGTGACTGACAACAGGGTTCCTAAAAGTAAACCAGGGTGGTAAATCCCAAATTTCAACCCCAACAGGCTACCTTTTAAAGATGTCGTAATAGGTATTCTCCACAGATTTTGTCTGTCGTCTTCATCCTGCCTGTCAGCTTCCTCCCACCCCCTGTCACCTTCATCCCCTCCGTCAGCTTCCTCCCACCCCTTGTCACCTTCATCCCCTCCGTCAGCTTCCTCCCACCCCCTGTCATCTTCATCCCCCCCATCAGCTTCCTCCCACCCCCTGTCATCTTCATCCCCCAGCAGCTTCCTCCCACCCCCTGTCATCTTCATCCCCGTCAGCTTCCTCCCACCCCCTGTCATCTTCATCCCCCGCCAGCTTCCTCCCACCCCCTGTCATCTTCATCCCCCGTCAGCTTCCTCCCACCCCCCTGTCATCTTTATCCCCCATCAGCTTCCTCCCACCCCCTGTCATCTTCATCCCCCAGTCAGCTTCCTCCCACCCCCTGTCATCTTCATCCCCTCTGTCAGCTTCCTCCCACCCCCTGTCATCTTCATCCCTTCCGTCAGCTTCCTCCCACCCCCTGTCATCTTCATTTCCTCTGTCAGCTTCCTCCCACCCCATGTCATCTTCATCCCCCCCATCAGCTTCCTCCCACCCCCTGTCATCTTCATCCCCTCCGTCAGCTTCCTCCCACCCCCTGTCATCTTATCCCCTCCGTCAGCTTCCTCCCACCCTCTGTCATCTTCATCCCCCCATCAGCTTCCTCCCACCCCCTGTCATCTTCATCCCCTCCGTCAGCTTCCTCCCACCCCCTGTCATCTTCATCCCCCCATAAGCTTCCTCCCACCCCCTGTCATCTTCATCCCCTCCGTCAGCTTCCTCCCACCCCCTGTCATCTTCATCCCCTCCGTCAGCTTCCTCCCACCACCTGTCATCTTCATCCCCCCAGCAGCTTCCTTCCACCCCCTGTCATCTTCATCCCCGTCAGCTTCCTCCCACCCCCTGTCATCTTCATCCCCCGCCAGCTTCCTCCCACCCCCTGTCATCTTCATCCCCCTGTCAGCTTTCTCCCACCCCCTGTCATCTTCACCCCCCCATCAGATTCCTCCCACCCACCTGTGATCTTCATCCCCCGTCAGCTTCCTCCCACCCCCTGTCATCTTCATCCCCCGTCAGCTTCCTCCAAACCCCTGTCATCTTTATCCCCCCAGCAGCTTCCTCCCACCCCCTGTCATCTTCATCCCCCGTCATCTTCCTCCCACCCCCTGTCATCTTCATCCCCCCGTCAGCTTCCTCCCACCCCCTGTCATCTTCACCCCCCTTGTCAGCTTCCTCCCACCCCCTGTCATCTTCATCCCCCTGTCATCTTCCTACCACCCCACCCCCTGTCAACTTCACCCCCCGTCAGCTTCCTACCACCCTACTCCCTGTCATCTTCATCCCCCTGCCAGCTTCTTACAACCCCACCTCCTTATATTTACTGGTGCACGTCACATACAGTCAGGTCCATAAATATTGGGACATCAACACAATTCTAATCTTTTTGGCTCTATACACCACCGCCATGGATTTGAAATGAAACAAACAAGATGTGCTTTAACTTGAGACTTTCAGCTTTAATTTGAGGGTATTTACATCCAAATCAGGTGAACGCTGTAGGAATTACAATAGTTTGTATATGTGCCTCCCACTTTTTAAGAGACCAAAAGTAATGTGACAATTGGCTGCTCAGCTGTTCCATGGCCAGTTATTCCCTCATTATCCCATTTACAAGGAGCAGATAAAAGGTCCAGAGTTCATTTCAAGTGTGCTATTTGCATTTGGAATCTGTTGCTGTCAACTCTCAATATGAGATCCAAAGGTTGAAAAAACAAAACAAACCCATCAGAGAGATAGCAAAAACATTAGGTGTGGCCAAATCAACTGTTTAGAACATCCTTAAAAAGAAGGAACGCCCCGGTGAGCTCAGCAACACCAAAAGACCCGGAAGACCACCGAAAACAAATGTGGTGGATGACCAAAGAATTCTTTCCCTGGTGAAGAAAACACCCTTCACAACAGTTGGCCAGATCAAGAACACTCTCTAGGAGGTAGGTGTATGTGTGTCAAAGTCAACAATCAAGAGAAGACTTCACCAGAGTGAATACAGAGGGTTCACCACAAGATGTAAACCATTGGTGAGCCTCAAAAACAGGAAGGCCAGATTAGAGTTTGCCAAACAACATCTAAAAAAGCCTTCACAGTTCTGGAACAACATCCTATGGGCAGATGAGACCAAGATCAACTTGTACCAGAGTGATGGGAAGAGAAGAGTATGGAGAAGGAAAGGAACTGCTCATGATCCAAAGCATACCACCTCATCAGTGAAGCATGGTGGTGGTAGTGTCATGGCGTGGGCATGTATGGTTGCCAATGGAACTGCTTCTCTTGTATTTATTGATGATGTGACTGCTGACAAAAGCAGCAGGATGAATTCTGAAGTGTTTCGGGCAATATTATCTGCTAATATTCAGCCAAATGCTTCAGAACTCATTGGACGGTGCTTCACAGTGCAGATGGACAATGACCCGAAGCCTACTGCGAAAGCAACCAAAGAGTTTTTTAAGGGAAAGAAGTGGAATGTTATGCAATGGCCAAGTCAATCACCTGACTGACCTGAATCCGATTGAGCATACATTTCACTTGCTGAAGACAAAACTGAAGGGAAAATGCCCCAAGAACAAGCAGGAACTGAAGACAGTTGCAGTAGAGGCCTGGCAGAGCATCACCAGAGATGAAACCCAACGTCTGGTGATGTCAATGCGTTCCACACTTCAGCCTGTAATTGACTGCAAAGGATTTGCAACCAAGTATTAAAAAGTGAAAGTTTAATTTATGATTGTTAATCTGTCCCATTACTTTTGGTCCCTTAAAAAGTGGGAGGCACATATACAAACTGTTGTAATTCCTACACCGTTCACCTGATTTGGATGTAACTACCCTCAAATTAAAGCTGAAAGTCTGCAGTTAAAGCACATCTTGTTCGCTTCATTTCAAATCTATTGTGGTGTTGTATAGAGCCAAAAAGATTAGAATTGTGTCGATGTCCCAATACTTATGGACCTGACTGTATGATGGATGCAGGGACAACTTTTTTCTTTTTTTCTTCCAGTGACAACATGGACAGAAGGACATTTTGCCACCAATTCAGGGACTTTTTTTTTCTTTCAGTGACACCACAGATACCCAAGTCCCTGCTCACCCATAGTGCAGTGACCTGTGTTTTTTTTACTTACAATGGAATGTTTTTACTTATGTTTTTTTTTTGCGCAATTGCGTATAGTTTATATACTGTTTTAGTGCCTGTTCGCAAAATTAAAGTGGGTCGGTCTGGATGAAGTCCAGGGCCAAATTTTTGTCCCAGTCCAGCCCTGCTCGAGTCACTGTCAGGGGCAGGCGAACTGAGCCGAGCTCCTCCTCCAGGCTCCGACCTCGCCTGCCACCTGTCCTTCAGTACGCGGCCGGTTGCATGTGACATCATGCGGAGGCGGAGGCACACAGCAACGCTAGGGTGAGCCGCGTCTCCTCTCCTCACACCGTCACACGCACTCTGCCCTGACACTGACACACTGACACTGTGTGTGCAGTGAGCCGAAAAAAAATCCCTTTTTGTACCCTGAGCGTATCATTTTTTTTTTTGGTGGAGGAGTGGATCTTGGGTGGGAGTTCCCACACTTTTTCCCCCAGGACTTGACCCCTGCCTGAAGAATACAGCTTTGCCCTACCATGTGACAATACAAATCATATGTGTGAGTCTGAGCAACATCAGTGAAATCTGTCACTTGGTATTCATTAAATTCAGTATGCATTCTGTCAAACTCAGATGGGGGAACAATTTGTGGAAAATGCTTTGCTAGTTCAATATTGTCCCAAGAATTACCAGTAGACCTGTTTGAATGTTTTAGTAAAGCCAACTGCTGAATGATTCTGTTTCCAACGGGCATGTGTTTTTTAATGGCAGTTACAGTGTCTTGAAAAAGTATTCGTACCCCTTGAAATTTTCCACATTTTGTCATATTACAACCAAAAACGTAAATGTATTTTATTGGGATTTTATGGATAGACTAACATAAAGTGGCCAATAATTGTGAAGTAGAAGGAAAATGATAAATGGTTTTCAATTTTTTTTAATAAATGCCCATTCTTCTTTTTCAAAAGAGTACAAGCTCTGTCAGATTGGATGGACAGTGTCTGTGAACAGCAATTTTCAAGTCTTGCCACAGATTCTCAATTGGATTTAGGTCTGGACCATGACTGGGCCATACTAACACATGAATATGCTTTGATTTAAACCATTCCATTGCCATTGTAGCTCTGGCTGTATGTTTAGGGTCATTGTCCTGCTGGGAAGTGAATCTCACCCCAGTCTCGAGTCTTTTGCAGACTCTAACAGGTTTTCTTCTAAGATCGCCCTGTATTTGGCTCCGCCCATCTTCCCATCAACTCTGGCCAGCTTCTCTGTCCCTGCTGAAGAAAAGCATCCCACAACATGATGCTGCCACCACCATGTTTCACGGTGGGGATGATGTGTTCAGGATCATGTGCAGTGTTCGTTTTCCACCACACATAGCAATTTGCTTTTAGGCTAAAAAGTAAATTTTTTGTCTCATCTAACAAGAGCACCTTCTTCCACATGTTTGCTGTGTCCCCCACATGGCTTCTCGCAAACTGCAAACGGGACTTCTTATGGCTTTCTTTCAACAATGGCTTTCTTCTTGACACTCTTCCATAAAGGCCAGATTTGTGGAGTGCACACAGAGCCGGCCCTACCATGGGACCAGAGGGTACCATTGTACCAGGCGGCACTTTTAGGGGGGCGGCAAAGCTGTGAGCAGAAAAATCTATCCACAAAATGTAGCTGTAAAACTTGTATGCCCCTGTTGCCTGCCTAATTTAAGGATTATGCGCTCCTGCTCACTGCTCTGCGGCAGCAGATGCACCCCTTTCTAGGCTCCCTTCTTGAGTTCCTATGAGTCTCCCCCCCCCCTGGATCGGAGCTGGTACAGTCCCAGCAAAAGTGCATGTGGGCGGAGCAGAAAGAGAACCTCACACTGCAGCATCGATCTTTGGTTCCCGCCCAGCACACAGCAAAGCGCTCCTCCTCCAGAGCAGAGTGAAGGTGTGTAAATCACGGATGACAGGCTGGATCCTCTTCTACTGTGAGTCCCGACTGCTCTGCATTCCATATACTGTGATTATAAACGTGCCCTGAACTTTTCACTGCAGGTTTATTGAAAGTAAAATTCTTAAACAGGTTAGGAATTAGTGCGACATTTCAGGTGCTACATTATATGTAATCCACATACACATTATATCTTCTAAAAAGAATGATTTTTTAATAAGATATAATGTGTATGTGGATTACATATATGTAGCACCTGAAATGTCACACTAATCCCTAACCTGTTCAAGAATATAACATTACACAGCAAAGGATGTGATTTCTTATCCCAGCCCAACTTCAAGAAAGTCCACTCTTGCAGCGTGGGGGAGGGGGGAGAAGGGGGATACTGTATAGTCTTTTTTTACTTGATTCTATGCTTCAGCCAGCTCCAGTGCTCTCCTCCTCCTCCCTATCACATATAGAGGAAGATTAACCCTGTATGGTCTAAATTGGAGGCTGGAGTGTGACCACTGTCACTCCTAACTGACACAGGAGCTGCCGGGGACCAGTAACAGAACTGCAGAGAGCCCGCTGAAGCAAAGTACAAGGTAAAACTGAATACACAGCAAAGAATTCATTGGGTTCAGCAGGGTCTGAATTTTTGATCGATGTGTAACCCTCTCTGTTAGACAGAAACCGATTTGTTATATCCACTTCTGCTGGAAATCCTTGTTCGATTAGCTGTTTGCAGCCAAACGGAAGCAGTGCTGATCAGTGTATTTTGATAGGGGAGAGTCCCTGCTGTCAGAATACAATTCCCACATCCATCCAACTTGTGTGGATGGAGGAATCTGTCAGCCACTTGCTTGAGCCCCATCTCGATCCAGCAATGTGCACAAGAGCACTTGCTCTCTAGTGCAGGGGTCTCCAAACTCTCTAAAGGGCCAGTTTACTGTCTTTCAGACTTCAGGGGGGCCGAACTGTGCCCAGTGGGAGTTAACAATGTGCGATCTGGTGTCGTTGGGAGGAATAGTGCCCCTTTTTTTGTCAGTAGAAGGAATTATGCCCCATCATTGGTGTCATTGGCAGGAATAATGCCTCAAGGGCCAGATAAAGGCAAGCAAAGGGCCACATCCGGCCCCAGGGCCGCAATTTGGAGACCACTGCTCTAGTGGACTGTTTTTTTATAGTGCACTTTAATATTACTTTGCACTGTGTGTTTGATTTGCAGCACTGGGAGTTTGGTAGTAACTCCAAAACCAAATTGTGTACAAATGAACCATAAGAATTTGACTAGAGTTATTTGAATATTTGGGAGTTATTCACATTATATGTTATAGTATTTTACATTTTTTATTTACAGTTCCCTCACAAAATGTTTTTGCAGCACAGGGATTTTGGTCCCACATGTGATATGTAATTGAATATTTATGAGTTGTTCGCATTATATGTTTTGGGATTCGCCCCTTCATAATTTTGTTTGCAGCACTGGTATTTTGGTTCCATATTCATGTGCCATATATTTCACTTGGTCAGATTTGATAATGACACATACACTAAATTTGATATAATTTATAGGGGCTACTGCTATGCACTAGGGTGTATATACTCCTGGTCTCTGTACTCTGCAGTTTACTGCTCTTGACTTCTGCACATTGTATATTACTGTACATACTCTACCTCTGAACACTGTACACACTGCTCCTGATCCTTGTACTTTGTAATCTATCCAAATCTGACCTCTGCACTATATATATATATATATATAATGTATTTGTGTGTGTGTGTGTGTGTGTAAGATAATTGGTCATGGGGGGGCGCAGCTTGGCATGTTCGCCCTGGGTGCTGGTTGACTTTGTCCCGGCACTGCCCCCTGCACTGTGAGGCAAATTGCCCGCTCCACTCCCCGCTGCACTTCAAGCATTTTTATTATTAACTTTTTTACTAGTAATGGCAGTGATCTACGACATTGCGGTGGACAGGTTCGGACACTTTTGACACATATTTGGGATCATTGACATCTATACAGCGATCTGTGCTATAAAACTGCACTGATTACTGTGTAAATGTCACTGTCTGGAAAGGGGTTAAATGGGGAGGTGTTTCTAACTGGGGGGGATGGGACTGACTGGAGGAGGAGAGAGATTTCTGTTCCTAATCACTAGGAACAGCAGATCTGTCTCTCCTCCCCTGTCAGAATGGGGATCTGTCTGTTTACATTGACAGATCCCCGTTCTGGCTCTCTGTGGAGCGATCGTGGGTGGCATCGCGGCCGCCGGCCAAGCACAGGTCCTTTTATACTCCAATATACATGTATAGAGCCATGACAGGTCCTCTTTATACTTCTATATACCTGTATAGAGCCATGACAGGTCCTCTTTATACTCCTACATACATGTATAGAGCCATGACAGGTCCTCTTTATACTCCTACATACATGTATAGAGCCATGACAGGTCCTCTTTATACTCCTACATACATGTATAGAGCCATGTAAGGTCCTTATTATACTTCTATATACACGTATAATGCCATGACTGGTCCTCTTTACACTCCTATACATGTATAGAGCCATAACAGGTCCTCTTTATACTCTTATATACATGTATAGAGCCATGACAGGTCCACTTTATACTCTTATATACATGTATAGAGCCATAACAGGTCCTCTTTACACTCTTATATACATGTATAGAGCCATGACAGGTCCACTTTAGTTATCATAATATAAAATAATGGATGTGGGGGCATTTTGGTGGGCGTGATTTTTTTTTTGGGGGGGGGGGGGCAGCATTTCATTTTTGGTACCAGGCAGCACAATGTCTTGGGCCGACACTGAGTGCACAACTAATAGTTGTCCCGTGGACAGATTCTCCCACCTGAGCTGTGGATCTCTGAAGCTCCTCCAGAGCTACCATGGGCCTCTTGGCTGCTTCTCTGATTAATGCTTCCCTTGCCCGGCCTGTCAGTTTAGGTGGACAACCATGTCTTGGTAGGTTTGCAGTTGTGCCATACTCTTTCCATTTGATGGATTGAACAGTGCCCCAAGAGATGTTCAAAGCTTTGGATATTTTTTTATAACCTACCCCTGCTTTAAACTTTTCCACAACCTTATACCTGTCTGGTGTGTTCCTTGGCATTCATGATGCCTTCATGATGCTGTTTGTTCACTAAGGTTCTCTAACAAACCTCTGAGGGCTTTCAACCATGTGGTATGAGGCAGTGGATTGCATCACACTGAGCTGTCCTGGAAAAAAGTACAGCTTGTCGTATGACTGCCAAGCTGTGATGTGAACAGGCCACAAAGTAGACAAGACATTTTGTCTCAATCATTTGAGAGAGTTAAATGTTTACTCATATGCATTATTGCTCTTAAACCCTCTGAAGAAATAATTACATACCATTCCCTCAGAGGCCTGTATATTGATGACTACATTTGCTGCTGCGAATACATTTAATGATTTGATTACCAAGCACATCCGCATGTAAAATATTTTATACCAGCTGTTCATTGATTCAAAGTTAGTAATTACATCCAAAAGCAATAGGAGTGTGCACTTGATTTTAATTTATTGCATTTGGAATTGTATGCAAAGTATATACTATTATAAAATGTAAACATTTAGGATTGCCAAATCATCCACATAATAAAACAAAAAATTAGCTTAAAGTGTCACTAAACACACATCTAAAAAAAGCTATCAATAAATTCTGTATTTCATGCTGTTCATACTCAGTCACTATGAGATTAGATTTTTGTATTCTGCAAAAAACCTGGTTGATCCTGCTGCTCACTGTCTCCACCTTCTGTTCATGTCCCCAATTCAGCTAGGGATTTTGCGGCTGCGGTGACAACTCTGCACATGCTCAGTTTTCAGTGAGTTTCTAAGCACATGTGGGCGTATACACAGTGGTAAATGACAGCCCACTCCCTCCCTCCTTCATACCCAGACATAGGCAGAAGGGGTGTTACACAGTCTGTGACTGGCAGAAATTTTCACAAAATAATTAAAATTTTATTTCACATATATAATTGTATGCCAATTTAAAACGGTTTATTGATGTTATTTATTTATTTCTACTTTACATTTCAAAGGCTGCTTTTTTTATTTTGAACATGTGACCAGCAGCAGAGGACTAGAAGCTCCTCCTTGCTTATGCTTCCCTGCAGACAGGCTGGGAAATATCTGGGCCATGTGACAGCTGTTTTTCAATTAAGAAAAAAGGTATTTAGATGTTTTGTTTTTTATTAAAATAATTACAGTGTCATCATTAGGGATGAGCTTCGAGTTCGAGTTGAACTCATGTTCAACTCGAACATTGCCTGTTCGCCCGTTCGCCGAACAGCAAACAATTTGGGGTGTTCATGGTAAATTCGAAAAGCCGTGGAACACCCTGTAAAAGTCTATGGGAGAAATCTAAAGTGCTAATTTTAAAGGCTTTTAAAGGCTTATATGCAAGTTATTGTCATAAAAGCACGCAACCTGGCAGGCCGCAGGAAAAGAGGGGGGGACAAGAGAGCGCCCCCCTCCTGAACCGTACCAGCCACATGCCCTCAACATGGGGAGGATGCTTTGGGGGTCTGTGATCCCTCTAAGCACCATGTCCCCATGTTGATGGGGACAAGGGTCTCATCCCCACAACCCTTGCTCGGTGGTTGTGGGGGTCCATTGGCGGGGGGCTTATCGGAATCTGGAAGACCCCTTTAACAAAGGGGACCCCCAGATCCCGGCCCCCCTATGTGAATTGGTAAGGGGTACATTGTACCCCTACCATTTCACAAAGAAAGTGTAAAAAATTGTAAAAAAAACACACAGACACAGTTGGGAAAGTCCTTTATTAAAAATAAAAAAATAAAAAATAAAAAACCCATTCCAGCGATGTAATCCAGTGTCCCGCAGTGATCCGATGTCCAGCGCTGCAGTCTCCTCCAGTCTCCACTCCACACGAAACCCCCATGACGTACAAGGGGGCAGGGCCACCCGTCACATCATAGGGTAAGCCCCAGATTTCCCCGCTTGCTGGGAAATAGCCAATGACGTAGGCTGGATCCCGCCTACGTCATTGGCTATTCCCCGCAAGTGGGGAAAGCCGGGGCTTACCCCTATGATCTGACGGGTGACCCCGCCCCCTCGTACGTCAGACCCCGTCTACATGATTGACTGAGCGGACCTGATGGGGAACGTAATTTTAACCTCCGCAGTGTAATAAATGAATAGATCCGCCCCTTCTCACATTCCCCATCAGGTCCGCTCAACCTTACTCCCAGTGAAGGTGACCCCGCCCCCCTACATCATTGGCCTAATCGGACCTGATGGGGAACGTGAGAAGGGGTGGGGTCTATTCATTTATTACACTGCAGAGGAATCAAATCACGTTCCCCATCAGGTCCGCTCAGCCAATGATGTAGGCGGGGTCTGACGTACGAGGGGGCGGGGTTACCTGTCAGATCATAGGGGTAAGCCCGGATTTCCCCGCTTGCGGGGAATAGCCAATGACGTAGGCGGAATCCCGCCTACGTCATTGGCTATTCCCCGGCAAGCGGGGAAAGCTGGGGCTTACCCTATGATGTAACAGGTGACCTCGCCCCCTCGTACATCATGGGGCTTTCGTGTGGAGTGGAGACTGGAGGAGACTGCAGCGCTGGACATCGGATCAATGCGGGACACTGGATTACATCGCTGGAATGGGGTTTTTATTTTTTATTTTTTTATTTTTAATAAAGGACTTTCCCAACTGTGTCTGTGTGTTTTTTTACAATATTTTACAATTTCTTTGTGAAATGGTAGGGGTAAAGATAAAGGGTCATGTATGGATTTTTGGGGGGAACTCCACTGCATTTTTTTTTTATTTGGCGTGGAGTTCCCCTTAAAATTCATACCAGACCTGAAGGGTCTGGTATGGATATTTGGGGGGAACCCCACGTCCTTTTTAAAAAAAAATTGATGCAGGGTTCCCCTTAATATCCATACCACACCTGAAGGGCCTGGTAATGGAATTTGGGGGGACCCCCACGCATTTTTTGTTTTTTTTTATCAATGACTTTTCTCTGTATTGCCGGGAGCCGACAATTCATTATAGCCGCGAGTGCTTTTAAATGACTTTTTTGCCTTCAGAAATTACACTTTGTGCAGGGACAGTTCTAAGCACGGGAAACAAGCGCTGCTTTACAGGCATACTATACCCCCCCCCCCCAGGTACAAAATGTAACCACTTGCCACCCGCCCTATAGCGGATTGACGGCGGCAAAGTGGTTTCAAAATCCCGGGGGCCCGCATCGCGGCGATCGTTGCTGCGGGATGTCAGTCTGACACCCCGCAACACCGATCTAGGTAAAGAGTCTCCGACGGAGACTCTTTACCACGTGATCAGCCGTGTCCAATCACGGCTGATCACGATGTAAACAGGAAAAGCCAGTCATCGGCTTTTCCTCACTCGCGTCTGTCAGACGCGAGTAGAGGAGAGCCGATCGGCTGCTCCTCTGACAGGGGGGGTTTGTGCTGATCCATTATCAGCACAGCCCCCCGAGGATGCCCACTGGACCACCAGGGATGTCACTAGAGCACCAGGGAAGCCCACCTATGGGTATTAGGTATTGCACACTAGACCACCAGGGATAATAGATGCCAAGGCCAAATGGATGCCAATCAGTGCCACAATGGATGCCAATCAGTGCCCACAATGGGCACCACTGATTGGCAGGCATTATTGTTTGGCACTGATTGGCATCCATTAGTACAGTACAGTGCCACCTATCAGTGCCCATCCATGCCACCTATCAGTGCCCATCCATGCCCATCCGTGCCGCATATCTGTGCCCACCTGTGCCGCCTATCTGTGCCCACCCGTGCCGCCTATCTGTGCCCACCCGTGCCGCCTATCTGTGCCCACCCATGCCGCAGATCGTTGCCCACCCGTGCCGCCGATTGTTGCCCATCCGTGCCGCCGATCGTTGCCCATCCGTGCCGCCGATCGTTGCCCATCCGTGCCACCTCATCGGTGCCCATCCGTGCCGCCTTATCCGTGCCCGTCAGTGCAGCCCCATCAGTGCCCATCAGTGAAGGAGAAAACGAACTTATTTACAAAGTTTTGTAACTGAAACAAATTTTTTTTTATTTTTTTTCAAAATTTTCGGTATTTTTTTTATTTTTTAGCAAAAAATAAAAATCGCAGAGGTGATCAAATACAGTGGGGCAAAAAAGTATTTAGTCAGCCACCAATTGTGCAAGTTCTCCCACTTAAAAAGATGAGAGAGGCCTGTAATTGTCATCATAGGTATACCTCAACTATGAGAGACAAAATGTGGAAACAAATCCAGACAATCACATTGTCTGATTTGGAAAGATTTTTTTTGGCAAATTATGGTGGAAAATAAGTATTTGGTCACCTACAAACAAGCAAGATTTCTGCCTCTCACAGACCTGTATCTTCTTCTTTAAGAGGCTCCTCTGTCCTCCACTCCATTACCTTTATTAATGGCACCTGTTTGAACTTGTTATCAGTATAAAAGACACCTGTCCACAACCTCAAACAGTCACACTCCAAACTCCACTATGGTGAAGACCAAAGAGCTGTCGAAGGACACCAGAAACAAAATTGTAGACCTGCACCAGGCTGAAAAGAATGAATCTGCAATAGGCAAGTAGCTTAGTGTGAACAAATCAACTGTGGGAGCAATAATTAGAAAATGGAAGACATACAAGACCACTGATAATCTCCCTCGATCAGGGGCTCCACGCAAGATCTCACCCTGTGGGGTCAAAATGATCACAAGAACAGTGAGTAAAAATCCCAGAACCGCACGGGGGGACCTAGTGAATGACCTGCAGAATGCTGGGACCAACGTAACAAAGGCTACCATCAGTAACACACTACGCCGCCAGGGATTTAGATCCTGCAGTGCCAGACGTGTCCCCCTGCTTAAGCCAGTACATGTCCGGACCCGTCTGAGGTTTGCTAGAGAGCATTTGGATGATCCAGAAGAGGACTGGGAGAATGTCATATGGTCGGATGAAACCAAAGTAGAACTGTTTGGTAGAAACACAACTCGTCGTGTTTGGAGGAGTGAGAATGCTGAGTTGCAACCAAAGAACACCATACCTACTGTGAAGCACGGGGGTGGCAACATCATGCTTTGGGGCTGTTTCTCTGCAAAGGGAACATGACGACTGATCCGTGTACACAAAAGAATGAATGGGGCCATGTATCGTGAGATTTTGAGTGCAAACCTCCTCCCATCAGCAAGGGCATTGAAGATGAAACGTGGCTGGGTCTTTCAGCATGACAATGATCCCAAACACACCGCCCGGGCAACAAAGGAGTGGCTTCGTAAGAAGCATTTCAAGGTCCTGGAGTGGCCTAGCCAGTCTCCAGAACTCAACCCCATAGAAAACCTTTGGAGGGAGTTGAAAGTCTGTGTTGCCCAGCGACAGCCCCAAAACATCACTGCTCTAGAGGAGATCTGCATGGAGGAATGGGCCAACATACCAGCAACAGTGTGTGACAACCTTGTGAAGACTTACAGAAAACGTTTGACCTCTGTCATTGCCAACAAAGGATATATAACAAAGTATTGAGATGAACTTTTAATATTGACCAAATACTTCTTTTCCACCATAATTTGCAAAAAAAATTCTTTCCAAATCAGACAATGTGATTGTCTGGATTTGTTTCCACATTTTGTCTCTCATAGTTGAGGTATACCTATGATGACAATTACAGGCCTCTCTCATCTTTTTAAGTGGGAGAACTTGCACAATTGGTGGCCGACTAAATACTTTTTTGCCCCACTGTACCACCAAAAGAAAGCTCTATTTGTGGGAACAAAATGATAAAAATTTAGTTTGGGTACAGTGTAGCATGACCGCGCAATTGTCATTCAAAGTGCAACAGCGCAGAAAGCTGAAAATTGGTCTGGGCAGGAAGGTGTATAAGTGCCCAGTATGGAAGTGGTTAAAGGAATATTTCACTTTTATTGTTTCACTTTAAGCATTATTAAAATCACTGCTCCCGAAAAAACTTCAGTTTTTAAAACTTTTTTTTGCAATGATACATGTCCCCTGGGGCAGGACCCGGTCCCCAAACCCTTTTTAGGACAATAACTTGCATATTAGCCTTGATAATTAGCACTTTTGATTTCGAACGTTCGAGTCCATTGTATTTAATAGGGTTCTAAAGTATCACTTTTTATGACAGGGGAGCGAGTAAAGCCAACTTTAGAAATATATATTGTAAGTCCTGAACTTTAGACCTTTGTGCCTTATGTGTTAATGCTCAGTGCATCCAAAGGTTGGCTCAGACCCAGATATTGCACTGTTGGATTTGAGGATGGACCTTCCTAGTCTCCACAATAAGGAAGGGAAAACATATAAGCAAAGGTCTAAGTGGGATAGGATGGATTCATAAAGCAGCAATTGCTGTCTGGCAGCTTATGCTGTCAGATGCCTGTTAACAATGCTAGTTTTAATTAACCTTTTTTCACAGGCTCATTTTAAAGTAGTCATATATGTTCATATCAGCCTGTTACCTACTTGTGTGGCACTTGGGGTATATATAAATCCATCACTGACAGTCATATATTAGGACATATGTAGCTTTAGTTATCAGATGTGGCTATCAGATGGCGCCTTGAGGGATATTTGTTGAGACAAAGCCACCATGTACAAATGTAATATCATGGGGCTTATCTGCAGAATATAGGAATAACCAGTGTATTAAGACAAGTTGCTACCATGAAGACATTTTCTGACAAATACAATATAGGACAGACGTTAGGAAAGTGAAAATGATATTGATATTACTAACTGAATATTTACTGTATTTTGAGTGCAAATTTTTGGTCAAAACACTTAGTTTTTCAGACTAAAACAAGGGAACGTATTCAGTTCAATATGTTCAATATGTGCAACATTCAATATATTCAGCAACAAAAGGTATTACTGTCTATGACTAACACTTTACAAAACTCTATTGTTAGATTGAATGAGCACAGATATACCATCCCCAATTATAAGCCTCCAGAAAAGTATAATTCTAAAAGGGGCTCTAAATAGGATTTTGGGAAAACTAAGGATTCCCCTCTACTGGAGCACTTATTTTCAATAGGTGTTCAATTCCAGTGACTAAGAGGACCTTTATAGGGGTATATTGTATGGGACCCACCTCAGTGCCAAGTAGCCATAAATGGTGGTTGGACACCTCTGAGCTTGGGAGTATGAACCGGGGAGCATAATCGGACACCTCTAATTGATGGGCCGCCATCAAAACTTTGCTAAAGGGTCCTGTGAATTCTAGTTACACAACAAATATGCCTAGATACTTCTTCCCACAACTGGCTGGCTGGGGTCACATGAGATGGAGCTTAGCTACATTCATGAATGGGATGCCCTTCTACTGTAGCTCCTGACCGTTCTACGACAATAACATGTGTATCCCTACATTGAGAGGGCAACATAGTATATATAACATCCTTTAAGGGTTATTGAAATTTAACAGTTATATAAGGCATAATAGTTATATAAGGCAGTTTTTATTAATCACAACGTTCACGGTGCACAGTCACATATAAATATTTTGCAGCCTTAATGATGAAATATGAATGATGTCCGTCGACTCACAGAAAGAAAAAATCTGCTGACTGACAGACACATCTGATCCCAACGCTACACTTGCTGCAAATGGCAGGTTAACTCCCCACGTCTAAATGTGAAAAAAGGAGTGGAGTATACTCTGTGATGTCATTGACCATATTTGGTGAGTGATGTCAGCACTATCTATGCCTCTTTGTTTACATGGTTGGGGATTCCTGGCCAGCAAATGAACGAGGCTGGTTAACGTAAGTGGTTGCTTATGACATGGCAGATGCTACCACCTGCTCCTTCCTTAACAACCATTGACAGGGGAAGCTGCATTTTTTTAACTGCACTTTAAATGATTGGAAAAAATATGTCACGGAATTTCCCTTAAAAGTCCAAAAAAAACCTTATCTAGAATGCAGCCTGGGTGTCTAGGATAATGGGGGCGTTTAACCCTGACCCCCACCCTTCCTATGACCTACCAGACCACATGCCTTTCAACATTGGGAGTAACTTGCGAGGGGGGTGGCAAAGCCTCCCCCCATTGAAAGCTAACCTTGTCCTAATGTTGAGGGAGAAGGGCCTCTTAACCACATTTGGTTTCCCAAAAAATATGCGGGTATTCGTGAGGGTGAATTTTAGGAATACAAAAGCCCCCTTTATAATAAGGGCCCACCAGATTTTTACATCCTCCTTTGGGAATTAAAATAAAAACTAACATCAATTAAAGCTACATGACACATAAAGAAATATTGTATATGCAAACTTTTTCTATAGACAATTACTGTAGCTTCTAAAGAAATAATACTGATTATTACACATGCAACTTTTGCCAGGGATTAGGCTGATATCATTATAAATATTAATGAATTCATTTGTACTGGACAGATAATTTTCTTAGACATTCAGTCTAGGCGAAATTGGAAAAGTTTTAATCTTATATGAATAAATTAAGATTTGGAGGATGAAGTAAAGATATTTTTCTTCATTATAATGATTACCAGTACTGGTTTGTGACTGGGACTAGAATTGAAATTCAAATGAACATAACCGAAAATCAAAACAGGTCAAAAATGTTTTCTGCATTGTCATCTAATTGTCTTTCATTTTAACCTTAAACAAAATCGGCTTGTTTACACTCTTGGTTGGGGTCGGTACAAACACACGGTTTTTACCGCCACCCAATAGCTTCCTCCTTAGCTGCAAAGGCAGTGGACAAGGATGTACACACATTGGGTGTCAAGAATTATACCTCCCTTAATAAACACTGAAAGGTAGGGTTTTTATTACAGAAAAGAGCCTATTGGTCTCTTATGTCAGAAAAATAGCAGAGTTTAAATCTGCTTTAAGCAATTTTGGGCAAAACATACATTAGGATAGTTAAGAGTGCCAGGGGGATAATAAACCTCCTTTTCTTTTCACCTCTCTCTCTGTATTTTCTACGACTGGTGTGACAGCAGGAAGGTAAAGTCACCTGGTTGCATCCAGGGGGGTAGATATATTTCGCCCAGATTCAGGCTTTACGCCGACTTATACAACTAGGTGGAGAGTTGTATAAGCCCAGCTGAGGCTAGTGGATGACTCATACCTCTAGGGAGAGTGTGGGGTGTCGTGCAGACAGGGAGTTGATGAGACCAGCTGAAGCTTGTCAGCTCATTTAGGCCTCTATAAGAACTCCCAGATTCATTAGGTGTTAGCTCATGCCTGGAAGCAGACCTGTGTGGACTTCCTGGAGAGAGTGAACCCTTGTGCGGTGAGACAAAGCCTGTGTGGCTATTTGCTTGGACATTTAAACCCAGGGACTTAGGGACTAGGACAGCACTAGGCTGATCCCAGTTGTTAGTTAGGAAACCTGTATGTTTAGTCAGAGGTCAAGTTGACCAGGATTTATTTTGTTTATGTTTCTTTTGCTTTGCTGTGTTTTGTCACTGTAAATAGAAAATAAACCGCACCTTTTTGATTTTGAAAACCACAAGCTCCGTCTGCTGGGCCTGTTTTTGTGTGGGGAGCCCATCCCGGGGGTCACACACACCCGCTGCCGAGCTAACCCCCTCACAGTTGGTGGAGAACCAGTGGCAGTTTTTTTTTAAGCCAGCATGGAGGAGATACTGAAGCAGCTGGCTCTAGCAAATGCCAATCAACAGCAGACAAATGCAGGTTTGCAAAAGAGCCTTGCAGCTCATCAACAGAGCCTTGCAGCTCAACAACAGAACTTCGCAGCCCAGCAGCAAGCTCATCAACAGAGCCTTGCAGCCCAGCAGCAGACAAACGCAACTTTGCAACAGAGTCTGGAGGCTCAGCAACGAGCCCAGCAGCAATCTGAGGCCCGCTTCATAGACCTGTTGCAGAAGCAAGAGCAGAGACTACAACAACAGATGGAAGCAGTAATGCAGCAACGTCCGCAGACCAGTGAGGAAAGCCGTCCCACTAATACCGCGTCCTTTGGGGTGAGTCGTTTATTGACAAAAATGACTGGAGAGGATGATCCAGAGGTATTTTTGACCACATTTGAAAGGACCGCTGAAAGAGAAAAGTGGCCTGAGGAGCAGTGGGCTGGACTGGTGGCTCCTCTGTTAACTGGTGAATCGCAGAAAGCTTACTATGACCTAGAGCCTAACCAAGCAAAAGACTATGTGATGCTAAAAGCTGAAATATTGGCAAGGCTGGGTGTCACCCAGGCTGTCCGGGCTCAGCGTGTGCATAACTGGACTTTCCAGCTTGGAAAACCCCCCAGGTCTCAAATGTATGATCTCATTCACCTGAGCAGAAAGTGGCTACAGCCAGAGACTTTGTCCGCACCAAAGATTGTGGAACGTGTTGTAATGGATCGGTTTTTGAGAGCTCTTCCTACTGCCATCCAAAAGTGGGTAAGCCATGGAGACCCAGAGACGGCCGATGGTCTTGTGGATCGTGTGGAGAAATACTTGGCTACAGAGAACCTGACGGCCTCTTCCAGAGACACTCAGACTTTCCACCCTAAGACCAGACCATCCCCAGGGGCGGATAAGAGGATTCCAAGGGGTGAGGGTGGAGAGAGTGAGAGGGTGGGAGCTCTACCCCAAGTTTGGCGAGAACAGCCTGGGAAATCAGCGGCTCAAGAGGCGGCAAGAAGGATCGTTTGCTACCGCTGCCGGCAAGTGGGACATATTGCAGCCAATTGCCCGGTTGTGGAGGAACCCATGCAGTGTGACTTTCTGACGGGCAGACGTCAGTCGCTGTGTGCGACAGTCGCATGCACTGCCATTCGAGGAACTGAGAAACATTTATGCAAAATGTGTGTTAATGGTAGAAATGTTGTGGTATTGCTGGATTCAGGTAGCCTTGTGACCCTGATAAAGGCTGAGTTAGTTAAAACAGAGGTCTCTAGGAATAGCAAGGTAGCTGTTATTTGTGCGCATGGGGACACCCGAGAGTATCCAGTGACTACAGTGTGTTTCGAGACCCCCAAAGGTACCCTCTCTCATCCAGTGGGCTTAGTATCTCAGTTACCGCATG
Organism: Rana muscosa; assembly: GCA_029206835.1. Classification (NCBI taxonomy): domain Eukaryota; kingdom Metazoa; phylum Chordata; class Amphibia; order Anura; family Ranidae; genus Rana; species Rana muscosa. Next base: position 211,469,675 of record CM055116.1, read on the forward strand.
ACGCCATTGTGGGAAGGGATTTTCCGAAGTTCTGGGAACTGTGGGATGATCCTGAGCCCCTCACTGGTGCCCCTATGTACCAGGAATGTGATAGCCAGAACTCCCCTGAGAGTGGTGAGGACTCTCTGGAATTTCCCTTATCAGTATTGGCAGGGGAGACTCAAGAAACTGGAGAGGAGCCCACCTCCTCAGACGAAAACCTACCGTCTGTGGAGTTTTCTGATCTTGAGGTTCACAGGGAAAACTTTGCCACAGAACAGTTGAAAGACCCCGCCCTAATAAAGGCACGGGAACACGTAGTGAAAATAGATGGCGAGTTAGTGAACCCAGATAATACCTGCACTTACCCATACTTCAGCGTAGAAAAGGACCTACTGTATCGGGTGGCAAAAAGGGCAGAAGAAACCGTTGAGCAGCTTGTGGTGCCCAAACCTTACAGGAAGTTGGTGTTGGAGTTGGCCCATGGGCACATTCTTGGAGGTCATCTGGGGACAGAGAAAACCCGAGAGAGGGTATTACAGAGATTCTATTGGCCGGGGGTGATGAAGGACATAGAAAATTATTGTTCCTCCTGCCCTGTGTGTCAGAGGTCGGCCCCGATGCCACATTTCCGTAGCCCGCTGGTCCCTCTACCCATCATTGAGGTCCCATTTGAGAGGATCGCCATGGATTTGGTAGGTCCTATAATCAAGTCCGCTAGGGGGCACCAGTACATATTAGTTATAATGGACTATGCCACCCGTTATCCAGAAGCGATCCCTCTCCGAAATACCTCGGCCAAAACCATAGCCAAAGAGCTATCTCTTGTGTTTAGCCGGGTGGGTATTTGTAAAGAACTGCTTACGGACCAAGGTACACCCTTTATGTCCCGGGTTATGAAGGAGCTGTGTAAATTGTTCAAAGTGACGCAATTACGTACATCTGTGTATCACCCCCAAACCGATGGGCTGGTTGAAAGATTCAACAAAACCCTAAAACAAATGTTGAAGAAAGTGGTGGATAGAGATGGAAAGGATTGGGACTGTCTACTTCCTTATCTGATGTTTGCTATTAGGGAGGTGCCCCAATCCTCTACGGGATTCTCCCCCTTTGAGTTACTGTATGGGAGACACCCAAGAGGGCTGTTGGATATTGCCAAGGAAACTTGGGAAAGTGAGAGTTCTCCCCACAGGAGTGTGATTGAGCATGTCGCCCTGATGCAAGACCGAATTGCACAGGTAATGCCCATCGTGAAGGAACATTTGGCCCAAGCGCAGTTAGCACAGCAGAGAGTGTACAACCGTGGAGCCAAGACCCGTACCTTTTCCCCGGGGGATAGGATACTGGTACTTGTCCCTACGGTTGAAAGTAAATTCCTTGCCAAATGGCAAGGCCCCTATGAGATAATGGAAAAAGTGAGCGAAGTGAATTACAAGGTCAGACAACCAGGAAGGCGAAAGCCCGAACAGATCTATCACGTTAATCTGTTGAAAGCCTGGAGGGATAGAGAGTCCCTAGTCGCAGACACTTGGTCACCAGCTCAAACTGGTTGCGTGATTCCTGAGGTTGGAATAGCAGCCACCTTGTCACAACCCCAACAACAGGAGGTTAAGGAGTTTGTGCTTCGCAACAAGGAGGTATTCTCTGAGCTGCCGGGACAAACATCTGGGGTAGAGCATGACATCATTACCCCGCCCGGTGAAAGGGTGAAGTTAAAACCCTATCGGATCCCAGAGGCCCGACGGGAGGCAATACGGGAGGAAGTACAGAAAATGCTGAACTTAGGGGTGATAGAGGAGTCCCAAAGTGATTGGTCTAGTCCCATTGTGTTGGTGCCTAAACCGGATGGGAGCTGGCGATTTTGTAACGATTTTCGTCAGTTGAACAAAGTTACAAAATTTGACACCTACCCCATGCCACGTATAGATGAGTTGATCGACCGGCTGGGAACAGCCCGATACATGACGACTCTTGACCTCACAAAAGGGTATTGGCAAATCCCCCTGGCCAAGTCGGCCAAAGAGAAAACCGCATTTGTAACCCCAGACGGGGCGTTCCAATATAAAAGAATGCCGTTCGGGTTACAGAATGCGCCGGCCACATTCCAGCGGAAAATGGACCAGATGCTGAGGCCCCATCGGAAGTATGCTGCGGCTTACCTGGATGACGTAATTGTCCATAGCACAGATTGGGCCTCACATCTGCCAAAAGTGCAAGCAGTCCTGGACTCTGTTCGGGAAGCGGGGTTTACGGCTAACCCCAAGAAGTGTACCATTGGGCAGGAGGAGGCCAAATATCTTGGGTACACCATTGGGAGGGGAGTAATAAAACCCCAACTCAACAAAGTCGAGGCCATCCAGAGTTGGCCACGTCCCAACAGCAAGAAGCAGGTACGAGCCTTTCTGGGAATCACTGGGTATTATCGGCGATTCATTCCCCACTTTGCTTCTAAGGCTGTGCCCCTAACCAACCTGACGAAGGGGAAAGGGTCGGTCATGATTAAATGGACCCCCGAGGCTGAGGCAGCATTCCAATTCTTGAAACAAGCCTTATGTAGCCAGCCAGTGTTGTACTCACCCGACTTCTCTAAAGACTTTGTCGTACAAAGTGATGCGTCAGATGTGGGGTTAGGAGCAGTATTGTCCCAGGTCTGGAACGGGGAAGAGCACCCAGTCATTTACCTCAGCAGGAAGTTGAAGTCCCATGAGGTAAATTACGCCACCGTTGAAAAGGAGTGTTTAGCGGTGAAGTGGGCTCTAGATTCCCTTCGGTACTACCTGCTAGGTAGGCACTTTGACATGGTTACGGATCACGCTCCGTTAAAGTGGATGGCTCAAAACAAGGAGACAAATAGAAGAGTAAATAGGTGGTTCCTGGCCCTACAGGAATTCAACTTCACAGTAAAGCATCGCCCTGGCGTTCAAATGGGGAATGTGGATGCTTTGTCTCGAGTACATGAATGCCTGATTGCTGGTGTTCCAACCCCAAGGTTAAAACAAGAGGGGGGGGTATGTGACAGCAGGAAGGTAAAGTCACCTGGTTGCATCCAGGGGGGTAGATATATTTCGCCCAGATTCAGGCTTTACGCCGACTTATACAACTAGGTGGAGAGTTGTATAAGCCCAGCTGAGGCTAGTGGATGACTCATACCTCTAGGGAGAGTGTGGGGCGTCGTGCAGACAGGGAGTTGATGAGACCAGCTGAAGCTTGTCAGCTCATTTAGGCCTCTATAAGAACTCCCAGATTCATTAGGTGTTAGCTCATGCCTGGAAGCAGACCTGTGTGGACTTCCTGGAGAGAGTGAACCCTTGTGCGGTGAGACAAAGCCTGTGTGGCTATTTGCTTGGACATTTAAACCCAGGGACTTAGGGACTAGGACAGCACTAGGCTGATCCCAGTTGTTAGTTAGGAAACCTGTATGTTTAGTCAGAGGTCAAGTTGACCAGGATTTATTTTGTTTATGTTTCTTTTGCTTTGCTGTGTTTTGTCACTGTAAATAGAAAATAAACCGCACCTTTTTGATTTTGAAAACCACAAGCTCCGTCTGCTGGGCCTGTTTTTGTGTGGGGAGCCCATCCCGGGGGTCACACACACCCGCTGCCGAGCTAACCCCCTCACACTGGCCATATATGGATCTTTTTTTTTTTTTTTTTTGATTAGCCAGCAGTCTGTTAAAAAAATCTAAAAGATTTCCTCATCCACACAAGCGAGGTGAATCCCCCATTCTGTACTGTTCTCTACTGTATTCTGATAGCGGGGACTCCTCTGCTGTCAGAATACACTTGTGGGGCAGGTAGGGCAGTGGTGTGGTTGTTTGTCACGTCCTCCATGTTTTCCTATAAACTCATTGGGTCAGATGGAAGCGTGGTCTGATCTAGGGGGGTGGGCTGCGCCCCTCCACAAATCTGGCCTTTATTGAAGAGTGGCAAGAAGAAAGCCATTGTTGAAAGAAATCCATAAGAATTCCCTTTTACAGTTTGCGAGAAGCCATGTGGGGGAAACGGCAAACAAATCTGACAGAGCTTGAGCTATTTTGCAAGGAAGAAAGGGAAAACACTTCACTCTCTAGATGTGCAAAGCTGGTAGAGAAATCCCCAAAATTACTTGCAGCTGTAATTGCAGTGAAAGGTTGTTCTACAAAGTATTGACTCAGGGGGGCTGAATACAAATACACGCCACACTTTTCAGATATTTATTTGTAAAAAGTTTTGAAAATCATTTATCATTTTCCTTCCACTTCACAATTATGTGCCACTTTGTGTTGTTCTATCACATAAAATCCCAATATAATACATTTCCGTTTTTGGTTGTAACATGACAAAATGTGGAAAATTTCAAAGTGTATGAATGCATTTTCAAGGCACTGTATATATATATATATATTTATATATATATATACAGTCAGGTCCATAAATATTGGGACATCAACACAATTCTAATCTTTTTGGCTCTATACACCACCACAATGGATTTGAAATTAAACGAACAAGATGTGCTTTAACTGCAGACTTTCAGCTTTAATTTGAGGGTATTTTCAAGGGACCAAAAGTAATGAGACAGATTAACAATCATAAATCAAACTTTCACTTTTTAATACTTGGTCGCAAATCCTTTGCAGTCAATTACAGCCTGAAGTCTGGAACGCGATGACATCACCAGACGCTGGGTTTCATCCCTGGTGAGAGCAGGCCTCTACTGCAACTGTCTTCAGTTCCTGCTTGTTCTTGGGGCATTTTCCCTTCAGTTTTGTCTTCAGCAAGTGAAATGCATGCTCAATCGGATTCAGGTCAGGTGATTGACTTGGCCATTGCATAACATTCCACTTCTTTCCCTTAAAAAACTCTTTGGTTGCTTTCGCAGTATGCTTCGGGTCATTGTCCATATGCACTGTGAAGCGCCATCCAATGAGTTCAGAAGCATTTGGCTGAATATGAGCAGATAATACTTCAGAAACACTTCAGAATTCATCCTGCTGCTTTTGTCAGCAGTCACATCATCAATAAATACAAGAGAACCAGTTCCATTGGCAGCCATACATGCCCACACCATGACACTACCACCACCATGCTTCACTGATGAGGTGGTATGCTTTGGATCATGAGCAGTTCCTTTCCTTCTCCATACCCTTCTCTTCCCGTCACTATGGTACAAGTTGATCTTGGTCTCATCTGTCCCTAGGATGTTGTTCCAGAACTGTGAAGGCTTTTTTAGATGTTGTTTGGCAAACTCTAATCTGGCCTTCCTGTTTTTGAGGCTCACCAATGGTTTACATCTTGCGGTGAACCCTCTGTATTCACTCTGGTGAAGTCTGCTCTTGATTGTTGACTTTGACACACACACACCTACCTCCTGGAGAGTGCTCTTCATCTGGCCAACTGTTGTGAAGGGTGTTTTCTTCACCAGGGAAAGAATTCTTTGGTCATCCACCACAGTTGTTTTCCGTGGTATTCCGGGTCTTTTGGTGTTGCTGAGCTCACCGGTGCGTTCTTTCTTTGTAAGGATGTTCCAAACAGTTGATTTGGCCACACCTAATGTTTTTGCTTTCTCTCTGATGGGTTTGTTTTGTTTTTTCAGCCTAATGATGGCTTGCTTCACTGATAGTGACAGCTCTTTGGATCTCATATTGAGAGTTGACAGCAACAGATTCCAAATGCAAATAGCACACTTGAAATTTACTCTGGACCTTTTATCTGCTCCTTATAAATGGGATAATGAGGGGATAATACACACCTGGCCATGGAACAGCTGAGCAGACAATTGTCCCATTACTTTTGGTCCCTTAAAAAGTGGGAGGCACATATACAAACTGTTGCAATTCCTACACCGTTCACCTGATTTGGATGTAAATACCCTCAAATTAAAGCTGAATGTCTGCAGTTAAAGCACATCTTGTTTGTTTCATTTCAAATCCATTGTGGGGGTGTATGGAGCCAAAAAGATTAGAATTGTGTCAATGTCCCAATATTTATGGACCTGACTGTGTGTATATATATATATATATATATATATATATATATATATATATATATACACACACATACTGTATATATACTGTTACTAGTGGAGGAGGTGCAGAGACACCTAGCTGAAGATATGATAGGGGGACAGACCCAGAGTGTCCTGAGCTGTCATTCTTAGGAAACTGCCTTGGTGGGTGGTACATGCCTGATGAAGGGGTCCTGCGTGGCTCCAAAACATTGCTTTTTGCTGTAACAATGTGATCACTGGAAGCTTTGGACCCATTTTGGAGATCTTGGCGCTGGTGACATTACTCTCTCATCCAGCGATTAGCACACACCAGAATCTTCTTTAAATAGGCAGCTTGGCGTCAATGCGCATTGGCGCACAGAAATGTCCCTATATGTCAGTGCATGCTGAATATTAGCCCAAGCTTGTTTATGTGCTGGTACAAGTGTGCGAGCATTAGCTACATGAGAATGAGCAGTGGCTGCACGGGAATGAGTATTAGCTGCATTATAATGAGCACTAGCTGTATTAGCTTCCTTACAACTGTGTTTTCAGTTTTCCCCAAGTTTTGTAATCCTAGATCAGGGTCTAGACTCTAGAGTCTGATAGCTTTGAAGGATTTTGGGTGGGAAGAAGCCTTCAATCCTATTTCCAGGTCTTACTGGAGACCTGCAGGCTGTGTGAGTGTGCAGTTAGGTTCCCTTCAGGAAACAGGTGTGTGCTCCATCCAGGAGACAGGCAAAGAAGCCTCTAATCCTGTGTCCAGATCTTTTTGGAAAGCGCTCCATGCTGGAAGAGAGCTTACTTACCCAAAGGACTGAGAGGGTTGAGGCAGCTAGGCGGGTCCATGAGATTCAAAAATCTGGAACCACTAGATGAGACCAGGGGACTGCAGGAATATGGAGGTCTCAGAGCTGTGAGAGAGCACATGGGTGCCAAGAGATTTCCTATTGAGTGACCAGGAAGTGGGCCAATGCAGCAGGGTGATGTAACTACAGGTTGAGTGAGCCAGGAGAGCTCAGAGACTCAGAAGAACTGGGTGAGATGGTCTGAGGGATCAGTGAAAAGAGCAGTGGTGCTGCAGAAGAGGGAACCAAGTGGCCTCATCGCATGTAAAGAGCCCTGATCCCATGTGTCCTGATCCCATGTAAGGTGCTCTTAATCCATGTGCCCTGATCCAATGTAATGTTCCTTACTGTGTGCCCCATATTGTGCCCTGATCCTATGTAGTGTGCCCTGCTCCCAAGTAGGGTGTCCTGCTGTCTGCCCCATAATGTTCCCTGCTCCCATGTAATGTGCCCTGCTCCCATATAATGTGCCCTACTTACATGTAATGTGCCCTACTCCAATGTAACATGTCCTGCTCCCAAGTAATGTGCCCTGCTTCCATGTAATTTGACCTGCTTTCCCCCTTTCTCTCTTTCTTTCTCTCTCCCTCCTCTTTCTCCCTTTCTTTCTCCCTCCATCCCTCTCAGATTCTAACTACACCCCCTTTAAGCTACGCCCAATATTTAGTCTAAACCACGCCGCATTTTTCCACCCCCCCCCCCCACTAGAACACGCCTATAAATGACTACACTGCCCCTAATTATAATAAGACTCCAACTACAGACGAAAAAAGTGCCCCTATAAATTTTTGGACAATGTTGGCAACTATGATATAGCCATATGAGGGTTTTATATCAGGTTTCTTCACAGCCAGGTAAGCATTGTCTTTTAAACCATTAAAGAGGTAAGTAGTGTCCACCTTATCCAGTCATGGCTGTTTCTATATGCCTTATTGAAAGTGGCACAAGACAAAACCTCTTTTAAAAATTTACATCAAGCAATAGAGGTAAAACTGAAACAAACCTCATAATTTTCTAAAGCTTCTCAGTGTGTATAACTGAGGGTTCCAAATTCTTCAGCTGTAAAAAGTATTTTAAATAGGTCCCTGTACTTCCTGTACCTATTCCATACTCATGTTCTGACCATTAGTAGTAAAGTATACTCTCCCCAATAAACCATGTGATACCTCAAAATAAAGTTAAAAAAAGTGTTCCCAAAAAAGAAATACCCTACATGTTTTACTTAAATAATAAGCTTTGTCAGGGGTGTCAAATAAATTATAGAACACTGAACAATAAAGGAAAGAAACAAAAAAATGGAGGGTCCAATTTATCCCCACATGGCAAAAGTAAAATGGCAGCTTCTCTCCATTCATTCTATATATAATATTTTTCAATGATGGCTGCCACGCTAGCGGCGTGATGAAGTCATCACACACGCTATGCGGTGACATCACAACATCATGGCGCAGGCACAAGCGCATTCCACAGTTTTATCATCGCCATCTTCTAGAGGGGATCCAGAAGGCAGGCTCCCAAAGGATTATACAAATTCCATATTGGATCTCATTATGACATCTAAGTGGAGAATATCTATAAGCAGTCTTTAATGAGGAATAGGGATGAGCCGAACACCCCCCGGTTTCGTTCGCACCAGAACCTGCGAACGGACCGAAAGTTCGCGCAAACTTTAGAACCCTATTAAATACAATGGGACTCGAACGTTCGAAATCAAAAGTGCTAATTATCAAGGCTAATATGTAAGTTATTGTCCTAAAAAGGCTTTGGGGACCCGGGTCCTGCCCCTGGGTACATGTATCAATGCAAAAAAAAGTTTTAAAAATTGACGTTTTTTTGAGAGCAGTGATTTTAATGATGCTTAAAGTGAAAAAAAAAGTGAAATATTCCTTTAAATATCCTACCTGGGGGGTGTCTATAGTATGCCTGTGAAGTGGCACGTGTTTCCCGTTTTTAGAACTGTCCCTGCACAAAATTACATTTCTAAAGGAAAAAAAGTCATTTAAAACTGCTTTCGGCTTTAATGTAATGTCTGGTCCCGGCATGGGCGTCGGCTGAATTTTTTTCAGGGGGGGGGGGGGGCGCTTCGGCAGCGGCAATACACAGTCGCATTTTACCCTTTTTTCGAACGCTAGCGGGGGTTAAAAACGACCCCCCCCACGTTAAAATGTAAATTCACCCCACTGTGCCCCCTGCATCTTTAAATATCTCTTTGTCACTACTGTGTACCCCCTCTCCACAACTGCACCTCTGGACCCCTTTACATTACATAGCACCCCACAGCACTGGACCCCTTTACATTACACAGCACCCTGTATCTCCGGACCCCTTTACATTACACAGCACCCTGTATCACTGGACCCCTTTACATTACACAGCACCCTGCACCCCTTTACATTACACAGCAGCACCCTGCACCTCTGGACACTACACACACTACACTCTGACCACTACACTACACACTGACTACTGACCACTACACTGCACACTGACCACATGTGTGACGTGTCCTATGATATGATGTCATGTCTCTGCAGTCACACACACACACACACACGTGTTGTAGGACATCTCCTCCTCCCTCCATACCGCACACACAGCCCGGCTTTCCTTCCTTCTCACCTTCAGCAGGTCCAGCGGGTGTGTGCAGCAGGCCGCCCCGCAGGAGGCCAGGCCCCCGAGGTACTACCACCACCGACTCCAGACACCCTCCGCTCCGCCATCTCCCCCCGGCTCTTTTTCTTCTTCTCTCCCCGAGCGCGCTGCACTGTTCAAGGGCCAGGGGAGAGAAGAAGAAAAATTTGAAACAGGTACATTTTTTAAGTGTAGCTCCAGCCAAAAAATAAATTTTTAAGCTTTTTGCAAAACATAGGGAAGGGTTATCACCCCTGTAACATTTGTTTTGCTGTCTGTGTACCTGTTCAGAACATTTCACCTCACTTTCCACTATTCTGTTACATCAGCATCAGGTGCTTGGTAGCTGGTGGTGATCCAAGACTGATTAATTTTTATGAAGGTCAGTCGATGGACCGAGTCGTGGACAGGCGCACCCTGTGATCGGTTACAAAGCCTCCAGCAGCACTGAACGTGCGTTCCAAAAGAACGCTGGATGCAGGACAGGCCAGTAGCTCAATTGCATACTGTGCAAGCTCTGGCCAGTGATCCATCCTCAAGACCCAGTAACCCAGAGGATTTTCAGTGGGAAAGGTGTCCAAGTCTGATCTTGCCCCTAGGTATTCCTGCACCATGTAAACCAGACGCTGGCGATGGTTGCTGGAACCGATCATACCTTGGGGCTGCGGACTAAAAAATTGTCTGAACGCATCGGTCAGACGGCCACCTTCTTTGACTGACCGAAGCCTCAGCAACATGTTGTCTAGGACCAGGAATTTGTAACCCAGTCTCCCAGTCTTTGGGAACGCGTTGCACAGACCTTTCTGCAAGGCCTCCCCAAGATGCTTCATCCTCTGCTCCCTCTGCGACGGCAAGATAAGGTCTGCAACCTTACCCTTGTAACGTGGATCAAGGAGGGTTGCCAGCCAGTAATGATTCCTCTCCTTGATCGCACGAATACGAGGATCCTTCCGCAGGCTTTGCAGGATCAGGGAGGCCATGCAGCATAGGTTTGCTGAGGCATCTGGTCCGGAGTCCTCTGAGTCACTCAGGACGACATGATCCGCAGCCACCTCCTCCCAGCCACATACAAGTCCATGGGTGTCTTGGGACTGTAATTGATCCCTTGAAGACTGCTGCTGACTTCCGGTTCCGGCACCGCATGAGGTAACTGCACCTCCTCACAGCTCCCGCACCAGGACCCAAAAAACTGCTTGTAAAGCCAGCCAGAGCGGCCCCTCGTAGTCATCCTCTTCACCCGGGCTACCCCCTCACCAACATGGACCGCTTCCTGGAAAAAAGCGGCGCTCGCTCATTCGCGGCCGCGGCGGCGCCACCGGGCAAGCCGCAAATCGAGGCCCCAGCTTCGGCCTACTCCCACGCCGCGGAAGAAACACAGGCAGCCGAAATGGAGGTGAGCGCTCATCCCTCCCTGCAGATCATCACACCCCCTGCCACTGCATCTCAGGGTCCCTCTATGCTATCTTCACAGCCAGCCACACCAGGGGACATTTCCAGCTCCCCACCCCCTGGGGATGCTGCTGATAGCACCCACCGAATTGCTGCTGCTGTAGCAGCTCTTCTCTCCCCCATGATCTCTGCCTCGGTGGAAAAGGCAGTCAACGCAGGCATGCAACAAATTAAAGCCCAACTTGCTGAACACTCCACTAGGCTCAATGAAATGGAACACCGCCTCTCTGAGGTTGAAGATGAACTCTATCAAGGGCAAGCCACAGAACAGTCGCAGGACAAAACAAATCAGTACATCATTCAAAAATTAGAAGATTTGGAAAATAGGTCGAGAAGGAGCAACCTGCGATTTGTAGGCGTCCCCGAATCGCTTCCCTCTGCAGCCACGGCAGAATTCTGCTCAAAACGCATCCCGGAGGCTTTAGGCCTTTCAGACCTGTTCACAGTGGAACGCGCACACCGTATGAGGTCCTTCAATCCCGAACGTAAAACACCCCGACCTATTATTGCCAAGTATCTCAATTATGCCGACAAATCCATCATTCTTCAGACATTCAGACAGTCCCCTTCTCTCCAAATAGACGGGGTAAAAATCCTAATTTTTGCAGACTACTCGATTGAAGTCACCAAGAAAAGAAAAGCTTTTCAACCGATATGCACTGAACTCTTCAAGCAACACATAAAATTTACCCTGGCCTTTCCTGCAACTCTACGCCTCAAATCGCCAAAAGGGGATCAACTTTCCTTCCAGGATCCGGCGGAAGCAGAATCTTTTCTCCGCTCCCTAAGGGGTGAAGCACACCCTCACACGCCCTCCAGGTCGAATTCCAGTCCGCGAGCGTTGGAACAGAGAAGCCCCCGCAAGGACTCTCCAAAACGTTTTAGACTTTCTGCTCCAGAACAGCGCTACCAAAACTCCCGTTGATGGACTGTCTTACACCGCCATGAACTTCCTTCCTCGCCATTACAGGTCGTATGATCTCTCTTTTTTTTTTTTTTTTTTTTTTTTGTCAACTCGAGTGTCGGGGATACACGATCTACTTATCGTGCTCTCCATTAATCCTCAATCAGGCACTGTCACCCAGGGATCTTTTCCACAACGGATCTGAATCCGTATGCCGTTCCATCCATTCCATCTTTTTTTTTCCCATCGTATTTGGTTCAATCAATATATTGTTTCATATGTTATGCCTAAAACCATTCTTTTTTCTCTTTTTCCCCCTACCAGGGTGGTAATGCGTGCGCACATGCCTACAAGCCACACTGCACACTGCACACTAGTTCATTTGTACTGTAATTGCCCTCCCTGACTCCGCTGTGTGATTTTTTTTCTTTTAGGCTCCCTGCCATAACTCCATTCCAGGGGTCCCTCGCACGTTATCGAGGTCCCCGGGGCGCTCAGGCTCAATAACTGGTCTTTCTTTTCCAAGACGGGTCATGTATGGGGAGCTACCTGGCACAGTGAACTCATGCAGAAAAAAGCGAAGTTCTCTATGATGCTCATGTTACTTTGTTGTTTTGTTTTACTTTGTTCTCTTTTCTTCTACCCCCCTCTTCCCCCCTCTCCCCACTCCACATTTCAACATGCACTCCTTACCCGAGGGCTCCACACACAGATGCTGAATTCACTAACATGCCTAAACTCTACCTCTTGCCCCCTGCCTATAATCTTACAGCTACTAAAGCGCCGCCTCTACACCTTATCATCCACGATATCTTAAGGTAATCTCATGGAATGTGAGGGGTCTCCGTTCTCCTAACAAGAGAATGAAGATTCTTCGCCACCTCAAAAGGCTAAAAGCAGACATAGCATTACTTCAGGAATCCCACCTTTCGGCATCTGACTTCAGTCGATTGCAGAAACTCTGGGTTGGAACAGTCTTGGGTTCAGAATCGGTTGGACGGAAGGCTGGTGTCCTCCTTCTCTTCAACAAAAACCTCCCTTGTACTGTTCTATCCACGCATATAGACGATCAAGGACGCTTCATCTCCTCCAGGGTTAGAATTGGGACAAAAGAAATAGTGATTTCCAATGTATACGCCCCCAACAGTCCCACAAAGACATTTTACTCTCAGCTTTCCACTTGGCTCCTCAACACTTCTCACTTACCTCACCTAGTTGGGGGAGATTTTAATGACCTCATGCATCCTACAGACGATAGATCCTCTCCAAAACAAATCATACAGGCGCCTGCTGGAATTGCTCCCACCCTATTTGCCTCCACTATGGACTCCCTCCATCTTACAGACATCTGGCGCTTAACGCACCCGGTAGACAGGGAATTCACCTTCTATTCTAATCCTCACAAGATCCTCACTAGGATCGACTACTTTTTTGGGACCGACAGTATCATCCCCCTGGTTTCAGACGCAGAGATCGGAGACATAGCCATTTCGGATCATGCCCCAATACTCCTTACCCTAGACAATCTAGACCTCCCCCCCCCCCCACCCTAACATCTGGCGCTTCCCTTCCTTCCTCCACAATAATGGTGATTTTCGCGCTTACATGGAACGAGCATGGGAGGAGTTTTCCTCCGCGAATGCTCCACATGCAGGGGACCCGAACCTTCTCTGGGATGCTGGAAAAGCATACTTGAGGGGTCGGATCATCTCATATGCCACTTCCTTTAAAAGAAACGCACTATCGAAATTCAAGCTGGCCAGCGACAGACTTCACCCCGCACAACGCAATCTAGCCACCTCGACGTCACCGGCAAACAAGGCGGAGTGGTCCGCGGCTAAAACTGCTTTTGACACCTGGGCGGACACCCTGGAACTCACAAAAAAATCCCACCTAGATGCCTCCCTTCATAAATTTAGTAACAAAGCTGGCAAACTCCTATCCAGACTCTGTAAGGGTGCCCACCGCCCGACGCACATCACCTCACTGCGGGACCGCACGGGAACTACACACTCTACCCCACTTCGCATAAATAAAACCATGCTGGAATATTACACAGCCCTTTATGCACCCGACCCCATTGACCATAAAATAGCCCAAGCCTTCCTTGAAAAAATTAATCTACCAACTATCTCAACTGCCCTTCTAGATTCCCTGAATGCCCCTATCTCCCTCGTTGAAATAGAAGGCACTATACATGCTCTCCGCCCCTCTAAAGCCCCCGGCCCTGACGGCTTCACAAGTGAATTTTATAAAACTCTCCAAAATATAACTGCGCCCATGCTCCACTCGGTCTATTCCAACATCTGGGCGGGAGGTCCCTATCTACCGACAGGTAACCAGGCCATCATTAAGCTACTTTCTAAAAAGGGCAAAGATCCTCTGGATCCGGGCTCATACAGGCCTATTTCACTACTCAACCTGGATGTCAAAATTCTCTCGAAGATTGTGGCCTCCAGACTAGCAGTCATCCTCCCGGACCTCATTCACCCGGCCCAATCAGGATTCGTGAAAGGGCGGACGGCCACCCTTAACATACGTAAGGTTCTTCTGGCCCTTGAACGAGCCAAACAGGACCCCACAGGAGATTATGCCATCATAACGTTGGACGCTGAAAAAGCTTTTGACAATGTAAGCTTTGACTGGCTTTCCCTCACTTTGTCTAAAATGGGATTCACAGGCCCTTTCTGCCACCTTATCAATGCCATGTATACAGCGCCCTCAGCTAGACTTGTTGCGGCTGGACTCCTCTCAGAGGATTTCCGCCTCCATAAAGGGACCAGACAGGGTTGTCCTCTCTCCCCCCTCCTGTTCAACTTGGCCTTAGAACCTTTGTCTAGATACCTTTCCCAGATAGCCCCTTTACGAGGCATCAAAATAGGCAAAGCGGAACTTCGCACCTCACTATTCGCCGACGACGTCCTCATATTCACGGGCGACCCCAGCAACGACATGTCGACCATTAAAACCACCTTTGACGAATTTCGACTGTGCTCCGGCCTCCATATCAATTATTCCAAGAGCGAGATTCTCCCTATAGGGACACACTCCACACCCCCCTGGGCTCACCACTCTCTGTTTAAGGTTGCATCTTCTCACATCACCTACCTAGGTATAAAGATTGGGAAATTGCCCTCTTCCATCTATCACCTCAATTACCCCCCCCTCTTCACAAAACTCTATCAGGAACTGTCGAACTGGATGAATCTTCCCCTCTCGCTCTTAGGAAGGTGTCACCTTATCAAAATGATTAGCTTCGCCAGACTGCTTTATCCTTTGCAAACCATTCCCTTGCTTTTGAAACATAAGGATATCAAACTCCTCAACTCCAAAATTTCACAGTTCATCTGGCACGACAAAAGACCTCGGATAGCCTTTAAAAAACTACATCTTCCTAGAAGCGACGGGGGTATCGGTCTACCTCATATTAGATTGTATAATTTAGCATGTCTGTTCAGGACCAGCTTAGATTGGATAGCTCAATCATCCCAATACTCTAATTACGTCCTGGAATCCGAAATGGCTCACCCGCACTCTCTGGTGGCCCTTCTACACTGCAGATGGAAAACTGTCCCCCCACCTTATCAACACAATCTCCTGCTAAGGGACACAGCTATAGCTTGGAGAGAAATCAGAAAAACACTCAAGTTATCTGCATTCATCTCTCCCCATTTACCAATCCAAGGCAATCCTGACTTCATCCCTGGTCTCCACTACAAAGCCTTTTCGGTCTGGAAGGCTCAAGGTCTGTCAAACTTCTCCTCACTGTGCGATGGCAACACTGGAAAACCACTGCCCTTTTCTACAATATCCTCGTTTTTTTCTCTTCCCCCCTCTCACGTATTTCATTATAACCAATGCATTAGCTTCTTATCTAACACGTGTAAAGACACCCTCCGGAGATCGAAAACAGCTTTTCTGAACGTTTACTGCAAAGTGGACGTTATAAAATCACGGACATCTACAGACCTCTCCTGCAAGAATCATCCCCGTCTATGTCCTCCTCCTCTATTGCAAACTGGGCTAGGGATTTCCCAGTTCCAGATATAACTAAAAAAATCCTATCTGGCCTGCAGAAAACCCTTCGACTGACACCCAACGAAATTTGGAGAGAAACCCAACTCAAGATCGCACACCGGGCTTATATCCCATTTATCTCTCCTAACTCCAATAAAGATGGCGCCTCCTGCCCTCTATGCAAGGTACCCAGACCTTCTCTCTCCCACCGCTTCTGGTCCTGCTCCTTCATTTCCTCATTTTGGGATCAAGTCCTATCCTATATATTCAAAATCACTCTGCTGAAACTCCCCAAAGACCCTTTACTTCTAATATTTGGTTATTGGGACCCTCTATTGTTACCCTGGTCTCTATCGCCGGCTGCATCGATCCCCTCAGGGACTACCAAACGTCCCTCCTCGAAAGACTGGATTTTGCTTTGTTTGCTTGTCGCGAGGAGACTCATTCATAGGCACTGGATCTCTCCCCAAAGCCCTTCTCTCATCCAACTCGAAAAGGACTGCCTCAACCTCTTCTACAAAGAACGACTTCTTACGGACTTTAAAGAACCCAGATCTAGAGCTCGTTTTTTTTACAGATGGGAATCCTTCATCATAACAACCCTCTCGGCAGCGGATCAGGCAGCTCTGGAACAACTCTCCTTCTCGTACGCTGACCCTATCCCAATTGGGCTGTAAATCTTGATGACATTGCACAGTCTATACATTCCGGATGGCCCACCAGGGCTGTTCCTTCTCGGGACCATTCATGTAATGGAATGAACAGCACACCACTGTCTCTGGAGCCCCTTCCCCCCCCCCCATTTTTCTTTCCTAGTTTCTGTTTTGATTTTTCCCCTATTCCTGATTCTAAACACAGGGGCGCGTAGACAGATCCATCCAGTATTCCACCTTCCGGTTGCATTACTTTTTAGGTATTTATCTAGGATGACCTGCTGTACCCTCACTAGGTGAGAACTTTGTGTATACAGCTCCCTCTCTTCATATCTTCATATCTTCATAACCCCATAAGGTTAGTCTTCAAGTGAGCTAGTGTCATGTGTTACATGTTGTTTTTGCCCTACCTGTTGTACCCAACTAGCTACACCGATATTCCTATGTACCATTGTTTCAAACCTGACTGACAGCCTTATGTTCTCTTTTGTACTTGTGTACTTATCTTTACACCTGTTCAAGTGTCTTTCATTATTCCAATAAAAACTTGTTAAAAAAAAAAAAAAAAAAAAAAGACTGCTGCTGATCCTGAGTGCTAGGCTCCACCTCCATGCTGACACAATCCTCCTCCTTGTCCTCTTCCTGTGTGATCGGCGGGCCAGCAGGAACACTGTGTGGATAAAGGGGGCCTTGAGAGGTAAGGAAGTCCTCCTCTTCCTCCCTCTGTTCTGCCTCAAGTGCCCTGTCCATTATTCCACACAGCGTGTGCTCCAACAGGTGGACAAGAGGGACAGTGTCACTGATGCATGCACTGTCACTGCTCACCATCCTCGTGGCCTCCTCAAATTGTGCCAGGACAGTGCATGCATCCCTGATCATGGCCCACTGGCGTGGGGTAAAAAGTCCACGCTCCCTGACCCTGTTCTGGTGCCATATTGCAACAGATACTCATTGATGGCCCTCTGCTGCGTGTACAGCCGCTGCAGCATGGCCAACGTAGAGTTCCACCTGGTGGGCATGTCACAGATTAGGCGATTCTTGGGCAGGTTGTAATCCTTTTGCAGTTCAGCCAGCCGAGCACTGGCATTATATGACCGGCGGAAATGCCGGTCATATAATCGCTGCACCACCAAGTTAAGGATGTGAGCCAAACAGGGCACATGGGTCAGGTGTCCCTGTCGGAGGGCGGAGAGAAGGTTAGTGCCGTTGTCGGAAACCACCATTCCTGGCTTAAGCTGGCGTGGCGTCAACCACCTCTGAGCCTGCCCCTGCAGAGCTGACAGAATCTGTGCCCCAGTATGGCTCCTGTCCCCCAAGCACACCAGCTAAAGCACCGCATGGCATCTTTTTGCCTGCGTACTTGCGTAGCCCCTTGAACGCCTACGGAGCACCGCTGGTTCCGAGGACAAAGCACAGGAAGAGGCCATTGAGGAAGAAGAAGAGAAGGGGGTGGAGGATAGAGGTGTGTCCTGCATCCTTCCCAGCTGCCAGCAGAGTCACCCAATGTGCCGTGAAAGATAGGTAACGTCCCTGTCCATGCTTGCTGGACCATGAGTTAGCGGTAATATGCACCTTACCGCTGACCGCCCTGTCCAGCGAGGCCAAGACATTGCCCTCCACATGCCGGTAGAGAGCCGGAATCGCCTTCCGTGAGAAAAAGTGGCATTTGGGAACCTGCCACTGAGGAACCGCACATTCCACAAACTCACAGAAGGGGGCAGAGTCTACCAACTGAAAAGGCATCAGTTGAAATGCTAGCAATTTAGCCAAGCTAGCATTCAACTGTTGGGCATGTGGATGGCTGGGAGCGAACTACTTTCGGCGGTACAGCAGCTGGGGCAGGGAAATTTGCCTGGTACAATCTGATGTCGGTGTACCGATAGCAGACTGCCCGCAAGTACTTGGCTGTGACACACTTAATTCTACACCTATATTCCTCTCAGTGCAGGTTTCAGAGAGGACTGAAGGTATAGTGGGGTTGGAGATCCCAGCTGATGAGGAGCAAGGAGAGTTCCGCTTTGCTCTTTGGTGTGGGTCTTTTTTGTATGCTTGCCAACGGACTGCATGGCAGGTCGACATATGTCGGGTCAAGCACGTGGTGCCCAAGTGGCTCATGTTTTGGCCACACGAGATACGCTTCAGACATATGTTGCAAATAGCAACGGTGCGATCTGCTGCACACGTCTCAAAAAAGGCCCACGCCAAAATACTTTTGGAATAACGTGCAGAGACAGCAGCACCCTGAACATGCGGAACACTGCGGTGTGATGCAGTCGGTTTGCTGCCCTTAAGCTGGCCCCTGGAGGGCATCCTGCCTCATTGGAGATGTGCCTCCTCCTCCTCCTCTCTCCTATCAGGCACCCACGTGGAGTCAGTGACCTCACCATCCCCTCCCTCCTCATCACTGGAGCAAATCTGGCAGTATGCTGCAGCTGGGGGAACATGACTGCCAGATTGCTGTCCTTGTTGGGCACCCCCTCTCTCTGGGCTCACGTTACAGACTTCCTCTAGCTGGGTACCATCATCGGAGCCTTTAAAACGCTGGGCTTCCTCCCAGAGCATATACCCAACACTGCTGTCAAACAGTCCGGGGGACTCCTCAGGAGGACATGGTGGGGCTAGGGAAGGAGTAACTGATGCCATTGAGCCGAGGGAAGAGGCCGCTTTGGCAGATGCTTTGCCAAACAAAGTACCCTGATCCTGGGTTAGAAAGGATGAGGAGGATGAGGACGGCTTGGTCATCCACTCTACCAAGTCTTCGGCATGTTGCGGCTCAACATGGCCAGCTGCCGAAAAGAAGGACAAGCATGTCCCACGGCCACGTGCTGATGAGGATGCACCGTGTCCACGACCAGCACTGTTGCCTCTAGACACAGAGCCTGCTTGCCCTCTTTTATTGGCCCGTGACTGTCTGCCTCTCCTTGTTGGCCTTCCAGACATACTAATGGCCTGCAGTGAGATGTAGCTGCACAAATCTGGGATGTATATATACTGATTATACTGCAGCTAGCAGAATCAACTGCCTGCCTGTGGTATTAATATGATCAGAACACCAGCAATTGTCTTCAGGTATTTTTAGGTGCACACTGTGCAAAGGACAGAGTACACTAACAGTAAATACTGAAGCTGCCTGCCTGTGGTATTAATATGATCAGAACACCAGCAATTGTCTTCAGGTATTTTTAGGTGCACACTGTGCAAAGGACACAGTACACTATCTGTAAATACTGAAGCTGTCTGCCTGTGGTATTAATATGATCAGAACACCAGCAATTGACTTCAGTTATTTTTAGGTGCATACTGTGCAAAGGACACAATACACTAAGTGAAACACTGCAGCTAGCACAATCACCTGCCTGCCTGTCAGTATAGAGAATAACAGGAACGGATCTAGCTAAACTGAATACAGTGTATAAATATATATACAACACCTAGGATGCATATATATCCTCTACACACTGTAACTGCAGCTAACTGACTCGTCTGCCTGCTCTATGTAACTCAATATAAATGACACTGTCTCTCTCTCTCTGTAAGCTCTCTCTTTAACCACCGTAACACACTACACAAGGCCGCCACGGAGGCTGCCTTATATAGTGTGGGGCGTGTACTAAACCCCCTGAGACATAATTGGCCAAAGCCACCCTGGCTTTGGCCAATTATGGCTCTCCATTTTTTGCGTGCTGTGATTGACCAAAGCATGTGGGTCATAGTGCATGCTTGGCCAATCATCAGCCAGCAATGCACTGCGATGCCGCAGTGAATTATGGGACGTGACGCGCCACTCGAATTTGGCGCGAACGGCCCATAATGTTCAAAATTCGGCGAACAGGCGATGTTCGAGTCGAACATGAGTTTGACTCGAACTCGAAGCTCATCCCTAATGAGGAACTCTTCACTGTTCTCTCAACATATACAGTGCCTTGCGAAAGTATTCGGCCCCCTTGAACTTTTCATCCTTTTGCCACATTTCAGGCTTCAAACATAAAGATATAAAATTTAAATTTTTTGTGAAGAATCACCAACAAGTGGGACACAATTGTGAAGTGGAACGAAATCTATTGGATTTTTGAAACTTTTTTAACTAAGAAAAAAATTAAAAGTGGGGCGTGCAAAATTATTCGGCCCCCTTGCGTTAATACTTTGTAGAGCCACCTTTTGCTGCGATTACAGCTGCAAGTCGCTTGGGGTATGTCTCTATCAGTTTTGCACATCGAGAGACTGAAATTCTTGCCCATTCTTCCTTGCAAAACAGCTCGAGCTCAGTGAGGTTGGATGGAGAGCGTTTGTGAACAGCAGTTTTCAGCTCTTTCCACAGATTCTCGATTGGATTCAGGTCTGGACTTTGACTTGGCCATTCTAACACCTGGATACGTTTATTTGTGAACCATTCCTTTGTAGATTTTGCTGTATGTTTGGGATCATGGTCTTGTTGGAAGATAAATCTCCGTCCCAGTCTCAGGTCTTTTGCAGACTTCAACAGGTTTTCATCCAGAATGGTCCTGTATTTGGCTGCATCCATCTTCCCCTCAATTTTAACCATCTTCCCTGTCCCTGCTGAAGAAAAGTAGGCCCAAACCATGATGCTGCCACCACCATGTTTGACAGTGGGGATGGTGTGTTGAGGGTGATGAGCTGTGTTGCTTTTACGCCAAACATATCGTTTTGCATTGTGGCCAAAAAGTTCGATTTTGGTTTCATCGGACCAGAGCACCTTCTTCCACATGTTGGTGTGTCTCCCAGGTGGCTTGTGGCAAACTTTAGACAAGACTTTTTATGGATATCTTTGAGAAATGGCTTTCTTCTTGCCACTCTTCCATAAAGGCCAGATTTGTGCAGTGTACGACTGATTGTTGTCCTGTGGACAGACTCTCCCACCTCAGCTGTAGTTCTCTGCAGTTCATCCAGAGTGATCATGGGCCTCTTGGCTGCATCTCTGATCAGTCTTCTCCTTGTCTGAGCTGAAAGTTTAGAGGGACAGCCAGGTCTTGGTAGATTTGCAGTGGTCTGATACTCCTTCCATTTCAAAATGATCGCTTGCACAGTGCTCCTTGGGATGTTTAAAGCTTGGGAAATCTTTTTGTATCCAAATCCGGCTTTAAACTTCTCGACAACAGTATTACGGACCTGCCTGGTGTGTTCCTTGGTCTTCATGATGCTCTCTGCGCTTTCAACAGAACCCTGAGACTATCAGAGAGCAGGTGCATTTATACAGAGACTTGATTACACACAGGTGGATTCTATTTATCACCATCAGTCATTTAGGACAACATTGGATCATTAAGAGATCCTCGCTGAACTTCTGGAGTGAGTTTGCTGCACTGAAAGTAAAGGGGCCGAATAATTTTGCACGCACCATTTTCAGTTTTTTATTTGCTAAAAAAGTTTAAAATATCCAATAGATTTCGTTCCACTTCACAATTGTGTCCCACTTGTTGGTGATTCTTCACAAAAAATTAAAATTTATATCTTTATGTTTGAAGCCTGAAATGTGGCAAAAGGATGAAAAGTTCAAGGGGGCCGAATACTTTCGCAAGGCACTGTATATATGTAGCGGCCTCACTCCCTCTTCGACTTTATCGGTTACACTCCAGCTCATGTCTAGGGGTTCCTGGGTTGTGAGAGTGAGATGCGCCACGGCCCATGTCCTCCCCATTGTAGTAGGGAGGTGAAGGCCACTTCCTGATGTTTCCTCGGGCCGGTGTGTTCTGTGAATGCACTGAGTCTGTAATTGCAAGCTCACCAGCCTCCCCTTTGCTTCCAGTAACTGGAGTTCACACACCGGAGAAAGGTCCAACACTTGTTTATTTGGCACTCCAATAGCAAAGCACGATAAACAGTTCTTTTGCAGCAAACTGGTTGGGACCTATAACCTTGCCAACGGTGGGGCGAGCAGATCGAGGCACTTCCTAAAGTTTAAGTTCTATGCCACTGTACTATGACCAGCGGCGCCTAAGCCAATCCGGCTGTTACAGAACAGGAAGATGGGGTCTCTTCCAGCAACCCCTATGAACAGCAGTGGAGCCCTCTTCGATACGCTGTGGCCCCTATCAGGGGGATGTGTCCTCCCAAGAGAGTTCCCAGAGGCCCACTGTCACCGGGTTGGTGCTGCTCCGGGTCTTCAGTGGGTAACCTCCCCGGCCTCCTCACCTCAGGTACGAGTCCCTTCGCTCAGGGACCCTCGGACAGTCCACCCTAGCGGGACCCAGTCGAAGGTACTGGGCCCCAGGCCTCCTCGATAGTACCTCACCCCAGGCTAAAGGTGCCTGGGATGGACGCCAACATGACTCCGGACCAGGCCATGGGCACCTGGACCAGACTCCTGGATCTCCAGCACCCAGGCCTGAGGGGCCTGGGTGCGGACCGCAACCCTCCTCCTCCGAGGACCTCCTTCTCCGCAAGACGACGACGACGACGACCTCGTGGTAAGGGCGTCTCCCCCTTTTATCTCCTCCCATCAACGGCCCGGCGGGTTCCCCGCCCCAGCCATACCATCTCCGGGAAGGGACAAAACAGGGAGCACTGCAGGAGATGATTCTACCTGAAGCCTGTGGATACCCCGCCACTAGGCTTGTGCAATTAGTTTCGTAACGAATTGAAATTCGTCCGAATTTAGCAACTTTCGGACATTCGGAAGCATTCGAATTTCCGAACAAAGCAATTACGAATAAGACCGAATCCGAAATAAATTATACCGCAAATAGCGAATGCCCGAATGTCTTCGGCATAATTCGTTATGAAAAAGTTACGAATGTACGAATCCATACGAAGCACAATAACACTCACTCTGCTCTGCTCTCTGCTTCTCCCACACCGTGCTGAACTCCCTCTCAAAATGGTGTACAGGGGCGGAGGTTATAGCCGCATGTAAAAAACGAAAGTAAAATACGAGATTTCGAATCCATTCGAAGCACAATAACACTCACTCTGCTCTGCTCTCTGCTTCTCCCTCACCGTGCTGAACCCTCTCAAAATGGTGTACAGGGGCGGAGCCTATAGCCGCATGTAAAAAACGAAAGTAAAATACGAGATTTCGAATCGTTACAAATAACCGCAATGTATTTAGAAAAGTACAAATCCATTCGAAGCACATTAGGCATAATAGGCAGCGTCGTTGTGAGAGAGACACGGAAAATTACGAATCAACGAACCCAAAAAAAGTTACGAAAGTAGGAGTTGTGTCCAGAATCAACGAAAAACAACGTACTCTACCGAAAGTACGAACCCAAAAAAAGTTACGAAAGTAGGAGTTGTGTCCATAATCAATGAAAAACAACGTACTCTACCGAAAGTACGAATTATAAAGCAACAAAAAATTCAACGAAAAATGTCGCTTGCAAAAATACGAATGAGTCCGAACACGAAAAATCCCGTCTAGCAAAATTACGAATGATTACGAATCAACAGGACCGGAAAGAAACGAACCGAAACGGAACGAATTTTTCCGTTGTGCACAAGTCTACCCGCCACCCACAGGCAAAGGAGAATATTACATCCTCCAGTCCTCCACGAAACAAAAAGGGGTCTGAATCCTAACACAATTATACACCTGGGTCACACTATACCCCAGGTGTATCCCATCAATTTGAAGACCCCGCTACACACTCCCCCCTGTGATTGGATGCTGGTCCCCAGCGTCAGGTGCACACCCATGCCTCCCATAAAGTGGTGACATGGAGTGAAACCCCTGAGGCAGTTCCTCTAAATTTTTCCCAAGTGCCAAGACCTGCTCAGGGAATGGGGAACATATAAAACAACTTATGTCATAAAACACTTTAAACATCTGCATAGTCACAGCCCCTCTCCCACACTGTCTAAGAGCCACCCACTCTCAATGATCTTGACTGACGATTCTCCTGCAGGGGAAAGAAAAAAACAACATCCTAACATAATTTTGTGTCATTTGGGATGAGTGGGCCCGTCAGCCGAGAGACCCACTCACTTCAACAAGCAAGGTGATGTGTGTGTGAAACATTTTCAAACATTTGTTGCGCAACACTGCCACCTGGTGACAACGCCGCGGTCATGACACTCAACGAGTCTTCGTTCTTCCAGCTTTTCCCTACTCTGCCACTATTCCCAAATGTCCTTGCCTTTGGCACATGAAGAAAAGGGGAAACACGAAAACACAACAGTCCCCAAGTCTCCAACGAGAAAAAAAAAAGAAAAGCCCAAACAAAAACAAAAGCAGGGCACAGTCCTGGGCGTCTGGGAATGACTCTTCCAGAAAATTCAAGTGCACAAAAGAAATAAACAGGAGTTCTTTTCTCCTATAAGTAAAACTTTGGATCCGGCAGGTACAGGGGTTTCAGGTGTTTGTCAAATGCCTCTATCGAATACTCGACATCTTCTCCTTCTCTTCTGCAAATGACTATCTTGTCAGCATGGATATGGCGCCCCAATTTCCATTCAGCTTTGCAGTCCTCAAACCTCTTAGACACTGCCGGCACACATTCCAGGTACCTGCGAGCATGGGGCACCTTCAACTTGTCCCACACAAACTCGTCATACCATCTTGTTCTCCAGACTTCCACCTCATACAGCAAGTCCCGGGGCAGATACGGGTACTCCCACCCATATTCCCGAGCTACTTTATGACAGAACAGTCTCTGCAAGCGGGCCAAAGGTGGCATAGTGGCTTTCTCTCCAGTTCCAGGCAGCACAATAGCTTCCGGATGCCGAGGTGCCTTTACCAGCTCCCTGGAAATGACTTTTGGCGCTCTCAGAGAAGCGCGGGGTGTTCCCACAACCAAAGTAGGTGAGGTAACAGTAGATGAGGACACAGGTGGAGGGGTAGGTTCCCTCGTAAGCTGCGGGTCTTCCACCCGAGGCGTGCTGTCTCCTGTGTACATAGGTGAATCCCGTACCGCACGGGAAGCAAGAAGTGGCACTCTATCCCAGCCCTTGCGGCTGAACAGTTTGTCTATCTCGCCATCATCTCCGCAATCAGACAGCGACTCTAGGTCGGAGGTGTCATACATCTCCGCAGGCAGATATCTTCCGGTGGACACAGAATCAACCTCCCTGGGGGCTCCACCTCCAATGGGCCCCCGACACCTCCAACCACCACCACAGTCCCAGCCCCTGGCTCACCTGACCCTTGTAGAGGACTGGGAAGTCCGGGACTTCCTTCTCGACCGGCGCCATCCAGGCCAGGCAAGCAGCGGGGTGAAGCTCGACCACGTCCATAGGATGCCTGTACTAGGCCAACTTTCCTCTTCGGGGGTGGGAGCAGAGAACTTGTGGCGACCGAGGCAGCATCCTCGGATTTTTCTCTGTTGGGCAGTCCATCGCCCTGGTCAGCGCGCACGGGAACCTCGACAGAGGCCTTGATCTCCCCTTCCGGAGTAGCAGTACCCGTGAGGTGGTTGAGGCGAAGGGCCCGGGGTCTTGCTGTGGACGACTCGACCTCAAAAAGGAATTCTCTGCACTCCTCACATCGCCCGAATGGCTTCAGGGTGACCACCAGTCCCGAGCAGCCGGGACAGATCACACCGAGGGCCTCCGTGTCTCTGCAAGTGTACAGAGCCAACCGCCCTCGGGGCCTAAGTCTTATCCCCGTGTCTGTGATGGGGGCAGCAAAGGAAGTCATTTTCGTGGGGTGAGGAACCATAATCCACGGGGCACTTGAGGTCATCCCGACTATCTGCTGCTCCATCATGCACTGACCCCGCGCCGGAGTCTCCACGTGTATCCCCACACTTGGCCAGACTCCTCCCATGAGCTGTACATTTTCGCGGGCTTCCTCTTGACTCCGCCCACGAACGATGTCGCCATGGGGTGCCTCGTGGCGCAGTGCGTTAACAGTCCCCACGTGCAGTACGTCACACGGCTGGACCTCTCCCTTTTTCCGCTCCTCCGCAAGGGCCTTTCCCGTGTTAGGGTCATTTCCACAACTCCGAGCAGGGACGCACTTTGGCCAGTAATATGGCCGATCTGCTCGGAACTCCTCTGGGCAGCAAAGTTCAAATGTAGACATTCTCAAGTCCATCTTTAGAACACACTCTATCCCGGACGAGCCCCCACGTGTAGCGGCCTCACTCCCTCTTCGACTTTATCGGTTACACTCCAGCTCATGTCTAGGGGTTCCTGGGTTGTGAGAGTGAGATGCGCCACGGCCCATGTCCTCCCCATTGTAGTAGGGAGGTGAAGGCCACTTCCTGATGTTTCCTCGGGCCGGTGTGTTCTGTGAATGCACTGAGTCTGTAATTGCAAGCTCACCAGCCTCCCCTTTGCTTCCAGTAATTGGAGTTCACACACCGGAGAAAGGTCCAACACTTGTTTATTTGGCACTCCAATAGCAAAGCACGATAAACAGTTCTTTTGCAGCAAACTGGTTGGGACCTATAACCTTGCCAACGGTGGGGCGAGCAGATCGAGGCACTTCCTAAAGTTTAAGTTCTATGCCACTGTACTATGACCAGCGGCGCCTAAGCCAATCCGGCTGTTACAGAACAGGAAGATGGGGTCTCTTCCAGCAACCCCTATGAACAGCAGTGGATCCCTCTTCGATACGCTGTGGCCCCTATCAGGGGGATGTGTCCTCCCAAGAGAGTTCCCAGAGGCCCACTGTCACCGGGTTGGTGCTGCTCCGGGTCTTCAGTGGGTAACCTCCCCGGCCTCCTCACCTCAGGTACGAGTCCCTCCGCTCAGGGACCCTCGGACAGTCCACCCTAGCGGGACCCAGTCGAAGGTACTGGGCCCCAGGCCTCCTCGATAGTACCTCACCCCAGGCTAAAGGTGCCTGGGATGGACGCCAACATGACTCCGGACCAGGCCATGGGCACCTGGACCAGACTCCTGGATCTCCAGCACCCAGGCCTGAGGGGCCTGGGTGCGGACCGCAACCCTCCTCCTCCGAGGACCTCCTTCTCCGCAAGACGACGACGACCTCGTGGTAAGGGCGTCTCCCCCTTTTATCTCCTCCCATCAACGGCCCGGCGGGTTCCCCGCCCCAGCCATACCATCTCCGGGAAGGGACAAAACAGGGAGCACTGCAGGAGATGATTCTACCTGAAGCCTGTGGGTACCCCGCCACCCACAGGCAAAGGAGAATATTACATCCTCCAGTCCTCCACGAAACAAAAAGGGGTCTGAATCCTAACACAATTATACACCTGGGTCACACTATACCCCAGGTGTATCCCATCAATTTGAAGACCCCGCTACATATAACTGCTTTTATTTCTAACATTATTTTAGTTTGATTTCCCTCTATGCATTTGCCACATATGTCTTGCAAGAGGTCTGTCCTTTTTTTATCGCAATATCATTAACGTGTTCCAAGACACAACGTCGGAATTGATGAACTGTCTTTCCCACATATAAACATGGGCATGGACACTTCGCAGCATAAATCACCCCCTCTGAGTTACAATTAAAGAATGATTTCAATTTGATAATTTCACCATTTTTGGGGTTCAGAAATTCCTTTGTTGTAGGTATGTAATTACAAGCCTTACAATGGCCACATCTGAAGCACCCCATAGGTTGCTCTGGTAGCCAGGTGGGGGTTGTCCGTTGTACCGAGTCCTTATTGAGATACCTATGCACGAGTAGATCTTTCAGATTCCTCCCCCTCCTATACGTAATCATGCAATTTTAGGGAAGTACTCTGCAAAGATCTTTATTATTTTGCAGGTTCCAATTATGCATGTACCTCTAATAGGGAACATGCTATCAACAGACTGCTGGGTACACTTCTGTTACTCTTGATAAACACATGTGTCTTCAAATTACTCCAAATTGATGTCTTCATATCCCAATGTGTTAAGACCCACTCAATGAGATATTTGTGTGCCGATTACTTACAATATAACTTTCTAGTAACTTCAAACGAAGCAAGAACAACATTTCAATACTTTACTTTGCAAAGTGCAAAAAAAAAAGAAATTTCACAGTCCAACAGGCAAAACATGATACTTTCCTAGTTCCCTAAGTATAACTTTACTCTTGTGTGCTGCCCCGGCATACTTGCAAAAGTGTAGTCCAGCAATTATAGTCCTTCGTGAGGCATATCTCCAGCACTGGTGTTTTCAGGGCGAACCCCAAGTTAAAAGTCTCTATATACTCTTTGTCCGTCTCCATCCTTTATGGGCCTCACAGCTCACAGCTGTGCTGGCACTCTCTCTTCTCTAAGTGTCTCTGGGGGGAATCTCCTCTCACTGGATCACTGTCCCAATTTATATGATACAGGACAAGAAGGCCGAACCCAAAGGAGAACCTGCCAAAAAGACCAAGGAAGCAGAAGAAGAATTAAACCCCACTTTGTTGGTCGGGACAGCAGCTAACTACTGGTTCGACCTGCCCACACACTGATCAGTACTGCACGAAAATTTTCAACAGTACCGTTTGACAGAAGAAGATCTTTAGGTTGACTTCTGAGCAGGAACAGCCATAGATGGATCAAGATGTGGCCGGTCCCTACTGAACCTCACAAATTTCGATCCGTCTATGGCCAACTTTAATACCACGTATTTAGAAAGCCCATTGTCTTCAACTATTGCAGTAAAGATAATACAGGTTGTTGAACAGAGCTACACACTTCCTAGGAATCAGACACCTTGATTGTTAGCTCATTCATATGATGATTAAAGCAGAACAAAACTGCATCTAAGCACCACAAAATGAAAACACTATTCAATTTATTATCAATATTTAAAGCAAAGCACATCCATGTCTCCTTGCTTCATTTTGTTGCTTTGAAAAACACCTCCCTAGCATTTCTAGCAGTGGCCATCTTGGGTAAAGGCAGATGATTCATGTAGCATTTAATTCATGTAATCCATCTTCCCTTAGCTCCAGCACACAGGCAAGAGGGTGTGCTTAGCTGAGAAAGCCCTACAGATGAAAGAAATTAAAAATGCCCATGAAGACTTATTGGATGTAAGACATCATTTTGGCCTAGGCCTGAAATCAGGAAGTAACTGAAGAAATGGAAAAAAAAAAGGTTTAAAACAAGTAAATATAATATACTGGTCTATCTACAGTATATACCAAAGCTAGCAGCATAAGGATTAAAAATAGTTAATGTTGATTAGGAAAGTTTAGTTCCACTTTAAATGAAGCATCAAGGTCCTTTACAGGCTGTCTTGTACATTAATTCTGAAGTCGATGTCACCCTGATAACCAAGTTCTGTGTGTGACTGTAAATAAATGGGTTAGTGTTAAAACACAAACAACACAAAAAAGAAAGAAATACTCTGCATACACTGATTGTTTTTTAAATATTTTTTTTTTTAAATTACATTTAGTTATTGGTAAACTATAAGAAGCTACGTGTTACAGATCAGATACAGATATATCAAAATCTGGAGGACACATGTGGCTTATCCTTCCTACCTAGGGCCAAATTTAAATAAAAATATTAAACAACAAAAGAATGTTGATCTTGCCCCAGAGCAGCAAAAACCATGACTCCATTACTATCTGATAATTCATAATCTCACATGTGCCAGGAGGAAATAGCATCTGAGGAACTAGCATCGGAAAAGAGTCTGAATTTGATTTCTAAGAGCTACAGTGGAGATAATTTGAGTTTATTATGACCTGTGATTTTTAATATTATAAAACAGGATGGCGATTGCAATATGTTGTAACACCGAGCGCTCCGGGTGTCCCATCCATCACGGAGCGCCCGCGGCGTCTGTCCCCCTGCAGCGCTCCGGTCGGCCCCTCTGACCGTGAGCGCTGCTCTGATGTTGGCGGGGATGCGATCCATGCGGCGGCACCTGTCCGCCCGCGGATCGCATCCCATTCTGCTCACCGGCCTCCTCCTCCTGCTCCGTCCCAGCGCACGCGGTCCCGCTGCTCTCCAGGGAGCGCGCGCGCCGGTCTTCTTAAATTTAAAGGGCCAGTGCACCATTGATTGGTGCCTGGTCCAATTACTGTGTACACACCCAAAACACTTAAAAACCCACTCCCCCTTCCTGTCCTTGCCGGATCTTGTTGCCTTAGTGCCCTGAGAAAGCGTTTTGTAGTTGCCTTGCCAGTGTATCTGACCTTCTGCCGTTGCCCCTGACTACGAACCATTGCCGCCTGCCCTGACCTTCCGCTACGTCTGACCTTGCCTCTGCCTAGTCCCTGTGTACCGTGCCTATCTCAGCTGCCAGAGAAGTCGAGTCACTACTGGGGGACACGACCTGGTTGCTACCGCCGCAGCAAGTCCATCCCGCTTTGCGGCGGGCTCTGGTGAAAACCGGTAGCTGCTTAGAACCGGTCCTCCAGTGCGACCCGTGCCTTCGCCTCTCTGGCACAGAGGATCCACCTCCTGTGTCCTCACTAGCCACCAGTCCGGGCCCTGACAGTAGATCCGGCCATGGATCCCGCTGAGGTACCGCTGCCACATCTCGCTGACCTCACTACCGTGGTTGCCCAGCAGTCGCAACAGATCGTCCAACAAGGACAGCAGCTGTCGCAGTTGACCGCCATGGTCCAGCAGCTTCTGCCGCCACAGCCTCCAGCATCTTCCCCTCTCCGAGCTGCCGCTACTACCTCGAGAATTCGCCTGTCTCTTCCGGAGAAATTTGACGGGGAATCTAGGATGTGCCGGGGATTCTTGTCCCAATGTTCCCTGCATCTTGAGATGATGTCTGACCAGTTTTCCACAGAACGGTCTAAGGTGGCATTCGTGGTCTCTCTGTTGTCTGGAAAGGCCTTGGCCTGGGCCACGCCACTCTGGGACCGCAACGACCCTGCTACAGCCACCGTTCAGTCCTTCTTTGCTGAGGTTCGCAGCGTTTTTGAGGAACCAGCCCGAGCCTCATCCGCTGAAACCGCCCTGCTTAACCTTGTCCAAGGAAACTCCTCTGTGGGCGAATATGCCATACA
The DNA here is from genome assembly GCA_029206835.1 of Rana muscosa. Classification (NCBI taxonomy): domain Eukaryota; kingdom Metazoa; phylum Chordata; class Amphibia; order Anura; family Ranidae; genus Rana; species Rana muscosa. The sequence goes on from CM055116.1 coordinate 211,500,952, forward strand.
GTTCCGCACACTGGCCTCAGAGTTAGCCTGGAATGATGAGGCTCTCTGCGCGACCTTCAAGAAGGGTTTATCCGGCCACATCAAGGATTGTCTGGCCGCACGAGAGATACCCTCTTCCTTGACGGAACTCATCCATTTAGCTACCCGCATCGATATGCGCTACGTCGAAAGACGCCAAGAGCTTCGCCAGGAGAAAGATCTCGTTCGCACCAGGCATTATCCGCGCCTGGCTCCTCTCTTTCTGAATCCTATGCATCCTGTTACCGTGCCTCCCGCCGAGGAGGCCATGCAAGTGGACCGGTCTCGCCTGACCCTACAAGAGAGGTCTCGCCGTAGGAACGAGAACTTATGCCTTTATTGTGCGAGCTCTGAACACTTCCTAAAAGACTGCCCTATTCGTCCTCCGCATCAGGGAAACGCCTGCACCTAGTGAACGTGGGAGAGGCGTTACTAGGTGTGAATTCTTCCTCTCCACGTCTGACTATTCCTGTGCGGATTTCTCCTTCTGCTGGCTCCCTCTTCTCTGCGGTGGCCTTCCTGGACTCTGGTTCTGCAGGAAACTTTATTGAAGCCTCTTTCATCAACAGGTTCAACATTCCTGTTACCCGTCTCGTCAAACCCTTCTTCATTTCCATTGTGAATGGAGAGAATTTGGATTGTACCGTGCGTTACCGCACCGAACCACTGCTCATGTCCGTTGGTGTTCTTCACCAAGAAAAGATTGAATTCTTTGTTTTGCCGAACTGTACTTCTGACATCCTTCTTGGCCTACCCTGGCTCCAGCGTCACACTCCTACCCTCGACTGGACCACTGGGGACATCAAATCCTGGGGTGACTCCTGTCACAAGCATTGCCTTAAGTCTGTACCGACCTGTCAAGTCCCCATCACTACTCCTTTGCCTGGCCTTCCAAAGGCCTATCAGGACTTTTCTGATGTCTTTTGCAAAAAACAGGCGGAGGTCTTACCACCACATAGACCCTATGACTGCCCCATTGACTTGCTCCCAGGTACTACACCACCCCGTGGCAGAATTTACCCTCTCTCCTCTCCTGAAACCAAGGCCATGACTGAATACATTCAGGAGAACCTCAAGAGAGGTTTTATTAGGAAATCATCTTCTCCAGCCGGAGCGGGGTTCTTCTTCGTGGCCAAGAAGGACGGATCTCTACGTCCTTGCATAGACTATCGTGGTCTCAATAAAATCACTATTAAAAACCGCTACCCTCTGCCTCTCATCTCGGAGCTCTTTGACCGTCTGCGCGGAGCAAAAGTTTTTTCTAAATTGGACCTCAGGGGCGCTTATAACCTCATCAGAATCCGTAAAGGAGATGAATGGAAAACCGCATTTAACACCAGAGATGGTCACTTTGAATATCTCGTCATGCCGTTCGGACTTTGCAACGCCCCTAGAGTCTTTCAAGATTTTGTCAACGAAACCTACTGTATACCTGTGTGGTTGTCTATCTTGACGACATCCTAATCTTCTCTGCCAACCTTGAGGAACATCGGCTCCATGTCCGTCAAGTGCTCCAGCGCCTCCGCGTAAATCATCTTTACGCTAAATTTGAAAAATGCCTTTTTGAGCGCAGCAGTCTTCCTTTCCTAGGTTATCTGGTCTCTGGACAAGGTCTTCAAATGGACCCTGACAAACTCTCCGCAGTCTTGGGTTGGCCACGCCCCTCTGGACTTCGTGCTATCCAACGCTTCCTTGGATTCGCCAACTACTATCGTCAGTTCGTACCCCACTTCTCCACCATCGTTGCTCCTATAGGGGCACTGACCAAAAAAGACGCGAATCCTAGGTCCTGGCCGCCTCAAGCGGAGGAAGCCTTTACTCGCCTTAAGACCGCCTTCTCCTCTGCACCTGTCCTGTCTCGGCTAGATCCTCTAAAGCCGTTCTTCCTTGAAGTTGACGCCTCCTCGGTAGGAGCCGGAGCTGTGCTTCTTCAGAAAAACGCTAAAGGGAAAAACGTCACTTGTGGTTTTTTCTCTAAAACTTTCTCCCCTCCGGAAAAAAAATATTCCATAGGTGACCGTGAACTGTTGGCCATCAAGTTGGCATTAGAAGAGTGGAGACATCTCCTGGAAGGATCCCTTCACCCTATCTCCATCTACACTGACCATAAAAATTTGTCCTACCTTCAGTCCACTCAGCGCCTAAATCCTCGCCAGGCCAGGTGGTCATTGTTCTTTGCCCGCTTCAACTTCCAGATCCATTTTCGGCCCGCAGACAAAAATGTCAGGGCTGATGCCTTGTCCCGTCTCTCCGATACCTCCGAAACCGGGACTCCTCCTCAACACATCGTACCCCCTGAGTGTCTGATTTCCTCTGCTCCCGCTTCTCTCGTGCCAATTCCTCCAGGAAAGACTTTCGTTCCTCCACGCCTTCGGCTTCAGATACTCAAGTGGGGCCATTCCTCCCATCTAGCCGGTCACGCTGGGATCAAAAAATCCATACAATTGATTGCCAGACACTATTGGTAGCCTACCCAGGAGAAAGATGTGACTGACTTTGTACGGGCCTGCACTATCTGTGCACGTGACAAGACTCCTCGCCAGAAGCCTGCAGGTCTTCTCCTTCCCCTACCTGTGCCTGAACAACCATGGTCCCACATCACCATGGATTTCATCACGGACCTCCCTTTGTCTCGTAGTAACACTGTCATCTGGGTGGTCGTTGACCGCTTTTCTAAAATGGCTCATTTTGTCCCGCTTCCTGGTCTGCCTACTGCACCTCAGTTGGCGGAGCATTTTTTTCTTCAAATTTTCCGCCTCCATGGGCTGCCCTCACATATCGTCTCGGATAGAGGCGTTCAATTCATCTCAAAATTTTGGAGAGCTCTCTGTACTCAACTAAAGATTAAGTTGAATTTTTCTTCCGCTTATCACCCGCAGTCCAATGGACAGGTGGAGAGAGTTAACCAGGTCCTTGGCGACTACCTACGACATTTTGTCTCCGCCCGTCAAGACGATTGGGTCGACCTATTGCCCTGGGCAGAATTCTCATACAATTTCAAGAACTCTGAATCTTCCTCCAAGTCGCCTTTCTTTGTGGTCTACGGCCGTCACCCATTGCCCCCCTCCCCATTCCCACGTCTTCTGGAGTTCCGGCCGTGGATGAATTAACTCAGGACTTTGCCTCTATCTGGAAAGAGACTCAAAAGTCGCTCTCACTGGCCTCTGCCCGCATGAAGAGACATGCAGATAAAAAAAGAAGAATCCCTCCTGTCTATGCCCCTGGTGACAAAGTGTGGCTCTCCACCAAATATGTTTGGTTTCGGGTACCTAGCTACAAGCTGGGCCCTCGTTACCTCGGGCCATTTAAAATCAAAAACCAAATCAATTCTGTTTCTTACAAGCTCCACCTTCCTCCTTCTCTTCGTATTCCCAACTCTTTTCATGTGTCTCTTCTTAAACCCCTCATTCTTAACCGATTTTCCCCTAAGGTCACTGCTCCTGCTCCTGTCTCTGGTTCTTCTGATGTCTTCTCGGTGAAAGAGATCCTCGCCTCCAAGGTCATCCGAGGTAAAATATGTTTTTTAGTTGACTGGGAGAACTGTGGTCCTGAGGAAAGATCCTGGGAACCTGAGGCCAACATTTTAGATAAAGAGCTCATCCAAAGATTCTTGGGTTCCAAGAAGAGGGGGAGACCTAAGGGGGGGTACTGTAACGCCGAGCGCTCCGGGTGTCCCATCCATCCCAGAGCGCCCGCGGCGTCTGTCCCCCTGCAGCGCTCCGGTCGGCCCCTCTGACCGTGAGCGCTGCTCTGATGTTGGCGGGGATGCGATCCATGCGGCGGCACCTGTCCGCCCGCGGATCGCATCCCATCCTGCTCACCGGCCTCCTCCTCCTGCTCTGTCCCGGCGCGCGCGGTCCCGCTGCTCTCCAGGGCGCGCGCGCGCCGGTCTTCTTAAATTTAAAGGGCCAGTGCACCATTGATTGGTGCCTGGTCCAATTACTGTGTACACACCCAAAACACTTAAAAACCCACTCCCCCTTCCTGTCCTTGCCGGATCTTGTTGCCTTAGTGCCCTGAGAAAGCGTTTTGTAGTTGCCTTGCCAGTGTATCTGACCTTCTGCCGTTGCCCCTGACTACGAACCATTGCCGCCTGCCCTGACCTTCCGCTACGTCTGACCTTGCCTCTGCCTAGTCCCTGTGTACCGTGCCTATCTCAGCTGCCAGAGAAGTCGAGCCGCTACTGGGGGACACGACCTGGTTGCTACCGCCGCAGCAAGTCCATCCCGCTTTGCGGCGGGCTCTGGTGAAAACCGGTAGCTGCTTAGAACCGGTCCTCCAGTGCGACCCGTGCCTTCGCCTCTCTGGCACAGAGGATCCACCTCCTGTGTCCTCACTAGCCACCAGTCCGGGCCCTGACATATGTGTTCGTGCTCAAAAAATAATATTAATAATTCAAACACCAACTTAAACCTTTTTTCCTGCAAACATAAAGAGTGCCCTTGTCCTTATACCTTTACACATGTGTTCACTATATGGACTGCTTATGTATTTATACATGGTAATCATATTGCCTAATGCTGGAATGTAGTAGGGAGTGCTGTGATTGTAGTAGGGAGTAATGTGAGTCGCGTTTGACTGTAGTATGGAGAAGTGTGACTAATTCTTGACTATAGTAGGGAGTGATGTGATTGCCGTAGGGTGTAATGTGAGTCATGTTTAACTTTAGTATAAAGAGGTGTGACTAGTGTTTGACTGTAGTAGAGAGTGATGTGAGTCATGTTTGACTGTAGTAGAGAGTGATGTGAGTCATGTTTGACTGTAGTAGAGTGTGATGTGAGTCATGTTTGACTGTAGTAGAGAGTGATGTGAGTCATGTTTGACTGTAGTAGAGAGTGATGTGAGTCATGTTTGACTGTAGTAGAGAGTGATGTGAGTCATGTTTGACTGTAGTAGAGAGTGATGTGAGTCATGTTTGACTGTAGTAGAGAGTGATGTGAGGCATGTTTTACTGAAGTAGAGAGTGATGTGATTAATATTTGGGTATAGTAGGGAGTAATGTGATAGATTTTTGACTGTGGTAAATATTATTATTATTATACAGGATTTATATAGCGCCAACAGTTTGCGCAGCGCTTTACATCAGGGAAAACAGTACAGTCACAATACAATTCAATACAGGAGGGATCAGAGTGCCCTGCTCGTTAGAGCTTACAGTCTAGAATTGAGGGTCATGTGGAACAGAGGGTAGTAGCTGTGGGGGATGATCAGATGGACAAAAATGAAAATACAGTTGTTAGGTGTGGGTAGGATAGGCTTCTCTGAAGAGGAGGGTTTTCAGGGACCCTCTAAAAGCTAATAGAGAAGGAGATAGATGGACAGATTTGGGTAAGGAGTTCCATGGGTTTGGAGAGGCTCTGGAAAAGTCCTGGAGACGTGCATGGGAGCGGGTGATGAGAGAGCTAGAGAGCAGGAGGTCTTGAGAAGAACGAAGAGAACGATTAGGTTGGCATTTAGAGACTTGGTCAGTTATGTAGCTGGGGGCAGAGTTGTGGATGGCTTTGTAGGTAGTTGTTAGTATTTTGAATTTAATTTGTTGGGTGAGCGGAAGCCAGTGGAGGGATTGACAGAGAGGAGTAGCAGAGCGGTTGGTAAGGTGGATGAGTCTGGCAGCAGCATTCATGATGGACTGAAGGGGGGATAGAGTATACAGAGGTAAGCCAATGAGGAGGGAGTTGCAGTAATCGAGGCGAGAAATGACCAGGGAGTGAATTAGGAGTTTTGTTATGTCATTGGTTAGAAAGGGGCGTATTTTGGAGATGTTGCGGAGGTTGAGGCGGCAAGATTTGGACAGTGATTGTACATGAGGCTTAAATGAGAGTTCAGAGTACAGGACTACTCCTAGGACCTTGGCATGTGGGGATGGCCTTATACTTGTGCCATCGATTTTGACAGAGAGATCAGGGGAAGAGGCACGTGGGGGAGGAAAAATTATAAGTTCAGTTTTGGATAGATTAAGTTTTAGGAAGTGGTGTGACATTAAAACTGATATATCTGATAGTAAACTAGTGATACATGAGGAGAATTATGGAGCGAGTTTAGGGGTAGAGAAATAGATTTGAGTGTCGTCAGTGTAGAGATGGTATTGGAAGCCGTGGGAGGCTATCAGCTGAACCAGGGAGGAGGTGTAGATTGAAAATAGGAGAGGTCCAAGAACAGAACCTTGCGGGACCCCAACAGAGAATGGAAGAGGAGAGGAGGAAGTAGAGATATTATATTTTTAATTGATGTTTGACCATAGCAGTGAGTGATGTGATTGTTGTTTGACTGTAGTAGGTAAAGATATAATTGATTGATTGATCGATTGATTCATAGTTTCATAGTTGGTAACATTGAATAAAGTCACCAGTCCATCTAGTTCAACTTGTGTAGGTATGTGTGTTTATGGCAATACAATTTTCCATATCCCTGTATAGTGTGTTCACTAAAATGCTCATCTATGAGTTTTTTTCTTTATTATTATCGATACTTCCTTCTGATACCATTGATTGTGGAAAAGAGTTCCACATCCTTACCGCTTTAACATTAAAGAATCTCCTACACAGTTTAGGGTTGAACTGCTTCTCCTCCAATTTAATTGAGTGACCGTATGTCTTCGTAAGCTCCCTGAAACTGAATAGTTTCCTCCCTATGCTAAAATCACTATTGAGGTAATTGTATATCACAAATTCACAATCATTTCTCCTCTCAAGCATCTCTTCTCCAGGGAGAATAAGTTTCATGTTTGTAGATGTTCCTTGTAACTGAGGTCCTCCAGTCCCCTTATTAGTTTTGTCGCCTATGAACTTTTTCCAGTTCCAGCACATATATTTTATGCATTTGATGTATTTATTGATTGACTGTTTGTTTGACTTTAGTAGTAAGTGATGTGATTGATGTTTGACTGTGGTAAAAACTGATATGAAAGACTTAAACTTTCTTGTAAAACAGGTAAAATATGGGCTCTATAAAAGTGACATATAAGGAATATGACAGTAAACCCATTGCATACCTAAAATTTACACCAGAAAAGTTATTACTAGTCACCTTAGTAATACATATTTTTTTTAAAATTATTTTAACTGTGTGTAGCACACAGACCCTTTTTTCCTACTTACCTTCACTCGCAGGTCAAAGGCACACCATGCCACATGCCCGTATCATCCTGGTATAAGAGGTTGAGCAGTGTTCTTGTAATTTTTGGGTCCTGCGGCGAGTTACCCCCTTCCACTGGTTCTCGTCCCTAAAGTGTAGGGAAAAGTCTATCTTTCCTGTTTTAGAAAGGCCAATCTCCAGACAGTGTCAACTCCAACAAACAGTTTATTTTTTCCTTTTGCTTGATAACAACAGGGGAAGTTGAAGAGAGAAAGAAGTTGGATAGGGGAGGTAGATTCAGGCATACAACACCTATCGTTACACTTTGCCACTCAAGCCTGAGTGGGCTTTACTCACCCGGATAGTCCCCTCTCACGGTTCTAGCAGCCAGAATGAAGCACGAACAGTTACTTTAATTTTGTCCCCTTCACGGACAAGTTCAAGAGATCCTCTGCCACAGAATCCTTTAATTCCTGAATTAGAACTTTGAAACCCCTGTAGATTATTAGAGACCATAGGTGCCAATGGGGCACACTACAGGAGCTATCTTGCAACTCACGAATCCTTCCCTCTGATAGGTAACCAGGCCTTACCGAGACCGTGATTTCCTTCACCGATCCATCGGACAGGTCCTCCCCCGGTTTCCTCTTTTTCAGAGTGGGCCACCCTCACCTGGGCTCCCTGGGACTCCAGTGGTTGGTTGTAGACCCAGTTGAAGGTACTGGGCCTACCTGGAACTCTGTAGCCTCGGGCTAAAGGTGCCCGAGACTCCTCGACCAGTTCACGCACCCCCCGGCCAGCAGGGCCAAAGGGCGTGACATCGCCACCAGGGGTCCTCCTTGGAATCCCCCCGGCACACCACACCAGATCATGGCGTCTGCCCTTTTATGTACCCTCTCCCGGCATGCACAGCAGGCAAAACCCACCCACCGAACGGTAGCCGAGAGAGGACACCCAATCACACCACAATGCCACCTGTGGTTCAACCCGAGACCTGAGCGACAGCGCCACCCACAGGTCAAGGGGAACCATACTCCAGGCAACACCACAGCAGAGCAGAGTCCAAACTATGGAATTTGATAACCTGAGCCAAACTATTGCTCAGGCTGCCCTTAAATTTAAGGCATAGCGACCCCATTTTTGGGGGTTCCGCTACACGTGTGTAGCGGGGTGTTCAATTTAGGGGAAGTGTCTGAGTGGTAATTAGGCTCAGACACACTGATTGTTAGGGTTAATGGACCATTTCTGTTCATGGGAGATAGTGTTGGTGTGCAGTTCCCTGTGGCCTACAGGTGGCGCTGTTGCCGTAGGCCAGAGTTGAACCACTGATACAAGGCTGTGCCTTTTTTGTCCCCTCTCGGCGGTAGTACGGCAGGGCGGGGAACCTGCTGTGCCTGTCGGGAGAGGGTATAAAAGGGACGGCCATCTTCCATTGGGGTTGTTGTTCGTTCGTCCACGCCTAGGCACCTTTAGCCTGGGTGTGTGTGGTTCGTCCGCGCCCAGGCGTCTTTGGCCTGGGCATGAGGAGGGTCGTTTCCGGGTGCCCTAGGCCCGGAGGTGGAGTTCCTGTTCCATCCCAGACACCTTCAGTCTGGGGTGAGGTACTATTTTGAAGGCCCGGGGCCCAGCAACCTTCGGCTGGGGTCCGCTAGTGATCGAGAGCTCCCAGGGTGCCGCCTTGCAATGGGACCCATATCTGAGATGAGGAGGCCAGGGAGGTAACCCTTTCCGAAGACCCAGCGCAGAGTCGTGGTGACAGTGAGGGCCTCTGGTAACTCTCCTGAGGGATGGTTTTCTCCTTGACATGGGCCAAATACTTTAAGAAGGTAGTTCTTCAGGTCAGTGGCACTGACCCTACTCGTTCAGGTCAGTGGCAGTGACCCTACTTGCTTCAAGTCAGTGGCAGTGACTTCATAGGGCAAGGCCCTATTCACCAGGTCAGTGGCAGTGACCCGTTCTCCAAGTCAGTGGCAGTGACTTTTATTCACCCGGTCTGTGGCAGAGACCAACCTCAAGGTCTGTTGCAGAGATCGTGCACCAAAACTGTTTGTGAAGCCTAAACAGACTGAAGAAATCATTTGAGTTTGTGCCTGGACCTCCTTCCACCTAAGCTGTCCTGTGTCTTGTTCCAACCTGTCTGCTGTTAAAGAGACTATTTGTTATCCGTGAGAAATAAATATAGAAGTTGGACTTTCAGTTGGTGTGGACAGTTACATTACTGGGGAAAAATAAAGACTTGCATCTATTCAAGGTAGAGGTGAGAATCATCCTCGGGAGGATTCAACTCCAGCCGCAGGCAGGCCCAAAAACGAACACCGCTCAACCTCCTCACACAGGAGGGTACGGGCTTGTGGTGCGGTGTGCCTCTCTCTGCCTGCGTCGAGGAGCCAGAAATTAAAGGCAGGTAAGGGGAGAGGTGGGTGCGCTACACGTGCAATAAACTTTATTTTACCTACTCTCTGGTTCAAGATCAATGTGGTGTTTTTTTGTTTTGTTTTTTGCCCAGTGTATTGCCTCAAACCATATTGGTAAAGTAAAGAAAGATACAACATTCCTGTTCTCCATACATAGGTGGTCCCTCTCCTATTCAGGTTTATTCGTTATCTAGCTCTGCACAACTGCTCAGGTTCTTCCCCCAAGACAGACCCTTAAGCCTCATACACACGATCGGATTTTCCGCAGACAAAGCGTAGGACTTTTGTCCGAAGGACGTTGGCCAGGAATTTGTCTTGCATACAAACGGCACACAATTGTCGGCCAACAAATACAAAACTACGTGGCTTTTCAGCTCTTTAGCGCCACCTTTTGGGCACCTTCTGGTAATGTTGTGTTTGGTGAGCATTGATTCCGAGCATGCATGTTTGTACTTTGGACTTTTTTCCGAAGGACTTGTGTACACACGCTCGGATAATCCGACAACACACAATTTGTTGGCAGACAATTTTAAAGCATGCTATCCAACATTTGTTGGTGGAAAATCCGACAACAATCATCTGATGGAGCATACAAACGGTCGGATTTTCCGACAACAGCCCGCCATCACACAATTCCCGTTGGATAATCCGATCGTGTGTACGAGGCTTAAGTCTCCATTGAGACTTCCAGGAAATCACAATCATATTGATATTTTTAGTCTTTCATGACATTAAAATTTACATGCATCCATTTATTACATATAGTATTTATTATTTGGTATAGTACTATGTGGAATAAATTAGTCATTTTCATTTTCTGTAGGTCACATGACTCTTCAATGAATCCTAATATCCAAATCATTTACAGAAGGGGTACATTCTCCGATATATAACCAAAATATTCATCAGCAGTCATGTGAGTGGAAGTAAAACATTAACATATTTTCTTTTCACATGTTTATATTTTGTCACTTCAGAGGCCATATTGTTTCTGAAATTCAGGACACTATTTGGACCACACTGAGTCATCATGGATGGGTTCCACACACAAGTAATGGATTATTTCTGCAAATGACAAAAGAATGCATTTCCTACGTCCAGCAAGTCAAATGGATAAGATGAGCCAGCAGCAGTTTAAATATAGTTCTACATTGGCAAGAAATCCTTGGACTAACTATTGCAAGTTGTCAAAATCTTTATTCATGAGCTCACAGAAGATAGCCGGGAAAGCTGCTAACATTGAGATTTCAGTTGTGTGCACAGGAATTTACACAGAAACTTGATTTTGGACAACATAAAAAAGTCATATAACATTATTAATATTTAATATTTTTACATGTTGTCCATTTGTAGACCTTTACAAAATTCAACACATGAAAGGTCATCAAGGGCCCCACTGCACAATCCCCAGGTGCTGAGCTGGCTCATTGCACTCTGGCAAATCAGTCAGAAAAGGAAATGAATCGCCACGCTCCAGGCTGCAGAATCCTTTCTTTTTTATTATATAGCAGTAGGGGTCACCACTGACACGCTGGGTGCTGAAAATTCACTTTTTTTCCATTTTTTTTTCAGTACAAAAACATAGGCAATAATTTATTAAAGCAGTGCAAAAAGTCTTGTATATCTTTAAATGTAAAAATGTTATAGATAGGCAAATTAGTCAAAGATATATTGTCACACTGACAATGCTAAACCTGGCCTGAATATCTAGGTTTCAAAAATCTCCAGTCACAAACGCGACTTTGCGAGGCGACTTGGACACAACTTGAGCGTGAACCACAGCGTGACTTGGAGCAACTTGAAGTTACCTCCAGGACAGGGGACTTTTCCAGTGGCCAATCAAAGAGTAATCAGCTCTGTGGGAGGGAGGGGTTTGCCTGAGAAACCAATTTTCTCTTCCTGGAAAGTTGCTTCAGTTAAGACAGTGATCCGACTTTGGAGGCAACTTCCATTGAAATTAATGGGTACAATTTGCCTACAAGTTGCCTTGAAGTAGTACAGGAACCTTTTCTGAAGTCGGAGCGACATCAGTAGTGTACATTAAGACGGCTCTCATTCACTTCCATTGATTTTCTCATGTCCCACGACTTGGGGAGACGTAGTCGGATCCCAAGTCGCCCCTGTGTGAACCGGCTCTAAGGAAGCATAACATAAAACACAGAGCTTTAAAGTTGTAATTCTAAAGTCTAAATGTTTTCTTTTTTTTAACATAATGCATTCTTTGCATTAAAGTGATATTAAAGTATTGTTTGATATTTTTATAGAAGAAAAAAAAAAAATGTCATAATTACCTGTGTAGCGGGTATGTACTTTCCCGGGTGTAATTCAAACTGGCAGAGACACCAGCGATGTGCAGTTCCTTGCGGTCCAGCGGGTGGCGCTGTCGCCTTGGGCTGGGGTTGAACCATTGCTGTGTGCTGTGCCTCCTTTTTGTCCTCCCTCGGCAGCGGTATGGTGGGGCGGGGAACCTGCCGAGCTTGCTGGGAGAGGGTATAAAGGGGCCGGCCATCTTTGTAACGGGGTCGAGTCCCAGGCACCTTCAGCCTGAGGGCGGTGGTTCGTGTGGGTCCTCTAGGCAGGCTAGGCCTAGAGGACGTCCGGAGGTCGTGTTCCATCTCAGGCACCTTTAGCCTGGGGTGAGGTACTCGGATGGAGGTCTGGAGCTCAGTGCCCAACACTGGGTTCCGCGAGGGAAGGAGGTCCTAGGGAACCCAGGGATTGGGAACCAGAAGGCGTAATGGACCGGGGGGAGCTCATCACTTGAAGACCGGGTGCAGCAGATTGCCAGTGACAGGTGAGCCTCCCATCGGAGACCGCCTGGAAGGAAAATCCCCCCTCGCTAGGAGACCTCAGCCCACTTTCAGGAAGGAAAGTGGAGAGTTCATTGTGTCTGGGCCTACTCGCATCCACACCTCCTTGTTTGTTCTGTTCTTTAAGGGAGTCTAACTGATTGTGCTGTTCACTCGAGAAGAATAAAGGAGTGTTGGACTTTAATGGTGTGGGGCTCTTTTCTGGTGGACATTGTTCAAGGTAACTCCAGGTGCACAACACTGACCCGAAGGTAGAGAAGGAACTTTGCTTACACCGCACGGACACATGTGGTGAAGGCTTGGCGTAGTGACCCCGCTCTCTCCCCTCTAAGATACCCCTAGACAAGAAGAGAAACGAGCTGATGCAAGGAGGGGAGTGAGGAGGCCGCTACACCTGCTTTGTGCAGTTGGTTTTGCACAGAGCAGCCCGGATCCTCCTCTTCTTGGGTCCCTCTTTGACTCTCCTGGCCTCTCCCTCCTGTCGAGTGCCCCCACAGCAAGCAGTGTCCATTTAGACTCGGAGCCCTGATTCGGCCCGCCCCCTCTCTCCCCTGATTGGCTAGCCGACTTTGATTGACAGCAGCGGGAGCCAATGGCGCCGCTGCTGTGTCTCAGCCAATCAGGAGGAGAGTCCCGGATGGCCAAGGAACTCGTCGACATCTCTGGAGAGAGATGGGGCTCAGGTAAGTATTAGGGGGTGCTAGGGGGGTTGCTACACACGGAAGGTTTTTTATCTTAATGCATAAAAACAAAGACAAAGCCAGTCACACAGAATTTTCCACATCACTCTAGAGTCAGAAAACAGTCTTTGCATCTTTGTTTTTGTGTTTTTATTAGGGGTATTGAATTTGGATGGGGATGGGGTATTATGGGATGCCCACTTGACTTTAGCAGAACTTTCCAGGGACAACTTCTTCTGTACAGTCTATTTACACACTCCCCAGCTCCTCCAGCACAACACTTGCTTGAAGCACTACAACTCCCAGGACCAGCTGGCACACTGTTATTTGATCTGACAATAGAGCCAAGTCAGATTGGTAGCAAATGCCCTTTACAGGCAGGGACCGCAGGCCCCTTTGGTAGTGTAGAAAAGTGCTAGTGCCCAGCTGTCCTCCTGTGGCTACTAATCCCAGCACCATCTCTTCAGGCACTGCCAGCCCACCTGGCTGCAGCTGCCCCTTTCTCTAGCCCTCTTGGCTAAGGTTCCACAAGATTGACCACGCCAAATATTGGATTTCTCTTCTGTTCATTTACTTTCCATTTTGTTAATTGATAAACAATAAATAAACTATTAACACTTCTATTTCTGAAAGCATCCTAATTTATAGCATTTTCTCACACCTACTGTGTGTATATACTCATCATATATCACTTTAAGTACAATGTGACTATTCAAATATAATTTGGAATGATATGCTGTTTGTGTTGTTGAAAGTTCCTGATATCTGTTTGGCAATCATATAAGAGACAAAAGTAGGTATACAAAAATAATTCAGCTTGGCACAAAGCACGGAGAATAGCAGTGTACCGTGAACACAGACTCTGCAGGAGTCACCCATTCTTTTCCTGGGATCCACCCATAACACACACTTCTCGGAACACAGCAGATGGGAAGCAAGACATCTTTTTACAGCCTAATGTGTCAGATGAGGGCAGTGTGTGTTGTATGCCATGTCCCTGTTTGCACAGGAGTGGAATTATTGTTTAGTGATAATGGAAGCACGAGTCTGTTCAGCATAAAATCTCTTGGTTTAGGAGTTCAGACAAGCGGGATTCCTGAATTGTATAATTATCTGCAGAAAGGATAAATCTGAATGCATTTGGGGGACTAAAAAAATGGCAAACCAATTTACTAAATCAATTACCGTATATACTCGAGTATAAGCCGAGTTTTTAAACACAATTTTTTGTGCTGAAAATGCCCCCCTCGGCTTATACTCGAGTCACCTTTTTGCGCCTGATCTCCCGGAATTTGGTGAGCCGTTACCGGCCGGCCGTAGGTTCCCTGGACCCCAAACTTGGCACACATATAGCCCCTTCCTCTACAAGTGTGCAAAGTTTCTTGTCCGGGAGACCTACGGCCGGGAAGCACCGATTTTTCAAAACCGGGCATTCCTTCCATAGACTCCCATGTTAAACGGTCATTTCTCTGGTGAATTTGGGGACCCAGTACTGGCCGGTCGTAGGTCCTCTGGACCCCAAACTTAGCACACATATAAAAATTATATAATACTGCGCCCACCCAAAAATATTGTAACAACAGCAGCCAAACACCAAAATCAGACAAAATTAATTAAGTGTAAATATATAATAAGTGTGGCGCTAATAAGAATTTAGGATACAAGTGGAGTGTTTTTTATGGATGTTCATACTGTGTGAACTTTTTATGGATACATTTTTTTAATAAATCTTTTTTGGATTTACACCATGTGGAGCAATTTTTTGTTTTCGTTATGATTGGATAAGGTAGCTGCTACCCGCTAATCCGGATTTTTCCTGGTTGGAGTGCCACTGATCCTGGGAGGAGGTGTTCCATAGATCTTGGTCGTCTCTACAAAGCCTTGCTGTCTGATCCGTCCACGATGTGGACAAAGTCTTGAAGATCCACCGCCGTACGGTGTGTTGGATCCATCCCAGCTGGTAAGAGTACCTTATCTCTCCCCCATTGACCCAAGGTGAAGGCACTCCCGGGTGTTACCACGTATATCCACATTGAACATCTATATCTACGCATTCTATTTCAATCCCACATTGGACTTTGGTCTTTTTGGAACTTTGTCTATTGCTAGACAACTACAGGGACACACACTCATCTGTGATGTCTGATAGAAATATAATTTAATCTCACTGGTTTAGGATTATCACTTCATTGCCATTTATGTTCAACAACACAATATTTGCACTATATTTTTTGATGCACACTAATATGTTGGTTAAACACTTGTAATCACAGAAGGATTACAGACACTCATTTATGTTATATATGTATTTCTATATTTTTTCACTAATTTTGAAATATATACCATTATGGGTCTTTGAAAAAATTCGAATATTTTTCACACCCTACCATATTTAGGACTTTTATCCTAAATTCTCATTAGCGCCACACTTATTATATATTAGCACACATATAGCCCCACTCTTCCTCTACAAGTTTGCAAAGTTTCTTGTCCGGGGGACTTACGGCCGGGGAGCACCGATTTTTCAAAGCTGGGCACCCCTTCCATAGACTCCCATGTTAAACGTCAGTCTAGTCATGGACACAGTGAGGCATGGACACAGTGAGGCATGGACACAGTGAGGCATGGACACAGTGAGGCATGGACACAATGAGGCAGGGACACAATGAGGCAAAATGAGGCACACCCTAGGCTTATACTCGAGTCAATAAGCTTTTCCAGTTTTTGTGGTAAAATTAGGTGCCTCAGCTTATATTCGGGTCGGCTTATACTCGAGTATATACAGTATTTCTTTTTCAAAGGTTCTTGTATCCATCTTCTTATTTACTGTATATGAGCAAATCTCTTTTATAAAGTGCAGGGAATCTGCTCTCTGGGGCTGAATTTTTTTCTTCACTGGATGAATGCAGGTCACTACAAGGACACATAGGAAACAATTGTTTTCTATGGGACCACACACCACAATGCTCATATGAAGTGCAATTTGGTACAGTATGGATAAATAAAACAATTCTGCATTTTTAAGCAGTTCACTGGATGACGCCACACTGCAGCACACTGGATGGCACCACATTGCAGCACACTGGATGGCACCATACTGCAACACACTGGATGACACCACACTGGATGCACATTGCACACTGCAACACACTGTATGGCACCACACTGCAGCCACACTGGGTGTCACCACACTGCAGCCACACTGGATGGCACCACACTGCAGCCACACTGGGTGTCACCACACTGCAACACACTGGATGGCACCACATTGCAGCACACTGGATGGCACCACACTGCAACACACTGGATGACACCACACTGGATGCACATTGCACACTGCAACACACTGTATGGCACCACACTGCAGCCACACTGGGTGTCACCACACTGCAGCCATACTGGATAGCACCACACTGCAGCCACACTGGATAGCACCACACTGCAGCACACTGGATGGCACCACACTGGATGCACAATGCACCACCCCCTGCCAGACCTCACACTGATAGCTGGCAGCAGGCCAGTGAACATAAAATTAGTCTTGTAAATTCAGTATAGTATCTTTCACACAGGCTACCAGGGGAAAGTAAAAAGAGGCAGTTGTGCCACGGTTTTACTGCCACATCCAAAACCTAACATAAAGGCAGAGCGGCTGCATGCTCACATGCTTTGCATCACACCTCTGGCAAATTTACCATTGTTTGTCAACTTGACAGGTGGCACCGCCTGTCACAGTTGGCTATTCAAGCCAATAGAGCTGTGCTACCACTGCAAGCCAAATGTTTGAGGGGTATTAGTTTCATTGGAAATCACTGTTTGGCAACAAGAAACGGCAAAAAAAATAATAACCAGCCATTCAGGAGGGGGCAAAATCGCCTCTGGAACACCTGGAATCCACTTCTTAGACACCCTCTAAAAAGTTATTCACCACAGATCGCTATTCAGAGACTGCCGCAGTGTGAACTTAACCTCGCTGAAGGTGCAGAAGAGAATTCTGACACGGCCCAATAAAAGCAATTATTGCAACAGTTTCAAACATTGCTTGGTAAAACAGGGTCATGTAGGCGTGTGGTAGCAAGACTATGTGATCATCTGCAGAAATCATTACTGCTCAGAGATTCCCTTACTTTTTGGAAAATTGATAATAAGATTGTTCCTTTGATAACAAAGCTAACACATCAGGCCAGTGATCCTGTTACCTACTGATCTCTAATTGTTTGACCCATCCACCCTCTTACTGGGCATCCTCTCTTTCTGCCTCAGTCTCTGTCACTGCTATTCCCACCCCTCCACAGTTCTGCCCCCTATGGGACAAAGTACATGTTACAAGCAACGGCAAGAGGAATGCAAAGGCCAACAAATTCCCCTTTTCTCTGTATTCTGCTTGCTGTTGCTTGTCTCAGGAAAGTCCTTGTAGGCAGGTGTAGTTTGTCCTCCATTCTGTAGGTGGCACTGTGTGCTGTGTCGGCTGTACAGATAGAGTGGAGGCTGGAAGGAAAATTATTCCTTGCAGACTTCATAGGTGTTCCAATTGGACACTGCAATACTGAGTGACTTTGGTGACCCTCATTAGTATGGGCAATGCTAATAAACATCAGTGCACTGCTGGATTTGGAGCGCAGTGGCTAGTGTAGGGAGAGAAACCCTGATTGTCAGGGACAGTGACCTAGCCTTAGGCTGCTTTCACACTGCTCCAAAAATGTGGTAAAAATGCATATGTGTTTTTGACATGGTTTTGATGTGTTTCCGGTGAATTTTATGGGTACCTGTGAAACTTGGACACATGACTTGAAAAAAGTACCAAAAACACAACTGTGAATGCATTTCTGATGCGTTTTTTAAATGTATTTTTTATTTATTTAAATGAGGAGGTGCATTTTCGGTGCGTTTTTTTAACATGCACCAAAAATGCAGCAAGTAGGACTTTCAAAAATGCAACTGACTGGCGTGAAGAGTTCAATAGAATTAAGGGATGCATTTTTCAAGCATTTTTCTTCTGCTTTTGTTAACTAAAAAACTGATCAGTGTGAAAGGGTTCTTTGGAAAAGGCTATTAAATTATTTGATTATAGTGTAGCGGGGTCTTTAAATTTAGTTGAGGTACACCTGGGTGGTAGTATGACCCAGGTGTGTAATTGTGAGAGGTTTTGGACCCCTTTGTATTCGTGGAGGATTGGGTGGTGTATTATTCTCCTTGGCCTGTGGGTGGCGGTGTACCCGCAGGCTCGAGGTAGAATCACTACCGCAGTGCTGCCCTTTTTGTCCCTTTCCGGAGACGGTACGGCGAGGGCGGGGAACCTGCCGTGGTGTCGATGGGAGGGGATAAAAGGGGGAGACGCCCTTGCCACGAGGTCTTGGAGGATCTTCTCTTCACGCACCCAGGCACCTTAGGCCTGGGTGCTGGCGGTTTGGAGTTCTGGCCCAGGCGCCCTAGGCCTGGCCGGAATGGAGTTGGAGTCCATCCCAGGCACCTTCAGCCTGGGGTAAGGTACTAGATCGTAGGCCTGGGGCCCAGTAACTTCGACTGGGTCCCGCAAGGGCAAAGTGATCCGAGGGTCCCCGAGGTGGACGGGACCCACATCTGAGGTGAGGAGGCTGGGGAGGTCACCCGTCCGGAGATTCCGGAGCAGCATCAACCCGGTGACGGATGGGCCTTCGGTAACTCCCTTAGAGGGACATCTTCCCCTGATAGGGGCCACAGCGCAGCGAAGGTACTCCTAAATACGTTCTCTTGAGTTGCTGGTAGAGACTCACAAGTTCTATGTTCTGTGCTAATCAAGGCTACGATAACCGCTGGTGAAATCACAGTGGTTTAGATTGAAATTAGGATAGTGCCTCGACCTGCTCATCCCACCGTATCAGGCTGTTAAGAAAATGTTCCAACCAGTTGGCTACAGAAGTACTGTTTATTGTGGAGCTTACAATAAAGCAAGAGTTGGACTGTGATCGGTGTGTGGTTAATGGGAGCAAGGGAGGGTACCAGCATAGCAGGACTGAGTTTCATAACTAAAGCACATTGGCCCGAGGAAGATACTGATACTGGCCTTCACCTCACCCACAGCCATGGGGAGGACATGGGCCGTAGCGCATCTCACCCTGTCGTGTGACATACCCCTAGAAAAAGGAGATGGGGTGAGGCCGCTACAATAGAAAAAAAAGTATTACTGTGGTTTGATAGAGGCTGCCTCTTAATGGATGCCACTACCGTCAGCTCTTTTCCTCTGATGATGCAACTGAGAAGGGTATTTGTCTCTGTATGACCACTTTTTGATGCAGTAATACCTCTTCACGGGCAGTATAGAACTGACAGCGAGGCTGGGGGCAGGCCAAGCTTCAATATGGTGCATTCACTGTTTAAAGCAGACTTCAGGCCGAAATATGACATTTAAGATAGAAATACCCCTAGAATACTCATGCCTCGTGCAATGTAACAAAGGTATGCTGTAAACTATGCCCAGTTTTCTTTTTTGTGCAGCATTTTTTTCTTACTTTGTGAAGTTTCTGCACAGAGTGGCCATCTCTAGTGTGGGCATCTGAAGCCACAGGGTCCTTCTTCCTGGATTCTGTGCATGCTGGCTACCCAGCATGCACCTGCTGATCTCGCACATGTGCAGTGCGGTGCAATCTTTGTCAGCTTGCCATGCCAAGCTGACAAAGATTTTTCATAGACGCCAATGTTAAATGTTACTGGAGCCGTGCCATGCTAAGCTGACCAAGAATTTCCATAGACGCCAATGTTAAATGTTACGGGAGCAGTGCCATGCCTAACCAAGATCTCCCAGGAGCCAATGCAAAACCGTAAATGACATACCGCGCCGCTGCGGCTGAAGGAGGAAGTGAAATAAGATATAGGCATAAATCAGTTAAGTGAACAGAAAAAAAAATAATACATTGCCAATTAATTTTAAGGATGCACATTAGTACTGCATGGTGTAGGGGTGGATCCGGGGGGGGGGGACAATGGGGCAATTGCTCCCCCCGAGAAAATAGTGAGCGGGTGAGCCGGCGGGTGGCTGAGCAGGCTGGCGGGTGAGAGAGCATTCAGACAGGCTGAGCGAGCAGGCATGTGTTCTGTCAGGAAGCCGCTACTCATCTGAATATGCAACTGAAGTGACGTTGCGTCGCGCCCATCTTGGTACACCCACACTTGTCCGCAATAAGCCTAGAGTTAGAAGTCGGGAAGCGGACATCTTTATACACCCACCAGAGTCTTGCTTTTCACAGTTATTTTTAACAGTAAACTCAACTTATATTTCACTACATAAGCTGAGTTTACTGTTAAAAATAACTGTGAAAAGCAAGCGTAGCACTACCCCCGTAGGAGCTGCTGTTTATTTGTTTTGGGTCTACGTCCTGCCTATCAACCCCTGGAAGTGGCTCTAACCCTCCCTTAGCACAACTGATATGAATAAGGATTATGAGACCTATTGAGTATTAGGAGACACAATCCTGCATACATCACACAATAAACTGTAAATATTATGGGATTTTAGGCAGGATGCCTGGACATACCAAAAATACACACACCAAAGATTTTTATAAAATTTTGTTTATTTAAATGAATAACAACCTATATATATAATTATTATATATTATATATTTTTTTTTATTTTTTTTTGGATAAAATTTGGCCGCGGCTTATTACTATTGGTTTAATTTTAAATATCATCAAAAACTGTATCAATAAATAAATCAAATTACATATAAGAAATAAAACCCAGCTCAGCCACTACGACTCGAGCTGAAAAGAATCAGCCTTTTAAAACTTTCCCAAACAACAACATGTCCCTTTTTGCAATAATAAACAAAAAGGACCATACCACATAGTATAGCCGCGACAAGGGAAGGGGGGGTGGGAAGTTCCGCTGTAGATCCTCTTCAGAACGACTGGCCCCGGACCTCCTAGCCCAGCTCTTTAAATAGGGACCCCAAAGGCTTCCAGAATGTTCTATGGGGTCAGCTGACCCCAATTGACCAATCCTGCTCCCAGGGGGTCCTGAATTCTTTCCCCAGTAACTGGCCAGCTGACCCAATCCCTGTCTTTCCCGCCTGAATACCCTAACTAACCTATCCTAGGCTCAGGAATCTTTCCCCAGCAACAGTTTACCTGACCTATCCTAAGGCTTCCCGCTTAATTTCAAGTGAGGGAAACCTTGAAACTGCTCCTGCCAAGAATCCCATAAGGAAAAGGGGAGCCTTGAAACAGTCTTATCCCCTTTTCCTCACATGGGATTTTAGGCAGGATGCCTGGACATACCAAAAATACACACACCAAAGATTTTTATAAAATTTTGTTTATTTAAATGAATAACAACCTATATATATAATTATTATATATTATATATATATATTTTTTTTTTTTTTTTTTTTTTGGATAAAATTTGGCCGCGGCTTATTACTATTGGTTTAATTTTAAATATCATCAAAAACTGTATCAATAAATAAATCAAATTACATATAAGAAATAAAACCCAGCTCAGCCACTACGACTCGAGCTGAAAAGAATCAGCCTTTTAAAACTTTCCCAAAAGACAGGACGGGTTGTTACAACCCCGACTGTCACCAAAACCCCAGCACGCGGCCCTCTCTATGCAGGATTGGAAAGAAACATTCAGTATGTCCAGGCCAATGTCAGAAAGATGAACCCCATCAGCCCTATATAGGCCCGAAATACCGCCCTCCAGGTCTACATGGCGGAAAGAGAAACCCAAGTCCGGGGCCATGAATTTCTCAACCGCCTTATTAATTCTTTTCCTAACCTTTTCAAAAGGTTTAAAAACCCCAGACTCTAACCATCTTAATCTAGGGATGATTTCAGAAAAAACAATCACCATGTTCGGATAGGATTGTTTTAAAATTTGGATCGTATCTTTTATACTAAAAATAAGATCCAATGTTCTCATCTGACCCACATCATTCCCTCCCAAATGTAAAATCAAAATATCAGGTTCTGGCCAGTAAGATAATAAAGAACTGAACTCGAATAACAACTCCTCCCAAAGCATGCCCCTCCTACCGAACCATAAGACTTGAAACTTGGACGGATCCATGTCTAAATTCGCAGTATACTGACGAGCATTAGCCCGCTGATGCGCCCAATACACGAAAGAGTGTCCAATAATCCAGACCACTCCAGGCACACCTAAAATAATCAAACAACAAGATTAGGACGTACATATAATTGAAAAGACTTAGATTTCCATCTACCCAAATTCTTAATACGACTATCAACAAAACCCAACCTAGCAGCTTCTGTGGCAGCTCCAATTCTAAAAGAGTGCGAAGAAATCTTAACGTTTGCCATATTCAAAAGTTTACAACATCTAGATAATATTGCATTAAATTGAAATTTAGTAAGAGGGGAAGAATCCCTATGAATAAAAAGCACTCCATCCGTAGGAGGACGAAGTCTCAAATAAGCTGACAATCTGGCTACCGGGCAAATTAAAGACCCCGGGGAAGACAATAAATGTACCCAATTGCCTTTACCTAACCTGTCAGTTTTGCTAGTGCGAATAAATATTTTTAAACTAGAAACATTTAAGATAACGTGTTTGAATAACAAACCAGACGGATTTCCTTTGCTAGCTGACACTATTTCAGAAACTCGGAGTGCTGCAAAAAAGGCCATAGTAAAAACTGCATTAAAAAGAGTAGCCTCAAAAGGAGAAGAACATACAGAAGCAGTAATCGAGCAGAGAGATTCCAATAACCCAGGGGTAATAGGACATCTATTGTCAGTGACGCAATGAGACTTCTTATAACCTTTAAGTGCTTGTTGTACTGAAAAATATGATAAACAGGAGGTTAAGTGATTTAATTTTTGAAAAAAGGATATTCCGGACAAAGTCTTATAAACATAAGACCAAGAGTAGTCTTTAGTCAACAGAGATTCCAAAAAAGACAAAACCGACGTTTCGGAGATGTCCGAAAATTTCGCCCCTTTGGAATCCAAAAATTGCAACCATAGCAACCACGAGGACCTGTAACTAGACCAAGAAGTGGTAGCCAACGAATTTTTAATATTTTGTGAAATTAAACGATATCCCATAACCGAGCTGGGCAAGGGATCCCGACACGGTCCGCTGTGGGTAACAGGGAGAAAAATCGCTCCATCTGTAAACGAGAGAGGGCGTCAGCTGTCTCATTTACCTTACCTGGAATGTATTTAGCTTTAATCCAGATGTTGTGACACAGGCATTTAAAAACTAAATAACGTAGTAGAGCTATTACAGGAGGGGATTTGGAAGTCAGGCAATTGATTGCAAACAAAACACCCCTATTATCAGTACTAAAAAGGATTCGTTTGTTTGCAAACATATCACCCCATATCTCCAGGGAAACTGCTATTGGGAAAAGTTCTAGAAGCACAATATTTTTGCACAAACCTCTACTTACCCAACTTCGAGGCCAAATATCCGCACACCACTGATTTCCCCAGATAGCTGCAAAACCCACTGATCCAGCCGAATCCGTGGACAAGCAGAAATCACTGTCTATGACGAAATCCTCCTGCCAGAAAGCCTTTCCATTAAAATGTATTAAAAAATTATACCAAACCAATAAATCTTCCTTTAATTCCACCGTCAACCTAATATGAGCGTGCGGGTTCTTGATTCCTGACGTTGCTAAATATAAACGGCGAGAAAAAATCCTACCTATAGGTAATATGCGTGTAGCAAAAGCTAAGAGTCCCATCAAGGACTGTAATTCTTTTAAGAGTATCTTCTTCTTTTTAATAAAAGACAGAAGTAGATTCTTCAACTTCTCAATCTTCTCCACTGGCAACCGAAATTCTCTTTCAACGGTATCAATAGTGATACCCAAAAATTCAATGCATGTAGTAGGTAAAACCGTTTTCTCATGCGCCAATGGAACGCCAAAATCTTCGCATGTTACCATGAAATTGTGCAATAATGACATGCAATGACAAGAATCCGCAGGACCCATGAACAAAAAATCATCCAGATAGTGTATCATGAAAGGGGATCCGGACTTATATGATACCACCCATTCCAAAAATGAAGAAAACTCCTCAAAATAAGAGCAGGACAGGGAACATCCCATCGGAAGACACCGATCGAAATAAAATTTCCCTTGAAATTGAAAACCTAAAGAATTAAAACAGCTAGGGTGAATTGGAAGTAAACGAAAAGCGGCTTTAATATCAGCCTTTGCTAACAAAGCTGATCCCCCCAGCTCCCTAATTTTCTGAATGGCCTGCTCAAAAGATGCATAGGAAACAGAAGACATCTCATCATCTATCTGATCGTTTAAGGAAGACCCAGCTGGAAAAGACAGATGATGGATTAAACGATAAGAATTTGGTTCTTTCTTAGGTACTATACCTAATGGGGACACACGAAAATTAGTAAAAGGAGGCGTATTAAAAGGGCCAGATATTCTGCCCAAAACAAGTTCTGCAGTTAATTTTTGTTCCACTATCACTGGAAAATCAGAAACAGATTTCAGATTATCCACCATAGCACAACCCGTTCCCTGAAATTGAGGAATTAAAAAACCTTCTCTAAAACCTCTAATGAGCAGCTCCGCCTTCTGACGATTTGGGTACCGCTTGAGCCATGGCAGGATGTTTTCCACTATCACCGGAGTTGTTGCTTTTAAGAAAAAATTCCCTCTGTGGCTGCTGCTGATTGGCAGCTGACATTTTACGAAAACATTTAGCCACAGGATGCGAACCTCCACAGAAAGCACACTCATGCTTATATCTGCATGTAGCAGGCCATCTACATTGGCTGTCATTAAAAGAAAAACATATGCCTTTCTTGTAAGAAACTGTGGACGAGGGAGTAGTATTACTAGTGGTTAGCCTAGGTAAAGATGACTTCTGAGGAAGAAAAAGGTTCAGCCACAAACCCACATCCTTTGAACCCCACTGTAAACCAGTGTAAATAGACATCTTGTGGCGGAAAGCCTCATCATATGTATACCAGGAAAAGCCTGAAAAACATCTATAGGCTTCCTGTATGATGTCAATGTGTTGAAACAGACCCGGACTTTTATCCGGAAACCGTTCACACAAAACACTAGCATAAATGCAAAAACCTTGTAACCAGTTATTAAAAGATTTATAGGGGGTACTTTTCCGTCTATCGTCATCTACTTTGTCACCCTTTTCTGATTTTAAAAAGGGGTCTTTTAGAGATGGTAACAGTGATAAAATATCTATAAAATCCCCATTCCAGATTTTATCTTTTACGGATGATGATAAATGAAAACCAAGAGGTGACAGGAAACAAGGCATTGATTCTTTAACCAGGCTATCAGTTGCAGCCATAGGAATGCTAGGTGAGGAAGCTGGCGTAACCATAGAGACCGGATCTGCAGCATGCATACCCTCTGGAGCAGACCCTGAAATCTTATCAGCAGACCAGACCAAGGCCGCAGGTTCCTGTGACAACAAACCAGTAGGATTGGAAAGAGCCTGAACATGAATGTGAGATTGAGGCAATAAAATGTTCTTTTTAAAATCATCCATGAATGCAGCTAAAACATTTGAAAAACGATCAATAATATTCACATTGTTAATCTCACCTGAGGACTCACCCATACCCGCTGACATTGGCACCTGAGCTGCACAAAGCACTGGAATAGAACCAGCTGCTCCTGCATTGCGATGATCCGTTACTGCTGTGGTGTTCCCTTCCGCAGTAAAACCGCCTCTATGGCCGGCTGCTTCAAATCGAGAGGACGCCGCTCGTTGCTGTGGAGACGATGAACGCTCTAGGGGGCGTATCGCAGCGTTCGCTCCTGCCGACGCTCCACCCCTTTCTTCAGAATGGGCGAGACGTTTCTTCTGACGTTGCGCTGGCTCCGCCTTTCGTTGTACGTCTCTCCGATTAGGGGGCGGGCTGAATCTCCTCTTCGCAGTGCGCTTCCTCTTGCTTGGCAGTTCCTCCTCCCCGTCCAACGACGCTGACGCCTCTGGGACCCGACCTGGAAACGGAAGCTCCGCTCCAGTCTCCGCCTCTTCTTCTTCCGCTCTGATGGCGTCCAGATCCACCTCAGGATGCTCCACGATCTCCTCCGCAAATTCTTCGGCTTCTTGACCCGAAGGTAAGACCAAACACCGCCGGATCCAGTCTTCTCCCTCCGCTTCGACCCGCTCCAGAAGCTGTCGAATGAGGGTCTTCATGCCGCCGAAGAGGATCTAACAGCGGATGTATTAAATAGCTCCCTGCCCAGTATTATAGCTCAAGTTCCGCTGTAGATCCTCTTCAGAACGACTGGCCCCGGACCTCCTAGCCCAGCTCTTTAAATAGGGACCCCAAAGGCTTCCAGAATGTTCTATGGGGTCAGCTGACCCCAATTGACCAATCCTGCTCCCAGGGGGTCCTGAATTCTTTCCCCAGTAACTGGCCAGCTGACCCAATCCCTGTCTTTCCCGCCTGAATACCCTAACTAACCTATCCTAGGCTCAGGAATCTTTCCCCAGCAACAGTTTACCTGACCTATCCTAAGGCTTCCCGCTTAATTTCAAGTGAGGGAAACCTTGAAACTGCTCCTGCCAAGAATCCCATAAGGAAAAGGGGAGCCTTGAAACAGTCTTATCCCCTTTTCCTCACATTACCTTTGCTGGTCACTAGTGACAAAGATACTTCACACAGATTATTTACTTAACCAAAGGTATCTTTACTAAGTGTAAAATAAAAAGGTAAAGAAACACATTAATACACACAGTTGACTCTGCATGCGCATTACAGAGTCAATAAATCAAAGTAAGATTGGTATCACTGATGTTAAATGATAACAAAAGAAACAACAGCTATGTATATTTATATATATCTGCACAGCTAACTGATTGCTCGTGAGCTATACCTTGCTTGTGTTCAGTCACCATACCAGACAGGCAAGGCCTATCTGAGTCCCGCTCAATGTTCCTTCCTCAAATGGAGTCTTCGCTAGCCACCGTTGGTGCACAAGTTAATTTGTAATCAACAGGGTTTTTAACGAGATATTGTAGTCATCCGCAATATTCCTGAGTACTCGTGTACCTGCCACCCACTACTGGCGAATGCGCCAATCTCTAATCACACAGTCTCCCGTAAAATACACTAGGCCGCAATCTATAACGCGATAGGTGGAGTGTGGCTGGCACCAGGGCCGATCCTAGGGTCACAGACGCCTGGGTGCAGAAATATTTCTGGCGCCCCCACGTGGGCGTGGTCATCCTACAAACTCCTCCCCTTTACACGTTTCTATGGCAACGATTCAAACACAGAGATGCTCCCCTAAGAAGTCGTCGTTACCCTAGGATCCTCCCATGATCTTTTAACAATAAAGAAAATACAGGAAGAGCGTACACTAATGAGTAGTGATGAGCCGAACACCCCCGGGTTCGGTTCGCACCAGAACCCGCGAACGGACCGAAAGTTCGTACGAACATTAGAACCCTATTAAATACAATGGATGCGAACGTTCGAATTCTAAAGTGCTAATTATAACAACTATTATGCATGTTATTGTCCTAAAAAGGGTTTGGGAACCCGGGTTCTGCACCAGGGGACATGTATCAATGCAAAAAGAAGTTTTAAAAACGGTCGTTTTTCGGGAGCAGTCATTTTAATGATGCATAAAGTGAAAAAAAAAAAGTCAAATATTCCTTTAAATATCGTACCTGGGGGGTGTCTAAAGTATGCCTGTGAAGTGCCGCGTGTTTCCCGTGTTTAGAACTGTCCCTGCACAAAATGACACTTCTAAAGGAAAAAAAAGCCATTTAAAACTGCTTGCGGCTTTAATGTAATGTCTGGTCCCGGTAATATGGATGAAAATCTTTAAGAAAAATGGCATAGCTACCCCATGACCCCCCCCCCCCTACCCCAGACCATTACCAGCCCCTTTGGGTCTTGTATGGATATTAAGGGGAACCCCGCACATAAAATAAAAAAGGCCCTATATACTCTGAACAGCCGTATACAGGCGGTGCATACAAGACAGGGACTGTAGGTTTGTTCTTATGTAGAATCTGTTTCTGTAATTTTGAACAGGTACATTGTTGAAGTGTAGCTCCAGCCCAAAAATCTATTTTTAAACTTTTTGGAAAACATAGGTAAGGGTTATCACCCCTGTAACATTTGTTTTGCTGTCTGTGCCCCTGTTCAGAACATTTCACCTCACTTTCCGTCCCAATGACAACTGTTTTTGAAATGTGGTGTTTTTCTTGAAACAAGGATTGCTGATAAAGCATCAGTACAGAGGAGACACCTTTCTCCCATATTTATTCTTACAGGAGAGAATTTTCCTTCCTAGTGGTAGATTTCCTCTCACTTCCTGTTGTCTTCTTGTGTTTGCAAGTAGGAGTCGTTTGTAAGTTGGATGTTTGAAAGTAGGGACCTGCTGTATATACTCTGCAGAAATAGGCCCCTTAGTTGTTGGTGTTGGCACAACACTGTAAGCACTCACAGTTAATCTTGGTTGGTGCTGGAACGCCCTGCTGTCAACTATTATATCAGGAATTTTAATTACATATAATTGTTGAACAGTGGTAGTAAAAATTGGGCCTTTGATGGTGGTGCTGGTGCCACAACACTGTAAGCCCTGACAGTTACTCTTGGTGGGTGCAGCAATGGGCCCTGCTGTGAATTATTAGATCAAGAATTGTAATTGCATGCCCCTGTTGAACAGGGGCTGAAAAATTGGGCCTTTCGTGGTGGTGGTGGTGGTGGTGTTGCCACAACACTGTAAGCCCTCAGAGTTACTCTTGGTGGGTGCAGGAATGGGCCCTGCTGTGAATTATTAGATCAAGAATTGTAATTACATGCCCCTTTTGAACAGGGGCTGAAAAATTGGGCCTTTTGTGGTGGTGGTGGTGGTGGCGTTGCCACAACACTGTAAGCCCTCAGAGTTACTCTTGGTGGGTGCAGCAATGGGCCCTGCTGTGAATTATTAGATCAAGAATTGTAATTGCATGCCCCTGTTGAACAGGGGCTGAAAAATTGGGCCTTTCGTGGTGGTGGTGGTGGTGGTGGTGTTGCCACAACACTGTAAGCCCTCAGAGTTACTCTTGGTGGGTGCAGCAATGGGCCCTGCTGTGAATTATTAGATCAAGAATTCTAATTACATGCCCCTTTTGAACAGGGGCTGAAAAATTGGGCCTTTCGTGGTGGTGGTGGTGGTGGCGTTGCCACAACACTGTAAGCCCTCAGAGTTACTCTTGGTGGGTGCAGCAATGGGCCCTGCTGTGAATTATTAGATCAAGAATTGTAATTGCATGCCCCTGTTGAACAGGGGCTGAAAAATTGGGCCTTAGGCACTGGTGGCACAACACTACAACCCCTCACAGATACTGTACTTGGAGCACAGCAATGAGCCCTGTTGCAAAGTATTGCTTCAAAAATTGTAATGACACGCCCCTGTTAAACAGGGGCTGAAAAATTGGGCCTTAGGCACTGGTGCCACAACACTCCAACCCCTCACAGATACTGTACTTGGAGCACAGCAATGAGCCCTATGGCAAATTATTGCTAAAAAAATTGTAATTACACGCCCCTGTAAAACAGGGGCTGAAAAATTGGGCCTTAGCCACTGGTGGCGGCACCCATAAACAAAAATGATCTTCCAAGCTATCATCATCAATCGTATCATTGAGGACTCGGAGGAGGAGGATAGCCAGTCAACATAACAGCACAGGCACTCAGCATCAGCATCAGTCTTGAAGGGATGTGACATGTTAAAATCAATTAGTCTGTTATATCAGCATCAGGTGTGTGGTAGCTGGTGGTGATCCAAGACTGGTTCATCTTGATGAAAGTCAGTCGATCAACCGAGTCGGTGGACAGGCGCACCCTGTGATCCGTGACAAATCCTCCAGCAGCACTGAATGTGCGTTCCGAAAGAACGCTGGATGCAGGACAGGCCAGTAGCTCAATTGCATACTGTGCAAGCTCTGGCCAGTGATCCATCCTCAAGACCCAGTAAGCCAGAGGATTTTCGGTGGGGAAGGTGTCCAAGTCTGACCTTGCCCCTAGATATTCCTGCACCATGTTTATCAGACGCTGGCGATGGTTGCTGGAACCGATCATACTTTGGGGCTGCGGACTAAAGAATTGTCTGAACGCATCGGTCAGACGGCCACCTTCCCCACCGCTCCTTCTTTGACTGGCCGAAGCCTCAGCAACTCGTTGTCCAGGACCAGGAGTTTGTAACCTCCCAGTCTCTGGGAACGCGTTGCACAGACCTTTCTGCAAGGCCTCCCGGAGTTGTCTCATCCTCTGCTCCCTCTGCGAAGGTAACATAAGGTCCGCAACCTTACCCTTGTACCGTGGATCAAGGAGAGTGGCCAGCCAGTAATGGTCCCTCTCCTTGATCCGAAGAATACGAGGATCCTTCCGCAGACTTTGCAGGATCAGGGAGGCCATGCAGCGTAGGTTTGCTGAGGCATTCGCTCCGGAGTCCTCTGGGTCACTAAGGACGACATGATCCGCAGCCACCTCCTCCCAGCCACGTACAAGTCCACTGGTTTCTTGGGACTGTAAATCATCCCTAAAAGACTGGTGCTGATGATGCTGAGTGCCAGCCTCCACCTCCATGCTGACACAATCCTCCTCCTCCTCCTCCTCCTCCTCCTCTTCCTCTTCCTGTGCGATGGGTGGGACAGAAGGAACACTGTCTGGGTAAAGGGGGCCTTGAGAGGCAAGGAAGTCCTCCTCTTCCTGCCTCTGTTCTGCCTCAAGTGCCCTGTCCATTATTCCACGCAGCGTGTGCTCCAACAGGTGGACAAGAGGTACAGTGTCACTGATGCATGCACTGTCACTGCTCACCATCCTCGTGGCCTCCTCAAATGGTGCCAGGACAGTGCATGCATCCCTGATCATGCCCCACTGGCGTGGAGAAAAAAAACCAAGCTCCCCTGACCCTGTCCTGGTGCCGTAGTCGCACAGGTACTCATTGATGGCCCTCTGCTGCGTGTGCAGCCGCTGCAGCATGGCCAACGTTGAGTTCCACCTGGTGGGCATGTCACATATAAGGCGGTTCTTGGGCAGGTTCAACTCCTTTTGCAGCTCAGCCAGGCGAGCACTGGCATTATAAGATCTGCGGAAATGCACACAGACTTTCCTGGCCTGCCTCAGGACATCCTGTAAGCCCGGGTACATGGCCAAGAACCGCTGCACCACCAGGTTAAGGACGTGAGCCACACAGGGCACATGGGTCAGTTGTCCCTGTCGGAGGGCGGAGAGGAGGTTGGTGCCATTGTCGCAAACCACCATTCCTGGCTTAAGCTGGCGTGGCGTCAACCACCTCTCGGCCTGGCCCTGCAGAGCAGACAGGACCTCTGCCCCAGTGTGGCTTCTGTCCCCCAAACACACCAGCGCAAGCACGGCATGGCATCTTTTTGCCTGCGTACTTGCGTAGCCCCGTGAACGGCTACGGAGCACCGCTGGTTCATAGGACAAACCACAGGAAGAGGCCATGGAGGAAGAAGAAGAGGAGGGGGTGGAGGAGAGAGGTGTGTCACAACCAGTAGTAGCATTTTGGAGGCGTGGCGGTGGAACAACCTCCAACACTACTGCACCTTGTCCTGCATCCTTCCCAGCTGCCAAAAGAGTGACCCAATGGGCCGTGAAAGAAAGGTAACGTCCCTGTCCATGCCTGCTGGACCATGAGTCAGCGGTAATATGCACCTTACCGCTGACCGCCCTGTCCAGCGAGGCCAAGACATTGCCTTCCACATGCCGGTAGAGAGCCGGAATAGCCTTCCGTGAGAAAAAGTGGCGTTTGGGAACCTGCCACTGAGGAACCGCACATTGCACAAACTCACGGAAGGGGGCCGAGTCTACCAACTGAAAAGGCAGCAGTTGAAGCGCTAGCAATTTAGCCAAGCTAGCATTCAACCGCTGGGCATGTGGATGGCTGGGAGTGAACTTCTTTCGACGGTCCAGCAGCTGGGGCAGGGAAATTTGCCTGCTAGAATCGGACGTCGGTGTACTGCTAGCAGAGTGGCCGCAAGTACTTGGCTGTGACACACCTAATTCTACACCTTCATTCCTCTCAGTGCATGTTTCAGAGAGGACTGAAGTTATAGTGGGGTTGGAGATCCCAGCTGATGCGGTGCAAGGAGAGGTCCGCTTTGTTCTTTGGTGTGGGTCTTTGAGGTAGGCTTGCCAACGAGCGGCATGGCAGGTCAACATATGTCTGGTCAGGCATGTGGTACCCAAGCGGCTGATGTTTTGGCCACGCTTGAGACATATGTTGCAAACAGCAGCTGTGCGATCTGATGCACTAGCCTCAAAAAAGGCCCACACCAAGGAACTTTTTGAATGACGGGCAGAGGCAGCGCCCTGCACAGGCGGAGCTCTGCGGTGTGATTCCGTCGGTGTACTGCCCTTACGCTGGCCACCAAAGGGCATCCTGCCTCGTTGGAGATGTGCCTCCTCCTCATCCTCCTCCTCCTCCTCTCTCCTATTAGGCACCCACGTGGAGTCAGTGACCTCATCATCCCCTCCCTCCTCATCACTGGAGCCAATCTGGCAGTATGCTGCAGCTGCTGGAACATGACTGCCAGATTGGTGTCCTTCTTGAGCATCCCCTCTGTCTGCTCTCACGCTACTGCCTTCCTGTAGCTGGGTTTCATCATCAGACCCTTTGAAACGCTGGGCATCCTCCTGGAGCATGTACCCAACACTGTGCTCAAACAGTTCGGGGGACTCCTCAGGAGGAGGACATGGTGGGTCTAGGGAAGGAGTGACTGATGATGAGTCTGACATTGATACCAGGGAAGAGGACGCTTTGGCAGCTGCTTTGCCAGTACCCTGAGCCTGGGTGAGAGAGGATGAGGAGGAGGAGGAGGGCTTGGTCATCCACTCTACC
This sequence comes from Rana muscosa, assembly GCA_029206835.1. Taxonomy (NCBI): domain Eukaryota; kingdom Metazoa; phylum Chordata; class Amphibia; order Anura; family Ranidae; genus Rana; species Rana muscosa. The sequence continues at coordinate 211,533,774 of CM055116.1, forward strand.
AAGTCTTCGGCATGATGTGGCTCAACATGTCCAGCTGCCGAAAAGAAGGACAAGCGTGTCCCATGGCCATGTGCTGATGACAATGCACCGCGTCCACGACCAGCACTGTTGCCCCCAGACACAGAGCCTGCTTGCCCTCTTTTATTGCCTCCTGACTGTCTGCCTCTCCTTGTTTGCCTTCCAGACATTCTAATAGATGGCCTGCAGGGAGATGGGAAAAAAGCAATAAGGGCTACCTTCAGGTGTCCTTCTCTGTCCCTTTACTTAAGGATTTCTAAATATGGTTGAGGATTATTGCTTTTGCACAGAATAGCACAACGACAATTTCCCTGACTGTCCAAAAAACAAGGATTTCAAAGATGGTTGATGAGGAATGCTTTGGCACACTATAGCACAAGGAGAAATCCCCTCACTTTCCTTCTTTGTCCCTAGAAACAAGGACTGGCACAGTGAAAGAAACTGACACTCTCCCTACCTACAGTTTTCTGTCCCTAGAAAAAATGTTTTTTTAAAGCACACTATAGCACAAGGAGAATTGCCCTCACTTTCCTTCTTTGTCCCTAGAAACAAGGACTGGCACAGTGAAAGAAACTGACACTCTCCCTACCTACAGTTTTCTGTCCCTAGAAAAAATGTTTTTTTAAAGCACACTATAGCACAAGGAGAATTCCCCTCACTTTCCTTCTTTGTCCCTAGAAACAAGGACTGGCACAGTGAAAGAAACTGAGACTCTCCCTACCTACAGTTTTCTGTCCCTAGAAAAAATGTTTTTTTAAAGCACACTATAGCACAAGGAGAAATCCCCTCACTTTCCTTCTTTGTCCCTAGAAACAAGGACTGGCACAGTGAAAGAAACTGACACTCTCCCTACCTACAGTTTTCTGTCCCTAGAAAAAATGTTTTTTTAAAGCACACTATAGCACAAGGAGAATTCCCCTCACTTTCCTTCTTTGTCCCTAGAAACAAGGACTGGCACAGTGAAAGAAACTGACACTCTCCCTACCTACAGTTTTCTGTCCCTAGAAAAAATGTTTTTTTAAAGCACACTATAGCACAAGGAGAAATCCCCTCACTTTCCTTCTTTGTCCCTAGAAACAAGGACTGGCACAGTGAAAGAAACTGACACTCTCCCTACCTACAGTTTTCTGTCCCTAGAAAAAATGTTTTTTTAAAGCACACTATAGCACAAGGAGAAATCCCCTCACTTTCCTTCTTTGTCCCTAGAAACAAGGACTGGCACAGTGAAAGAAACTGACACTCTCCCTACCTACAGTTTTCTGTCCCTAGAAAAAATGTTTTTTTAAAGCACACTATAGCACAAGGAGAATTCCCCTCACTTTCCTTCTTTGTCCCTAGAAACAAGGACTGGCACAGTGAAAGAAACTGACACTCTCCCTACCTACAGTTTTCTGTCCCTAGAAAAAATGTTTTTTTAAAGCACACTATAGCACAAGGAGAAATCCCCTCACTTTCCTTCTTTGTCCCTAGAAACAAGGACTGGCACAGTGAAAGAAACTGACACTCTCCCTACCTACAGTTTTCTGTCCCTAGAAAAAATGTTTTTTTAAAGCACACTATAGCACAAGGAGAATTCCCCTCACTTTCCTTCTTTGTCCCTAGAAACAAGGACTGGCAAAGTGAAAGAAACTGACACTCTCCCTACCTACAGTTTTCTGTCCCTAGAAAAAATGTTTTTTTAAAGCACACTATAGCACAAGGAGAAATCCCCTCACTTTCCTTCTTTGTCCCTAGAAACAAGGACTGGCACAGTGAAAGAAACTGACACTCTCCCTACCTACAGTTTTCTGTCCCTAGAAAAAATGTTTTTTTAAAGCACACTATAGCACAAGGAGAATTCCCCTCACTTTCCTTCTTTGTCCCTAGAAACAAGGACTGGCACAGTGAAAGAAACTGACACTCTCCCTACCTACAGTTTTCTGTCCCTAGAAAAAATGTTTTTTTAAAGCACACTATAGCACAAGGAGAAATCCCCTCACTTTCCTTCTTTGTCCCTAGAAACAAGGACTGGCAAAGTGAAAGAAACTGACACTCTCCCTACCTACAGTTTTCTGTCCCTAGAAAAAATGTTTTTTTAAAGCACACTATAGCACAAGGAGAAATCCCCTCACTTTCCTTCTTTGTCCCTAGAAACAAGGACTGGCACAGTGAAAGAAACTGACACTCTCCCTACCTACAGTTTTCTGTCCCTAGAAAAAATGTTTTTTTAAAGCACACTATAGCACAAGGAGAATTCCCCTCACTTTCCTTCTTTGTCCCTAGAAACAAGGACTGGCACAGTGAAAGAAACTGACACTCTCCCTACCTACAGTTTTCTGTCCCTAGAAAAAATGTTTTTTTTAAAGCACACTATAGCACAAGGAGAAATCCCCTCACTTTCCTTCTTTGTCCCTAGAAACAAGGACTGGCACAGTGAAAGAAACTGACACTCTCCCTACCTACAGTTTTCTGTCCCTAGAAAAAATGTTTTTTTAAAGCACACTATAGCACAAGGAGAATTCCCCTCACTTTCCTTCTTTGTCCCTAGAAACAAGGACTGGCACAGTGAAAGAAACTGACACTCTCCCTACCTACAGTTTTCTGTCCCTAGAAAAAATGTTTTTTTAAAGCACACTATAGCACAAGGAGAAATCCCCTCACTTTCCTTCTTTGTCCCTAGAAACAAGGACTGGCACAGTGAAAGAAACTGACACTCTCCCTACCTACAGTTTTCTGTCCCTAGAAAAAATGTTTTTTTAAAGCACACTATAGCACAAGGAGAATTCCCCTCACTTTCCTTCTTTGTCCCTAGAAAGAAGGACTGGCACAGTGAAAGAAACTGACACTCTCCCTACCTACAGTTTTCTGTCCCTAGAAAAAATGTTTTTTTAAAGCACACTATAGCACAAGGAGAAATCCCCTCACTTTCCTTCTTTGTCCCTAGAAACAAGGACTGGCACAGTGAAAGAAACTGACACTCTCCCTACCTACAGTTTTCTGTCCCTAGAAAAAATGTTTTTTTAAAGCACACTATAGCACAAGGAGAATTCCCCTCACTTTCCTTCTTTGTCCCTAGAAACAAGGACTGGCACAGTGAAAGAAACTGACACTCTCCCTACCTACAGTTTTCTGTCCCTAGAAAAAATGTTTTTTTAAAGCACACCATAGCACAAGGAGAAATCCCCTCACTTTCCTTCTTTGTCCCTAGAAACAAGGACTGGCACAGTGAAAGAAACTGACACTCTCCCTACCTACAGTTTTCTGTCCCTAGAAAAAATGTTTTTTTAAAGCACACTATAGCACAAGGAGAATTCCCCTCACTTTCCTTCCTTGTCCCTAGAAACAAGGACTGGCACAGTGAAAGAAACTGACACTCTCCCTACCTACAGTTTTCTGTCCCTAGAAAAAATGTTTTTTTAAAGCACACTATAGCACAAGGAGAAATCCCCTCACTTTCCTTCTTTGTCCCTAGAAACAAGGACTGGCACAGTGAAAGAAACTGACACTCTCCCTACCTACAGTTTTCTGTCCCTAGAAAAAATGTTTTTTTAAAGCACACTATAGCACAAGGAGAATTCCCCTCACTTTCCTTCTTTGTCCCTAGAAACAAGGACTGGCACAGTGAAAGAAACTGACACTCTCCCTACCTACAGTTTTCTGTCCCTAGAAAAAATGTTTTTTTAAAGCACACTATAGCACAAGGAGAAATCCCCTCACTTTCCTTCTTTGTCCCTAGAAACAAGGACTGGCACAGTGAAAGAAACTGACACTCTCCCTACCTACAGTTTTCTGTCCCTAGAAAAAATGTTTTTTTAAAGCACACTATAGCACAAGGAGAATTCCCCTCACTTTCCTTCTTTGTCCCTAGAAACAAGGACTGGCACAGTGAAAGAAACTGACACTCTCCCTACCTACAGTTTTCTGTCCCTAGAAAAAATGTTTTTTTAAAGCACACTATAGCACAAGGAGAAATCCCCTCACTTTCCTTCTTTGTCCCTAGAAACAAGGACTCGCACAGTAAAACACACTGACACTCTCCCTACCTATCCTTCTCTTTCCCTAAACTAAAGGAATCCAGGTTAAGCAAGAAAGAAATAAATGTCACTGTCCCTGCCTATGCTTGTCTTTCCCTGCTCCGGAACACACTACACTAGGCCGCCGTGCTGGCGGCCTTTTATAGTGTGGGGCGTGTACTAAACACCCTCAGCAATAATTGGCCACAGGCATCCTGCCTGTGGCCAATCATTGCTCTCCTCGCTGCCGGCGCTGTGATTGGCCAAGCATGCGGGGTCACAGTGCATGCTTGGCCAATCACAGCGCCTGGATGACACTGCGATGGCGTAGTGCATTGTGGGCCGTTCGCGTCACTCGAATTTGGCGCGAACGGCCCAAATCGTTCGATCTTCGTCGAACGATCGAACAGCCGATGTTCGAGTCGAACGTATGTTCGACTCGAACACGAAGCTCATCCCTACTAATGAGACCTGGAGGGGAGTCTCTCTGTTAGAGAGTCTGTTAGGAAGAGCCGCCAGACATAGTACAAGAGATGGTCAGAGAGTGCAGACATATTACAGGTGACCGTCAGAGAGTGCAGACATGATACAAGAGACAGTCAGAGACTGCAGACATATTACAGGAGATTGTCAGAGAGTGCAGACATAATACAGGAGATGATCAGAGAGTGCAGACATATTACAGGAGAGGGTCCGAGACTGCAGATATAATACAGGAGATGGTCAGAGACTGCAGATATAATACAGGAGATGGTCAGAGACTGCAGACATAATATAGGAGATAATGGCTGATCGGCCCTCTCACCTGACCCAGCGATACAGCAACAATGGTTCCCCTGATCAGGAGTCAGCTCACTCTGAATTGCCCGTACTGACTCCACCGAGTCCAGATCTGTATTAAGTATAGACTCCCTACTAAGTATAAACCCCTCCCTCAATACAGACCGCCCTCCATTAGTACAGACCCCCAGGACAAACCACCCCCTCCATTAGTAGAGACCCCCACAAACCACCCCCCCTCCATTAGTACAGACCCCCCCTCAGGACAAACCACCCCCCCATTAGTACGGACCCCCCCCACAAACCACCCTCCCATTAGGACAGACCACCCCCCTCCATTAGTAGAGACCCCCCCACAAACCCATCCCCCATTAGTAAAAGGAAAAATAAGGGCGCACGACCTAGTGCATTACCAATGGCTAGGTTTATTAAAAGTAAATTAAAAGATCATTAATACTCTCAAAGCAAGTATAGTAATAGGCACATACACCATTCCATCAAAAGGGATAGATGCCTTCAAAAGGCCTGCTGAAACCAGATAACCAGAGAGTCCAGACAGCATATATTACAGGTACGGCTCGTACAGAACACCCCCCCTCTATTAGTACAGACCCCCCTCAGGACAAACCACCCCCCCATTAGTACAGACCAACCCCCTCCATTAGTAGACGACCACCCCACAAACCACCCACCCATTAGTACAGACCCCCCACAAACCATCCCCCCTCCATTAGTACAGACCCCCCTGGCCCCCACAAACCATCCCCCCTCCATTAGTACAGACCCCCCTGGCCCCCACAAACCATCCCCCCTCCATTAGTACAGACCCCCCCTGGCCCCCACACACCAGACCCCCCCTGGCCCCAACACACCATCCCCCCTCCATTAGTACAGACCCCCCTGGCCCCCACAAACCATCCCCCCTCCATTGGTACAGACCCCCCTGGCCCCCACAAACCACCCCCTTCCATTAGTACAGACCCCCCACAAACCATCCCCCTCCATTAGTACAGACCCCCCTGGCCCCCACACACCAGACTCCCCCTGGCCCCCACAAACCATCCCCCCTCCATTAGTACAGACCCCCCTGGCCCCCACAAACCACCCCCTTCCATTAGTACAGACCCCCCACAAACCATCCCCCCTCCATTAGTACAGACCCCCCTAGCCTCCACACACCAGACCCCCTCCATTAGTACAGACCCCCCTGGCCCCCACAAACCATCCCCTCTCCATTAGTACAGACCCCCCACAAATTATCCCCCCTCCATTAGTACAGACCCCCCCTCTGGACAAACACAAACCCCACCCGGGCGGCAGCTGGAGAGGACAGTGTGCAGCTGCGCCGCCCAGGTGGAGAAGATTGTGACAGTGAGAACAAACGTCAGGCTGATGCACTGCACTGCACCGTACACAAGGTCACACTGCGCGGACCCATGTATTGGACGTACCCGGGGTCACGTGCTCATCTCCCAGTCACTGGGATTGGAGCAGCCGTGCAGTACGTGCTGAGGGGCGGGGCCTGTGTGCACCTCACTCAGTGACACCCCCCCCAATTTACCGCCAAGTCACCTACAACGACCCGGATTCTGCCCTTCACAGGGGCCACTATGTCCCCTACATCCACACACCATTCATGGGCCACACACAGGTACACGCATCACTCAGGTGCTGCACTGAGGGAGCCACACACACACCGCTGGTAGAGTGACCACATTTCCAAACTGCCATTCAGGGACATCCCCCCCCCCCCCTTCTTGAGGGACCGGTTTCATGGAACAAACTTTTGCCAATGACCAAGGGGGTGGAGGCGACTGGCGGATGGGTGGTGGTGTGCGAGGTGGAATGTAGTCTCTGGAGTTGACGGGGAATTTGTCAGCGGGTGATTTGTTGGGCGAATGGCTGGTGTTAGCACTTTAATCATCCTGACACCATGCTTGATATGGTGTCAGGATGATCAAATCACATTATTTCTGTTACTACATTGTAATATATAATGAAATAGTTCAACTCACCATAATGCAGAATCAGTAGGAACCCTGAGCTTGCCACTTGCCACCAGATGCAGAGTGTCCAATTTGTCCACTGCAACATCGCAGTCCCGCTATAAGTCGCTGTTTGCCACCATTACGAGTAGAAGAAAAATAAATAAAAATTCCATAAATGTTCCATGTAGCTGCTATAACCATATAGGCGCAAACCAATCAATATACGCTTATTGGGATTTTTTTACCAAAAATATGTAGCAGAACACTTATTGGCCTAAATTGATGAAGAAATTGGATTTTTTTCAATTTTTTTATTGGATGTTTTATAGCAGTAAGTTTTAGTTTTTTTTTTAATTTGTCGGTCACCGCAGAGATGATCAAATACCACCAAAAGAAAACTATTTGTGGGTACAAAAGGACATCAATTTTATTTGGTTACAGTGTCACTTGACTGTGCAATTGTCAGTTAAAATAATGCAGTGACGTTTTGCAAAAAATGGCCTGGTCATTAAGGAGGGGTAATTCTTCCAGACAGCAAGTGGATAATGAGGACCGTTTCTTTAATGGACTGTTTATAACATGGACCTTCTCTATACAGTACATCAGGGACTGCTTACCAAACAGGGTTTAGAACTATGATAGTTACACTTGGTAGAGGGACAGAAGACAATAAAAGGACATGACTATCGTATAACAGATGTCCTTATTATATATACCCCTTATTTATTATCTACTTATTACTAAGTAAACGAGACCACACCAGGAGTTGGAGAAATATATATAGGCCGTAGCAGCCTTATTTATTAAAACGCTGTATAACTTTTTAACAGTACCCATAAACTCTGTCCTAAAGGACCCTCAGTAAATTACTGGTGTCGCTCTCTGCAGGAACCTCTATTAACTTTTTTGTGTCCATTATTGCACTGCGGTACTTCTCAAACTCTGCTAATAGGCCTCAAGCCGACATGCTGGCTCAGAGACAACCATGACCGCAGTGCACCATCCCAATGCTTCCAGCTAAACCTCCGTTAACTGTAAGCCCACCGTCAGGACCCATACCAACGACAGGTCCTGAACCCTTCTTTCTGAGGTATCATCCTTCCCCTGCAAAGAACAGACACCCGCCACTGCCACGACATCTGCAATGACCCCACTTGTACCTGTAAAACAAAATGTAGAGACAACATCCCCCACTCCGTCCAAATTCTGGGGAGGGTGGGCGGGAACTTTCTCAGCGCCGCATGTTATCCGAGGAGGGGGCGGAGTCTTCCTTTATACACTCAATGCCCCCTCCCACCCAAATTAACCCACCAATCTTATCCCCTCTTCCTCAGTCTTACCCCACCAATCCCCTAATCCTTCACATAAGTCCCTGTTTCCCTAGTCATGTTCGCCCTTCACCCATTCATTGCATTCCTTGCTCCGGGCTTTTCTTGACTATCGTATAACAGATGTCCTTATTGTATATACCCCTTATTTATTATCTACTTATTACTAAGTAAACGAGACCACACCAGGAGTTGGAGAAATATATATAGGCCGTAGCAGCCTTATTTATTAAAACGCTGTATAACTTTTTAACAGTACCCATAAACTCTGTCCTAAAGGACCCTCAGTAAATTACTGGTGTCGCTCTCTGCAGGAACCTCTATTAACTTTTTTGTGTCCATTATTGCACTGCGGTACTTCTCAAACTCCGCTAATAGGCCTCAAGCCGACATGCTGGCTCAGAGACAACCATGACCGCAGTGCACCATCCCAATGCTTCCAGCTAAACCTCCGTTAACTGTAAGCCCACCGTCAGGACCCATACCAACGACAGGTCCTGAACCCTTCTTTCCGAGGTATCATCCTTCCCCTGCAAAGAACAGACACCCGCCACAGCACCCAAATGTAAAAACCTTTACAATTGGGTGCCCCTCCACACCCTGAGAGCCCTCTGTATACCATCCTGTAATCCTAACGCCCATAGGTCTATACCCACATCACTGAGGTGTACCCCATCATCCCGAAGGTACCGCCATGTCTCCAACTCCAGCTCAAAATGGCGTATCACCAAACCCCCATTCCTAACCATGAACCTGGCCACATCCCGATTAACTTTCCTCCGCGCCCTATTGATGCCTTCTATGGATCTAGCCGTCCGCCATGAAGTGCGAGCCACCATGTCGGACCACACTATCACCATTTCCGGGAATGCCATACGAAGACGGAGAATATCAAATTTGATATCCTTCGTCACATCCAGCATAGATCTAACACCTAAGTCATTCCCACCTACGTGCAAAATTAAAACGTCAGGTGGTCGGTCCAGTCGCGCATAACGATGCACTTCTGGAACCGTCCTACTCCATAACATTCCCGGAATTCCCAGCCAGCGAATCCGGGCCTCCTGCCTCGGAAACCCCAATTGCCGACCTTCCGGCCTTGCCTCAGCCCTCTTACCCCCCCTGTACACGTAAGAGTGCCCCAGTATCCAGACCAACGCCGGCGTCACACCTGAAAGAGAGAAAAACATGTATCCACCGTAACCACAGCCAAACCTGTCAACTTAACCTCATTATTATGTTTTTTTGTTTTTTTTTAAACTCCAATCAGCCCCACTCCTTCTCTCCTCATACCCTTCCTCCTATTCTCCTCACACCCCTACCACTAAGTGAGGGCGAATGTAAGATCGAAATCTCCTTGATTCCCATCTCCCAATGCGCTTGACCGACTCACTATCCAACCCACTCCGAGCCGCTTCCGTAGCCGCCCCAATTCTGAACGAATGTGACGAAAATTCTTTCGCCTCTAAACCCAGGCACCCCAAACATTTTCGGAAAACCGATATGAACTGAAACCTGGACAACGGACACCCATCCGCATGTATCAGAAAGGACCCCACGTTCCCTGGGCGTACCACCAGAAAGCCCCGAACGGCCCCAACCGGACAAAGCGGTGAGCCCGGCAATGAAAAAATCTGAACTCTCTTGCCCCTCCCTTTTTGATCCGTTTTTGATCTACGTAACCACAAGGACACTCTATCCTCCTGGCAACGCACTTCATTAGCCCCAATCCCCCCGTGCACTTTCTTAGACGGGCTAACCAGCTCGCCAATCCTGAACGCCCCAAAGAATGCCAAGGAAAATGCCACTCGAAACAAGGCAGCTTCGTATTCCGAGGTGCAAACCTCCCGTAGCTTAGCCAACACCCCCTTCAGGACCCCAAAGGACACCGGGCGTCTGGTGTCTTTAAACGGCCTAACCCGCCTATAACCTCTGAGCGCTTGTCGAACCCAGAAGTCTTTCGTGTAATCAGGCAAACCTTGCCATTTAAACAAAAATGCCAATCCCGCAACCTTTTTATCCAGCGCGGATACCGACACCCCCGCTTCCATGCTCCTGGATATAAAGTACAAGACTAGCAATCTCACCTCCGGACCCTCAATCTCAACTCCCGTCATTCTACCCAGATCCGCCCATTCCACCAAACTTTCTGATATGCAGCCCACGTCGTCTCACTCACCGACTTGCTGATCCATCCGGCGACTAATCTAACGCAATCTTCCACAGCCAGTCTGGACAAGGTACCCCTCGTTGCTCCGCGTCCGGTGCCAACTCTCGGAACCTGTCCCACTGAAAGCGAGATAAAGCGTCAGCCACCACATTGTCCACTCCCGGAAGGTGAACAGCATACATGAAGATGTTTAACTGTAGGCATCTCAACACCAGCTGTTGTAGCAGGCGAACCACCGGCGGCGATGCCGCCGATGCTCTGTTAATCACCTGCACCACGCCCATGTTGTCGATGTGAAAACGCACCTTCCGATCCCGGAAAGCCTCACCCCATAGTTCCACCGCCAATACTACTGGAAACAGTTCCAGCAGCAACATATTCTTTATGAAGCCTGCCTCCACCCAACTCTGTGGCCACGAACCCGCACTCCATCGGCCTTGGAAAAAAGCCCCAAAACCTGCTGAGCCCGCAGCGTCCGTGAACAGATCCCTATCAAAGTTGCTGACCGGGCCCGACATCCATAGTGCCCTACCATTGAAGGACTCCAAGAATGTATGCCAGACCTGCAGATCAGACCTGTGGGAACGTACCAGCCTAACAAAATGTCGCGGCGACTGCACCCCAGCCGTGCTTGCCGACAACCGTCGGCAAAACGCTCTCCCCATCGGCAAAATGCGACAGGCGAAATTCAGCTTCCCCAATAAAGATTGCAGCGTTCGCAGCTGTACCTTGCGCAAACCCAACATCAGCTTAAGTTCTCTTTTCAGATCCGCAAGCTTATCTTCCGGTAAACGGCATTCCATGGCTTCTGAATCCAGCGTTATCCCTAAAAACGTAATGACCGTTCTTGGCCCCTCCGTCTTTGTCCGGCGCCAGTGGGACGCCAAAACGATCCGCCATGTGCTCCAGCGTTGCTAACAGAATCGCACAATCCCTGGATGAAGCCGGGCCCACGCAGAGGAAGTCATCCAGATAGTGTATGACCGAATTTACCCCTGCCACGTCCCTGACCACCCATTCCAGAAAGGAGCTAAACTCCTCAAATAATGCACACGATATGGAACAGCCCATAGGCAGGCACTGGTCCACATAAAACTCCCCGTTCCAATGACACCCCAATAATCTAAAACTATCCGGGTGCACCGGAAGAAGCCGAAAGGCCGCCTCCACATCTGGCTCAATGGTGTCATTAACCGACCCCCCTTTAGGAAAAGAAAGGTGGTGAATGAGCCGAAATTTATTCGGCTCCTTTTTTGGCACCACACCCAGCGGAGAGACCACCAAATCCTTTAACGGGGGAACTGTAAATGGGCCGCTCATGCAGCCCAACGCCACTTCCTTTCGTAGTTTCTCCGAAACTACGTCGCCATGTAGCAACGCCGATCGCAAATTGCGCGGCACGGGGGGAACCTCCCTCAACGAGCATGGAATACGAAAACCCTCCGCAAACCCCCTTTCCAACAACCGTGCAGCCTCCCTGTCCGGATACCTACCTAGAAACGGCCGCATCCTTTCCACCATCACCGGCGTCTTCCCTCTTATTCGCAAGTTCTCCGGAACGGTTCTTCCCTTGCTTAAAGCATCTAGACGAGGGGTGGGAACCCCCGCATCCGGAACACTCATGTTTGAAACGGCACGTTCCTCCAAACTTGCATGTACCCGAATTAAACTGCCAACAAACCCCTTTTGCCTTACCGGCCGGTTGTCCAGGGGAAGACGATCCACCGCCCCCCCCCCCCCCCCCTGAAAAAACTGATTCGGGGCCCTCGCTGAAGTCATCAATCGCATCCACAAACTAATGTCTTTGTGGTCCCATCTTAACTCCGGCCGCATCGCCATCCTCTGGCGAAACTGCTCATCGTACCTCAACCAAGCCGTGCCCCCGGAAGGTTCTGTATGCTTCCCCTATCGCATCCTGGTAGCAAAACAGAGCAGAGCAGAACTCCGGCTTCTTTACCCCTATCACACTTGCCAAAATGCCAAATGCCTGCAGCCAATTTGTAAATGTCCGAGGGATAAGGCGATACCTACGCTTCTCCTCATCTTCCTTCTTGGAGTCATCCGGCTTGACTCTGTCCAAGTTGAACTTCCCCAACGGCAGCAGTGAAAATATCTCCACATACTCACCTTTCCAAATCTTGTCACGTACCTCCACCTTTAAATGCGCTCCCAACGGTCCCTCAAAACAGATATAGACCTCGCACATCGCCGCATCAGCCAACCTTACCAGGTCCTGCCTGCCCGTCTCCCCCACTGCCGCGGGCGTATCAACCCCCTCCTTCCTTACCGGAGGACTTTCCGTCCCCCCCTGCTGTGGCACCACCACCGCTGCCCCTGCCACCCCGCTCCTGCCATCCCCCCCCACCGGGGGAACCCATGCCTCTGACGGGCATGGCGCCCCACCTGCTGAATTTTCAAACCTGTCCACCAATTCCTTGATCCCTGCTAAAAACCCCCTCATACTTGTATCCATCCCTACCACCGACCTCTGACCCCGGTCTGCCAAATCACCATCCCCAGCCGAGTACCCCCACCCGGACGTCCCAGCATCACCCCTACCACTGCAGCCCCCAGCACCCCACACCTGTGACTGACCCAGTGAAGATAAAGGAAAAACAAACTTACCGGGCTGCCTAGGAAGCGACCCACCAGCCGACCGTCCCGCCTCCATCGATGCTGACCTTCCGAGAGGCTCACGTTCCGCCTCCGATTCCGATCCTGCACCGTCCGACCGTTGCTCCTCCCCTTCCGCTCCCGATGCAAGCCCTCCAGGAGAAGGATCCCTGGATGCCGAGGGTCCCGCTCCACACCGACTCCTTCTTCGTGTTCTGGACCCGCCCACCGATTTTTTCGTTGCCTTGCCCAGGCCGGGGGGGCTCCGTCCAGCCCTGTCGCCTACGTCCGCTGCCTCTTCCCTCTGCTCCTCCGCCGCAAGGTCCCCGGCCGCCGCAGTGGAAGGCCCGGCCACCGCCACACTGGATCTCCCCCGCCGAGGCGCCGTCCCCGGTGACATCACTCTGGGGGCGGGGCCCGCTGCTTCCGACTCCCATCGCCGTGCGGGCCTGGTGGCCGCTCCGGAACTCCCGGAACGGCCGCCCGCGGAGCTCCGACTCTGCCGGGGATTCCTTCCGGCGTCCAACCCGGCGACAGCAGCTCGCTTCGCGGGAGGACCCGAAGGGGCCCGCGAATGGGGATTCCCTATTTGTCTGCGAGCTCCGGAGGAGAGGTCAGGAGAGAAGCGCTCCGGCGGTTTGGACTGCCGAGCTCGCGCTGACACTCTCCCCCCATTAATCTCTTCCTCCAGCGGACGCCCGAGCAAAGGCCCTAAATGTTCCTGGGCCCACTGCGGGCCTCGCGCCGCTGTTTCTGCCCGCAATTGGGCCAGGAGCTGCTCCAAGTCTGCCATCCTGAACTTTCTCAGTGCCGCATGTTATCCGAGGAGGGGGCGGAGTCTTCCTTTATACACTCAATGCCCCCTCCCACCCAAATTAACCCACCAATCTTATCCCCTCTTCCTCAGTCTTACCCCACCAATCCCCTAATCCTTCACATAAGTCCCTGTTTCCCTAGCATAGTTGCCAACAGTCACGGATTGGCCGGGACATTCCCGGGATTCAAACCCTTTTCCCGGATTTATTTTGTCCCGGCCAATGTCCCGGCCAATCCGATTTTTCCCGTTTTCCCCGAATTTGGACGCCGCAGGCCGCCGCCGCTAGAGGTCCACGGCTGGCGGAGACAATGTCTCCGCCGGCCGCCATGTTTAAGAAGACCAAAACACGGATGTAGTACAATAGAAAATAAAGCCGCTGCGGCGCCGCCCACACCCCGCACCTCCCCGGGGGTGGGCGGCGCCGCAGCAGCTTTATCTTCTATTGTACTACATCTGTGTTTTGGCTGGCCGGCAGGCCACCCCCCGCCCCGCCCCGCCCCGCCCCGCTGCAGGTCTGTCTGTAATGGAAAGGGGCGGGGGTCGGCAGCGCCACAGTTTAATTTTTTTTTTTTTCAGCCACACTGTCGGCTCCGCCTCTATTTTGTTCCCCTTCGGGGAAGGGGAAACAATAATGGCGGCCGAGACAGGAGACGCCTGTGGTTAAGGGGGGACTCCGCTGGGGATGCCTGTGGTAAGGAAGGACTCCGCTGGGAACGCCTGTGGTAAGGGAGGACTCCGCTGGGGACGCCTGAGGTAAGGGGGGACTCCGATGGGGACGCCTGATGTAAGGGGGGACTCCGATGGGGATGCCTGATGTAAGGGGGGACTCCGATGGGGACGCCTGATGTAAGGGGGGACTCCGATGGGGACGCCTGATGTAAGGGGGGACTCCGATGGGGACGCCTGATGTAAGGGGGGACTCCGCTGGGGACGCCTGATGTAAGGGGGACTCCGCTGGGGACGCCTGATGTAAGGGGGGACTCCGCTGGGGATGCCTGTGGTAAGGAGGGACTCCGCTGGGAACGCCTGTGGCAAGGGAGGACTCCGCTGGGGACGCCTGAGGTAAGGGGGGACTCCGATGGGGACGCCTGATGTAAGGGGGGACTCCGATGGGGACGCCTGATGTAAGGGGGGACTCCGATGGGGACGCCTGATGTAAGGGGGACTCCGCTGGGGACGCCTGATGTAAGGGGGGACTCCGCTGGGGACGCCTGAGGTAAGGGGGGACTCCGCTGGGGACGCCTGAGGTAAGGGGGGACTCCGCTGGGGACACTTGATGTAAGGGGGACTCCACTGGGGACGCCTGATGTAAGGGGGGACTCCGCTGGGGACGCCTGATGTAAGGGGGGACTCCGCTGGGGAGGCCTGATGTAAGGGGGGACTCCGCTGGGGACGCCTGATGTAAGGGGGGACTCCGCTGGGGACGCCTGATGTAAGGGGGGACTCTGCTGGGGACGCCTGATGTAAGGGGGGACTCTGCTGGGGACGCCTGATGTAAGGGGGCCTCCTCTGGGTACACCTGATGTAAGGAAGGACTCCGCTGGGTACGCCTGAGGTAAGGAGGGACTCCGCTGGGGACGCCTGATGTATGGAGGGACTCCGCTGGGGACGCCTGATGTAAGGAGGGACTCCTCTGGGGACACTTGATGTAAGGGGGGACTCCACTGGGGACGCCTGATGTAAGGGGGGACTCCACTGGGGACGCCTGCATAGTTACCAACAGTCCCGAATTTCCCGGGACAATCATGATTTTTGGACCCTTGTCCACAAGTGTGGAGGGGGCTCTGCTGGGGAGGCACCTGATGCAAGGACGGACTGCTGGGGAGGCACCTGATGCAAGGACGGACTGCTGGGGAGGCACCTGATGCAAGGACGGACTGCTGGGGAGGCACCTGATGCAAGGACGGACTGCTGGGGAAGCACCTGATGCAAGGACGGACTGCTGGGGAGGCCATCTGGTGGCAGGCGACGTGGCAGGTAACACGCTCAGGGCTTCCACTGATTCGGCATTATGGTGAGTTGAATGATTTCATTTTATATTACAATGTAAAAATAGAAATAATGCACTTCAATCATCCTGACACCGTAACAACCATGGTGCCGGGATGATTGAAGCGCCAACAGGTGTTTTGGAGTATCCTTATCTGCCAATTTTGTTACACATTACTATTGTGGTGTAGGATCTGGCTTCTTTCTTTCTATTTCTTTCTCTCTCTTTCTCTCACCTCGGACTCTAGCCACACCCCTTTGAACCACGCCCATTTAAACCACACCCACTATCGTGCGTAAACCACGCCCATTTTTCGCAGCGGCGCGCTTCGCGCCCCGCATTTTTCACTCCGACATGACACGCCTACAAACTAATGCCCCGCCCCCTGATTATAGCAAGGCTCCGCCTCAATACAAAAAAAGTGTGTGTGTGTTTTACTGTGCGAATCCTTGTTTCTAGGGACAGGGAAGGACAGTGAGGGAATTCTCCTTGTGCTATAGTGTGCTTTAAAAAAACATTTTTTCTAGGGACAGAAAACTATAGGTAGGGAGAGTGTCAGTGTGTTTTACTGTGCGAATCCTTGTTTCTAGGGACAGGGAAGGACAGTGAGGGAATTCTCCTTGTGCTATAGTGTGCTTTAAAAAAACATTTTTTCTAGGGACAGAAAACTATAGGTAGGGAGAGTGTCAGTGTGTTTTACTGTGCGAATCCTTGTTTCTAGGGACAGGGAAGGACAGTGAGGGAATTCTCCTTGTGCTATAGTGTGCTTTAAAAAAAAAATTTTCTAGGGACAGAAAACTATAGGTAGGGAGAGTGTCAGTGTGTTTTACTGTGCGAATCCTTGTTTCTAGGGACAGGGAAGGACAGTGAGAGAATTCTCCTTGTGCTATAGTGTGCTTTAAAAAAACATTTTTTCTAGGGACAGAAAACTATAGGTAGGGAGAGTGTCAGTGTGTTTTACTGTGCGAATCCTTGTTTCTAGGGACAGGGAAGGACAGTGAGGGAATTCTCCTTGTGCTATAGTGTGCTTTAAAAAAACATTTTTTCTAGGGACAGAAAACTATAGGTAGGGAGAGTGTCAGTGTGTTTTACTGTGCGAATCCTTGTTTCTAGGGACAGGGAAGGACAGTGAGGGAATTCTCCTTGTGCTATAGTGTGCTTTAAAAAAACATTTTTTCTAGGGACAGAAAACTATAGGTAGGGAGAGTGTCAGTGTGTTTTACTGTGCGAATCCTTGTTTCTAGGGACAGGGAAGGACAGTGAGGGAATTCTCCTTGTGCTATAGTGTGCTTTAAAAAAACATTTTTTCTAGGGACAGAAAACTATAGGTAGGGAGAGTGTCAGTGTGTTTTACTGTGCGAATCCTTGTTTCTAGGGACAGGGAAGGACAGTGAGGGAATTCTCCTTGTGCTATAGTGTGCTTTAAAAAAACATTTTTTCTAGGGACAGAAAAATATAGGTAGGGAGAGTGTCAGTGTATTTTACTGTGCGAATCCTTGTTTCTAGGGACAGGGAAGGACAGTGAGGGAATTCTCCTTGTGCTATAGTGTGCTTTAAAAAAACATTTTTTCTAGGGACAGAAAACTATAGGTAGGGAGAGTGTCAGTGTGTTTTACTGTGCGAATCCTTGTTTCTAGGGACAGGGAAGGACAGTGAGGGAATTCTCCTTGTGCTATAGTGTGCTTTAAAAAAACATTTTTTCTAGGGACAGAAAACTATAGGTAGGGAGAGTGTCAGTGTGTTTTACTGTGCGAATCCTTGTTTCTAGGGACAGGGAAGGACAGTGAGGGAAATTCTCCTTGTGCTATAGTGTGCTTTAAAAAAACATTTTTTCTAGGGACAGAAAACTATAGGTAGGGAGAGTGTCAGTGTGTTTTACTGTGTGAATCCTTGTTTCTAGGGACAGGGAAGGACAGTGAGGGAAATTCTCCTTGTGCTATAGTGTGCTTTAAAAAAACATTTTTTCTAGGGACAGAAAACTATAGGTAGGGAGAGTGTCAGTGTGTTTTACTGTGCGAATCCTTGTTTCTAGGGACAGGGAAGGACAGTGAGGGAAATTCTCCTTGTGCTATAGTGTGCTTTAAAAAAACATTTTTTCTAGGGACAGAAAACTATAGGTAGGATAAAAGTGTCAGTTTCTTTCACTGTGATAATCCTTGTTTCTAGGGACAGGGAAGGACAGTGAGGAAAATTCTCCTTGTGCTATAGTGTGCTTTAAAAAAACATTTTTTCTAGGGACAGAAAACTATAGGTAGGAAGAGTGTCAGTTTCTTTCACTGTGATAATCCTTGTTTCTAGGGACAGGGAAGGAAAGTGAGGGAAATTCTCCTTGTGCTATAGTGTGCTTTAAAAAAACATTTTTTCTAGAGACAGAAAACTATAGGTAGGAAGAGTGTCAGTTTCTTTCACTGTGATAATCCTTGTTTCTAGGGACAGGGAAGGAAAGTGAGGTAAATTCTCCTTGTGCTATAGTGTGCTTTAAAAAAACATTTTTTCTAGGGACAGAAAACTATAGGTAGGAAGAGTGTCAGTTTCTTTCACTGTGATAATCCTTGTTTCTAGGGACAGGGAAGGACAGTGAGGGAATTCTCCTTGTGCTATAGTGTGCTTTAAAAAAACATTTTTTCTAGGGACAGAAAACTATAGGTAGGGAGAGTGTCAGTGTGTTTTACTGTGCGAATCCTTGTTTCTAGGGACAGGGAAGGACAGTGAGGGAATTCTCCTTGTGCTATAGTGTGCTTTAAAAAAACATTTTTTCTAGGGACAGAAAACTATAGGTAGGGAGAGTGTCAGTGTGTTTTACTGTGCGAATCCTTGTTTCTAGGGACAGGGAAGGACAGTGAGGGAATTCTCCTTGTGCTATAGTGTGCTTTAAAAAAACATTTTTTCTAGGGACAGAAAACTATAGGTAGGGAGAGTGTCAGTGTGTTTTACTGTGCGAATCCTTGTTTCTAGGGACAGGGAATGACAGTGAGGGAATTCTCCTTGTGCTATAGTGTGCTTTAAAAAAACATTTTTTCTAGGGACAGAAAACTATAGGTAGGGAGAGTGTCAGTGTGTTTTACTGTGCGAATCCTTGTTTCTAGGGACAGGGAAGGACAGTGAGGGAATTCTCCTTGTGCTATAGTGTGCTTTAAAAAAACATTTTTTCTAGGGACAGAAAACTATAGGTAGGGAGAGTGTCAGTGTGTTTTACTGTGCGAATCCTTGTTTCTAGGGACAGGGAAGGACAGTGAGAGAATTCTCCTTGTGCTATAGTGTGCTTTAAAAAAACATTTTTTCTAGGGACAGAAAACTATAGGTAGGGAGAGTGTCAGTGTGTTTTACTGTGCGAATCCTTGTTTCTAGGGACAGGGAAGGACAGTGAGGGAATTCTCCTTGTGCTATAGTGTGCTTTAAAAAAACATTTTTTCTAGGGACAGAAAACTATAGGTAGGGAGAGTGTCAGTGTGTTTTACTGTGCGAATCCTTGTTTCTAGGGACAGGGAAGGACAGTGAGGGAATTCTCCTTGTGCTATAGTGTGCTTTAAAAAAACATTTTTTCTAGGGACAGAAAACTATAGGTAGGGAGAGTGTCAGTGTGTTTTACTGTGCGAATCCTTGTTTCTAGGGACAGGGAAGGACAGTGAGGGAATTCTCCTTGTGCTATAGTGTGCTTTAAAAAAACATTTTTTCTAGGGACAGAAAACTATAGGTAGGGAGAGTGTCAGTGTGTTTTACTGTGCGAATCCTTGTTTCTAGGGACAGGGAAGGACAGTGAGGGAATTCTCCTTGTGCTATAGTGTGCTTTAAAAAAACATTTTTTCTAGGGACAGAAAACTATAGGTAGGGAGAGTGTCAGTGTGTTTTACTGTGCGAATCCTTGTTTCTAGGGACAGGGAAGGACAGTGAGGGAATTCTCCTTGTGCTATAGTGTGCTTTAAAAAAACATTTTTTCTAGGGACAGAAAACTATAGGTAGGGAGAGTGTCAGTGTGTTTTACTGTGCGAATCCTTGTTTCTAGGGACAGGGAAGGACAGTGAGGGAAATTCTCCTTGTGCTATAGTGTGCTTTAAAAAAACATTTTTTCTAGGGACAGAAAACTATAGGTAGGGAGAGTGTCAGTGTGTTTTACTGTGCGAATCCTTGTTTCTAGGGACAGGGAAGGACAGTGAGGGAATTCTCCTTGTGCTATAGTGTGCTTTAAAAAAACATTTTTTCTAGGGACAGAAAACTATAGGTAGGGAGAGTGTCAGTGTGTTTTACTGTGCGAATCCTTGTTTCTAGGGACAGGGAAGGACAGTGAGAGAATTCTCCTTGTGCTATAGTGTGCTTTAAAAAAACATTTTTTCTAGGGACAGAAAACTATAGGTAGAGAGAGTGTCAGTGTGTTTTACTGTGCGAATCCTTGTTTCTAGGGACAGGGAAGGACAGTGAGGGAATTCTCCTTGTGCTATAGTGTGCTTTAAAAAAACATTTTTTCTAGGGACAGAAAACTATAGGTAGGGAGAGTGTCAGTGTGTTTTACTGTGCGAATCCTTGTTTCTAGGGACAGGGAAGGACAGTGAGGGAATTCTCCTTGTGCTATAGTGTGCTTTAAAAAAACATTTTTTCTAGGGACAGAAAACTATAGGTAGGGAGAGTGTCAGTGTGTTTTACTGTGCGAATCCTTGTTTCTAGGGACAGGGAAGGACAGTGAGGGAATTCTCCTTGTGCTATAGTGTGCTTTAAAAAAACATTTTTTCTAGGGACAGAAAACTATAGGTAGGGAGAGTGTCAGTGTGTTTTACTGTGCGAATCCTTGTTTCTAGGGACAGGGAAGGACAGTGAGGGAATTCTCCTTGTGCTATAGTGTGCTTTAAAAAAACATTTTTTCTAGGGACAGAAAACTATAGGTAGGGAGAGTGTCAGTGTGTTTTACTGTGCGAATCCTTGTTTCTAGGGACAGGGAAGGACAGTGAGGGAATTCTCCTTGTGCTATAGTGTGCTTTAAAAAAACATTTTTTCTAGGGACAGAAAACTATAGGTAGGGAGAGTGTCAGTGTGTTTTACTGTGCGAATCCTTGTTTCTAGGGACAGGGAAGGACAGTGAGGGAAATTCTCCTTGTGCTATAGTGTGCTTTAAAAAAACATTTTTTCTAGGGACAGAAAACTATAGGTAGGGAGAGTGTCAGTGTGTTTTACTGTGCGAATCCTTGTTTCTAAGGACAGGGAAGGACAGTGAGGGAAATTCTCCTTGTGCTATAGTGTGCTTTAAAAAAACATTTTTTCTAGGAACAGAAAACTATAGGTAGGGAGAGTGTCAGTGTGTTTTACTGTGCGAATCCTTGTTTCTAGGGACAGGGAAGAACAGTGAGGGAAATTCTCCTTGTGCTATAGTGTGCTTTAAAAAAACATTTTTTCTAGGGACAGAAAACTATAGGTAGGAAGAGTGTCAGTTTCTTTCACTGTGATAATCCTTGTTTCTAGGGACAGGGAAGGACAGTGAGGAAAATTCTCCTTGTGCTATAGTGTGCTTTAAAAAAACATTTTTTTCTAGGGACAGAAAACTATAGGTAGGAAGAGTGTCAGTTTCTTTCACTGTGCTAATCCTTGTTTCTAGGGACAGGGAAGGAAAGTGAGGGAAATTCTCCTTGTGCTATAGTGTGCTTTAAAAAAACATTTTTTCTAGAGACAGAAAACTATAGGTAGGAAGAGTGTCAGTTTCTTTCACTGTGATAATCCTTGTTTCTAGGGACAGGGAAGGAAAGTGAGGTAAATTCTCCTTGTGCTATAGTGTGCTTTAAAAAAACATTTTTTCTAGGGACAGAAAACTATAGGTAGGAAGAGTGTCAGTTTCTTTCACTGTGATAATCCTTGTTTCTAGGGACAGGGAAGGACAGTGAGGAAAATTCTCCTTGTGCTATAGTGTGCTTTAAAAAAACATTTTTTCTAGGGACAGAAAACTATAGGTAGGAAGAGTGTCAGTTTCTTTCACTGTGATAATCCTTGTTTCTAGGGACAGGGAAGGAAAGTGAGGGAAATTCTCCTTGTGCTATAGTGTGCTTTAAAAAAAACATTTTTTCTAGAGACAGAAAACTATAGGTAGGAAGAGTGTCAGTTTCTTTCACTGTGATAATCCTTGTTTCTGGGGACAGGGAAGGAAAGTGAGGTAAATTCTCCTTGTGCTATAGTGTGCTTTAAAAAAACATTTTTTCTAGGGACAGAAAACTATAGGTAGGAAGAGTGTCAGTTTCTTTCACTGTGATAATCCTTGTTTCTAGGGACAGGGAAGGAAAGTGAGGGAAATTCTCCTTGTGCTATAGTGTGCTTTAAAAAAACATTTTTTCTAGAGACAGAAAACTATAGGTAGGAAGAGTGTCAGTTTCTTTCACTGTGATAATCCTTGTTTCTAGGGACAGGGAAGGAAAGTGAGGTAAATTCTCCTTGTGCTTTAGTGTGCTTTAAAAAAACATTTTTTCTAGGGACAGAAAACTATAGGTAGGGAGAGTGTCAGTTTCTTTCACTGTGATAATCCTTGTTTCTAGGGACAGGGAAGGACAGTGAGGGAAATTCTCCTTGTGCTATAGTGTGCTAAAGCATTCCTCATCAACCATCTTTGAAATCCTTGTTTTTTTGGACAGTCAGGGAAATTGTCGTTGTGCTATTCTGTGCAAAAGCAATCATCCTCAACCATATTTAGAAATCCTTAAGTAAAGGGACAGAGAAGGACACCTGAAGGTAGCCCTTATTGCTTTTTTCCCATCTCCCTGCAGGCCATCTATTACAATGTCTGGAAGGCAAACAAGGAGAGGCAGACAGTCAGGAGGCAATAAAAGAGGGCAAGCAGGCTCTGTGTCTGGGGGCAACAGTGCTGGTCGTGGACGCGGTGCATTGTCATCAGCACATGGCCATGGGACACGCTTGTCCTTCTTTTCGGCAGCTGGACATGTTGAGCCACATCATGCCGAAGATTTGGTAGAGTGGATGACCAAGCCCTCCTCCTCCTCCTCATCCTCTCTCACCCAGGCTCAGGGTACTGGAAAAGCAGCTGCCAAAGCGTCCTCTTCCCTGGTATCAATGTCAGACTCATCATCAGTCACTCCTTCCCTAGACCCACCATGTCCTCCTCCTGAGTAGTCCCCCGAACTGTTTGAGCACAGTGTTGGGTACATGCTCCAGGAGGATGCCCAGCGTTTCGAAGGGTCTGATGATGAAACCCAGCTACAGGAAGGCAGTAGCGTGAGAGCAGACAGAGGGGATGCTCAAGAAGGACACCAATCTGGCAGTCATGTTCCAGCAGCTGCAGCATACTGCCAGATTGGCTCCAGTGATGAGGAGGGAGGGGATGATGAGGTCACTGACTCCACGTGGGTGCCTAATAGGAGAGAGGAGGAGGAGGAGGCACATCTCCAACGAGGCAGGATGCCCTTTGGTGGCCAGCGTAAGGGCAGTACACCGACGGAATCACACCGCAGAGCTCCGCCTGTGCAGGGCGCTGCCTCTGCCCGTCATTCAAAAAGTTCTTTGGTGTGGGCCTTTTTTGAGGCTAGTGCATCAGATCGCACAGCTGCTGTTTGCAACATATGTCTCAAGCGTATATCGCGTGGCCAAAACATCAGCCGCTTGGGTACCACATGCCTGACCAGACATATGTTGACCTGCCATGCAGCTCGTTGGCAAGCCTACCTCAAAGACCCACACCAAAGAACAAAGCGGACCTCTCCTTGCACCGCATCAGCTGGGATCTCCAACCCCACTATAACTTCAGTCCTCTCTGAAACATGCACTGAGAGGAATGAAGGTGTAGAATTAGGTGTGTCACAGCCAAGTACTTGCGGCCACTCTGCTAGCAGTACACCGACGTCCGATTCTAGCAGGCAAATTTCCCTGCCCCAGCTGCTGGACCGTCGAAAGAAGTTCACTCCCAGCCATCCACATGCCCAGCGGTTGAATGCTAGCTTGGCTAAATTGCTAGCGCTTCAACTGCTGCCTTTTCAGTTGGTAGACTCGGCCCCCTTCCGTGAGTTTGTGCAATGTGCGGTTCCTCAGTGGCAGGTTCCCAAACGCCACTTTTTCTCACGGAAGGCTATTCCGGCTCTCTACCGGCATGTGGAAGGCAATGTCTTGGCCTCGCTGGACAGGGTGGTCAGCGGTAAGGTGCATATTACCGCTGACTCATGGTCCAGCAGGCATGGACAGGGACGTTACCTTTCTTTCACGGCCCATTGGGTCACTCTTTTGGCAGCTGGGAAGGATGCAGGACAAGGTGCAGTAGTGTTGGAGGTTGTTCCACCGCCACGCCTCCAAAATGCTACTACTGGTTGTGACACACCTCTCTCCTCCACCCCCTCCTCTTCTTCTTCCTCCATGGCCTCTTCCTGTGGTTTGTCCTCGGAACCAGCGGTGCTCCGTAGGCGTTCAAGGGGCTACGCAAGTACGCAGGCAAAAAGATGCCATGCCGTGCTTGCGCTGGTGTGTTTGGGGGACAGAAGCCACACTGGGGCAGAGGTCCTGTCTGCTCTGCAGGGCCAGGCCGAGAGGTGGTTGACGCCACGCCAGCTTAAGCCAGGAATGGTGGTTTGCGACAATGGCACCAACCTCCTCTCCGCCCTCCGACAGGGACAACTGACCCATGTGCCCTGTGTGGCTCACGTCCTTAACCTGGTGGTGCAGCGGTTCTTGGGCAGGTACCCGGGCTTACAGGATGTCCTGAGGCAGGCCAGGAAAGTCTGTGTGCATTTCCACAGATCTTATAATGCCAGTGCTCGCCTGGCTGAGCTGCAAAAGGAGTTGAACCTGCCCAAGAACCGCCTTATATGTGACATGCCCACCAGGTGGAACTCAACGTTGGCCATGCTGCAGCGGCTGCACACGCAGCAGAGGGCCATCAATGAGTACCTGTGCGACTACGGCACCAGGACAGGGTCAGGGGAGCTTGGTTTTTTTTCTCCACGCCAGTGGGGCATGATCAGGGATGCATGCACTGTCCTGGCACCATTTGAGGAGGCCACGAGGATGGTGAGCAGTGACAATGCATGCATCAGTGACACTGTACCTCTTGTCCACCTGTTGGAGCACACGCTGCGTGGAATAATGGACAGGGCACTTGAGGCAGAACAGAGGCAGGAAGAGGAGGACTTCCTTGCCTCTCAAGGCCCCCTTTACCCAGACAGTGTTCCTTCTGTCCCACCCATCGCACAGGAAGAGGAGGAGGAGGAGGAGGATTGTGTCAGCATGGAGGTGGAGGCTGGCACACAGCATCATCAGCAGCAGTCTTTTAGGGATGATTTACAGTCCCAAGAAACCAGTGGACTTGTACGTGGCTGGGAGGAGGTGGCTGCGGATCATGTCGTCCTTAGTGACCCAGAGGACTCCGGAGCGAATGCCTCAGCAAACCTACGCTGCATGGCCTCCCTGATCCTGCAAAGTCTGCGGAAGGATCCTTGTATTCTTCGGATCAAGGAGAGGGACCATTACTGGCTGGCCACTCTCCTTGATCCACGGTACAAGGGTAAGGTTGCGGACCTTATGTTACCGTCGCAGAGGGAGCAGAGGATGAGACAACTCCGGGAGGCCTTGCAGAAAGGTCTGTGCAACGCGTTCCCAGAGACTGGGAGGTTACAAACTCCTGGTCCTGGACAACGAGTTGCTGAGGCTTCGGCCAGTCAAAGAAGGAGCGGTGGGGAAGGTGGCCGTCTGGCCGATGCGTTCAGACAATTCTTTAGTCCGCAGCCCCAAAGTATGATCGGTTCCAGCAACCATCGCCAGCGTCTGATAAACATGGTGCAGGAATATCTAGGGGCAAGGTCAGACTTGGACACCTTCCCCACCGAAAATCCTCTGGCTTACTGGGTCTTGAGGATGGATCACTGGCCAGAGCTTGCACAGTATGCAATTGAGCTACTGGCCTGTCCTGCATCCAGCGTTCTTTCGGAACGCACATTCAGTGCTGCTGGAGGATTTGTCACGGATCACAGGGTGCGCCTGTCCACCGACTCGGTTGATCGACTGACTTTCATCAAGATGAACCAGTCTTGGATCACCACCAGCTACCACACACCTGATGCTGATATAACAGACTAATTGATTTTAACATGTCACATCCCTTCAAGACTGATGCTGATGCTGAGTGCCTGTGCTGTTATGTTGACTGGCTATCCTCCTCCTCCGAGTCCTCAATGATACGATTGATGATGATAGCTTGGAAGATCATTTTTGTTTATGGGTGCCGCCACCAGTGGCTAAGGCCCAATTTTTCAGCCCCTGTTTTACAGGGGCGTGTAATTACAATTTTTTTAGCAATAATTTGCCATAGGGCTCATTGCTGTGCTCCAAGTACAGTATCTGTGAGGGGTTGGAGTGTTGTGGCACCAGTGCCTAAGGCCCAATTTTTCAGCCCCTGTTTAACAGGGGCGTGTCATTACAATTTTTGAAGCAATACTTTGCAACAGGGCTCATTGCTGTGCTCCAAGTACAGTATCTGTGAGGGGTTGTAGTGTTGTGCCACCAGTGCCTAAGGCCCAATTTTTCAGCCCCTGTTCAACAGGGGCATGCAATTACAATTCTTGATCTAATAATTCACAGCAGGGCCCATTGCTGCACCCACCAAGAGTAACTCTGAGGGCTTACAGTGTTGTGGCAACGCCACCACCACCACCACCACGAAAGGCCCAATTTTTCAGCCCCTGTTCAAAAGGGGCATGTAATTACAATTCTTGATCTAATAATTCACAGCAGGGCCCATTGCTGCACCCACCAAGAGTAACTCTGAGGGCTTACAGTGTTGTGGCAACGCCACCACCACCACCACCACGAAAGGCCCAATTTTTCAGCCCCTGTTCAAAAGGGGCATGTAATTACAATTCTTGATCTAATAATTCACAGCAGGGCCCATTCCTGCACCCACCAAGAGTAACTCTGAGGGCTTACAGTGTTGTGGCAACGCCACCACCACCACCACCACGAAAGGCCCAATTTTTCAGCCCCTGTTCAAAAGGGGCATGTAATTACAATTCTTGATCTAATAATTCACAGCAGGGCCCATTCCTGCACCCACCAAGAGTAACTCTGAGGGCTTACAGTGTTGTGGCAACACCACCACCACCACCACCACCACGAAAGGCCCAATTTTTCAGCCCCTGTTCAACAGGGGCATGCAATTACAATTCTTGATCTAATAATTCACAGCAGGGCCCATTGCTGCACCCACCAAGAGTAACTGTCAGGGCTTACAGTGTTGTGGCACCAGCACCACCATCAAAGGCCCAATTTTTACTACCACTGTTCAACAATTATATGTAATTAAAATTCCTGATATAATAGTTGACAGCAGGGCGTTCCAGCACCAACCAAGAGTAACTGTGAGTGCTTACAGTGTTGTGCCAACACCAACAACTAAGGGGCCTATTTCTGCAGAGTATATACGGCAGGTCCCTACTTTCAAACATCCAACTTACAAACGACTCCTACTTGCAAACGCAAGAAGACAACAGGAAGTGAGAGGAAATCTACCACTAGGAAGGAAAATTCTCTCCTGTAAGAATAAATATGGGAGAAAGGTGTCTCCTCTGTACTGATGCTTTATCATTAATCCTTGTTTCAAGAAAAACACCAAATTTCAAAAACAGTTGTCATTGGGACGGAAAGTGAGGTGAAATGTTCTGAACAGGGGCACAGACAGCAAAACAAATGTTACAGGGGTGATAACCCTTACCTATGTTTTCCAAAAAGTTTAAAAATAGATTTTTGGGCTGGAGCTACACTTCAACAATGTACCTGTTCAAAATTACAAACAGATTCTACATAAGAACAAACCTACAGTCCCTGTCTTGTATGCACCGCCTGTATACGGCTGTTCAGAGTATATAGGGCCTTTTTTATTTTATGTGCGGGGTTCCCCTTAATATCCATACAAGACCCAAAGGGGCTGGTAATGGGCTGGGGAAGGGGGGGGGGGGGGGGTCATGGGGTAGCTATGCCATTTTTCTTAAAGATTTTCATCCATATTACCGGGACCAGACATTACATTAAAGCCGCAAGCAGTTTTAAATGGCTTTTTTTTCCTTTAGAAGTGTCATTTTGTGCAGGGACAGTTCTAAACACGGGAAACACGTGGCACTTCACAGGCATACTTTAGACACCCCCCAGGTACGATATTTAAAGGAATATTTGACTTTTTTTTTTTCACTTTATGCATCATTAAAATGACTGCTCCCGAAAAACGACCGTTTTTAAAACTTCTTTTTGCATTGATACATGTCCCCTGGTGCACAACCCGGGTTCCCAAACCCTTTTTAGGACAATAACATGCATAATAGTTGTTATAATTAGCACTTTAGAATTCGAACGTTCGCATCCATTGTATTTAATAGGGTTCTAATGTTCGTACGAACTTTCGGTCCGTTCGCGGGTTCTGGTGCGAACCGAACCCGGGGGTGTTCGGCTCATCACTAGTAGAGATGTACAAACACACAGGCAGTAGAGATGTACAAATACACAGGCAGTAGAGATGTACAAACACACAGGTAGTAGAGATGTACAAACACACAGGCAGTAGAGATGTACAAACACAGGCAGTAAAGATGTACAAACACACAGGCAGCAGAGATGTACAAACACACAGGCAGAAGACATGTACAAACACACAGGCAGTAGAGATGTACAAACACACAGGCAGTAGATATGTACAAACACACAGGCAGTAGAGATGTACAAACACAGGCAGTAAAGATGTACAAACACACAGGCAGCAGAGATGTACAAACACACAGGCAGAAGACATGTACAAACACACAGGCAGTAGAGATGTACAAACACACAGGCAGTAGAGATGTACAAACACACAGGCAGTAGAGATGTACAAACACACAGGCAGTAGAGATGTACAAACACACAGGCAGTAGATATGTACAAACACACAGGCAGTAGAGATGTACAAACACAGGCAGTAGAGATGTACAAACACACAGGCAGTAGAGATGTACAAACACACAGGCAGAAGATATGTACAAACACACAGGCAGTAGAGATGTACAAACACACAGGCAGTAGAGATGTACAAATACACAGGCAGTAGAGATGTACAAACACACAGGCAGTAGAGATGTACAAACACACAGGCAGAAGAGATGTACAAACACACAGGCAGTAGAGATGTACAAACACACAGGCAGCAGAGATGTACAAACACACAGGCAGCAGAGATGTACAAACACACAGGCAGTAGAGATGTACAAACACACAGGCAGAAGACATGTACAAACACACAGGCAGTAGAGATGTACAAACACACAGGCAGTAGAGATGTACAAACACACAGGCAGTAGAGATGTACAAACACACAGGCAGTAGAGATGTACAAACACACAGGCAGTAGAGATGTACAAACACACGGGCAGAAGAGATGTACAAACACACAGGCAGTAGAGATGTACAAACACACAGGCAGTAGAGATGTACAAACACACAGGCAGAAGACATGTACAAACACACAGGCAGTAGAGATGTACAAACACACAGGCAGTAGAGATGTACAAACACACAGGCAGTAGAGATGTACAAACACACAGGCAGTAGAGATGTACAAATACACAGGCAGTAGAGATGTACAAACACACAGGCAGTAGAGATGTACAAACACACAGGCAGTAGAGATGTACAAACACACAGGCAGTAAAGATGTACACACAGGCAGTAGAGATGTACAAACACACAGGCAGTAGAGATGTACAAACACACAGGCAGTAGAGATGTACAAACACACAGGCAGTAGAGATGTACAAACACACAGGCAGAAGACATGTACAAACACACAGGCAGTAGAGATGTACAAACACACAGGCAGTAGAGATGTACAAACACACAGGCAGTAGAGATGTACACACAGGCAGTAGAGATGTACAAACACACAGGCAGTAGAGATGTACAAACACACAGGCAGAAGACATGTACAAACACACAGGCAGTAAAGATGTACACACAGGCAGTAGAGATGTACAAACACACAGGCAGTAGAGATGTACAAACACACAGGCAGTAGAGATGTACAAACACACAGGCAGTAGAGATGTACAAACACACAGGCAGAAGACATGTACAAACACACAGGCAGAAGACATGTACAAACACACAGGCAGTAGAGATGTACAAACACACAGGCAGTAGAGATGTACAAACACACAGGCAGAAGAGATGTACAAACACACAGGCAGTAGAGATGTACAAACACACAGGCAGTAGAGATGTACAAACACACAGGCAGTAGAGATGTACAAATACACAGGCAGTAGAGATGTACAAACACACAGGCAGTAGAGATGTACAAACACACAGGCAGTAGAGATGTACAAACACACAGGCAGAAGAGATGTACAAACACACAGGCAGTAGAGATGTACAAACACACAGGCAGTAGAGATGTACAAACACACAGGCAGTAGATATGTACAAACACACAGGCAGAAGACATGTACAAACACACAGGCAGTAAAGATGTACAAACACACAGGCAGTAGAGATGTACAAACACACAGGCAGTAGAGATGTACAAACACACAGGCAGTAGAGATGTACAAACACACAGGCAGTAGAGATGTACAAACACACAGGCAGTAGAGATGTACAAACACACAGGCAGTAGAGATGTACAAACACACAGGCAGTAGAGATGTACAAACACACAGGCAGAAGACATGTACAAACACACAGGCAGTAGAGATGTACAAACACACAGGCAGTAGAGATGTACAAACACACAGGCAGTAGAGATGTACAAACACACAGGCAGTAGATATGTACAAACACACAGGCAGTAGAGATGTACAAACACACAGGCAGATGACATGTACAAACACACAGGCAGTAGAGATGTACAAACACACAGGCAGTAGAGATGTACAAATACACAGGCAGTAGAGATGTACAAACACACAGGCAGTAGAGATGTACAAACACACAGGCAGTAGAGATGTACAAACACACAGGCAGTAGAGATGTACAAACACACAGGCAGTAGAGATGTACAAACACACAGGCAGTAGAGATGTACAAACACACAGGCAGTAGAGATGTACAAACACACAGGCAGTAGAGATGTACAAACACACAGGCAGTAGAGATGTACAAACACACAGGCAGAAGACATGTACAAACACACAGGCAGTAGAGATGTACAAACACACAGGCAGAAGAGATGTACAAACACACAGGCAGTAGAGATGTACAAACACACAGGCAGCAGAGATGTACAAACACACAGGCAGCAGAGATGTACAAACACACAGGCAGTAGAGATGTACAAACACACAGGCAGAAGACATGTACAAACACACAGGCAGTAAAGATGTACAAACACACAGGCAGTAGAGATGTACAAACACACAGGCAGAAGACATGTACAAACACACAGGCAGTAGAGATGTACAAACACACAGGCAGTAGAGATGTACAAACACACAGGCAGTAGAGATGTACAAACACACAGGCAGAAGACATGTACAAACACACAGGCAGTAGAGATGTACAAACACACAGGCAGTAGAGATGTACAAACACACAGGCAGATGACATGTACAAACACACAGGCAGTAGAGATGTACAAACACACAGGCAGTAGAGATGTACAAACACACAGGCAGTAGAGATGTACAAACACACAGGCAGTAAAGATGTACAAACACAGGCAGTAGAGATGTACAAACACACAGGCAGTAGAGATGTACAAACACACAGGCAGTAGAGATGTACAAACACACAGGCAGTAGAGATGTACAAACACACAGGCAGTAGAGATGTACAAACACACAGGCAGAAGACATGTACAAACACACAGGCAGTAGAGATGTACAAACACACAGGCAGTAGAGATGTACAAACACACAGGCAGAAGACATGTACAAACACACAGGCAGTAGAGATGTACAAACACACAGGCAGTAGAGATGTACAAATACACAGGCAGTAGAGATGTACAAACACACAGGCAGTAGAGATGTACAAACACACAGGCAGTAGAGATGTACAAACACACAGGCAGAAGAGATGTACAAACACACAGGCAGTAGAGATGTACAAACACACAGGCAGTAGAGATGTACAAACACACAGGCAGTAGAGATGTACAAACACACAGGCAGTAGATATGTACAAACACACAGGCAGTAGAGATGTACAAACACACAGGCAGAAGACATGTACAAACACACAGGCAGAAGAGATGTACAAACACAGGCAGAAGAGATGTACAAACACACAGGCAGAAGACATGTACAAACACACAGGCAGTAGAGATGTACAAACACACAGGCAGTAGAGATGTACAAACACACAGGCAGTAGATATGTACAAACACACAGGCAGAAGACATGTACAAACACACAGGCAGTAGAGATGTACAAACACACAGGCAGTAGAGATGTACAAACACACAGGCAGTAGAGATGTACAAACACACAGGCAGTAGAGATGTACAAACACAGGCAGTAGAGATGTACAAACACACAGGCAGAAGACATGTACAAACACACAGGCAGTAGAGATGTACAAACACACAGGCAGAAGACATGTACAAACACACAGGCAGTAGAGATGTACAAACACACAGGCAGAAGACATGTACAAACACACAGACAGTAGAGATGTACAAACACACAGGCAGCAGAGATGTACAAACACACAGGCAGTAGAGATGTACAAACACACAGGCAGTAGAGATGTACAAACACACAGGCAGTAGAGATGTACAAACACACAGGCAGTAGAGATGTACAAACACACAGGCAGTAGAGATTAGGGATGAGCTTCGTGTTCGAGTCGAACATACGTTCGACTCGAACATCGGCTGTTCGATCGTTCGACGAAGATCGAACGATTTGGGCCGTTCGCGCCAAATTCGAGTGACGCGAACGGCCCACAATGCACTACGCCATCGCAGTGTCATCCAGGCGCTGTGATTGGCCAAGCATGCACTGTGACCCCGCATGCTTGGCCAATCACAGCGCCGGCAGCGAGGAGAGCAATGATTGGCCACAGGCAGGATGCCTGTGGCCAATTATTGCTGAGGGTATTTAGTACACGCCCCACACTATAAAAGGCCGCCAGCACGGCGGCCTAGTGTAGTGTGTTCCGGAGCAGGGAAAGAGCAGCATAGGCAGGGACAGTGACTTTTATTTCTTTCTTGCTTAACCTGGATTCCTTTAGTTTAGGGAAAGAGAAGGATAGGTAGGGAGAGTGTCAGTGTGTTTTGTGCTTGTGCTATAGTGTGCTTAAAAAAAACATTTTTTCTAGGGACAGAAAACTCTAGGTAGGGAGAGTGTCAGTTTCTTTCACTGTGCAAGTCCTTGTTTCCAGGGACAGGGAAGGACAGTGAGTGAATTCTCCTTGTGCTATAGTGTGCTTAAAAAAAACATTTTTTCTAGGGACAGAAAACTCTAGGTAGGGAGAGTGTCAGTTTCTTTCACTGTGCAAGTCCTTGTTTCCAGGGACAGGGAAGGACAGTGAGTGAATTCTCCTTGTGCTATAGTGTGCTTAAAAAAAACATTTTTTCTAGGGACAGAAAACTCTAGGTAGGGAGAGTGTCAGTTTCTTTCACTGTGCAAGTCCTTGTTTCCAGGGACAGGGAAGGACAGTGAGTGAATTCTCCTTGTGCTATAGTGTGCTTAAAAAAAACATTTTTTCTAGGGACAGAAAACTCTAGGTAGGGAGAGTGTCAGTTTCTTTCACTGTGCAAGTCCTTGTTTCCAGGGACAGGGAAGGACAGTGAGTGAATTCTCCTTGTGCTATAGTGTGCTTAAAAAAAACATTTTTTCTAGGGACAGAAAACTCTAGGTAGGGAGAGTGTCAGTTTCTTTCACTGTGCAAGTCCTTGTTTCCAGGGACAGGGAAGGACAGTGAGTGAATTCTCCTTGTGCTATAGTGTGCTTTAAAAAAACTTTTTTTCTAGGGACAGAAAACTCTAGGTAGGGAGAGTGTCAGTTTCTTTCACTGTGCAAGTCCTTGTTTCCAGGGACAGGGAAGGACAGTGAGTGAATTCTCCTTGTGCTATAGTGTGCTTAAAAAAAACATTTTTTCTAGGGACAGAAAACTCTAGGTAGGGAGAGTGTCAGTTTCTTTCACTGTGCAAGTCCTTGTTTCCAGGGACAGGGAAGGACAGTGAGTGAATTCTCCTTGTGCTATAGTGTGCTTAAAAAAAACATTTTTTCTAGGGACAGAAAACTCTAGGTAGGGAGAGTGTCAGTTTCTTTCACTGTGCAAGTCCTTGTTTCCAGGGACAGGGAAGGACAGTGAGTGAATTCTCCTTGTGCTATAGTGTGCTTAAAAAAAACATTTTTTCTAGGGACAGAAAACTCTAGGTAGGGAGAGTGTCAGTTTCTTTCACTGTGCAAGTCCTTGTTTCCAGGGACAGGGAAGGACAGTGAGTGAATTCTCCTTGTGCTATAGTGTGCTTAAAAAAAACATTTTTTCTAGGGACAGAAAACTCTAGGTAGGGAGAGTGTCAGTTTCTTTCACTGTGCAAGTCCTTGTTTCCAGGGACAGGGAAGGACAGTGAGTGAATTCTCCTTGTGCTATAGTGTGCTTAAAAAAAACATTTTTTCTAGGGACAGAAAACTCTAGGTAGGGAGAGTGTCAGTTTCTTTCACTGTGCAAGTCCTTGTTTCCAGGGACAGGGAAGGACAGTGAGTGAATTCTCCTTGTGCTATAGTGTGCTTAAAAAAAACATTTTTTCTAGGGACAGAAAACTCTAGGTAGGGAGAGTGTCAGTTTCTTTCACTGTGCAAGTCCTTGTTTCCAGGGACAGGGAAGGACAGTGAGTGAATTCTCCTTGTGCTATAGTGTGCTTAAAAAAAACATTTTTTCTAGGGACAGAAAACTCTAGGTAGGGAGAGTGTCAGTTTCTTTCACTGTGCAAGTCCTTGTTTCCAGGGACAGGGAAGGACAGTGAGTGAATTCTCCTTGTGCTATAGTGTGCTTAAAAAAAACATTTTTTCTAGGGACAGAAAACTCTAGGTAGGGAGAGTGTCAGTTTCTTTCACTGTGCAAGTCCTTGTTTCCAGGGACAGGGAAGGACAGTGAGTGAATTCTCCTTGTGCTATAGTGTGCTTAAAAAAAACATTTTTTCTAGGGACAGAAAACTCTAGGTAGGGAGAGTGTCAGTTTCTTTCACTGTGCAAGTCCTTGTTTCCAGGGACAGGGAAGGACAGTGAGTGAATTCTCCTTGTGCTATAGTGTGCTTAAAAAAAACATTTTTTCTAGGGACAGAAAACTCTAGGTAGGGAGAGTGTCAGTTTCTTTCACTGTGCAAGTCCTTGTTTCCAGGGACAGGGAAGGACAGTGAGTGAATTCTCCTTGTGCTATAGTGTGCTTAAAAAAAACATTTTTTCTAGGGACAGAAAACTCTAGGTAGGGAGAGTGTCAGTTTCTTTCACTGTGCAAGTCCTTGTTTCCAGGGACAGGGAAGGACAGTGAGTGAATTCTCCTTGTGCTATAGTGTGCTTAAAAAAAACATTTTTTCTAGGGACAGAAAACTCTAGGTAGGGAGAGTGTCAGTTTCTTTCACTGTGCAAGTCCTTGTTTCCAGGGACAGGGAAGGACAGTGAGTGAATTCTCCTTGTGCTATAGTGTGCTTAAAAAAAAAAAAATTTTCTAGGGACAGAAAACTCTAGGTAGGGAGAGTGTCAGTTTCTTTCACTGTGCGAGTCCTTGTTTCTAGGGACAAAGAAGGAAAGTGAGGGGAATTCTCCTTGTGCTATAGTGTGCTAAAGCATTCCTCATCAACCATCTTTGAAATCCTTGATTTTTGGACAGTCAGGGAAATTGTCGTTGTGCTATTCTGTGCAAAAGCAATCATCCTCAACCATATTTAGAAATCCTTAAGCAAAGGGACAGAGAAGGACACCTGAAGGTAGCCCTTATTGCTTTTTTCCCATCTCCCTGCAGGCCATCTATTAGAATGTCTGGAAGGCAAACAAGGAGAGG
Source organism: Rana muscosa (assembly GCA_029206835.1). NCBI lineage: Eukaryota > Metazoa > Chordata > Amphibia > Anura > Ranidae > Rana > Rana muscosa. The sequence goes on from CM055116.1 coordinate 211,569,402, forward strand.
CAGACAGTCAGGAGGCAATAAAAGAGGGCAAGCAGGCTCTGTGTCTGGGGGCAACAGTGCTGGTCGTGGACGCGGTGCATTGTCATCAGCACATGGCCATGGGACACGCTTGTCCTTCTTTTCGGCAGCTGGACATGTTGAGCCACATCATGCCGAAGACTTGGTAGAGTGGATGACCAAGCCCTCCTCCTCCTCCTCATCCTCTCTCACCCAGGCTCAGGGTACTGGCAAAGCAGCTGCCAAAGCGTCCTCTTCCCTGTTATCAATGTCAGACTCATCATCAGTCACTCCTTCCCTAGACCCACCATGTCCTCCTCCTGAGGAGTCCCCCGAACTGTTTGAGCACAGTGTTGGGTACATGCTCCAGGAGGATGCCCAGCGTTTCGAAGGGTCTGATGATGAAACCCAGCTACAGGAAGGCAGTAGGGTGAGAGCAGACAGAGGGGATGCTCAAGAAGGACACCAATCTGGCAGTCATGTTCCAGCAGCTGCAGCATACTGCCAGATTGGCTCCAGTGATGAGGAGGGAGGGGATGATGAGGTCACTGACTCCACGTGGGTGCCTAATAGGAGAGAGGAGGAGGAGGATGAGGAGGAGGCACATCTCCAACGAGGCAGGATGCCCTTTGGTGGCCAGCGTAAGGGCAGTACACCGACGGAATCACACCGCAGAGCTCCGCCTGTGCAGGGCGCTGCCTCTGCCCGTCATTCAAAAAGTTCCTTGGTGTGGGCCTTTTTTGAGGCTAGTGCATCAGATCGCACAGCTGCTGTTTGCAACATATGTCTCAAGCATATATCGCGTGGCCAAAACATCAGCCGCTTGGGTACCACATGCCTGACCAGACATATGTTGACCTGCCATGCAGCTCGTTGGCAAGCCTACCTCAAAGACCCACACCAAAGAACAAAGCGGACCTCTCCTTGCACCGCATCAGCTGGGATCTCCAACCCCACTATAACTTCAGTCCTCTCTGAAACATGCACTGAGAGGAATGAAGGTGTAGAATTAGGTGTGTCACAGCCAAGTACTTGCGGCCACTCTGCTAGCAGTACACCGACGTCCGATTCTAGCAGGCAAATTTCCCTGCCCCAGCTGCTGGACCGTCTAAAGAAGTTCACTCCCAGCCATCCACATGCCCAGCGGTTGAATGCTAGCTTGGCTAAATTGCTAGCGCTTCAACTGCTGCCTTTTCAGTTGGTAGACTCGGCCCCCTTCCGTGAGTTTGTGCAATGTGCGGTTCCTCAGTGGCAGGTTCCCAAACGCCACTTTTTCTCACGGAAGGCTATTCCGGCTCTCTACCGGCATGTGGAAGGCAATGTCTTGGCCTCGCTGGACAGGGCGGTCAGCGGTAAGGTGCATATTACCGCTGACTCATGGTCCAGCAGGCATGGACAGGGACGTTACCTTTCTTTCACGGCCCATTGGGTCACTCTTTTGGCAGCTGGGAAGGATGCAGGACAAGGTGCAGTAGTGTTGGAGGTTGTCCCACCGCCACGCCTCCAAAATGCTACTACTGGTTGTGACACACCTCTCTCCTCCACCCCCTCCTCTTCTTCTTCCTCCATGGCCTCTTCCTGTGGTTTGTCCTATGAACCAGCGGTGCTCCGTAGCCGTTCACGGGGCTACGCAAGTACGCAGGCAAAAAGATGCCATGCCGTGCTTGCGCTGGTGTGTTTGGGGGACAGAAGCCACACTGGGGCAGAGGTCCTGTCTGCTCTGCAGGGCCAGGCCGAGAGGTGGTTGACGCCACGCCAGCTTAAGCCAGGAATGGTGGTTTGCGACAATGGCACCAACCTCCTCTCCGCCCTTCGACAGGGACAACTGACCCATGTGCCCTGTGTGGCTCACGTCCTTAACCTGGTGGTGCAGCGGTTCTTGGGCAGGTACCCGGGCTTACAGGATGTCCTGAGGCAGGCCAGGAAAGTCTGTGTGCATTTCCGCAGATCTTATAATGCCAGTGCTCGCCTGGCTGAGCTGCAAAAGGAGTTGAACCTGCCCAAGAACCGCCTTATATGTGACATGCCCACCAGGTGGAACTCAACGTTGGCCATGCTGCAGCGGCTGCACACGCAGCAGAGGGCCATCAATGAGTACCTGTGCGACTACGGCACCAGGACAGGGTCAGGGGAGCTTGGTTTTTTTTCTCCACGCCAGTGGGGCATGATCAGGGATGCATGCACTGTCCTGGCACCATTTGAGGAGGCCACGAGGATGGTGAGCAGTGACAGTGCATGCATCAGTGACACTGTACCTCTTGTCCACCTGTTGGAGCACACGCTGCGTGGAATAATGGACAGGGCACTTGAGGCAGAACAGAGGCAGGAAGAGGAGGACTTCCTTGCCTCTCAAGGCCCCCTTTACCCAGACAGTGTTCCTTCTGTCCCACCCATCGCACAGGAAGAGGAAGAGGAGGAGGAGGAGGAGGATTGTGTCAGCATGGAGGTGGAGGCTGGCACTCAGCATCATCAGCAGCAGTCTTTTAGGGATGATTTACAGTCCCAAGAAACCAGTGGACTTGTACGTGGCTGGGAGGAGGTGACTGCGGATCATGTCGTCCTTAGTGACCCAGAGGACTCCGGAGCGAATGCCTCAGCAAACCTACGCTGCATGGCCTCCCTGATCCTGCAAAGTCTGCGGAAGGATCCTCGTATTCTTCGGATCAAGGAGAGGGACCATTACTGGCTGGCCACTCTCCTTGATCCACGGTAAAGGGTAAGGTTGCGGACCTTATGTTACCGTCGCAGAGGGAGCAGAGGATGAGACAACTCCGGGAGGCCTTGCAGAAAGGTCTGTGCAACGCGTTCCCAGAGACTGGGAGGTTACAAACTCCTGGTCCTGGACAACGAGCTGCTGAGGCTTCGGCCAGTCAAAGAAGGAGCGGTGGGGAAGGTGGCCGTCTGACCGATGCGTTCAGACAATTCTTTAGTCCGCAGCCCCAAAGTATGATCGGTTCCAGCAACCATCGCCAGCGTCTGATAAACATGGTGCAGGAATATCTAGGGGCAAGGTCAGACTTGGACACCTTCCCCACCGAAAATCCTCTGGCTTACTGGGTCTTGAGGATGGATCACTGGCCAGAGCTTGCACAGTATGCAATTGAGCTACTGGCCTGTCCTGCATCCAGCGTTCTTTCGGAACGCACATTCAGTGCTGCTGGAGGATTTGTCACGGATCACAGGGTGCGCCTGTCCACCGACTCGGTTGATCGACTGACTTTCATCAAGATGAACCAGTCTTGGATCACCACCAGCTACCACACACCTGATGCTGATATAACAGACTAATTGATTTTAACATGTCACATCCCTTCAAGACTGATGCTGATGCTGAGTGCCTGTGCTGTTATGTTGACTGGCTATCCTCCTCCTCCGAGTCCTCAATGATACGATTGATGATGATAGCTTGGAAGATCATTTTTGTTTATGGGTGCCGCCACCAGTGGCTAAGGCCCAATTTTTCAGCCCCTGTTTTACAGGGGCGTGTACTTACAATTTTTTTAGCAATAATTTGCCATAGGGCTCATTGCTGTGCTCCAAGTACAGTATCTGTGAGGGGTTGGAGTGTTGTGGCACCAGTGCCTAAGGCCCAATTTTTCAGCCCCTGTTTAACAGGGGCGTGTCATTACAATTTTTGAAGCAATACTTTGCAACAGGGCTCATTGCTGTGCTCCAAGTACAGTATCTGTGAGGGGTTGTAGTGTTGTGCCACCAGTGCCTAAGGCCCAATTTTTCAGCCCCTGTTTAACAGGGGCGTGTCATTACAATTTTTGAAGCAATACTTTGCAACAGGGATCATTGCTGTGCTCCAAGTATAGTATCTGTGAGGGGTTGTAGTGTTGTGCCACCAGTGCCTAAGGCCCAATTTTTCAGCCCCTGTTCAACAGGGGCATGCAATTACAATTCTTGATGTAATAATTCACAGCAGGGCCCATTCCTGCACCCACCAAGAGTAAGTCTGAGGGCTTACAGTGTTGTGGCAACGCCACCACCACCACCACCACGAAAGGCCCAATTTTTCAGCCCCTGTTCAAAAGGGGCATGTAATTACAATTCTTGATCTAATAATTCACAGCAGGGCCCATTCCTGCACCCACCAAGAGTAAGTCTGAGGGCTTACAGTGTTGTGGCAACGCCACCACCACCACCACCACGAAAGGCCCAATTTTTCAGCCCCTGTTCAAAAGGGGCATGTAATTACAATTCTTGATCTAATAATTCACAGCAGGGCCCATTGCTGCACCCACCAAGAGTAACTGTCAGGGCTTACAGTGTTGTGGCACCAGCACCACCATCAAAGCCCCAATTTTTACTACCACTGTTCAACAATTATATGTAATTAAAATTCCTGATATAATAGTTGACAGCAGGGCGTTCCAGCACCAACCAAGAGTAACTGTGAGTGCTTACAGTGTTGTGCCAACACCAACAACTAAGGGGCCTATTTCTGCAGAGTATATACGGCAGGTCCCTACTTTCAAACATCCAACTTACAAACGACTCCTACTTGCAAACGCAAGAAGACAACAGGAAGTGAGAGGAAATCTACCCCTAGGAAGGAAAATTCTCTCCTGTAAGAATAAATATGGGAGAAAGGTGTCTCCTCTGTACTGATGCTTTATCAGCAATCCTTGTTTCAAGAAAAACACCACATTTCAAAAACAGTTGTCATTGGGACGGAAAGTGAGGTGAAATGTTCTGAACAGGGGCACAGACAGCAAAACAAATGTTACAGGGGTGATAACCCTTACCTATGTTTTCCAAAAAGTTTAAAAATAGATTTTTGGGCTGGAGCTACACTTCAACAATGTACCTGTTCAAAATTACAAACACATTCTACATAAGAACAAACCTACAGTCCCTGTCTTGTATGCACTGCCTGTATACGGCTGTTCAGAGTATATAGGGCCTTTTTTATTTTATGTGCGGGGTTCCCCTTAATATCCATACAAGACCCAAAGGGGCTGGTAATGGGCTGGGGTAGGGGGGGGGGGGGGTCATGGGGTAGCTATGCCATTTTTCTTAAAGATTTTCATCCATATTACCGGGACCAGACATTACATTAAAGCCGCAAGCAGTTTTAAATGGCTTTTTTTTCCTTTAGAAGTGTCATTTTGTGCAGGGACAGTTCTAAACACGGGAAACACGTGGCACTTCACAGGCATACTTTAGACACCCCCCAGGTACGATATTTAAAGGAATATTTGACTTTTTTTTTTTTCACTTTATGCATCATTAAAATGACTGCTCCCGAAAAACGACCGTTTTTAAAACTTCTTTTTGCATTGATACATGTCCCCTGGTGCACAACCCGGGTTCCCAAACCCTTTTTAGGACAATAACATGCATAATAGTTGTTATAATTAGCACTTTAGAATTCGAACGTTCGCATCCATTGTATTTAATAGGGTTCTAATGTTCGTACGAACTTTCGGTCCGTTCGCGGGTTCTGGTGCGAACCGAACCCGGGGGTGTTCGGCTCATCACTAGTAGAGATGTACAAACACACAGGCAGTAGAGATGTACAAACACACAGGCAGTAGAGATGTACAAACACACAGGCAGTAGAGACAGATGTACAAACACACAGGCAGTAGAGATGTACAAACACACAGGCAGTAGAGATGTACAAACACACAGGCAGTAGAGATGTACAAACACACAGGCAGTAGAGATGTACAAACACACAGGCAGTAGATATGTACAAACACACAGGCAGTAGAGATGTACAAACACACAGGCAGAAGACATGTACAAACACACAGGCAGTAGAGATGTACAAACACACAGGCAGTAGAGATGTACAAACACACAGGCAGTAGAGATGTACAAACACACAGGCAGTAGAGATGTACAAACACACAGGCAGTAGAGATGTACAAACACACAGGCAGAAGACATGTACAAACACACAGGCAGTAGAGATGTACAAACACAGGCAGTAGAGATGTACAAACACACAGGCAGAAGACATGTACAAACACACAGGCAGAAGACATGTACAAACACACAGGCAGTAGAGATGTACAAACACACAGGCAGCAGAGATGTACAAACACACAGGCAGCAGAGATGTACAAACACACAGGCAGTAGAGATGTACAAACACACAGGCAGTAGAGATGTACAAACACACAGGCAGAAGACATGTACAAACACACAGGCAGTAGAGATGTACAAACACACAGGCAGTAGAGATGTACAAACACACAGGCAGCAGAGATGTACAAACACACAGGCAGAAGACATGTACAAACACACAGGCAGTAAAGATGTACAAACACACAGGCAGTAGAGATGTACAAACACACAGGCAGTAGAGATGTACAAACACACAGGCAGTAGAGATGTACAAACACACAGGCAGTAGAGATGTACAAACACACAGGCAGTAGATATGTACAAACACACAGGCAGTAGAGATGTACAAACACACAGGCAGAAGAGATGTACAAACACACAGGCAGTAGAGATGTACAAACACACAGGCAGTAGAGATGTACAAACACACAGGCAGTAGAGATGTACAAACACACAGGCAGTAGAGATGTACAAACACACAGGCAGCAGAGATGTACAAACACACAGGCAGAAGACATGTACAAACACACAGGCAGTAAAGATGTACAAACACACAGGCAGTAGAGATGTACAAACACACAGGCAGTAGAGATGTACAAACACACAGGCAGTAGAGATGTACAAACACACAGGCAGTAGAGATGTACAAACACACAGGCAGTAGAGAGGTACAAACACACAGGCAGTAGAGATGTACAAACACACAGGCAGTAGAGATGTACAAACACACAGGCAGAAGACATGTACAAACACACAGGCAGTAGAGATGTACAAACACACAGGCAGTAGAGATGTACAAACACACAGGCAGTAGAGATGTACAAACACACAGGCAGAAGACATGTACAAACACACAGGCAGTAGAGATGTACAAACACACAGGCAGTAGAGATGTACAAACACACAGGCAGAAGACATGTACAAACACACAGGCAGTAGAGATGTACAAACACACAGGCAGTAGAGATGTACAAACACACAGGCAGTAGAGATGTACAAACACACAGGCAGTAGAGATGTACAAACACACAGGCAGTAGAGATGTACAAACACACAGGCAGTAGAGATGTACAAACACACAGGCAGTAGAGATGTACAAACACACAGGCAGTAGATATGTACAAACACACAGGCAGTAGAGATGTACAAACACACAGGCAGAAGACATGTACAAACACACAGGCAGTAGAGATGTACAAACACACAGGCAGTAGAGATGTACAAACACACAGGCAGTAGAGATGTACAAACACACAGGCAGTAGAGACACTAGCGTTGCTAGCCAGGTGCGGGGGGGGCGGGCCGCACCCGGGTGACACCCACCAGAGGGGTGACACCCGTGGGTAGCGCAGCGGCCACACTGACATCGCCCGCCCGCTGCCCTGTGCCTTAGGCTCGCGCTGCGGCTGTGTCCCTCAGCGGAGCGGAAGGAAGCCGCCGCCCCCTCTGCCTCCTCTATGTTTACATCCACAGAGGAGGAGGAGGAGCCCGCGCTCGAGAGACACACCGCTGTGTGTATCTGCCGCTCTGTTCTGAGGTCTGAAAGGTAAGGGGGGCATCTTTACTGATGGGGGAGGGGGTGTCTGTACTGCTGGGGTCTGCACAAGAGGGAGTTTGCACCAGGGGGGGCTGTAACTGAGGGGGGTGTCTGTACTGAGGGGGGTCTGGTACTGAGGGGGGTGTCTGTACTGAGGGGGGTGTCTGGTACTGAGGGGGGTGTCTGTACTGAGGGGGGTCTGGTACTGAGGGGGGTGTCTGTACTGAGGGGGGTATCTGTACTGAGGGGGTGTCTGTACTGAGGGGGGTCTGGTACTGAGGGGGGTGTCTGTACTGAGGGGGGGTCTGGTACTGAGGGGGGTGTCTGTACTGAGGGGGGGTCTGGTACTGAGGGGGGGGTCTGGTACTGAGGGGGGTGTCTGTACTGAGGGGGGGGTCTGGTACTGAGGGGGGGGGGTCTGGTACTGAGGGGGGATCTGTAACTGAGGGGGATCTGTAACTGAGGGGGTGTCTGTTACTGAGGGGGGTCTGTTACTGAGGGAGGTGTCTGTACTGAGGGGGGTGTCTGTACTGAGGGGGGATTGGTACTGAGGGGGTGTCTGTACTGAGGGGGGGGGGGTCTGGTACTGAGGGGGGTGTCTGTACTGAGGGGGGTGTCTGTACTGAGGGGGGTCTGGTACTGAGGGGGGTGTCTGTTACTGAGGGGGGTCTGTTACTGAGGGGGTGTCTGTACTGAGGGGGGTGTCTGTACGAGGGGGGTCTGTAACTGAGGGGGTGTCTGTAACTGAGGGGGTCTGCACTGAGGTGGGGGTGTCTGTACTGATGGAGCGGTCTGCACTGAGGTGGGGGTGTCTGTACTTATGGAGCAGTCTGCACTGAGGTGGGGGTGTCTGTACTGAGGGGGAGGTTCATACTGAGGGAGGCGGGTCTATATTGATGGCGGGGAGTCTGTACTTAGTGGAGCGGGTTTGTACTGAGGGAGGGGATCTATACTGTGGGAGGGGGGTCTGTAGTTAGTGGAGGGGGGTTTGTACTGAGGGGGGACTATAGTTGTTGGGGGGTGACACCATTTTTTTTTGCACCGGGTGACACCAACCCTAGTGACACCACTGAGTAGAGATGTACAAACACACAGGCAGTAGAGATGTACAAACACACAGGCAGTAGAGATGTACAAACACACAGGCAGAAGAGATGTACAAACACACAGGCAGTAGAGATGTACAAACACACAGGCAGTAGAGATGTACAAACACACAGGCAGAAGACATGTACAAACACACAGGCAGTAGAGATGTACAAACACACAGGCAGTAGAGATGTACAAACACACAGGCAGTAGAGATGTACAAACACACAGGCAGAAGAGATGTACAAACACACAGGCAGTAGAGATGTACAAACACACAGGCAGTAGAGATGTACAAACACACAGGCAGTAGAGATGTACAAACACACAGGCAGTAGAGATGTACAAACACACAGGCAGTAGAGATGTACAAATACACAGGCAGTAGAGATGTACAAACACACAGGCAGTAGAGATGTACAAACACACAGGCAGTAGAGATGTACAAACACACAGGCAGTAAAGATGTACACACAGGCAGTAGAGATGTACAAACACACAGGCAGTAGAGATGTACAAACACACAGGCAGTAGAGATGTACAAACACACAGGCAGAAGACATGTACAAACACACAGGCAGTAAAGATGTACAAACACACAGGCAGTAGAGATGTACAAACACACAGGCAGTAGAGAGGTACAAACACACAGGCAGTAGAGATGTACAAACACACAGGCAGTAGAGATGTACAAACACACAGGCAGTAGAGATGTACAAACACACAGGCAGAAGACATGTACAAACACACAGGCAGTAGAGATGTACAAACACACAGGCAGTAGAGATGTACAAACACACAGGCAGTAGATATGTACAAACACACAGGCAGAAGACATGTACAAACACACAGGCAGAAGACATGTACAAACACACAGGCAGTAGAGATGTACAAACACACAGGCAGTAGAGATGTACAAACACACAGGCAGAAGAGATGTACAAACACACAGGCAGTAGAGATGTACAAACACACAGGCAGTAGAGATGTACAAACACACAGGCAGTAGAGATGTACAAACACACAGGCAGTAGAGATGTACAAACACACAGGCAGTAGAGATGTACAAATACACAGGCAGTAGAGATGTACAAACACACAGGCAGCAGAGATGTACAAACACACAGGCAGCAGAGATGTACAAACACACAGGCAGAAGACATGTACAAACACACAGGCAGTAAAGATGTACAAACACACAGGCAGTAGAGATGTACAAACACACAGGCAGTAGAGAGGTACAAACACACAGGCAGTAGAGATGTACAAACACACAGGCAGTAGAGATGTACAAACACACAGGCAGTAGAGATGTACAAACACACAGGCAGAAGACATGTACAAACACACAGGCAGTAGAGATGTACAAACACACAGGCAGTAGAGATGTACAAACACACAGGCAGTAGATATGTACAAACACACAGGCAGAAGACATGTACAAACACACAGGCAGAAGACATGTACAAACACACAGGCAGTAGAGATGTACAAACACACAGGCAGTAGAGATGTACAAACACACAGGCAGTAAAGATGTACAAACACACAGGCAGTAGAGATGTACAAACACACAGGCAGAAGACATGTACAAACACACAGGCAGTAGAGATGTACAAACACACAGGCAGTAGAGATGTACAAACACACAGGCAGTAGATATGTACAAACACACAGGCAGAAGACATGTACAAACACACAGGCAGAAGACATGTACAAACACACAGGCAGTAGAGATGTACAAACACACAGGCAGTAAAGATGTACAAACACACAGGCAGTAGAGATGTACAAACACACAGGCAGAAGACATGTACAAACACACAGGCAGTAGAGATGTACAAACACACAGGCAGTAGAGATGTACAAACACACAGGCAGTAGATATGTACAAACACACAGGCAGAAGACATGTACAAACACACAGGCAGAAGACATGTACAAACACACAGGCAGTAGAGATGTACAAACACACAGGCAGTAGAGATGTACAAACACACAGGCAGAAGAGATGTACAAACACACAGGCAGTAGAGATGTACAAACACACAGGCAGTAGAGATGTACAAACACACAGGCAGTAGAGATGTACAAACACACAGGCAGTAGAGATGTACAAACACACAGGCAGTAGAGATGTACAAACACACAGGCAGTAAAGATGTATAAACACAGGCAGTAGAGATGTACAAACACACAGGCAGAAGACATGTACAAACACACAGGCAGTAGAGATGTACAAACACACAGGCAGTAGAGATGTACAAACATACAGGCAGTAGAGATGTACAAACACACAGGCAGTAGAGATGTACAAACACACAGGCAGTAGAGATGTACAAACACACAGGCAGTAGAGATGTACAAACACACAGGCAGTAGATATGTACAAACACACAGGCAGTAGAGATGTACAAACACACAGGCAGAAGACATGTACAAACACACAGGCAGAAGACATGTACAAACACACAGGCAGTAGAGATGTACAAACACACAGGCAGTAGATATGTACAAACACACAGGCAGTAGAGATGTACAAACACACAGGCAGAAGACATGTACAAACACACAGGCAGTAGAGATGTACAAACACACAGGCAGAAGAGATGTACAAACACACAGGCAGAAGAGATGTACAAACACACAGGCAGTAGAGATGTACAAACACACAGGCAGTAGAGATGTACAAACACACAGGCAGTAGAGATGTACAAACACACAGGCAGTAGAGATGTACAAACACACAGGCAGTAGAGATGTACAAACACACAGGCAGTAAAGATGTACAAACACACAGGCAGAAGACATGTACAAACACACAGGCAGTAGAGATGTACAAACACACAGGCAGAAGACATGTACAAACACACAGGCAGTAGAGATGTACAAACACACAGGCAGAAGACATGTACAAACACACAGGCAGTAGAGATGTACAAACACACAGGCAGAAGACATGTACAAACACACAGGCAGCAGAGATGTACAAACACACAGGCAGAAGACATGTACAAACACACAGGCAGTAAAGATGTACAAACACACAGGCAGTAGAGATGTACAAACACACAGGCAGAAGAGATGTACAAACACACAGGCAGTAAAGATGTACACACAGGCAGAAGACATGTACAAACACACAGGCAGTAAAGATGTACACACAGGCAGTAGAGATGTACAAACACACAGGCAGTAGAGATGTACAAACACACAGGCAGTAGAGATGTACAAACACACAGGCAGTAGAGATGTACAAACACACAGGCAGAAGACATGTACAAACACACAGGCAGAAGACATGTACAAACACACAGGCAGTAGAGATGTACAAACACACAGGCAGTAGAGATGTACAAACACACAGGCAGTAGAGATGTACAAACACACAGGCAGTAGAGATGTACAAACACACAGGCAGAAGACATGTACAAACACACAGGCAGTAGAGATGTACAAACACACAGGCAGTAGAGATGTACAAACACACAGGCAGTAGAGATGTACAAACACACAGGCAGTAGAGATGTACAAACACAGGCAGTAGAGATGTACAAACACAGGCAGTAGAGATGTACAAACACACAGGCAGTAGAGATGTACAAACACACAGGCAGTAGAGATGTACAAACACACAGGCAGAAGAGATGTACAAACACACAGGCAGTAGAGATGTACAAACACACAGGCAGTAGAGATGTACAAACACACAGGCAGTAGAGATGTACAAACACACAGGCAGTAGAGATGTACAAACACACAGGCAGTAGAGATGTACAAACACACAGGCAGTAGAGATGTACAAACACACAGGCAGAAGACATGTACAAACACACAGGCAGTAGAGATGTACAAACACACAGGCAGTAGAGATGTACAAACACACAGGCAGTAGAGATGTACAAACACACAGGCAGTAGAGATGTACAAACACAGGCAGTAGAGATGTACAAACACAGGCAGTAGAGATGTACAAACACACAGGCAGTAGAGATGTACAAACACACAGGCAGTAGAGATGTACAAACACACAGGCAGAAGAGATGTACAAACACACAGGCAGTAGAGATGTACAAACACACAGGCAGTAGAGATGTACAAACACACAGGCAGTGGAGATGTACAAACACAGGCAGTAGAGATGTACAAACACACAGGCAGTAGAGATGTACAAACACACAGGCAGTAGAGATGTACAAACACAGGCAGTAGAGATGTACAAACACAGGCAGTAGAGATGTACAAACACACAGGCAGTAGAGATGTACAAACACACAGGCAGTAGAGATGTACAAACACACAGGCAGTAGAGATATACAAACACACAGGCAGAAGACATGTACAAACACACAGGCAGTAAAGATGTACAAACACACAGGCAGTAGAGATGTACAAACACACAGGCAGCAGAGATGTACAGGCATACCCCACTTTTAAGTACACAATGGGGTTTATTTACTAAAGCTGGAAAGCGCAAAATCAGGCTCACTTCTGCACAGAAACCAATGAGCTTCCAGGTTTTATTACCAGGCTTAATTGAACAAGCTGTGGTTAGAAGCTTATTGGTTTCTATGCAGAAGTGAGCCTGATTTCGCGCTTTCCAGCTTTAGTAAATACACCCCATTGTGTACTTAAAAGTGGGGTATGTCTGTACAAACACACAGGCAGTAGAGATGTACAAACACACAGGCAGTAGAGATGTACAAACACAGGCAGTAGAGATGTACAAACACACAGGCAGTAGAGATGTACAAACACAGGCAGTAGAGATGTACAAACACAGGCAGTAGAGATGTACAAACACACAGGCAGTAGAGATGTACAAACACACAGGCAGTAGAGATGTACAAACACAGGCAGTAGAGATGTACAAACACACAGGCAGTAGAGATGTACAAACACACAGGCAGTAGAGATGTACAAACACACAGGCAGTAGAGATGTACAAACACAGGCAGTAGAGATGTACAAACACACAGGCAGTAGAGAGGTACAAAAACACTGACAGCTGTACATTCCCCCCTCCCTCCTGAGCACTCCTTCATGGTACCCTCACAGTGATTTATGATTCTTCTAGCACAGCCACTGCGGAGCATTCCAAGCTGGCAGGTTAGGAAGGGGGAGGGGAAGAAAGTGACGACAAGGAGGCACAGGCTCATCCATCTAACAAGCAGCTCCTACAACTCCCTCTGACAATCCAGTGTGGCCCCGGCAGTTACCTTATGGTGTGGGCAGAGGCTGGCAGGTCCCCCCCCCTACTAGAATAATACTCACTGTGCAGTGTGATCAGGGAACATCGCTGGTGTCAGCTGCTCTGTGCTGTGAAGGGTCAGGTGCCCAGTAGAGATCCCCGTGGAGACTGGATGTAGCAGAGACTCTTCTTTGGGATGCCGTGAGTGGAGCCCCCACTGACACCCAGCCCAGATGCAGCGTCACTTGCCAGAATATGGAAGAGGTCATCCAGCATGGTGGAGAGTAGGGATGAGCTTCGTGTTCGAGTCGAACATACGTTCGACTCGAACATCGGCTGTTCGATCGTTCGACGAAGATCGAACGATTTGGGCCGTTCGCGCCAAATTCGAGTGACGCGAACGGCCCACAATGCACTACGCCATCGCAGTGTCATCCAGGCGCTGTGATTGGCCAAGCATGCACCGTGACCCCGCATGCTTGGCCAATCACAGCGCCGGCAGCGAGGAGAGCAATGATTGGCCACAGGCAGGATGCCTGTGGCCAATTATTGCTGAGGGGGTTTAGTACACGCCCCACACTATAAAAGGCCGCCAGCGCGGCGGCCTTGTGTAGTGTGTTCCGGAGTAGGGAAAGAGAAGCATAGGCAGGGACAGTGTCATTATTTTTCCTTTACATAATCCTGGATTCCTTGTGTTTAGGGACAGATAAGGATAGGTAGGGAGAGTGTCAGTGACAGTGTGCTATTCTGTGCTAATCCTTGTTTGTAGGGACAGAGAGGTACAGTGAGGGAAAGTGTCAGTGTGCTATTCTGTTCTAAACCAATCTTGCTGAACCATATTTTCAATCCTTGAGTTTAGGGACAGAGAGGTACAGTGAGGGAAAGTGTCAGTGTGCTATTTTGTGCTAAATCTTGTTTGTAGGGACAGAGAGGTACAGTGAGGGAAAGTGTCAGTGTGCTATTCTGTTCGAAACCAATTTTGCTGTTCCATATTTTCAATCCTTGAGTTTAGGGACAGAGAAGGACACTCATAGAAATTATCAGTGTGCTATTCTGTGCTAAATCTTGTTTGTAGGGAGGGACAGAGTAGGACAGTGAGGGAAAGTGTCAGTGTTCTATTCTGTTCTAAAACTATTTTGCTGAACCATATTTTCAATCCTTGAGTTGAGGGACAGAGAGGTACAGTGAGTGAAACTGACAGTGTGCTGTTCTGTTCTAAACCAAATTTGCTGTTCCATATTTTCAATCCTTGAGTTGAGGGACAGAGAGGTACAGTGAGGGAAAGTGTCAGTGTGCTATTCTGTTCTAAAACTATTTTGCTGAACCATATTTTCAATCCTTGAGTTGAGGGACAGAGAGGTACAGTGAGTGAAACTGACAGTGTGCTGTTCTGTTCTAAACCAAATTTGCTGTTCCATATTTTCAATCCTTGAGTTGAGGGACAGAGAGGTACAGTGAGGGAAAGTGTCAGTGTGCTATTCTGTTCTAAAACTATTTTGCTGAACCATATTTTCAATCCTTGAGTTGAGGGACAGAGAGGTACAGTGAGTGAAACTGACAGTGTGCTGTTCTGTTCTAAACCAAATTTGCTGTTCCATATTTTCAATCCTTGAGTTGAGGGACAGAGAGGTACAGTGAGGGAAAGTGTCAGTGTGCTATTCTGTTCTAAAACTATTTTGCTGAACCATATTTTCAATCCTTGAGTTGAGGGACAGAGAGATACAGTGAGTGAAACTGGCAGTGTGCTGTTCTGTTCTAAACCAAATTTGCTGTTCCATATTTTCATTCCTTGAGTTGAGGGACAGAGAGGTACAGTGAGGGAAAGTGTCAGTGTGCTATTCTGTTCTAAAACTATTTTGCTGAACCATATTTTCAATCCTTGAGTTGAGGGACAGAGAGGTACAGTGAGTGAAACTGACAGTGTGCTATTCTGTTCTAAACCAATTTTGCTGTTCCATATTTTCAATCCTTGAGTTGAGGGACAGAGAGGTACAGTGAGTGAAACTGACAGTGTGCTATTCTGTTCTAAACCAATTTTGCTGTTCCATATTTTCAATCCTTGAGTTGAGGGACAGAGAGGTACAGTGAGGGAAAGTGTCAGTGTGCTATTCTGTTCTAAAACTATTTTGCTGAACCATATTTTCAATCCTTGAGTTGAGGGACAGAGAGGTACAGTGAGTGAAACTGACAGTGTGCTATTCTGTTCTAAACCAATTTTGCTGTTCCATATTTTCAATCCTTGAGTTGAGGGACAGAGAGGTACAGTGAGGGAAAGTGTCAGTGTGCTATTCTGTTCTAAAACTATTTTGCTGAACCATATTTTCAATCCTTGCGTTGAGGGACAGAGAGGTACAGTGAGTGAAACTGACAGTGTGCTGTTCTGTTCTAAACCAAATTTGCTGTTCCATATTTTCAATCCTTGAGTTGAGGGACAGAGAGGTACAGTGAGGGAAAGTGTCAGTGTGCTATTCTGTTCTAAAACTATTTTGCTGAACCATATTTCTTTCTCGTACATCACGGGACACAGAGCGACATAGTCATTACTAATGGGTTATATAGATACCGTCAGGTGCTGGCACTGGCAACTTCCAAAACCGGAAGTACCCTCCCCTATATAAGCCCCTCCCATCCGGGAGCACCTCAGTTTTTTGCCAGTGTCTAAGGTGTTGGCCAAGAAGAAACATGTGTTTTTCACTGAGCTTTGCGTACAGGTTCTTTTGGGCCTCAGTAAGCTATTCCGGATCCGACCAAAAAAGCTTCATAGCTAAACGGTCGGTACCCGGGCCTTGCAGAGAAGAGCAAGGTCTTGCCTGTAATGCTTCTCTTAGGAGAGCTGGACCCTGGGATCCAGAGCTCTGGTCATACCCACGACCAAGATGTTTTCTGTGCAGGGTGCTATACAGGTCCAGGGGAGTGGAATCCTTGGGAACCCGGTCCCTGAAGGTTTGATTACAATGCCTGCCGTGATAGGTGAAGTTTGGGCTTTTGTGGACCAAACAAAGTCCTGCGGCGGGGAACAGGTAAGTGGGGGCCCCCAGGAACTTGGTTCTATTGGGGGACCCCCAAGCCTAATTTGTCTTTCTGTCTGTTACCTAATGGTATTCCCGCAAAATTCTGTGCATGCCTGTAACTACTAAAAAAATGTAATAATTTTTAATGGTGGTCAAGAAAAAAAAAATTTTTTTTTTATATATATTTAATATATTAGACTGCGGTACCTGTGTTTGTCCACTAGAGGCCGCTGTGGAATGTTTTCTTGTCATGTGGACTAGCTTCTTCTCAGCAGAGCAAAGTCCAGGCAGATGGTGAGTTCTCTTATAGGAAACTGCTTCCTCTGCCATGTTGCAGTGCTCGTCCATCCCCCGGCCTGCGGCAAAGAGGGGCCCTGGCTCCTGTCCCTTGTTACCATATTTTGAAATTAGCGCCGAAGGCGCACGTGGCCGCGCGCGTGCGCGTGCACGCGCCTCTATATATAGAGGTGAGCCGGGAAAGGGGGCGGAGCCTGGGGGATGACGCTCTGTGCGCGCCGCAGCGCTTCTGCGCATGTGCGGGCGTCCCAGCAGTTTAAAAAAAACACAATATTGTAGTGAGCTGGCTATGAAGTACAGAGACAGAGCTGGCAACATTTAAAGGCATACAGCAAGCGGTTGATACAGGCATCCCCTAGAAAGGCACATTAGTAGACACCAACTGTGATATAGCAGCAATTGTGCTAGACTATTCTCAGTAAAAGTGGTGTATTACGGCTGGAATACCTCAGCTTTAGGCTTAGGAATATGCCGTCCAGAAGCTCCGGAACTGAATCTTCCAGGAAGCGAAGGGGGTCTCATCGGGCTCGGAGGATCTTGGGCATACTCCTGCTGCACCAGTCTCCCCTGAAGTTCAGAGGTAAGTGACCGTAGAGACCCCGCAGGGTACTTGGTACTGTGGCTGTCCTCAGTTCACCTGCTCCTGTGTATGTAACAGAGGAGGTTTTTTCCTCAGCTCTGGGAGGATTAGAGAGAGATTGTCAACATTTATCGCTGCCTCCCTGTCAGGGAAAGCACGCCCGATCTCCGTCTCCTCCTTCAGAGTGCCTGTTAGCAGAGCAACAGTCCCATACAGGGATCGACCTGCCTGAAGGGGATCAGGATGAGGTTGATTCTGTTTTAGAGGAATCAACAGTGGGGGAACCTTTTCTCAGCATCTTAAGCTGAAAGATTATGGGTTCAGTCTCTGACTAACATGGTCCGATCAGCATTTAAAAATGCACCTTGCGGAACCATCAACCACTACTGTATCCTCGTTGGGGTCGCTAGAAGCCCCCAGACTGTTTGTTCTTTTCCACTTCACCCTTTACTGAAAGGGCTCATTTACCAGGATTGGGAACGTCCTGAGAAAATATTTATTCCCCCAAGAGATTTCCGGTGGTCTATCCCATGGAGGATAAGTTCATCAAAAAAAAAAAAAAAATGGAAGGTCCCTACAGTGGACGCAGCCATCTCTTGTATGTATAAATCACTGACATGTCCAGTGGATAATGTCCAAATGTTCAAGAACCCAATAGATAAAAGATTGGAGTCCTTATGAAAATCTGCTTGGTGATACAACCAGCAGTAGCAGCTATTGGGGTCTGCTAAGCAGTGAAGGATCAGTTGAAACAGGTCTTGAGGGACTTGACAGATCAGCAGGCTTTGCCCTAGCTGATCTACCTAGAGCCTTAGGCTTTGCGGTTGACGCCATAGAGGATTCAGTCCATCAGGCCTCCCGCCTTACGCTGTCTATAGTACATATGCGTAGGCTCCTATGGCTCAAAAACTGGTCTGCTGAAGCTCCCTGTAAAGAATGGCTGGTTAGCGTCCCATTTCATGGTGAACGCTTATTCAGGGAAAACCTGGACAAATATATCCAGAAAATTTCCAGCGGTAAAAATACGCTCTTGCCGGTTAAAAGCAGAGTTAGAGGTCCCTCTTTAAGAGGCCTGCTTCTCCAGTCCCTGGGGCATCGGCTGTGTAACAGTTCCGACGGCCTCCTCGGTCAAATCCCGGGGGTAAAAAACAGGGACAGTAGCAGGGTAATGAGAAACCCTGGGTCAGGGGAGGTACAAAACCTCCCCCAAAGTTAAATTCATTGAAGCCCCCACTCAGTCGGGTGGGGGGAGGACTCCAGTTGTTCGCAAGAGACCTGGCGGGACACGATCAAGACAGATAGGTGCTCTCCGCAGTAGGTTTGGGATACAGTTTGGAGTTAAAAGACTCTCCTCCTTCCCATTTTTGAGGTCAAACGTGCCAAGGGATCCCCGGAAGAGAGAGTCCCTCCTTTTGGCACTAGAACAACTATTGCTCCAAGGAGTAATTATGGAGGTTCCCCTGGAAGAATGAGGGTTCGGGTTTTACTCAAACCTCTTTACAGTCCCGAAGCAAACGTGGACGGGAGGCCCATATTAATTCTAAAAGGGCTATACAAATTCCTGTATATCAGGACTTTCCGATGGAGTCGATCCGATCGGTGGCCACTGCCCTACAAGGGGAGGATTGGTTAGCCGCGATCGACATCAAAGATGCTTATTTGCACATTCCCATCTTTCCAGTCCACCAAAAATGTCTACGCTTTGCAGTAGAAGGGCGCCATTTTCAGTTCAGAGCCTTACCCTTCGGTTTGGCCACAGCACCACGAGTGTTTACAAAAATTCTGGCCCTTTATTGGCCAATCTAAGAACACAAGGTGTAATGATAATGGCATATCTGGATGACTTATTGCTGATAGACCACTCAGTGAAAAAACTAGACGTGGTCGTTCACAAGACAATCAAGTATCTGGAATCTCACGGTTGGATTATCAACCGAGACAAGTCAGCCCTAAAAACCAGTCAAAAGTCTGGAATACTTGGGGCTAAGGTTGGATTCAGGCCAGAGAAAAATATTCTTGCCTCGAGGAAAGGTGTTGTCTTTGAAAGATTTGATCCACTTAGTGGGTACAAAAAAGCCAGCCGTCCATACGCCTGTATATGAGGCTGCTGGGAAAAATGGTGGCATCATTCGAAGCAGTACCCTACGGTCAATTCCATTCAAGGAATTTGCAAGGGGCCATACTGTCAGCCTGGAACAAAAAAGTTCAGGCCCTAGACTTACAATGTCCTTGTCCCCTTCCGTTCGCAAGAGCCTCCGTTGGTGGTTGGTTCCCCAGAATCTGGAAAAAAGGAAATCCTTCAGTCCGATTTCTTGGAAGGTGGTCACTACAGATGCCAGCCTTATAGGCTGGGGAGCAGTACTGGAGCAATAGTCTCTCCAGGGCAGATGGTCGGATGCAGAAAAGGCCCTGCCCATCAATCTCTTAGAGATACGAGCAGCCCGGTATGCCCTAGTAGCATGGACATCCAAACTCCAAGGGTCCCCTGTCAGAATTCAATCAGACAATGCCACAGCAGTGGCATATATCAATCATCAGGGGGGCACCAGGAGTCGTGCAGCCCAGAGGGAAGTAAATTACATCCTGAAATGGGCAGAAAAATATGTCCCAGCCATATCTGCGGTATTCATTCCAGGAGTGGAGAATTGGAAGGCGGACTTTATAAGTCGCCAGCAATTAGGCCCAGAGGAAGGGTCCCTTCACCCCGAGGTTTTCTGGACAATATGTCAGCGGTGGGGAACATCGGATGTAGATCTTCTAGCATCCAGATTCAACACAAAGGGGGACAGGGTTGTCTCTCGGACAAGGGATCCCCTAGCTTGCGGCTCGGATGCCCTAGTGTTCCCTTGGGATCAGTTCAAGCTGATATATGCATTCACACCGCCACAATGGTTACCTCAATTACTCCGCAGAATCAGGGTAGAAAAGAAACCAGTGATTCCGGTGGCTCCAGCGTGGCCCCGAAGAGCGTGGTACGCAGAGATTGTAAAATTTCAGTGGGGAGTCCTTGGACTCTCCCACGTCGTCCGGACCTGCTTTCGCAAGGACCGATATACCACCCTTCCTTACCAGCCCTAGGTTTGACGGCCTGGCTATTGAAGCCCACATTCTAAAAAAGAGAGGGCTCTCTAATGCTGTGGTATCTACCATGATCAATGCCAGGAAGCCGGTATCCAGGCAGATCTACTATAGAATCTGGAAGGCGTACATCGCCTGGTGTGAGGCCAAGAAATGGCATCCACGTAAATACGTAATAGGAAGGATTCTGGACTTCATACAATGGGCTGTAGATAGGAAGCTTGCCTTGAGTACTATCAAGGGTCAGATTTCGGCCTTGTCAATATTTTTTCAAAGGCCCTTGGCTTCGCATTCACTAGTCAAAGCCTTTATACAAGGAGTGATGCGTATTAGTCCTCCGGTTAATATTCCCATATGTCCATGGGATCTAAACTTGGTTCTGTCGGTTTTACAGAAACAACCATTTGAACCATTACAGCATATTTCCTTGGTGCTTCTCACCAGGAAATTGATTTTTCTAGTAGCCATTTGTTCGGCTAAAAGAGTGTCGGAATTAGCAGCTATGTCCTGTAAAGAGCCATATCTGGTTATCCATAAGGACAGAGTAGTGTTACGCCCTCATCCAGCCTTTCTTCCTAAGGTGGTATCGAGGTTTCATTTGAACCAAGATGTGGTTCTTCCTTCTTTTTTCCCCAAACCTACTTCGGTAGAGGAAAAGTTATTGCATTCTTTGGATGTAGTAAGAGCAGTTAAAGCTTATCTAAAAGCCACTGCTCAGATTCGCAGAACGGATACTTTGTTTATTCTGCCGGAAGGCCCCAGAAAGGGTCAGGCAGCGTCAAAGTCTACTTTAGCCAAGTGGATTCGACAGGTCATTATGCAAGCTTATGGCTTGAGAAGGAGACCGCCTCCGTTCAAAGTTAGAGCGCACTCCACGAGAGCAGTTGGAACTTCATGGGCAGTGCATCACCAGGCCTCCCTGGCTCAAATCTGTAAGGCCGCAACATGGTCTTCGGTACACACGTTTACTAGGTCCTACCAGGTGGACGTTAGAAGTCAGGAGGATGTCGCCTTTGGGCGCAGTGTGTTGCAGGCCGCAAAAGATCCTCATGTCTGATAGCGCTCAGCTTATATATGGTGTATCCCCCCCCTCATTTGGCATTGCTTTAGGACATCCCATTAGTAATGACTATGTCGCTCTGTGTCCCGTGATGTACGAGAAAGAAAATAGGATTTTTATAACAGCTTACCTGTAAAATCCTTTTCTTGGAGTACATCACGGGACACAGAGCTCCCGCCCCTCTTTAGGGACACTTATTGCTTTGCTACAAAACTGAGGTGCTCCCGGATGGGAGGGGCTTATATAGGGGAGGGTACTTCCGGTTTTGGAAGTTGCCAGTGCCAGCACCTGACGGTATCTATATAACCCATTAGTAATGACTATGTCGCTCTGTGTCCCGTGATGTACTCCAAGAAAAGGATTTTACAGGTAAGCTGTTATAAAAATCCTATTTTTCAATCCTTGAGTTGAGGGACAGAGAGGTACAGTGAGTGAAACTGACAGTGTGCTGTTCTGTTCTAAACCAAATTTGCTGTTCCATATTTTCAATCCTTGAGTTTAGGGACAGAGAAGGACACTCGTAGAAATTATCAGTGTGCTATTCTGTGCTAAATCTTGTTTGTAGGGAGGGACAGAGTAGGACAGTGAGGGAAAGTGTCAGTGTGCTATTCTGTTCTAAAACTATTTTGCTGAACCATATTTTCAATCCTTGTGTTTAGGGACAGAGAAGGATAGGCAGGGGACAGTGTCAGTGTCATTGTTGCTAAGCCTCCTGCACAGTATACACCTGAAGGTAGCCCTTATTGCTGTTTTTCCCATCTCCCTGCAGGCCATCCATTAAAATGTCTGGAAGGCAACCAAGGAGAGGCAGACAGTCAGGAGGCAAAAAAAGAGGGCAAGCAGGCTCTGTGTCTGGGGGCAACAGTGCTGGTCGTGTACGCGGTGCATTGTCATCAGCACATGGCCATGGGACACGCTTGTCCTTGTTTTCGGCAGCTGGACATGTTGAGCCACATCATGCCGAAGACTTGGTAGAGTGGATGACCAAGCCCACCTCATCCTTCTCATCCTCTCTCACCCAGGCTCAGGGTACTGGCAAAGCAGCTGCCAAAGCGTCCTCTTCTCTGGTATCATTATCTTCATTAGTCAATCCTTCCCTAGACCCACCATGCCCTCCTCCTGAGGAGTCCCCCGAACTGTTTGAGCACAGTGTTGGGTACATGCTCCAGGAGGATGCCCAGCGTTTGGAAGGATCTGATGATGATACCCAGCTAGAGGAAGGCAGCAGCGTGAGAGCAGAGAGAGGGGATGCTCAAGAAGGACACCAATCTGGCAGTCATGCTCCAGCAGCTGCAGCATATTGCCAGATTGGCTCCAGTGATGAGGAGGGAGGGGATGATGAGGTCACTGACTCCACGTGGGTGCCTAATAGGAGAGAGGAGGAGGATGAGGAGGAGGCACATCTCCAACGAGGCAGGATGCCCTTGAGTGGCCAGCGTATGGGCAGCACACCGACGGAATCACACCGCAGAGCTCCGCCTGTGCAGGGCGCTGCCTCTGCCCGTCATGCAAAAAGTTCTTTGGTGTGGGCCTTTTTTGAGGCGAGTGCATCAGATCGCACAGCTGCTGTTTGCAACATATGTCTCAAGCGTATATCGCGTGGCCAAAACATCAGCCGCTTGGGCACCACATGCTTGATCAGACATATGTTGACCTGCCATGCAGCTCGTTGGCAAGCCTACCTTAAAGACCCACACCAAAGAACAAAGCTGACCTCTTCTTGCACCGCATCAGCTGGGATCTCCAACCCCACTATACCTTCACTCCTCTCTGAAACCTGCTCTGAGAGGAATGAAGGTGTAGAATTAGGTGTGTCACAGGCAAGTACTTGCGGGCACTCTGCTAGCAGTACACCAATGTCCGATTCTAGCAGGCAAATTTCCCTGCCCCAGCTGCTGGACCGTCGAAAGAAGTTCACTCCCAGCCATCCACATGCCCAGCGGTTGAATGCTAGCTTGGCTAAATTGCTAGCGCTTCAACTGCTGCCTTTTCAGTTGGTAGACTCGGCCCCCTTCCGTGAGTTTGTGCAATGTGCGGTTCCTCAGTGGCAGGTTCCCAAACGACACTTTTTCGCACGGAAGGCTATTCCGGCTCTCTACAGGCATGTGGAAGGCAATGTCTTGGCCTCGCTGGACAGGGCGGTCAGTGGTAAGGTGCATATTACCGCTGACTCATGGTCCAGCAGGCATGGACAGGGACGTTACCTTTCTTTCACGGCCCATTGGGTCACTCTTTTGGCAGCTGGGAAGGATGCAGGACAAGGTGCAGTAGTGTTGGAGGTTGTTCCACCGCCACGCCTCCAAAATGCTACTACTGGTTGTGACACACCTCTCTCCTCCACCCCCTCCTCTTCTTCTTCCTCCATGGCCCCTTCCTGTGGTTTGTCCTTGGAACCAGCGGTGCTCCATAGGCGTTCAAGGGGCTACGCAAGTACGCAGGCAAAAAGATGCCATGCCGTGCTTGCGCTGGTGTGTTTGGGGGACAGGAGCCACACTGGGGCAGAGGTCCTGTCTGCTCTGCAGGGGCAGGCCGAGAGGTGGTTGACGCCACGCCAGCTTAAGCCAGGAATGGTGGTTTGCGACAATGGCACCAACCTCCTCTCCGCCCTCCGACAGGGACAACTGACCCATGTGCCCTGTATGGCTCACGTCCTTAACCTGGTGGTGCAGCGGTTCTTGGGCAGGTACCCGGGCTTACAGGATGTCCTGAGGCAGGCCAGGAAAGTCTGTGTGCATTTCCGCAAATCTTATAATGCCAGTGCTCGCCTGGCTGAGCTTCAAAAGGAGTTGAACCTGCCCAAGAACCGCCTTATATGTGACATGCCCACCAGGTGGAACTCAACGTTGGCCATGCTGCAGCGGCTGCACACGCAGCAGAGGGCCATCAATGAGTACCTGTGCGACTACGGCACCAGGACAGGGTCAGGGGAGCTCGGGTTTTTTTCACCACGCCAGTGGGGCATGATCAGGGATGCATGCACTGTCCTGGCACCATTTGAGGAGGCCACGAGGATGGTGAGCAGTGACAGTGCATGCATCAGTGACACTGTACCTCTTGTCCACCTGTTGGAGCACACGCTGCGTGGAATAATGGACAGGGCACTTGAGGCAGAACAGAGGCAGGAAGAGGAGGACTTCCTTGCCTCTCAAGGCCCCCTTTACCCAGACAGTGTTCCTTCTGTCCCACCCATCGCACAGGAAGAGGAGGAGGAGGAGGAGGAGGATTGTGTCAGCATGGAGGTGGAGGCTGGCACTCAGCATCATCAGCAGCAGTCTTTTAGGGATGATTTACAGTCCCGAGAAACCAGTGGACTTGTACGTGGCTGGGAGGAGGTGGCTGCGGATCATGTCGTCCTTAGTGACCCAGAGGACTCCGGACTGAATGCCTCAGCTAACCTACGCTGCATGGCCTCCCTGATCCTGCAAAGTCTGCGGAAGGATCCTTGTATTCTTCGGATCAAGGAGAGGGACCATTACTGGCTGGCCACTCTCCTTGATCCACGGTACAAGGGTAAGGTTGCGGACCTTATCGTACCGTCGCAGAGGGAGCAGAGGATGAGACAACTCCGGGAGGCCTTGCAGAAAGGTCTGTGCAACGCGTTCCCAGAGACTGGGAGGTTACAAACTCCTGGTCCTGGACAATGAGTTGCTGAGGCTTCGGGCAGTCAAAGAAGGAGCGGTGGGGAAGGTGGCCGTCTGACCGATGCGTTCAGACAATTCTTTAGTCCGCAGCCCCAAAGTATGATCGGTTCCAGCAACCATCGCCAGCGTCTGATATACATGGTGCAGGAATACCTAGGGGCAAGGTCAGACTTGGACACCTTCCCCACCGAAAATCCTCTGGCTTACTGGGTCTTGAGGATGGATCACTGGCCAGAGCTTGCACAGTATGCAATTGAGCTACTGGCCTGTCCTGCATCCAGCGTTCTTTCAGAACGCACATTCAGTGCTGCTGGAGGATTTGTCACGGATCACAGGGTGCGCCTGTCCACCGACTCGGTTGATCGACTGACTTTTATCAAGATGAACCAGTCTTGGATCACCACCAGCTACCACACACCAGATGCTGATATAACAGACTAATTGATTTTAAAATGTCACATCCCTTCAAGACTGATGCTGATGCTGAGTGCCTGTGCTGTTATGTTGACTGGCTATCCTCCTCCTCCTCCTCAATGATACGATTAACGATGATAGCTTGGAAGATCATTTTGGTTTATGGGTGACGCCACCAGTGGCTAAGGCCCAATTTTTCAGCCCCTGTTTAACAGGGGCGTGTAATTAAAATTTTTGATGCAATACTTTGCAACAGGCCTCATTGCTGTGCTCCAAGTACAGTATCTGTGAGGGGTTGCAGTGCTGTGCCACCAGTGCCTAAGGCCCAATTTTTCAGCCCCTGTTCAACAGGGGCATGCAATTATAATTATTGATCTAATAATTCACAGCAGGGCCCATTGCTGCGCCCACCAAGAGTAACTGTCAGGCCTTACAGTGTTGTGGCACCAGCACCACCATCACCACCACCACCACCACCAAAGGCCCAATTTTTAAGCCCCTGTTCAACAGGGGCATGCAATTATAATTATTGATCTAATAATTCACAGCAGGGACCATTG
Source organism: Rana muscosa (assembly GCA_029206835.1). NCBI lineage: Eukaryota > Metazoa > Chordata > Amphibia > Anura > Ranidae > Rana > Rana muscosa. The sequence continues at coordinate 211,595,938 of CM055116.1, forward strand.
CTGCGCCCACCAAGAGTAACTGTCAGGCCTTACAGTGTTGTGGCACCAGCACCACCATCACCACCACCACCACCACCAAAGGCCTAATTTTTCAGCCCATGTTCAACAGGGGCATGCAATTACAATTCTTGATCTAATAATTCACAGCAGGGCCCATTGCTGCGCCCACCAAGAGTAACTGTCAGGCCTTACAGTGTTGTGGCACCAGCACCACCATCAAAGGCCCAATTTTTACTACCACTGATCAACAATTATATGTTATTACAATTCCTGATATAATAGTTGACAGCAGGGCGTTCCAGCACCCACCAAGAGTAACTGTGAGTGCTTACAGTGTTGTGCCAACACCAACACCTAAGGGGCCAATTTCTGCAAAGTATATACGGCAGGTCCCTACTTTCAAACATCCAACTTACAAACGACTACTACTTGCAAACGGAAGAAGACAACAGGAAGTGAGAGGAAATCTACCCCATGGAAGGAAAATTCTCTCCTGTAAGAATTAATATGGGAGAAAGGTGTCTCCTCTCTACTGATGCTTTATCACCAATCCTTGTTTCAATAAAAACACCACATTTCAAAAACAGTTGTCATTGGGACGCAAAGTGAGGTGAAATGTTCTGAACAGGGGCACAGACAGCAAAAAAAATATGACAGGGGTGATAACCGTTCCCTATGTTTTACAAAAAACTAAAAAAAAGGAATTTGCCATGGAGCTCCACTTAAACAATGCAGCTGTTCAAAATTATAAACAGATTCTACATAAGAACAAACCTACAGTCCCTGTCTTGTATGCACCACCTGTATACGGCTGTTCAGAGTATATAGGTCCTTTTTTATTTTGTGTGCGGGGTTCCCCTTAATATCCATACAAGACCCAAAGGGGCTGGTAATGGGCTGGGGTAGGGGTGGGGGTTGATGGGGTAGCTATGCCATTTTTCCTAAAGATTTTCATCCATATTACCGGGACCACACATTGCATTAAAGCCGCACGCAGTTTTAAATGACTTTTTTCCCTTTAGAAATGTTATTTTGTGCAGGGACAGTTCTAAACACGGGAAACACGTGGCACTTCACAGGCATACTTTAGACACCCCCCAGGTACAATATTTAAATGAATATTTGACTTTTTTTTTTTCACTTTATGCATCATTAAAATGACTGCTCCCGGAAAACGTCCGTTTTTAAAACTTCTTTTTGCATTGATACATGTCCCCTGGTGCAGAAGCCGGGTTCCCAAACTCTGTTTCGGACAATAACATGGATAATAGTCGTTATAATTAGCACTTTAGAATCCGAACGTTCGCATCCATTGTATTTAATAGGGTTCTAATGTTCGTGCGAACTTTCGGTCCGTTCGCGGGTTCTGGTGCGAACCGAACCCGGGGGTGTTCGGCTCATCACTAGTGGAGAGCACTATGCGCGGAGGAGGAGGAAGTTAACTCCTCCCGCCGGCGGTCATGGCCCTGGTGCAGGCTCTGCTGAGGTTCAGAGTCCAGGGGGACAGAGGCAGAGCGGGGAGCCGCCCGCAGCATTAGCTGACACATTCTCCAGGAAGCCATCCTTGCCTGTCCGAGCGCCTTCAGTAGGACCGCCCCCCCCCGCCACTACGTCACCGCAGGTCTCTCTCAGTCGGAGAGAGCGGCCTCTGGATACCAACAAGGAGGAGAAGGAGGGAGGGGAGCACTCTGGCACTTGAGCGCCCCCACCTCTGTGGCGCCTGGGTGAACTGCACCCCTCGCACCCCGTCTAGGACCGGCCCTGGCTGGCACTAACTAAGTCACTTTCCTCTAAGGTAACAGTCAATTCTGGGCAGGTGCCCTTCTCACCAAACAGGCCCGGCTTCTGAATATTCTCCTCTGGCTTGTCCCAATCCCACGATCTCCACGCTTCTGCTGCAATCTCCGGCCTCCGTCACTCACAGCGCAAGGTGATGGTGATGGACGACTCCGGTCTCTGCTAGGCAACAACAGGACACTGTGGAAGGTCCTCTACTGGAAAATCACCCAGGGCCCTGGCGTACTTTAGGCCCAGGCTTCTGGCCTTATGCCGCGTACACACGATCGGTTTTCACGACGTTAAAAATGCCATTTTTTAAATTGGGCATTAAAAACGATCGTGTGTAGGCTCCAGAGCATTTTTAACGACGTGAAAAATGGCCTAAAAAAAATGAGAACCTGCTCTATTTTTTCACGTCGTTTTTCACGTCGTTCTTTTTAACGTCGTGAAAAACGGTAGTGTGTATGCTTTTACGAGGGGAAAAAAAAAACGTGCATGCTCAGAATCAAGTATGAGACGGGAGCGCTCGTTCTGGTAAAACTAGCGTTCGTAATGGAGATAGCACATTCATCACGCTGTAACGGACTGAAAAGCACGAGACTGAAAAGCGCGAATCGTCGCTCATCAAACTTTACAAACAATTTAAAAAAAAAAAAAACTTTACTAATATGAAGGGTGGCGCCATTCGAATGGAACTTCCTCTTTATAGTGCCCTCGTAAGTGTTGTACGTCACTGCGCTTTGCTCAAGCGTTTTTTTTCATGAACGTGTGCATGCAAGACAGGCTTGAGAGGAAACAAGAAAAATCACGTCGAGAAAAACGTTGTTTTTTAAAATGACATTAAAAACGTACATGTGTATGTGGCATAATACTCCGGAAGCAGGCCTCAGTGCCAGCTTCCTGCTTGGTTGAGAGCCGAGTCCAGAGAGAGAGAAGATGGCCCCTCCCCTCCTTTAAATAGCCTGTCCAGAAGGCTTTGCGGTGTTGCAGTGCACCCTGGTAACACAGCTGCTCCGTGGGTAGTGTAGTCTGTCTACTACTAAAAGTAACGGAGTGGCAGGCGACATTGGCAAGTGACAATCCACATCTGGTGGCAGGAGATGTGGCAAGTGACATAGTAAGTGACACGCTGTATCTGGTGGAAGGCGACGGTAGCAAGTGACACACTCAAGGCTTCCACTGATTCAGCATTATGGTGAGTTGAACTATTTAATTTTATATTACAATGTAATAATAGAAATAATGCGCTTCAATCATCCTGACACCATAACAACCATGGCGCCAAGATGATTGAAGCGCCAACACCAGCCATTACCCGCAAAATTTTCTGGCAGTGCCCCTCCTAAGACTAGACTCTGGATCCGCCCCTGGCATGGTGAGGAATGAAAAATGAGGGTGGAACTTTAAAGCAAAACTAGATAAGTGAATTAAGTGCATACTACTAGGTGATTTCACCATTCATTGGCATATAACTAATTTACAACACTGATTTAAGTGTGTTGCCAATTAGGCGAACAAAAGGTTAAATGGCTCATTAATTTTAAAGTAGCATAAATGATGATGATAGAATCTTTCTGAAAAATTCTGTTTTAATTAGAAAAGCAGCTTTTAATTTAACAAATATTTTCCAAACCCGTAATATGCAACCATGTTATCAGATGAATATGCTGGAAAAGAGCAGTCAAGAAAATGAAATGCATCATCTCTCGTGAGAAGTGCTGTATATGTATCGAGCTGTGAACTCTACAGTCTTGTCACACAAGTTGTCACATCCAGAACCAGAAAATTGCTTTTAAACAATCAGGCCAACACCCAAGGAAGGTGGTATCACATGAGAGCTCTTCAGACCTCCAGCTTTTTTTTTATATAGTTCTGGATAGAGTGTAGCCAGTTTAGACTCTCTATATGGTATGAAGTACCCCCCTAAACCCCAAAGTATGTTGTGTATCTCAGAGGCAAGGTGGGCACTTTTTAATGCAAGAAATGAAGCTTATTGACTCTCACTCAACACTCCTAGGGTTCAAGACATCCATGGACCTGGCCGACTCCAGATAAGGGACAAAAGTACTTCCAGTCTTCACCAGGGCTACTGTTAGCAATCACGGGGCCCCGTACAGCCTACCTGACATCAACCCCCCCCCCCCCCCCCCCGAAAATATCAAATACAATTTTTGCTAAAATGCCATGGTCGCAATGCCGTTTTGCAGCCATGGCAGAAATCATACCCTTGCTACTGCCACCACCCGACACCTGTTTTTTGTTATACATTGCGAGAGTGTTTGGCTTGCAGAGTGGCCCCATTGAACCCAATGGGGAGCAGTGTTGTAACTAACGCCGTTTAAATAAACAGCGTTAGGTAACGTAGCCACTTTTTGGGGTAACGAGTAATCTAACTGATTACTCTTACCCTCGTGGCACCGCCGTTCCCATTACTTGGGTGGCGTTACTCCAATTACATCTACTCGCCGCAGCTGCCGCAAGTAGATGTACTGTGTAAAACTAACTAACTGCAAGCTGCCGTCTGCCTACCTGAACAGCGGCCATTGCAGTTTTCAAAAGCCGCGCCTCCCGAGTCCCCGTCGCCTGTGATAGGCGGAACACTCAATTTCCCAGCAGGCAGTGTTCCGCCTATCACGGACATCCTCTCATCCTCGTCTGTGTTATGAGGATGAGCGGATGTTCGTGATAGGCGGAACACTGAATGCTGGGAAATTGAGTGTTCCGCCTATCACAGACGACGAGGACTCAGGAGGCGCGGCTTTTGAATACTGTGGAATGGCCGCCGGGACGCCGCTAATCAGGTAGGGGGCTAGGGGCACGCACAACACTGCACAGTGAGTGAGTGAGGCATTGGGCACAGTGAGTGAGGCATTGGGCACAGTGAGTGAGGCATTGGGCACAGTAATTGAGGCATTGGGCACAGTGAGTGAGGCATTGGGCACAGTGAGTGAGGCATTGGGCACAGTGAGTGAGGCATTCGGCACGGTGAGTGAGGCATTGGGCACAGTGAGTGAGGCATTGGGCACAGTGAGTGAGGCATTGGGCACAGCGAGTGAGGCATTGGGCACAGTAATTGAGGCATTGGGCACAGTGAGTGAGGCATTAGGCACAGTGAGTGAGGCATTGGGCACAGTAATTGAGGCATTGGGCACAGTGAGTGAGGCATTGGGCACAGTGAGTGAGGCATTGGGCACAGCGAGTGAGGCATTGGGCACAGTAATTGAGGCATTTGGCACAGTGAGTGAGGCATTAGGCACAGTGAGTGAGGCATTGGGCACAGTAATTGAGGCATTGGGCACAGTAATTGAGGCATTGGGCACAGTGAGTGAGGCATTGGGCACAGTGAGTGAGGCATTGGGCACAGTGAGTGAGGCATTGGGCACAGCGAGTGAGGCATTGGGCACAGTAATTGAGGCATTGGGCACAGTGAGTGAGGCATTAGGCACAGTGAGTGAGGCATTGGGCACAGTAATTGAAGCATTGGGCACAGTAATTGAGGCATTGGGCACAGTAATTGAGGCATTGGGCACAGTGAGTGAGGCATTGGGCACAGTGAGTGAGGCATTGGGCACAGTGGGTGAGGCATTGGGCACAGTAATTGAGGCACTGGGCACAGTAATTGAGGCATTGGGCACAGTGAGTGAGGCATTGGGCACAGTGAGTGAGGCATTGGGCACAGTGAGTGAGGCATTGGGCTCAGTAATTGAGGCATTGGGCACAGTAATTGAGGCATTGGGCACAGTGAGTGAGGCATTGGGCACAGTGAGTGAGGCATTGGGCACAGTGAGTGAGGCATTGGGCACAGTAATTGAGGCATTGGGCACAGTAATTGAGGCATTGGGCACAGTGAGTGAGGCATTGGGCACAGTGAGTGAGGCATTGGGCACAGTAAGTGAGGCATTGGGCACAGTAATTGAGGCATTGGGCACAGTAATTGAGGCATTGGGCACAGTGAGTGAGGTATTGGGCACAGTGAGTGAGGCATTGGGCACAGTGAGTGAGGCATTGGGCACAGTGAGGCAATGGGCACAGTGATGCAATGGGCACATAACCAATATTATTTATTGTTATCCCTCCTATTATTTTATACACTTAAAAAATTACATATATATCATCCCGCCCCTGTGTATATATAATATAACCAATATAGTTACTTTGCAGAGTAACTAATTACTTTTTCAATGTAGTAACTGAGTGAGTAACTCCATTACTTTTTGGAAGAAGTAATTTGTAACTGTAACTAATTACTTTTTTAATGTAAGATGAACAACACTGATGGGGAGTTTGATAGGTGGTGCTGCCTGTCAAACTTTGCAGCCTGCGGAAAAATGCCACAGCTGTGAAGTAAAATATTGGAGCCACAGCATGTATACAGCCCCGTCTGACCATATTGTTAGGATTTGGGTGCGTAGCCAGGGATAGTGGTAAATGAGTGTGAAAGAGTCCTTAGGCCGCATTCACACTTTGCATTTCCTAAACGTGTGACAAAGTGCACTGGAGACGCACATTTTGCACGCATTTTAGAAATGCACTGCAAACTTGCATAGCGCTTGTGGTGCCATTAATTATTAATGGCACCCCAAAAACAGTTAGCAGACTTGCATTTTGTCATGTGGCAAACTAAACTTGCAGATCTGCAGGCTTGAAAATGTTCTAGAGCGTCTATGGTGCATTTGTCACACGTAGGACAGCCTATTCAAGTGAATGGGCTGCCCTATGTGTCAAAAACAAGCTAAATGAAAAATGCAAGCAATAACATGTGTTCCCGCTACGCTAAGTGTGAATGGGGCCTCAGGGATGACATATAGAATTGGCTGGTACAGAGATGTCTGTCAGCTGGAGGGAGAGGGGTATTCCCTGACCTCTTACTCCAGCACTGCAGTGGTAGCCAGTGTCTACCTGCAGTTCTAGGCTGGTTCCTGGCACATTCCGCCCACTCTCTGAAACCGGAACTTTCTGCAGCTTCACCCCCCTCCCCCACTCACCCCCTCAGGGCCGATCCTAGGGTCACAGATGCCTGGGTGCAGAAATATTTATGGCGCCCCCACATGGGCGTGGTCATCTTACCAACTCCTCCCCTTTACAAATGTTTCTATGGAAACGACTCAAACACAGAGATGCTCCCCTATGAAGTCTTCGTTACCCTGGGATCCTCCCATGATCTTTTAACAATAAAGAAAATACAGGAAGAGTGTACACTAATGAGACCTGGAGGGGAGTCTCTCTGATACACACAGAGAGGGCTTCTGTTAGAGAGTCTGTTAGAAAGTGCTCCAAGACATACTACAGGAGATGCTCAGAGACTGCAGACATGATACAGGAGACGGTCAGAGACTGTAGACATGATACAAGAGACGGTCAGAGACTGCAATCATAGTACAGGAGATGGTCAGAGAGTGCAGACATATTACTGATATTACTGGAGACGGTCAGAGAGTGCAGACATATTACTGGAGACGGTCAGAGAGTGCAGACATATTATAGGAGACAGTCAGAGAGTGTAGACATATTAAAGGAGACGGTCAGAGACTGCAGACATATTACAGGAGATGGTCAGACTGCAGACATACTACAAGAGACGGTCAGAGACTGGAGATATAATACAGGAGATGGTCAGAGACTGCAGACATACTACAGGAGACGGTCAGAGTCTGGAGATATAATACAGGAGACGGTCAGAGACTGCAGAAATAATACAGGAGATGGTCAGAGACTGCAGTTCCTATGGACGTTAGTAGATAATGGCGGATCGGCCCTCTTACCTGACCCAGCGATACAGCAACAACGGTTCCTCTGATCAGGAGTCAGCTCACTCTGAATTGCCCGTGGCGACTCCGCTGGATAGAGCCCAGATCTGTATTCTGGCAATGACTCCATTCATTTTTCCACCAGGGATGGCGCTAGGCTGTGTGGCTTTCACTCTGGTGGCGCAGGGCAGCGGGGTTCTCTCTCTGATGGTGTTCTCTCAGCACTGTCCTTTCCCTCTGGAGTCCTGGGTGCACTTCCCTGAAAGCTTTCTCTGGCTCCTGGCTCTCTCTCTCCCATTCAGCTGGGCATGCTGTGTGGGCTGCAGTTTCTTTGTTACAGTGGGGCTGCCAGTCCTCGAACTACATGTCCCGCAATCCTCTTCTCTGCTCCTTTTTCTATTCTATTTCTTCCCTGGCCGATATGAAGGCGGGGGAAGAAACATAGTGGGCGGCTTTGCTGGCAAGCGCCGCTCACTAGTACAGCATATCGCGCGAGGAGGAGAGTAAGAGGGAGTGGGAGGAAGAGAGGGAGGGGGGAAAGAAGAGCCCGCAGCTGCAGTGGCGTCACTAGGGTTGGTGCCACCCGGTGTGGTAAAACATGGTGTCACCCCCCTTCCACCACCTATAGTCGCCCCTCAGTAAAGACCCACTCCACTAAGTATAGACCCCCTCCGTCAGTGCAGACTCCCCACTAAGTATAAACCCCTCCCTCAGTACAGACCCCCCAGGACAAACCACCCCCTCCATTAGTTCAGACCCCCCTCCATTAGTACAGACCACCCCCCTCCATTAGTACAGACCCCCCTCCAGTAGTAAAGACGCCCCAGGACAACCCCCCTCCATTAGTACAGACCCTCCAGGACAAACCAATCCCCCTCCATTAGTCCAGACTCCAGGACAAACCCCCCCATTAGCACAGACCCCCAGGACAAACCCCCCCATTAGTAAAGACTCCCCCCAGGACAAACCCCCCTCCATTAGTACAGACCCCTCCAGGACAACCCCCCCATTAGTACAGACTTCCCCAGGACAAACCCCCCCATTAGTACAGACTCCCCCAGGACAAACCCCCCCATTAGTACAGACTCCCCCCAGGACAAACCCCCCCTCCATTAGTACAGACCCCTCCAGGACAACCCCCCATTAGTACAGACTCCCCCAGGACAAACCCCCCCATTAGTACAGACTCCCCGCAGGACAAACCCACCCCCTCCATTAGTACAGACTCCCCAGGAAAAACCCCCCTCTCCATTAGTACAGACCCCCCCAGGACAAACCCCCCATTAGTACAGACTCCCCCCAGGACAAACCCCGCCTTCATTAGTACAGACCCCTCCAGGACAACCCCCCCATTAGTACAGACTCCCCCCCAGGACAAACCCCCCCTCCATTAATACAGACCCCCCCAGGACAAACCCCCCATTAGTCCAGACCCCTCCAGGACAAACCCCCCCATTAATACAGACTCCCCTCCAGGACAAACCCGCCCATTAGTACAGACTCCCCCAGGACAACCCCCCCCCCTCCAATACGGTACATTGTGGCAGCTGGAGAGGAGAGGACAATATGCAGCCGCGCTGCCCGGGTGGAGCAGAGATCGCAGCAGCAGTAGGCAGGAGTTTTAGACACAGAGAGGAGGAGGAGAACACGCGTCAGGCACGGACCGCCCCCTCAGCGACGTCACTGCGCGGCTTGTCTCTCCACACAGAGACAGCCGCTCCGATCTCCGGCGGCTGCTTCGCTCTCCTCCAGTGACAGGAGGAGGGAGGAGGGAGGGGGGGACGCCAGGCTTAGTAAACACAGGGTTGGCGGCGACCGGCGGGGAGAGCCGCCTCTCGACATGGACAAGGAGAAAAGGTGGAGGAGAATAGAGGGGAGCACTCTGGCGCCACAGCGCCCCCACCTCTGTGGCGCCTGGGTGAACTGCACCCCCTGCACCCCGTCTAGGATCGGCCCTGCACCCCATTCCAGCAGAAGAACTACAACATTCAAGCTCTGCAACCAGCATTGCAGGTTACAGTGCACACAGAGCACAGTGTGGAGATTGGCAGAGCAGTGATCAGGATTCAGGGAGCAGGTGGAGCAGGCAGAGAACGTCTTTCCGCCTCGATCTTTCTTCTTTGCAAGAGATAACACTGCCGATCACAGGAGGAGAAGAGGAAGAGTTTCAGGACCCGGTGTCCTGCCAAAAAATTTCCCCCGGCTGATAAGATTCCCCCTGTACTGCGCAGACGCGGTGCTTGCGCAGTACGAACCTCATCTGAGCCTCCGAAAATAGCCGAACATGTAGAGCTGAGAGTCAGCTCTACACGGCGCAGGCACAATGACTATCACACATACCGCACGCTCCCGAAGCTAGTCCTGCAAGGGGTGGGGATGATTTAAGCAATAAAGTACACGTCTTAGCGGGGCGTATTGATGGGCGGCTTTTGCAATGTTGATGGGCGGATTTTGCAATGTCGAGTATTGAAATTGGCCCTCAACATTGAAGTACCCGCCCTTCTCATCTCTGTGCATCATTTTAAAATAACGCATCTTTTGTGAGGTAAATAGTTTGTGGAAATCCACCCATCAACATGGCAAAAGCCACCCATTAACCCGCCCCGCTAAGACATGTACTTTATTGCTTAAATCACCCCCGCCCCTTGCAGAGTAGCACTAGCTTCGGGAGCGTGCGGCATGTGTGATGGTCATTGCGGAGGCGCCATGTAGAGCTGACTCTCAGCTCTACATGTTCAGCTATTTTTGGAGGCTCAGTTGAAGTTCGTACTGCGAAAGCGCCGCACCTGCGCAGTACAGGGGGTCCTTATCCGCCGGGCGGAACTTATTCGGCAGAACACCGGCAGTGTAAAGATTTCAAGGCTAAGGCAGAGAATAACTCTACAGCTGTCCCCGCTGCTCCAAAATTGGGACGCAGCCCTAGAAAAAAGCCTAAATACTGGAACTGTAAGCTAGGGTGACCAGACATCCCCGGTTTCCGGGGACAGTCCCCAGATTGAGGACACTGTCCCCGGACCAAGTCTGTCCCCAGTTTTGTCCCCGGATTGGATTTGAACAGGGGCTGGGACAATTTCAAAGACAGTCAGTGCAGAATTAAAAAAAAAATTATGATTCACCCCCCCCCCCCCCCAGCTCCGCCACTCCTACTAGCTTAGGTTGGAGTATTTTTTTCCATTATCTGTGCCCCATTCTGATGATCATGTGCTGGTCGGAGCGGAGGGAAAATTTCTTCAGTTTCAGTTGCATGCCCATTCAGCTTCGCTCGCATGTTCTTCTGCCTTAGTTCAAGTCCTGGCCAGCCGCCTGCCTGCTTATCTGCTTGCCTTCCCTGGCAGAGTGATCTTCCTCCGCTCCCCACCCAGTAGTAGCCGGGGCCCGGAGAGTAAGACTTGACAGGCTGTGAGGTGGGCGGTGGGGGTGATACGTAGAGTCGCTGATTGCCGCTGATCGCTGATTACTAGTGGAGCGGCCTCACTCTCTCTCTCTCTCATGTATCGGTTGTTTGTGGCTGTTGTCTAGGGGTACTCTGGAGGAGAGAATGCAGGACACTACGCCAAGCTCTCACCCTCCGTGTATGTGAGGTTTGAGCAAAGTCTTTTTTAAATTACCTTCGGGTCTGCATCCTGCATATGGAGCCTCCGCTTCTTCCGTGGAGGTGTATCTGCCAGTAATAGAGCCCCACACCATTAAAAGTTTGACACTCCTTTATTTCTTTAATGCCAGAATGAACATAATCAGTTGAACTTCCATAACAGACAGACAGGGGTGTGGAAACGAGTAGGCCCAGGCACAATGAACTCTTCTATCCCTTTCTCGTGCGGATAGGCCTGGCGCACGGTCTCTGCCACTGACCGTGAAGTTGGTAGCTGCCACCTACCGGGTGAACTGTTTGGAACCCCTGTCACGGGCCTAAGTAACGGTTCCTGTCACGACCTTAGAGTAACGGTCTCTGCCACCGACCTCAGAACATGGACCACCTTCCGTGTGAATATGGCCCCTGTTTGGCGAGGACATCCATCCCGACGGTCTCCGGAGGCCCTGTCACGGCACTGGCAATCTGCTGCACCAGATCTACGGGAAGGTCACCTGCGCGGTCCCTTACGCCTCTATTCAGACACCCGATCCGTTGGGTGCCTTAGGATGGTTCCTCCCAGGTGGATCCCAGTGGAAGAAGCTGGCCCCCAGGCCTGAACGATGCACCTCACTCCAGACTGAGGGTGTCTGGGGTGACTCCCGAACTCCACGTGTCCAGGCCTAGGCCGCCTGGACACCGACCGCTGGACAGCAGCCCTCAGGCTAAAGGTGCCTGGGACTCGGACCTCGTGGCGAAGATGTCCGCCCTCTTTATAGCCTCTCCCAGCTAGCACAGCGGGTTCCCCGCCCCGCCATACAACCGCTGCGAGAGAACAAAAAGGGTACGGCACTCCAGCGATGGTTCAACCCCGGCCCAAAGTGACAGCGCCACCTGCTGGGCCGCAGGGAACTGGACATCACTGATGTCTCCACCCGAATCAACATACTGAAAAGTACCTACCCGCTACACTAGTAAAAAAAAAAAATTGTCGCTAATCGCTGATTACTAGTAAAAAAAAATATATATGTCCCCGGATATCATTTAAAAAATCTGGTCACCTTACTGTAGGCAAGTATGTTAAACTGATCTACCTCAGGGCCGTCTTTTCCATTGGACATGCTGGGCAGTTGCCCGGGAGCCCCACCGGCTGCCCAGCGACCCCAGTAAAAAATGGTGGAGAGCGGCGGGTCAGAACTGCGCATGCGCAGTTTGCGGAAATCTGATCCTCCACGAGTGCTGCCTCTGTCTGTCCGCCGATGATGACGTAAGCCACACCGCCGGCGCCGTGCGCAAGACTTAAAAAAAAGCAGGAGGAGCTGAGGGCGGATGGACGGAGCAGAGTGGTGACTCGTGGAGTGAACAGAGCAGACAGCACAGCAAGCTTGAAGCAGAGTGCGGCGGAGTCGGACCCCTGTCGGCAGTGCCAGTTTCCGTGAGCCTGTAACCTGCCCAGCCACCAGCCAGTACAGACACGGAATGCCCTGGTCAGTGTCGTATGGTGAGTGGCTGTCTGGCTGACTGTGCAGCTTGCACAAAGAGATCGGGGGGTGGTCTGCTGCTCAGTTTGCTGTGCTCACTCGAGTGGGGGGGGGGGGGGAGATAGACAGTGACCCAGTCAGTCTCAGAGAGAAGAGGCCAGGGGGAGTATATGAGAGTGACTGAAGTATGGTGGTAAATTTAATATGAAGGGGAACAGAGGAGGAAACTACCATGTCCACCAGCCTCTGACCATCTCCTGTAGCATGTCCGCCAGCCTCTGGCCATCTCCTGTAGCATGTCCGTCAGCCTCTGACCATCTCCTGTACTATGTCTGCAGTCTCTGACCTTCTCCTGTATTATGTCTGCAATCCCTGATCATCTCCTGTATTATGTCTGCAGCCTCCGATCATCTCCTGTACTATGTCTGCAATCTCTGATCATCTCCTGTACTATGTCTGCAATCTCTGATCATCTCCTGTACTATGTCTGCAGTCTCTGACCAACTCCTGTACTATGTCTGCAGTCTCTGACCATCTCCTGTACTATGTCTGCAGCCTCTAATCATCTCCTGTACTATGTCTGCAGTCTCTGATCATCTCCTGTACTATGTCTGCAATCTCTGATCACCTCCTGTACTATGTCTGCAGGCTCTGACCATCTCCTGTACTATGTCTGCAGTCTCTGACCATCTCCTGTACTATGTCTGCAGCCTCTGATCATCTCCTGTACTATGTCTGCAATCTCTGATCGTCTCCTGTATTATGTCTGCAGTCTCTGATCATCTCCTGTATTATGTCTGCAGTCTCTGACCATCTCCTTTATTATGTCTGCAGTCTCTGACCATCTCCTGTATTATGTCTGCAGTCTCTGACCATCTCCTGTATCGTGTCTACAGTCTCTAACCAGCTCCTGTATCGTGTCTACAGTCTCTGAGGAAGAGTCAGGAGAGGAGTCAAGAGTGGGGGTCACAGGAGAAGTCAGACATGAGGAGACTATAGGATAAAACCAGAGCAGCCAAGCTGGAGCCATCTGACTGAGCCTTGCATGGTGCACCTGAGAGGAGGTCAGTGACAGCGCCGCCAGGCCAGTCTATGGGGCGGGGGGTTGCTGATGTTAGGGGGCAGTGAATACAAAAATGTAAGGGGGCACTGATATGAAGGTTCCCCCTCCTATATTAGTGATCCCCCCCTTATCTTAGTGTATTTACTCTACGGAAGGTGGTCTCTGGTCACCAGAGTGCCCCACACTTCAGAGTTCCTGGCGTTCCCCTTTACATCAGAGTCTGCAGGATTCCCCCTTACAGTGCAAGGGGGAACTCAGTCTGCAGACCCTGATGTAACTGGGAACTCTGATGTAAAGAGAAAGCAGTGGACTCTGATATAAGGTGGTCTCTAGTCACCAGAGCCCCCCTTACATCAGCGTTCCCCCTTACATCATGATCTGCAGCGTTCCCCTTTACATAAGAGTTCCCTTTCACTGTAAGGGGGAATCCTGCAGACTCTGATGTAAGAGGAAACTCTGTGCTGGCTGGGTTATAGTAACCTAACCTTCATGTCAATGAAGAAATGTTTTTTTTTTACTTTTGTTTAACTTAAACACATTGCTAATAGCACGATCTATATGCTTATAGTTTAAATACTGGCATTTGCACTGTTTGGTACTGAAAACTGTAATTTTAGGTACTTTTTTGCAGTGGCAGTAAAAAATGTGGTTCTGCCAGTGAATTTCATGATTTTTGTCAGTAAAAAAATCTCGTGCGTGATTGTGTAGACAGGGCCCCAGTGCACTGTATTGCCCGGGGGCCTATAATGCTCTTAAGATGGCACTGATCTACCTGCAGAGCAATCGGAGGGAGAAAGCTCTAGCACTGCAGGGGGATCCACAGGAGTCACAAGGCAGAACAGCCGTCTCTCCTCTACTGCATGTGCCTGGGCCCCCTTTTGTAGGGTGACCAGACATCCCCAGTTTCAGGGGACAGTCCCCGGATTGAGGACACTGTCCCTTGATCAAATCTGTCCCCGGTTTTGTCCCCGGATTGGATTTGAACAGGGGCTAGGGCAATTTCAACGACAGTCAGTGCAGAATTAAAAAAAAAAATGTTCTTCTGCCTTGGCTCAAGTCCCGGCCAGCCGCCTGCCTGCTTATCTCCTTGACTTCCCTGGCGGAGTGATCTTCCTCCTCTCCCCACCCAGTAGTAGCCGGGGCCTGGAGAGTAAGACTTGACAGGCTGTGAGGCGGGCGGCGGAGACGGGCAGAGAGTCGCTGATTGCCGTCATTACTAGTAAAAAAAAAATATGTCCCCGGATTTCATTTTAAAAATCTGGTCACCTTACCCTTTTGGACTGATGGGGCTTATATTGGAGGCCCAGCTGTAATGTTTTATCAGCAGGCCTGGTCTTTACAGATCAAAGGTCCTTCAAGCTAACCCAGGATTCTGTGAAATTAGATCCTGACTGCAAATCACTAGTTGGTTCAGCTACTGACTTCTTGGGGAGAGGCAACCGCAATTCCGTTAAGGACAAAGTTTAACTTAGCTTCTCAGGTTCCTGGATCAGGCTGAAGTTCCTCCATGGTACTTCGATCCCCATGTTCAGTATACTAAGCTTCAAACCTAGGTCTCTATTTAGACACATGGGCATATTACTCAGGCAGCAGGCCTAAGTGGATCCAAGAGTCACCTACATCTCTCTCCCAGGCAGGAGGCGTGATGGAAGTCTGACTTTCCAATGTTTCGCCTGAATTATTTATAGTCCCTCCTAACTTGCACCACTGGCAATAAAGCTCCTAGTGGTTGGCCAGGGAGATATAAATATTACTGATTTATTGCAGCCTCCCACACTATTGTCAAGGGCACTCCCAAGAAGCAAACAATAACCAGAGCACAGGAGAAAGTAAACTATTAATCCAGCTCAGGCTGACTACAGCCTGGGAAATACTAAATGTAAAAAGACACTCCTCCTTAAAGCGGACCTTCAGTCATTTTTTCAACTTTCCATCTATTAAATCTTCTGCCCTTGTTGTTTTACCTTTGGAAAGAAAAACATTTTATTTTTTGCCAGTAAACACCTTATACAGCCCACTTCCTGATTCTTGTCTAGTCATTAGCCTAGGCTTATGACATCATGTACAGCTCTCTCTCACTCTCGTGAGAGTTTGCCTGGAAGGGAGGGGGGATGAGTCAGAAGAGGGTCAATGAGAGCTGCAGAGCTGTAGCAGAGCTGGAGACTCTGTGTGTCTGTGTAAAAACAGGAAGTGAATAGGCAGCAGCTTCAGCTGCCCACAGATAAAATGGCTGCAGCCAGACTCAGTGGAGGGAGATTTCTGCAGCATATTTGGCAAGTACGGAATCACAGTATATATTAAATAATATGCAAAGTGGTAGAGGGAAGCTTCAGAATGGCAAAGATGTTTTTATTACAAATTATGTGAGCAAACCACAGTTCCTCTTTGAAGTCGTATTAAACCCAAAAGCAACCCAAGGCTCGGTTTGGTGTTTTTCCATGGGAGGATTTTATGTGCTCAATAATCTGCTCTGACATCACTAATCATAGAACTGGGTCTGAACCTTTCAAATATTGGATTCAGAACCTTTTGGTTGGAAATTTCTGCCACCATCTGGATGTAGCCATGTACGTATATATAGGTCTAATTTAGATATATCTTACTTATTTTCATATGCGCTTGATACTTAAAACAGATTTTTATATTTGTATCTATTTATCAGAGAAGAATATCCACGCATGTTCCTGAGGAAGCCGTAAGGCGAAACATGTAGAATATATGTGTGGAAAAATTGCATAGAGGAAATGTATTTTTATTTTTCTTCTCTATATGTGATTGTTTTGTGTTTTTTCTGTTTTTTTGAACATTTTGGAATAAAATATGTTTTTATACTACAATAGTTGTGATATAATTTCACCATTAAAGGGGTTGTAAAGGTTTGTTTTTTATTTTCTAAATAGGTTCCTTTAAGCTAGTGCATTGTTGGTTCACTTACCTTTTCCTTCGATTTCCCTTCTAAATGTTTTTTTTTTCCTTTGTTTTCTTTGTCTGAATTTCTCACTTCCTGTTCCTCCTCAGTAAGCTGTTCAGTAAGCTGTTCTGGCTGACTCCACACCACTCGGATGATGGGGGCAAGCTTACTGAGGAGAAACAGGAAGTGAGAAATTCAGACAAAGAAAAAAAATTTAGAAGGGAAATCGAAGGAAAAGGTAAGTGAACCAACAATGCACTAGCTTAAAGGAACCTATTTAGAAAATAAAAAACAAACCTTTACAACCCCTTTAAGCAGCACCCATAAAGTCCCATATTCCCCACTAGGGTTTTTTTTTCTTATTCTCTTTTCAAAGGGATGATGGTGCCAAATAAATAAATCTGTGTATTGATCACTCTAATTTATTACATTTTTATACTGCAGTTTACCAGTTCTTTGATGTGTTGGCTGCATTTGCTTTCTTTTTTTTTTTTGCTTTCTTTCTCTAATTTTACCTGTTGATCCAGCCAGCAAGTCTGTTTTTTTTTCAATGAGACAAATCATTCAACACTGACAGGGGTGCTTACAATGATCAGCTTTTATTTATGTAAAACCTTTATATCAAAAGATTTTTATTATTTTTTGCTGTAATTGTTTATAAAGTATTACCTGAAGTTTGGCTTCCTTTTGCTTAGTGTATCTAAATCTGCTAATTCATCTAACACTCCCCCTCACCCCCTTTTCTAACTGACATTGCTGCTGTCCAAAGGTGCCCCTGTGCTCCTTCATCCAGAGTGAAGGCATTGTAATACAGAAGGTGTTTTGCTGGCCAGATCACCAGGTGAAAACAGAGGAAAATAATCCAAAAAAATAAAACGAATGCAGCCACCACATCTAATGATTGATAAGCTGCAATATGTTATACTTTTTGTTTTGGGTTTAATACTGCTGTAAGGTAGGGTGGCTGCATGTATTTACTACTGTCTGAGCCAACAGTGTTGAGGTTCAGCTCATCATGCTAATGACAACTGTAAACTCCTGCCAGTCAAGCTGCTGAATTTGCCAGAATTTAATCACCCATCTGGAAGGTCCTATGTTGAAATCGAACATCACAGATGTAAGTTTCCCCTGCTGCAAATCTTTCCACTGAATTGCTTGATCAGTTGCTGGATTATATTATCCCTTTTCTGCCTTATCCACCTCTCTAGTGGTTGTTGAGACCAGTAAAATAACGTTGTAGGTAAAATGGAGAGAGACAATGTGCCATATCAGGATCAGGTCCCCCCCCCCTCCCCCCAAAAAAAAAATCACCACTCCTAGCACAATTTCTTTACCCCTAAAATTTCCCCATCCTAGTACACATATTCCCCCCACTTCAAAACCCCCACCCCAGCACAAATTCCCCTTTAATTCCCCACCTTGCACAAATCTTCTTCCCCGCATCCCCCTCCCAATACCAATGCCCCTAATTCACCACTTTTAGCACCCCAGCCCCCAAATTTCCCCTCTTAGAACAATACTTACCCCCTGCCGCTCCCCATATTCCCCCTTCCAACACAAATCTCCTCTCCCCAATCTCATTGTGGCGCCCCACACCTCACATGATACCACCGTGCCCAGGGCAGCCGTCCCTTTTGCCCACCCCTTGTACTGGCCCTGCCTGGGGCACTCTAGAAGACTAATGAGGCACGCTGTACTTTCTGCGTTTCTTGTATTTAAAAAAATTACCGTAAACACATATTTTCTATTCTTAGATTGGATTTGCATTTTCTGTGAAATACATAATGCTATAAACTACATAGTGAATGTTTCACACATGTGCAGTGTAGATAAGTAGTTCTGAAAAGTTGGTGGACCAGATTTACTGAAGTGTGAAGTTATTTTTTAAGAGTATATTAATGTATTATTGTAACAAATACAGACCAACATGTTTGTACTATTTACATAAATGTCCCATTAGTGTTGTCATGTGATTAAGTGTAATATTCTTATCTAATGCTATTTAGATCACAGCTTGCAATTTTTTTGAATTTTTTTTTGTGGGTCACCATCTGGCATTGAGAACTAAAGCCTTTTTAATATTTTAGATTTACTGTATTTATCGGCGTATAACACGCGCCGGCGTATAACACGTTTAGGAGGGAATTTTTAGGGAAAAAACTTTTAGGAGGGAATTTCAAGGAAAAAAACTTACATTTAAATGCAGCCTTGTCCATCATTGCAGCCTTGCCCAGTGTCCATCTGCAGCCTTGCCCAGTGCCTTTGCAGCCTTCCCCAGTGTCCATCTGCAACCTTGCCCAGTGCCTTTGCAGCCTTGCCCAGTGTCCATCTGCAGCCTTGCCCAGTGCCTTTGCAGCCTTGCCCTGTGCCTTTGCAGCCTTGCCCAGTGCCTTTGCAGCCTTGCCCAGTGTCCATCTGCAGCCTTGCCCAGTGCCTTTGCAGCCTTGCCCTGTGCCTTTGCAGCCTTGCCCAGTGCCTTTGCAGCCTTGCCCTGTGCCTTTGCAGCCTTGCCCAGTGCCTTTGCAGCCTTGCCCAATGCATTTGCAGCATTGTCCAGTGCCTTTGCAGCCTTGCCAGTCTCTCCGATTTTTTAAATTGCCGCCGATTTCCGTGTGGAGAAGAGCGAGCGGAGCCAAGTGTACTTCGGCTAGACTCGGCTCCTCTCGCAGTCCCGCCCATCTCCACTGATTGCGCCGCTGACATACAGAAAGCCGAGTGTACTTCGGCTAGACTCGGCTCTGCTCACAGTCAGGGGCGGGACTGCGAGAGGAGCCGAGACAAGCCGAAGTACACTCGGCTTTCTGTATGTCAGCGGCACAATCAGTGGCGATGGGCGGGACTGTGAGAGGAGCCGAGTAAAGCCGAGTGTACTTCGGCTTTGTGTATCTCGGCTCCTCTCGCTCGTTTCAGTGGGGGACCGGCGGGGGATTGGCGTATAACACGCACCCACAATTTTCCCCTGATTTTAAGGGGAAAAAAGTGCGTGTTATACGCTGATAAAAACGGTACATATGAAAGTTATCAGCTCAATGTAAATACATTTATCACTATGATGGTGGCCATGTTTGCTCACTACTAGGGATGAGCTCGGTGTTCGAGTCGAACATACGTTCGACTCGAACATCGGCTGTTCGATCGTTCGCCGAACAACGAACGATTTGGGCCGTTCGCGCCTAATTCGCGGCCCACAATGCACTACGCCATCGCAGTGTCATCCAGGCGCTGTGATTGGCCAAGCATGCACTGTGACCCCGCATGCTTGGCCAATCACAGCGCCGGCAGCGAGGAGAGCAATGATTGGCCACAGGCAGGATGCCTGTGGCCAATTATTGCTGAGGGTGTTTAGTACACGCCCCACACTATAAAAGGCCGCCAGCACGGCGGCCTAGTGTAGTGTGTTCCGGAGCAGGGAAAGAGAAGCATAGGCAGGGACAGTGACATTTTTTTTTCTTGCTTAACCTGGATTCCTTTAGTTTAGGGAAAGAGAAGGATAGGTAGGGAGAGTGTCAGTCTGTTTTACTGTGCTAAACCTTGTTTGTAGGGACAGGGAAGGACAGTGAGGGAAATTCTCATTGTGCTATACTGTGCTAAAGCATTCCTCATCAACCATCTTTAAAAAAAAATTTTTATAGGGACAGAAAACTATAGGTAGGGAGAGTGTCAGTGTGTTTTACTGTGCTAAACCTTGTTTGTAGGGACAGGGAAGGACAGTGAGGGAAATTCTCATTGTGCTATACTGTGCTAAAGCATTCCTCATCAACCATCTTTAAAAAAAAAATTTTTTATAGGGACAGAAAACTATAGGTAGGGAGAGTGTCAGTGTGTTTTACTGTGCTAAACCTTGTTTGTAGGGACAGGGAAGGACAGTGAGGGAAATTCTCATTGTGCTATACTGTGCTAAAGCATTCCTCATCAACCATCTTTAAAAAAAAAATTTTTATAGGGACAGAAAACTATAGGTAGGGAGAGTGTCAGTGTGTTTTACTGTGCTAAACCTTGTTTGTAGGGACAGGGAAGGACAGTGAGGGAAATTCTCATTGTGCTATACTGTGCTAAAGCATTCCTCATCAACCATCTTTAAAAAAAAAAATTTATAGGGACAGAAAACTATAGGTAGGGAGAGTGTCAGTGTGTTTTACTGTGCTAAACCTTGTTTGTAGGGACAGGGAAGGACAGTGAGGGAAATTCTCATTGTGCTATACTGTGCTAAAGCATTCCTCATCAACCATCTTTAAAAAAAAAAAAAAATTATAGGGACAGAAAACTATAGGTAGGGAGAGTGTCAGTGTGTTTTACTGTGCTAAACCTTGTTTGTAGGGACAGGGAAGGACAGTGAGGGAAATTCTCATTGTGCTATACTGTGCTAAAGCATTCCTCATCAACCGTCTTTAAAAAAAAAATTTTTTATAGGGACAGAAAACTATAGGTAGGGAGAGTGTCAGTGTGTTTTACTGTGCTAAACCTTGTTTGTAGGGACAGGGAAGGACAGTGAGGGAAATTCTCATTGTGCTATACTGTGCTAAAGCATTCCTCATCAACCATCTTTAAAAAAAAAAATTTTTATAGGGACAGAAAACTATAGGTAGTGTGAGGGGGGTAGCTCGGCAGCGGGTGTGTGTGACCCCCGGGATGGGCTCCCCACACAAAAACAGGCCCAGCAGACGGAGGTTGTGGTTTTCAAAATCAAAAAGGTGCGGTTTATTTTCTATTTACAGTGGCAAAAACACAGCAAAGCAAAAGAAACATAAACAAAATAAATCCTGGTCAATTTGACCTCTGACTAAACATACAGGTTTCCTAACTAACAACTGGGATCAGCCTAGTGCTGTCCTAGTCCCTAAGTCCCTGGTTTTAAATGTCCAAGCAAATAGCCACACAGGCTTTGTCTCACCGCACAAGGGTTCACTCTCTCCAGGAAGTCCACACAGGTCTGCTTCCAGGCATGAGCTAACCCCTAATGAAGCTGGGAGTTCTTATAGAGGCCTAAATGAGCTGACAAGCTTCAGCTGGTCTCATCAACTCCCTGTCTGCACGACGCCCCACACTCTCCCTAGAGGTATGAGTCATCCATGAGCCCACTATCCTCAGCTGGGCTTATACAACTCTCCACCTAGTTGTATAAGTCGGCGTAAAGCCTGAATCTGGGCGAAATATATCTACCCCCCTGGATGCAACCAGGTGACTTTACCTTCCTGCTGTCACATACCCCCCCCTCTTGTTTTAACCTCGGGGTTGGAACACCAGCAATCAGGCATTCATGTACTCGAGACAAAGCATCCACATTCCCCATTTGAATGCCAGGGCGATGCTTTACTGTGAAGTTGAATTCCTGGAGGGCCAGGAACCACCTATTCACTCTTCTATTTGTTTCCTTGTTTTGAGCCATCCACTTTAACGGAGCGTGATCCGTAACCATGTCAAAGTGCCTACCTAGCAGGTAGTACCGAAGGGAATCTAGAGCCCACTTCACCGCTAAACACTCCTTTTCAACGGTGGCGTAATTTACCTCATGGGACTTCAACTTCCTGCTGAGGTAAATGACTGGGTGCTCTTCCCCGTTCCAGACCTGGGACAATACTGCTCCTAACCCCACATCTGACGCATCACTTTGTACGACAAAGTCTTTAGAGAAGTCGGGTGAGTACAACACTGGCTGGCTACATAAGGCTTGTTTCAAGAATTGGAATGCTGCCTCAGCCTCGGGGGTCCATTTAATCATGACCGACCCTTTCCCCTTCGTCAGGTTGGTTAGGGGCACAGCCTTAGAAGCAAAGTGGGGAATGAATCGCCGATAATACCCAGCGATTCCCAGAAAGGCTCGTACCTGCTTCTTGCTGTTGGGACGTGGCCAACTCTGGATGGCCTCGACTTTGTTGAGTTGGGGTTTTATTACTCCCCTCCCAATGGTGTACCCAAGATATTTGGCCTCCTCCTGCACAATGGTACACTTCTTGGGGTTAGCCGTAAACCCCGCTTCCCGAACAGAGTCCAGGACTGCTTGCACTTTTGGCAGATGTGAGGCCCAATCTGTGCTATGGACAATTACGTCATCCAGGTAAGCCGCAGCATACTTCCGATGGGGCCTCAGCATCTGGTCCATTTTCCGCTGGAATGTGGCCGGCGCATTCTGTAACCCGAACGGCATTCTTTTATATTGGAACGCCCCGTCTGGGGTTACAAATGCGGTTTTCTCTTTGGCCGACTTGGCCAGGGGGATTTGCCAATACCCTTTTGTGAGGTCAAGAGTCGTCATGTATCGGGCTGTTCCCAGCCGGTCGATCAACTCATCTATACGTGGCATGGGGTAGGTGTCAAATTTTGTAACTTTGTTCAACTGACGAAAATCGTTACAAAATCGCCAGCTCCCATCCGGTTTAGGCACCAACACAATGGGACTAGACCAATCACTTTGGGACTCCTCTATCACCCCTAAGTTCAGCATTTTCTGTACTTCCTCCCGTATTGCCTCCCGTCGGGCCTCTGGGATCCGATAGGGTTTTAACTTCACCCTTTCACCGGGCGGGGTAATGATGTCATGCTCTACCCCAGATGTTTGTCCCGGCAGCTCAGAGAATACCTCCTTGTTGCGAAGCACAAACTCCTTAACCTCCTGTTGTTGGGGTTGTGACAAGGTGGCTGCGATTCCAACCTCAGGAATCACGCAACCAGTTTGAGCTGGTGACCAAGTGTCTGCGACTAGGGACTCTCTATCCCTCCAGGCTTTCAACAGATTAACGTGATAGATCTGTTCGGGCTTTCGCCTTCCTGGTTGTCTGACCTTGTAATTCACTTCGCTCACTTTTTCCATTATCTCGTAGGGGCCTTGCCATTTGGCAAGGAATTTACTTTCAACCGTAGGGACCAGTACCAGTATCCTATCCCCCGGGGAAAAGGTACGGGTCTTGGCTCCACGGTTGTACACTCTCTGCTGTGCTAACTGCGCTTGGGCCAAATGTTCCTTCACAATGGGCATTACCTGTGCAATTCGGTCTTGCATCAGGGCGACATGCTCAATCACACTCCTGTGGGGAGAACTCTCCCTTTCCCAAGTTTCCTTGGCAATATCCAACAGCCCTCTTGGGTGTCTCCCATACAGTAACTCAAAGGGGGAGAATCCCGTAGAGGATTGGGGCACCTCCCTAATAGCAAACATCAGATAAGGAAGTAGACAGTCCCAATCCTTTCCATCTCTATCCACCACTTTCTTCAACATTTGTTTTAGGGTTTTGTTGAATCTTTCAACCAGCCCATCGGTTTGGGGGTGATACACAGATGTACGTAATTGCGTCACTTTGAACAATTTACATAGCTCCTTCATAACCCGGGACATAAAGGGTGTACCTTGGTCCGTAAGCAGTTCTTTACAAATACCCACCCGGCTAAACACAAGAGATAGCTCTTTGGCTATGGTTTTGGCCGAGGTATTTCAGAGAGGGATCGCTTCTGGATAACGGGTGGCATAGTCCATTATAACTAATATGTACTGGTGCCCCCTAGCGGACTTGATTATAGGACCTACCAAATCCATGGCGATCCTCTCAAACGGGACCTCAATGATGGGTAGAGGGACCAGCGGGCTACGGAAATGTGGCATCGGGGCCGACCTCTGACACACAGGGCAGGAGGAACAATAATTTTCTATGTCCTTCATCACCCCCGGCCAATAGAATCTCTGTAATACCCTCTCTCGGGTTTTCTCTGTCCCCAGATGACCTCCAAGAATGTGCCCATGGGCCAACTCCAACACCAACTTCCTGTACGGTTTGGGCACCACAAGCTGCTCAACGGTTTCTTCTGCCCTTTTTGCCACCCGATACAGTAGGTCCTTCTCTACGCTGAAGTATGGGTAAGTGCAGGTATTATCTGGGTTCACTAACTCGCCATCTATTTTCACTACGTTTTCCCGTGCCTTTATTAGGGCGGGGTCTTTCAACTGTTCTGTGGCAAAGTTTTCCCTGTGAACCTCAAGATCAGAAAACTCCACAGACGGTAGGTTTTCGTCTGAGGAGGTGGGCTCCTCTCCAGTTTCTTGAGTCTCCCCTGCCAATACTGACAAGGGAAATTCCGGAGAGTCCTCACCACTCTCAGGGGAGTTCTGGCTATCACATTCCTGGTACATAGGGGCACCAGTGGGGGGCTCAGGATCATCCCACAGTTCCCAGAACTTCGGAAAATCCCTTCCCACAATGGCGTCATGCGGTAACTGAGATACTAAGCCCACTGGATGAGAGAGGGTACCTTTGGGGGTCTCGAAACACACTGTAGTCACTGGATACTCTCGGGTGTCCCCATGCACACAAATAACAGCTACCTTGCTATTCCCAGAGACCTCTGTTTTAACTAACTCAGCCTTTATCAGGGTCACAAGGCTACCTGAATCCAGCAATACCACAACATTTCTACCATTAACACACATTTTGCATAAATGTTTCTCAGTTCCTCGAATGGCAGTGCATGCGACTGTCGCACACAGCGACTGACGTCTGCCCGTCAGAAAGTCACACTGCATGGGTTCCTCCACAACCGGGCAATTTGCTGCAATATGTCCCGCTTGCCGGCAGCGGTAGCAAACGATCCTTCTTGCCGCCTCTTGAGCCGCTGATTTCCCAGGCTGTTCTCGCCAAACTTGGGGTAGAGCTCCCACCCTCTCACTCTCTCCACCCTTACCCCTTGGAATCATCTTATCCGCCCCTGGGGATGGTCTGGTCTTAGGGTGGAAAGTCCGAGTGTCTCTGGAAGAGACCGTCAGGTTCTCTGTAGCCAAGTATTTCTCCACACGATCCACAAGACCATCGGCCGTCTCTGGGTCTCCATGGCTTACCCACTTTTGGATGGCAGTAGGAAGAGCTCTCAAAAACCGATCCATTACAACACGTTCCACAATCTTTGGTGCGGACAAAGTCTCTGGCTGTAGCCACTTTCTGCTCAGGTGAATGAGATCATACATTTGAGACCTGGGGGGTTTTCCAAGCTGGAAAGTCCAGTTATGCACACGCTGAGCCCGGACAGCCAGGGTGACACCCAGCCTTGCCAATATTTCAGCTTTTAGCATCACATAGTCTTTTGCTTGGTTAGGCTCTAGGTCATAGTAAGCTTTCTGCGATTCACCAGTTAACAGAGGAGCCACTAGTCCAGCCCACTGCTCCTCAGGCCACTTTTCTCTTTCAGCGGTCCTTTCAAATGTGGTCAAAAATACCTCTGGATCATCCTCTCCAGTCATTTTTGTCAATAAACGACTCACCCCAAAGGACGCGGTATTAGTGGGACGGCTTTCCTCACTGGTCTGCGGACGTTGCTGCATTACTGCTTCCATCTGTTGTTGTAGTCTCTGCTCTTGCTTCTGCAACAGGTCTATGAAGCGGGCCTCAGATTGCTGCTGGGCTTGTTGCTGAGCCTCCAGACTCTGTTGCAAAGTTGCGTTTGTCTGCTGCTGGGCTGCAAGGCTCTGTTGATGAGCTTGCTGCTGGGCTGCAAAGTTCTGTTGTTGAGCTGCAAGGCTCTGTTGATGAGCTGCAAGGCTCTTTTGCAAACCTGCATTTGTCTGCTGTTGATTGGCATTTGCTAGAGCCAGCTGTTTCAGTATCTCCTCCATGCTGGCTTAAAAAAAACTGCCACTGGTTCTCCACCAACTGTGAGGGGGGTAGCTCGGCAGCGGGTGTGTGTGACCCCCGGGATGGGCTCCCCACACAAAAACAGGCCCAGCAGACGGAGGTTGTGGTTTTCAAAATCAAAAAGGTGCGGTTTATTTTCTATTTACAGTGACAAAAACACAGCAAAGCAAAAGAAACATAAACAAAATAAATCCTGGTCAATTTGACCTCTGACTAAACATACAGGTTTCCTAACTAACAACTGGGATCAGCCTAGTGC
This sequence comes from Rana muscosa, assembly GCA_029206835.1. NCBI lineage: Eukaryota > Metazoa > Chordata > Amphibia > Anura > Ranidae > Rana > Rana muscosa. Next base: position 211,622,360 of record CM055116.1, read on the forward strand.
TGTCCTAGTCCCTAAGTCCCTGGTTTTAAATGTCCAAGCAAATAGCCACACAGGCTTTGTCTCACCGCACAAGGGTTCACTCTCTCCAGGAAGTCCACACAGGTCTGCTTCCAGGCATGAGCTAACCCCTAATGAAGCTGGGAGTTCTTATAGAGGCCTAAATGAGCTGACAAGCTTCAGCTGGTCTCATCAACTCCCTGTCTGCACGACGCCCCACACTCTCCCTAGAGGTATGAGTCATCCATGAGCCCACTATCCTCAGCTGGGCTTATACAACTCTCCACCTAGTTGTATAAGTCGGCGTAAAGCCTGAATCTGGGCGAAATATATCTACCCCCCTGGATGCAACCAGGTGACTTTACCTTCCTGCTGTCACAGTAGGGAGAGTGTCAGTGTGTTTTACTGTGCTAAACCTTGTTTGTAGGGACAGGGAAGGACAGTGAGGGAAATTCTCATTGTGCTATACTGTGCTAAAGCATTCCTCATCAACCATCTTTAAAAAAACATTTTTTATAGGGACAGAAAACTATAGGTAGGGAGAGTGTCAGTGTGTTTTACTGTGCTAAACCTTGTTTGTAGGGACAGGGAAGGACAGTGAGGGAAATTCTCATTGTGCTATACTGTGCTAAAGCATTCCTCATCAAGCATCTTTAAAAAAAAAATTTTTATAGGGACAGAAAACTATAGGTAGGGAGAGTGTCAGTGTGTTTTACTGTGCTAAACCTTGTTTGTAGGGACAGGGAAGGACAGTGAGGGAAATTCTCATTGTGCTATACTGTGCTAAAGCATTCCTCATCAACCATCTTTAAAAAAAAAAAATTATAGGGACAAAAAACTATAGGTAGGGAGAGTGTCAGTGTGTTTTACTGTGCTAAACCTTGTTTGTAGGGACAGGGAAGGACAGTGAGGGAAATTCTCATTGTGCTATACTGTGCTAAAGCATTCCTCATCAACCATCTTTAAAAAAAAAATTTTTATAGGGACAGAAAACTATAGGTAGGGAAAGTGTCAGTGTGTTTTACTGTGCTAAACCTTGTTTGTAGGGACAGGGAAGGACAGTGAGGGAAATTCTCATTGTGCTATACTGTGCTAAAGCATTCCTCATCAACCATCTTTGAAATCCTTGTTTTTTGGACAGTCAGGGAAATTGTCATTGTGCTATTCTGTGCGAAAGCAATCATCCTCAACCATATTTAGAAATCCTTAAGTAAAGGGACAGAGAAGGACACCTGAAGGTAGCCCTTATTGCTTTTTTCCCATCTCCCTGCAGGCCATCCATTAGAATGTCTGGAAGGCAAACAAGGAGAGGCAGACAGTCAGGAGGCAATAAAAGAGGGCAAGCAGGCTCTGTGTCTGGGGGCAACAGTGCTGGTCGTGGACGCGGTGCATTGTCATCAGCACATGGCCATGGGACACGCTTGTCCTTCTTTTCGGCAGCTGGACATGTTGAGCCACATCATGCCGAAGACTTGGTAGAGTGGATGACCAAGCCCTCCTCCTCCTCCTCATCCTCTCTCACCCAGGCTCAGGGTACTGGCAAAGCAGCTGCCAAAGCGTCCTCTTCCCTGGTATCAATGTCAGACTCATCATCAGTCACTCCTTCCCTAGACCCACCATGTCCTCCTCCTGAGGAGTCCCCCGAACTGTTTGAGCACAGTGTTGGGTACATGCTCCAGGAGGATGCCCAGCGTTTCGAAGGGTCTGATGATGAAACCCAGCTAGAGGAAGGCAGTAGCGTGAGAGCAGACAGAGGGGATGCTCAAGAAGGACACCAATCTGGCAGTCATGTTCCAGCAGCTGCAGCATACTGCCAGATTGGCTCCAGTGATGAGGAGGGAGGGGATGATGAGGTCACTGACTCCACGTGGGTGCCTAATAGGAGAGAGGAGGAGGAGGAGGATGAGGAGGAGGCACATCTCCAACGAGGCAGGATGCCCTTTGGTGGCCAGCGTAAGGGCAGTACACCGACGGAATCACACCGCAGAGCTCCGCCTGTGCAGGGCGCTGCCTCTGCCCGTCATTCAAAAAGTTCTTTGGTGTGGGCCTTTTTTGAGGCTAGTGCATCAGATCGCACAGCTGCTGTTTGCAACATATGTCTCAAGCGTATATCGCGTGGCCAAAACATCAGCCGCTTGGGTACCACATGCCTGACCAGACATATGTTGACCTGCCATGCAGCTCGTTGGCAAGCCTACCTCAAAGACCCACACCAAAGAACAAAGCGGACCTCTCCTTGCACCGCATCAGCTGGGATCTCCAACCCCACTATAACTTCAGTCCTCTCTGAAACATGCACTGAGAGGAATGAAGGTGTAGAATTAGGTGTGTCACAGCCAAGTACTTGCGGCCACTCTGCTAGCAGTACACCGACGTCCGATTCTAGCAGGCAAATTTCCCTGCCCCAGCTGCTGGACCGTCGAAAGAAGTTCACTCCCAGCCATCCACATGCCCAGCGGTTGAATGCTAGCTTGGCTAAATTGCTAGCGCTTCAACTGCTGCCTTTTCAGTTGGTAGACTCGGCCCCCTTCCGTGAGTTTGTGCAATGTGCGGTTCCTCAGTGGCAGGTTCCCAAACGCCACTTTTTCTCACGGAAGGCTATTCCGGCTCTCTACCGGCATGTGGAAGGCAATGTCTTGGCCTCGCTGGACAGGGCGGTCAGCGGTAAGGTGCATATTACCGCTGACTCATGGTCCAGCAGGCATGGACAGGGACGTTACCTTTCTTTCACGGCCCATTGGGTCACTCTTTTGGCAGCTGGGAAGGATGCAGGACAAGGTGCAGTAGTGTTGGAGGTTGTTCCACCGCCACGCCTCCAAAATGCTACTACTGGTTGTGACACACCTCTCTCCTCCACCCCCTCCTCTTCTTCTTCCTCCATGGCCTCTTCCTGTGCTTTGTCCTCTGAACCAGCGGTGCTCCGTAGGCGTTCAAGGGGCTACGCAAGTACGCAGGCAAAAAGATGCCATGCCGTGCTTGCGCTGGTGTGTTTGGGGGACAGAAGCCACACTGGGGCAGAGGTCCTGTCTGCTCTGCAGGGCCGGGCCGAGAGGTGGTTGACGCCACGCCAGCTTAAGCCAGGAATGGTGGTTTGCGACAATGGCACCAACCTCCTCTCCGCCCTCCGACAGGGACAACTGACCCATGTGCCCTGTGTGGCTCACGTCCTTAACCTGGTGGTGCACTGCAAGGCACCCTTTAAAATTCTGCACAATCTCGAGGCACCCCATTCTTAAATGTAAAAAACTAAACTAATAGTAAACGTATCGCAGCAGCATCCATACATGTGGGTCCAGGGCCGGGACAAGGGGTGGGCAGGAGGGAAACCCGCACAAAAGCTCCAAATCAGTATCTAGCAATCAGGGGCCACAGTTTCACATCTCCTCTGACAGCTATCACTCCAGGCTCCAACATACCCGCTCTCCACCCCATCTACTCACAGCTGACACAAATTTCCCTACCTTCACACACACTACCTTCACACAAGTATTCTAGTGTTTCTGTTCTTCTTCAGTTACTCTCCCTCACTCAGCTAACGTGACCCCAGTCCTGACAGAGAGGGACAGGGGAGGGCCGAACAAGGATGCTGTTTTGGCATCTGATATCCTCCATATCTGCCAATGACATCCTTGGTTGTTAGGATGCCAGTGGCTGGCCCACACGGTGCCCAAGGTTGAAATGCTGCACAATAAAAACATGGGGCTTTGTGTGACAAAAGGGCAAAGGTGATCCACTCACTGGCTTGTTGACCATTTTTTAGCAATTTGTGTAAATTTTTAGGTATTTTGCCAAGGCACCCCTGAAGAACCCAGAAGGCACCCCAGGTTGAAAAAGGCTGATTTGTAGCATTGCTATACAATTAAAGTTCTTGAGCTGCAGGTATGCTGCATGAACATGCCATCGCCTTTATGCTAGCCATACACTATGCAATCAGGTTGTATAATCTCCATGCAATTTTCTTTAGAGCTCCAAAAACTTTGTAATATAAGGACAAACCTGCACAATCAGAATTTAATTTGCATCTAATTAGGCAGGTCTAGCTGAAGCTAGAGGAGAGATTGTACAATCAGAATGTATAGTGTATAGCCAGCTTTAGAGATCCATGGACACCGTAAAGAAACTTCAATATGTAACACCACCAAGCAAGAAGCACAACCTGCATATAGTTGCCCCCATTGCACATATGATAACAACGAATACATAGAAGAAAGAATTTTAAATCCACATCTTTTACATGTAGATCTAAAAAACATTAAAAACACTGCAGTTCCCTCATAATTAAAGCGGAGTTCCATCCAAAAATTGAACTTCTGCTTTAAGTGCAGGTGACCCCCTGACATGCCACATTTGGCATGTAATTTTTTGGGGGGCCTGCTTTTACGGGCACCCGGCTCTCAATTCCTCCCCTGGCTCAGCGGCGCCGGAAGGAAGATCACCTCTCCCCCTCCCTCCCTGCAATCTTCTGGGACACGTCACAGGTCCCAGAAGTTTGTCAGGCCATTTACAGCGTGGCTCGCGCATGCGCAGTGCGCGCCCAGCTGGGAAGCCACAGCCGGGCGCCACAGTTAGAATGCCGGCGCCTTGGAGAGAAGGGGGAGAGGAGCGAGGCTTCCTGCACCCACAGCGCTGGACCGTGGGACAGGTAAGTGTCTGATTATTTAAAGTCAGCAGTTACACTATTTGTATCGGCTGACCTTTAAATGGGTGGAACTCCGCTTTAAGAACACTTCTTCTCTATTATCAAAAACAATATACTGGGCTTATAGTCCTAATAGACCTATGATATATACTTATTAAGAAAAGTATTTAGGGAACCTGTACATGATATAATTATCTAATCAGCCAATCGTGTGACAGCGATGCAATGCAATGGGAAAAAGATGTGATCTCAGTGATTTTGACCATGTGATGATAGTTGGTGCCAGACAGGCTAGTTTTAAGTATTTCTGTAACTGCTAATCTCCTGAGACTTTCAAACAACAGTCTCTAGAGTTTGCTCTATGCTGAAAAACAAAAGAAACAGCAGCAGTTCTGCAGAGAGGGTCAGGGGAGAATGGGCAGCTCGAGTTGAAAGGCTGCAGTAGCTCAGACAACCCTTATGCCGCGTACACACGACCGTTTTTAATGACAAGAAAAATTACATTTTTTTAAATGGTCATTAAAAATGATCGTGTGTGGGCTTCAGAGCATTTTTCACGACGTGAAAAACGGGCATGAAAAAATTGGAACATGCTCTAATTTTTCACGTAGTTTTTTACATCGACATTTTTCTCGTCATGAAAAACGGCCGTGTGTAGGCTTTAACGACGTGAAAAAAAATGCGCATGCTCAGAATCAAGTATGAGACGGGAGCGCTCGTTCTGGTAAAACTAGCCTTCGTAATGGAGATAGCACATTCGTCACGCTGTAACGGACTGAAAAGAACGAGGCTGAAAAGCGCGAATCGACGCTCAACAAACTTTACTAACATGAAGCGTGGCGCCATCCGAATGGAACTTCCCCTTTATAGTGCCGTCGTACGTGTTGTACGTCACCGCGCTTTACTCAAGCATTTTTTTCCACGATAGTGTGTAGGCAAGGCAGGCTTGAGAAGAATCACGTCGAGAAAAATGCTGTTTTTTTCAATGACATTAAAAACGGTTGTGTGTACGCGGCATTACCCTCCAGCATTCTGAGATGGGAAAGAGGGACACCTTTTGGTACATATTGTATAGTCAAAGGACACAATCTCTGCCAAGCCCCAAGTTATGTGCCCCATGAAGAATTAACAGGCAAAAGATTATTGGGTAAACCCAAAAGTACTTTTTTTTTATCCTTTATACTGGCTTTTTAAAATAATAATGTGAAAATAAAAAGGTTAGTGTGAATGGTTTAGTATAGTGTTACATTTTTGGTAGTTATAGTGGTTGTAAAGGCTAAAGTTTTTTTTACCTTAATGAATTCTCTGCATTAAGGTAAAAAACACTTACGGGAGCCTGATCTCAATCCAGTGATGTTAACGAGAGCAGCAGTTCTCTCCCTCCTCATTGCCTCAGAGACAGAAGCAGGGACCATTGGCTCCTGCTGCTGTCAATCACAGGCAGTGAGTAGGGGACAGGGCCGAGCCACGCTCTGTGCGTCAATGGACACACAGAACGGTATGAGGGCAACCCTGCAAAAGTGCTATGCTATGGTGGGCACTACCAGAGGATCCAGTAGCACTGGCAGGGGACCCGAGAAGAGAAGTATCCGGGCTGCTCTGAGTAAGTAAGTATGACAAGTTTGCTATTAAATATATATATATATTACATTTACAATAACTTTAACCACTTCCTGCAAAGCAATGTACCTGTACATCATTTTGAAGAACTGCCTGCAGCTATAGGCCTCACCCTGATACCATTTGTTAGAGCTGGCGGTCGGATTTTAGGTCATAACAACCGATGTGGCTCAACCATTATCACAAGGGGCGGGAGGGGACGTCCCCCCCTTCCACCGCCCTGCCCGCGTCTCCCGTCCCACCGAGGGGCCGAGCGACCAGCCAGCACGTCTGCCGGCTGGCCAGAGTCCCAAACAAAGCTGGAATTGGGTCTCCGAGGTAGTAACCCAGAAGCGATGTCACAACATCACTTCCAGTTTACTCGGCTGCCAATGGCACCAATTTAAAAAAAAATCCCCAGTATTCAAAAATGCAGATATTGCCGTTTTGAATACTTTTAAGCGCAGTGGAGGGGTTTGGGGTCTTTTAGACCCCAGATCCCTCGATAAAAGGTACCTGTTACTGCCTATTACTGTCACAAGGGATGTTTACATTCCTTGTGACAGCAATAAAACAGATCAGATTTTTTTTAAAGTGACAGTGTATAAAAGAAAAAAAAAAGAAAAATAAAATAAAATATTTTTTTTTTTTTAAAGCGCCCTCATTCCCGTGTGCTCGTGCACCAAAGAAAATGCAGACGTAAGTCACGCCCGCAAATGTAAACAGTGTTTAAATCACACATGTGACGTATCGCCACGATTGTCAGAGCAAGAGAAATAATTCTAGCAAAAGACCTCTTCTGTAACTCTAAATTGGTAACCGTTAAAAAAAAAATTAAAGCATTGTCTATGGAGATTTCTAAGTATTGTAGTTTGTCGCCATTCCACAAGTTTGCGCAATTTTAAATCGTAACATGTTAGGTATCTATTTACTCTGTGTAACATCATCTTTCACAAGATACAAAAAATCTAGACCAAGGATTCTGCAAAGTATGGACTCTTTCATAAGCAGGTATGCTGGGGCAGCCACAAGCCTGTAGTTAGGGATTATGGATGTTAGGAAAAGACTGCACTCTATGCTCATCATGCCACATTATTTTAGTAAAGCTTTTGAAACTTTGCCTTTGACTGATTTGAAGTTACTAAAGGGGCATAATGCAAGTAACCGACACTTATAGTCTACAGTTGGGGGTATGAAGAAATCGGTACAAAGAGTCAATACAGTATGAAGATACAGTGGTTACCAAGGGTAACGGAGGTTTGGCAAGCAGCATGTTGTGAAGCGTGTATATGTGGCAGCCTCTTTCAGAGAGGGAGATGTTGTAGCCACTCTTTCTGCAGGGGCCTGTGCACAGGTAAGGAAGAGAAAGAGTTAACTAAGTGCATGCAGGGAGTCCAGCGTATTTTTTTAAGTGTACCCGGTGCTCGGAACAAGGAAAGGTGCCCCATGTGGCAGGCGAGTGACCCTGTTCTAGGTGCCTAGCATAGCACCCCATCCAGGGCCGGGACAAGGGGTGGGCAGAAGGGGAGGCTGCCCTGGGCACTGTGGAAATCATGTGAGATGGGAGGGCGCCGCAAGTAGATTGGGGGGGTTTGTGTTGGAAGGGAAACTTCAGGATGATTTGTGTTGGGAGGGGGGATGAGAGAGAAGAAGATTTGTGCTAGGAAGGGGAATTGAGGGGGTGCTTGTGCTGGGAGGGGAGATTTGGAGTGGGGGGGAGAAATTGTGTACTCGGAGTGGAAATTTTAGAGGTAAAGGATTAGTGCTGGGAGAAGGTGATTTTTTGGGGGTGGGGGGGCCTTTGAGCTTTGGGATTTAGGAAATGTGTGCTGGGAGGGGGGATTTTAGCAGGGTGGCGGATTTGTACTGGGAAGAGAGGGAATTTATGCTTAGGGGTAAGCATGCAGATTAGTGCTCAGTTTTTTGTGGGGGGATTTTTGCTGACACGTAATGGTCATACATCTTGGGCGGGGGGGCGCAGATTACCTTGTCCCGGCACTGACCCCACCAACAGACATAGAAATCAGAGCTCCTTTACTTTCAATTTCTCTAGACAGCAGAATCTAATTTTATGTAGACAAACAGCATGAGCTGTTAAAAACCAAAAAACTACCTTCAGAGTGTCTGTTGTGATCTTTGGGGAAGAATAACTTCATAATGCCTGCAGCTAGAGAGGTCAGATATGGCTTGTTTTAAAGCCACAGGTTAAGTTTAACCCCTTTACACTGGCCAGAGCCAGCACTCCAAATGGGACAAGACACCCAGAGCCGATAGATGAGGCTCTCGATCTTGCCGCACTGTGATTGGCTGCAAGTGCTGATGTCATCGGGAGCTGCGGCTCCTGATCTTTAGTAGTTGACCGGGAGCTGTCAGTGACAGCTTAGTCATAGTTTTGGGAGCACCAATGGAATGTGCCCCAGAACAAGACACTGAAGAATATATATGCATCAGTTGGGCATTAGGGCCCATCTGCCATGCTGTCGCATATATGCATAATGCTGTTATAAAAGGTTTATTAAAAACTTGGTGCCCAATGACACAATCTTCGATGTGAGGTCATTGATGTTATTGCAGGTTATGTAAAAGTAACAGTAGTAATCAGTGGTTTGAGTAAAAATTAGGGTTGCACTGATACCGGTATCGATCTGAAACCGATACTTTCAGGCTCGGTTCTTTCATCTGTCAGCGAGATTCCCCCACTGACAGCTGAAATGTAAAAACAAGCTGCCAATTATCAGTTGTTAAGGAGCGGGGTACGTACTTAACAACCGATGACTCATTGAGCTGTCAGTGGGGTTTCCCTGTTGACAGCTGAAGTGTAAATGAAGTCCCGGTGTCTTGTCGACCTAGTTCCGCTAACGATATGGTTCCGAGCTCAACTGCGCAGGCGCTGCCGAACAGCTGTTCAAGCTCGGAGATTTCCGTTGGCTTGGCTTGCGCCTGCGCAGTCAAGAGGGAACCAGATCGATAGGAGGAACCATAGGCTCGGATGCTGTGGACGCGCTCGCCCCCGATGCTTCATTACACACGCCACTTTCCTCTTCATACAGCAAGGGGCGGCTCACATAGAGCGCTGTGTATAAACAAACAAATCACACTGCTCAATATCACATCTGAGCTGCCCCTTGCTGTATGAAAAGGAAAGCGGTGTGTGTATCTAAGCAACGGGAGCGAGCGTGTCCTATCGATATGCTTCCCCCCCTTGACTGCGCAGGCGCTGCCGAACAGCTGTTAAAGTGGTTGTAAACACACTTTTCGTTTTTTTTTTTTTCCCCCCACCTGCAAGAGAAAGGCATAATGACTAGTATGACTAGCATATTAGCTCATTATGTACCACTTACCTTAGATCGGGGCCCCCGAAGCAGTCCGCGTCCCTCCATCTAGACGTATCCATCGCTGCGGCGATAGCCGGAATGTTAGTTCTGGGTATCGCCGCACCAGCCAATCACAGCGCCACTCCGGCGCTGTGATTGGCCGGAGCGGCGAAGACGTGACTCTGCGCATGCGCGCATGACCCGTCGAATTTGGCTACGTCGTCGAATACTGCGACCTAGTCGAAATTGTGAATGGGATTAACCCCATGTGCATGCGCGTGATGTCACCGTCGCCGCATTTAAATGCAAATATCTCCTTAACCGTGTAGGTTAAGGAGATATTTCATGCACCTACAGGTAAGCCTTAATCTAGGCTTACCTGTAGGTGTTTGTTTAGAAAGTGGGTTTACAACCACTTTAAAGCTCAGAGATTTCCGTTGCCTCGGATTGCGCCTGCGCAGTCGAGCTCGGAACCATACAGATAGGCGGAACCAGCTTGGCAGATCACCGGCAATTGGAGCTGTCAAAAAAAATAAAAAATCTGCCGCGGATGAAACAGAGACAAAAAGAAACATTGTTTCTTTTTGTTTATTTATTGTGGCAGAGCGAAGCTCTGTCCCAATGAAAGTGAATATAAAAGGGACACAGGGTTTGCATATCTGCAGACTGCAGGACTACAGAGTGTAGAATTTAAATGGAGAAAAATGCTGTGTCAATTTTCTCCAGGTTTTCCTACTTTAGTATGGGACTCGGTAGTTTGGAGATCCCTAAGAGACTTGGGTGGGACGGGATCTCCAACCCTGTGTCCGGGTCTTGTGGACAGCCAGCATGGTGTGTGCTCAGGTGCACGCAACCAATATAATGAGGGGCTGGTGAGAACAGTGAGTGGAGGATGGTGGAGAGTGAGCAGCTTGCTACTGCTGTGTAAAGACAGACCTATGTCTGGAGAGCGGTCTGCCCTGTGGTAGACTGCAGCCCATGTGAAGGGAATTCTTTGCCCAGGGACTGGGAAAGGCTGGCCAGCCTTGAGAGTCGGGGAGACTGAGGAAGCCAGTAAGTCCAGGGGGCTGGAAAGAATTGTGAAATCTTTTGAAAGCAAGCAGAGGAACTGCTGACAAGAGAGCCAGGTGGCTCGGTATGTTTTTCCTTATTTTTGGACTGCTAAGTTAAGTTAAACCCCTGCGTGGGAATCTTGAATGGACCTTTTTTGATTTTCGTTTTCTGTTTTAATAAACGTGGGCTACCAGGCCCTTAACTAGAACGCCTGTCTGATATGGACTCACTGCATAAAAATGCATCTATCCACTTGAGCTAAAACACCCCAATATCACAATATCTACAGATCAAAGGGGTGAACTTTCATCTGTAGATGAAGTGAGTTTAAAATGGACCTTCAGTAATTTTTTCCACTAACCATTTATTAAATCTTCTGCCCTTGTTGTTTTAACTTTGGATAGTAAAACATTTTTTTTTTTTCTGCCAGTAAATACCTTATACAGCCCACTGCCTGTTTCTTGTCTGGTCATTAGTCTAGGCTTATGTATGACATCATGTACAGCTCTCTCTCTCACTCTCGTGAAAGTTTGCCAGGAAGGGAGGGGGGATGAGTCATAAGAGGGCCAATGAAAGCTGAAGAGGGCCAATGAAAGCTGAAAAGTGCCTATGTGTGTCTGTGTAAATCCAGGAAGTGAACAGGCAGCGGCTTCAGCTGACCACAGTTAAAATGGCAAGTACAGAATCACATTATATATAAAATAATATGCAAAGTGGTTGGAGGGAAGCTTCAGAATGGCAGAGATGTTTTTATTACAAATTATGTGAGCAGATTGCAGTTCCTCTTTAAAGTGGTTCTAAAGGCAGAAGGCTTTTTAACCTAACCACTTAACGACCGCCCCATGTACATACACGTCCGCAGAATGGCACGGACAGGTACAATCACGTACCTGTACGTGCCTGCCTTCGTGTGGGTGGGGGGTCCGATCGGACCCCCTCCCGATACATGGGGCGGTCGGTATCGCTTCAGGAGTGATCCGTGATGAGGGGACAGCCATTGGTTTCTGGCCACCCCCTCGCGATCGCTCCCAGCGAATGAGATGCTTCCTCTGCCTGTGTAATGTAAACACAGGCAGAGGAAGTGATGTCATCTCTCCATGCGGCGCTCTATTCGTCCAGAGCGTCGAGGAGAGAAGACATCAGGTTAGTGCACCAACACTACACTGACACCAGGACACATAGGTACACTTTCCACCCCCCAGTTGCCCCCCCCCCCCCAGATCACCCCCCAGCCCCCATTCACAGTGTCAATGATTGCAGTGATCAATTATTTACTGATCACTGCAATCAGTGACATATGTGATAGTAAAAGTGTCAGGGCAGTTAGTGTTAGGTCCCTTTAGGTCCAGGGTAGCCCCCTAACCCCCCCTAATAAAGGTTTAACCCCTTGATCGCCCCCCAGGTAACCCTTTCACCCCCTATCGTCAGTGTCACTAAGCGATCGTTTTTCTGATCACTGTATTAGTGTCGCTGGTGCCGCTAGGTAGCCAGTTATTTTTTTTAGGTTCGCCACCAGGTTTTTATAGCAACAGGTACCCCCATATATTATCTAATAAAGGTATTAACCCCCTGATTGCCCCTAGAGTTAACCCTTTCACCAGTGATCACCGTATAAGTGTCACTGGTGACACTGGTTAGCCATTTAGTTATTTAGGTTCGCCGCCATGTTTTTATAGCATCAGGTACCCCCATATATTATCTAATAAGGGTTTAACCCCTTGATTGCCCCCCCCAGGTAACCCTTTCACCCCCTATCGCCAGTGTCACTAAGCAATCGTTTTTCTGATCACTGTATTGGTGTCGCTGGTGCCGCTAGGTAGCCAGTTATTTTTTTAGGTTCGCCGCCAGGTTTTTATAGCATCAGGTACCCCCATATATTATCTAATAAAGGTTTTAACCCCCTGATTGCCCCTAGAGTTAACCCTTTCACAAGTGATCACCGTATAAGTGTCACTGGTGACACTAGTTAGCCAGTTAGTTATTTCGTTATTTAGGTTCCCCGTCAGGTTTTTATAGCGTCAGGTACCCCCATATATTACCTAATAAAGGTTTTAACCCCCTGATTGCCCCTAGTTAACCCTTTCACCAGTGATCACCGTATAAGTGTTACGGGTGACGCTGGTTAGTTAGTTAACTTTTTATAGTGTCAGGGCACCCACCGTATATAACCCAATAAAGTTTTAAACCTCTGATCACCCGGCGGGTGATATCAATTAGGTTTTAGCGTCAGTTAGGGTCTGCGTCGCCCCAGGCAGCATCAGGTTAGTGCCAGTAGCGCTAACACCAGCGCGCGAAGCATACACCTCCCTTAGTGATATAGTATATGAACAGATCAATATCTGATCTGATCAGATCTATACTAGCGTCCCCAGAAGTTTAGGGTTCCCAAAAACGCAGTGTTAGCGGGATCAGCCCAGATACCTGCTAGCACCTGCGTTTTTGCCCCTCCGTTCAGCCCAGCCCACTCAAGTGCAGTATCGATCGATCGCTGTCACTTACAAAACACAACACACATAACTGCAGCGTTCACAGAGACAGGCCTGAAAAAAAGAGCATATATGCCGAAGCATGAGGGCAGCAGGGGCGGAGGAGCGATTTTGCTCCTATTGCCGCGTACATACGGTCGAAAATCCGACGGAGGCTTGCCCGTGAAAAAGTCCGACCGTGTGTACGGGGCATAACATTTGCGGGAGGATGCCCCCATGCTTCGGCATATATAAATGGTGCATGTATGCCCATCATTAGAAGTAGGTGGATGAAGGGAGGTATTCTAATGATGGGCATACCCACCGATCAATCTCTTTTTTCGTTCAGCCAACAGGCTTCATGAAAAAAAAAGATTACAATACATGTCCAACAAGGACCAGCAACGTACTGGTATGTTGCTGGACTTTGAATGGTTATACCAGAATGATACCTGCAGGTTTAGGCATCTTGGTATCATTCTTTTCAGCCAGCGGCCGACTTTCATGTAAAAGCAATCCTAGCAGCTAATTAGCCTCTGGACTGCTTTTACAAGCAGTGGGAGGGAATGTCCCCCCCGGATATAAAAAGTGCCATTGGGAAATTGGGAAAGCATTTTATCACACCGATCTTGGTGTGGTCAGATGCTTTGAGGGCAGAGGAAAGATCTAGGGTCCAATAGACCCCAATTTTTTCAAAAAAAGAGTACCTGTCACTACCTATTGCTATCCTAGGGGATATTTACATTCCCTGAGATAACAATAAAAATGATAAAAAAAATAAAAATGGAAGGAACAGTTTAAAAATAAAATAAACAAGCAAAAAATAAAATTAAAAAACAAAAACAAAAAAAAACACCAATGTCCCGCCCTGCTCTTGTGCATAGGCGAACGCAAGCGTTGGTCTGGCGTCATATGTAAAAAGCAATTGCACCATGCATGTGAGGTATCACCGCGAAGGTCAGATTGAGGGCAATAATTTTAGCAGTAGAACTCCTCTGTAAATCTAATGTGGTAACCTGTAAAGGCTTTTAAATTCTTTTAAAAATGTATGTAGTTTGTCACCACTGCACGTGTTTGCGAAATTTTAAAGCATGTCGTGTTTGGTATCTATGTACTCTACCTAAGATCACCTTTTTTATTTCATCAAACATTTGGGCAATATAGTGTGTTTTAGTGCATTAAAACGTAAAAAAGTGTATTTTTTCCCCAAAAAATGCGTTTGAAAAATCGCTGTGCAAATACTGTGTGGGAAAAAAAAATGCAACACCCACCATTTTAATCTGTAGGGCCTTTGCTTTAAAATATATATATATATAATGTTTGGGGGTTCAACTTAATTTTCTTGCAAAAAAAAATATGTATTCATGTAAACAAAAAGTGCCAGAAGGGGCTTTGTCTTCCAGTGGTTAGAAGAGTGGATGATGTGTGACTTAACTTCCTAATGATGTACATAGAATGCCAGGACAGTTCAAACCCCCCCCCAAATGACCCCATTTTGGAAAGTAGACACCCCAAGCTATTTGATGAGAGGCATGTTGAGTCCATGGAATATTTTATATTTTGACACAAGTTGCTCAAACATGCCATGGGCATATGTGGAATTACACCCCAAAATACATTCTGTTGCTTCTCCTGAGTACGGGGATACCACATGTGTGAGACTTTTTGGGAGCCGCGTACGGGACCCCAAAAACCAAGCACCGCCTTCAGGCTTTCTAAGGGTGTAAATTTTTGATTTCACTCCTCACTGCCCATCAGTTTCGGAGGCCATGGAATGCCCAGATGGCACAACCCCCCCCCCCCCCCAAATGACCCTATTTTGGAAAGTAGACACCCCAAGCTATTTGCTGAGAGGTATGGTGAGTATTTTGCAGATCTCGCTTTTTGTCACAAAGTTTTGAAAATTGAAAAAAGAAAAAATGAATTTTCTTTTTTTTCTTAATTTTCAAAAACCTCCGGACCGCCAGTATAATAACAAATATCAGCGCTGGTTTGCTGGGACCGCGGGTTTCCCCAGTGACGCTGCGCCTGCCCCCTGCTCACCGCAGGTCTCGGAGTTTAGCAGCACGCACTCACGGGCCATGAGTAGGGGCGTGACATCACATGCGTGCCCCGCCCCCTGCTGCTCGCGGTTCCCGAGTCCACTCCTGGCTCTCCTTGCGTGTAGGGGGTGTGACGTCCCGCCCCCTGCTACCCGCGGTTCCCGGGTCCACTCCTGGCTCTCCTTGTGAGTAGGGGTGTGGCGTCACGTGCGCGCCCCGCCCCCTGCTGCTCGCGGGTCCACTCCTGGCTCTCCTTGCGAGTAGGGGGCGTGACGTCCCGCCCCCTGCTACTCGCGGTCCCGGGCTCTCCTTATCTCGCAGCATCCGCCCCTCTTGCATTCAAGGTATGTGACATCACGTTAATATTAATAATTAGTGATCACTAATGAGCATATTTTTTATTGTGCACACTGATGGGCATATTTTGTTAAGAGGCACACTGATGGACACATAAGAGTGCCCCTTAACATAAAATATGCCCATCAGCGTACACATTAAAAATATACCCATCAGCGTGCCCCTTAAAATAAAATTTGTCCATCAGCGTGCCCCTTAAAATAAAATGTGCCCATCAGAGTGTCCCTTATTTTATGTTAAGGGGCACGCTGTTGGACATATTTTATGTTAAGGGGCACTCTGATGGGCAAATTTTATTTTAAGGGGCACGCTGATGGACAAATTTTATTTTAAGGGGCACGCTGATGGGTATATTTTTAATGTGTACGCTGATGGGCATATTTTATGTTAAGGGGCACTCTGATGGGCAAATTTTATGTTATGGGGCACGCTGATGGGCACAACAAAACGTGCCCCTTAACATAAAATATGTCCAACAGTGTGCCCCTTAAGGGGCACGTTTTGTTGTGCCCATCAGGGTTCCCCTTAACATAAAATGTGCCCATCAGCCTGACCCTTATTTTATGTTAGGGGGCACGCTGATGGGCACATTTTATGTTAAGGGTGACTCTGATGGGGACATCTGATGTAAGGAGGCACTCTGACCGGAATGCCTGATGTAAAGGGCCACTGTGATGGGCACACCTGATGTAAATGAGTGCTGTAATGGGACCCCTGATGTAAAGGGGCGCTGTGATGGGGACATCTGATGTAAAGGGGCGCTGTGATGGGCACACCTGATGTAAAGGAGTGCTGTGATGGGGACCCCTGATGTAAAGGGGTGCTGTGATGGGGACCCCTGATGTAAAGAGGCGCTGTGATGGGTTGCTGTGATGGGGACACCTGATGTAAAGGAGCGGTGTGATTGGGACACCTGATTTAAAGGGGCGCTGTGATGGGGACATCTGATGTAAAGGGGTGCTGTGATGGGGACATCTGATGTAAAGGATTGCTGTGATGGGGACCCCTGATGTAAAAGGGCAGTGTGATGGGGACCCCTGATGTAAAGGGGCACTGTGATGGGCACACATTATGTAAATGAGTGCTGTAATGGGGATCCCTGATGTAAAGGGGCACTGTGATGGGCACACCTGATGTAAATGAGTGCTGTAATGGGGATCCCTGATGTAAAGGGGCGCTGTGATGGGGATCCCTGATGTAAATGAGTGCTGTAATGGGGATCCCTGATGTAAAGGGACGCTGTGATGGGGACACCTGATGTAAATGAGTGCTGTAATGGGGACCCCTGATGTAAAGGGGTGCTGTGATGGGGACATCTGATGTAAAGGGGCGCTGTGTTGGGCACACCTGATGTAAATGAGTGCTGTGATGGGGACCCCTGATGTAAAGGGGCGCTGTGATGGGGACCCCTGATGTAAAGGGGCGCTGTGATGGGGACCCCTGATGTAAAGGGGCGCTGTGATGGGGACCCCTGATGTAAAGGGGCGCTGTGATGGGGACATCTGAGGTAAAGGGGCGCTGTGATGGGGACATCTGAGGTAAAGGAGCGCTGTGATGGGGACATCTGAGGTAAAGGAGCGCTGTGATGGGGACATCTGAGGTAAAGGAGCGCTGTGATGGGGACACCTGAGGTAAAGGAGCGCTGTGATGGGGACACCTGATGTAAAGGGGAACTCTGATGAACAAACCTAATTTAAAGTGCACTCTGATGGGCACACCTGATGTGGTGGGGATACCTGATGTGGTGGGGACACCTGATGTAAGGAGGCACACTTATGGTGACACCCAATGTAAGGGGGCACTCTGATGAGGACACGTTATGTAAGGGGGGCACTGAGGGGGAACCTTTATATAATGGGTCAGATGATATAAGGGGGCACACTGATGGGAGTAACCAGCTGTAAGGGGGCCTTCCATTGCAGAAACCTGATGTAAGTGGGCACTCTGACATGAATACCTGATGTAAGGGAGTACTCTGACGTTGGCAACTGATTTTTGGGGTTAGTCTGATGGGACACCCAATGTAATGAATTACTCTGATAGGGGCAACTGATGTAAGGGGGAACACTAATGGGGACATTTACATTTACAGAGTATTACCAAAGTGTGTGGAGGAAAGCGTAGGAAAAGCACCAGAAAGCATGGCTTGTGCCAAGAAAAGGAAGGTAGATGCTGAAAACCGAGTCTTCAAAGATGAATGGACAGACCTAGGGATGTCCTGATACCGATACTAGTATCGGTATCGGTACCGATACCAGGCATTTCCCCGAGTACTTGTACTCGGGGAAAATGCTCCGATGCTTCAGCCGATACTTGGGCAGTCAGTGATGATCGGTGCGGCGGGGGGAGTTACAAGCACTGATCACCGCTGTATAGATTTCAATACAGCCCGACGGCTTCTCCCGACCCCCCCCCCCTTCTTTTCAGCTGTTTTAGTGAAATCTATACAGCGGTGATCGGTGCTTGTAACTCCCTCCAAAGCCGCACCGATCACCGCTGACTGTCCCTGTATCCTCCTCCAGTTCCCCCATCCGTGCTGCTCTCCCCCGTGCGCTCCGTGTCCCCCCCTCCATGCTGCTGATGTCTTCCGTTATTCCGCTCTCCCCCTTCACGCTCCGTGTCCCCCCTCCGTGCTGCTGATGTCCTTCGTCTTTCTGCTCCCCCCCCCGCGCGCTCCGTGTCCCCCCTCCATGCTGCTGCTGTCCTCTGTTATTTTGCTCTCCCCCTCCGCGCTGCTACTGTCCTCAGCTCTGTGCCACCCTCCATATCCTCCTCCGCTTCCCTCTGTCAGGTTGGAGAGCGGAGGTAGGAGCCGCTAAACCTGGCTCCTACCTTTTCCGAATGTACAGAGTCAGTGACTGACTCTGTCCATTCATATAACTGAAACATCGTAAGCTGTGTTTACGATGCTTCAGTTTATGAATGGAGAGGAGCCGTTGTCTCCTCTCCATTCATTTTCAGTGCAGCTGAGAAAGGGACTGGGGAATCTGTTTCCCTAGTCCCTTTCTCTGTCTCAAACGGGAGATGTCAGAGGTCTGTTAAGACCCCTGATATCTCACCAAAGCCCCCCAACAGGGCTAGAAATAAAAAAATAAATTGCAATAAATAATAAAAAAATAAATTGTAAAAAATAAATACACTGAGATCATCCCCCCCCCCCACCCACTCCAACAAAGCATTGTAAAAAAACATGACAAAAAATTGTAAAAAAAAAAAAATTGTAAAAAAAAAAAAAAAAATACTGACACATAAAAAAAAGTATCGGTACTTGTACTCGGTCTTAAAGTGGTATCGGGACAACCCTAGACAGACCAATATATGTTCATTCTTCCCATGGGAAGTTTAAAACCAATTTGTCTCATTTGTTGCGAAACCGTGGCATTAATAAAAAGTAGCAATGTGAAGCGTCACTACGAAACAAAACACAGTTCTTTTGCGCAAACATATCCACAGCATTCCGAGGTGAGGGCGCGTAAAATTATGGAACTGAAAGCCCAGTATGATAGATCCACCAAAGTCCTCTCACATTCATTTACAGCCCAGCAGCGTGCAAATGAATGCTCACTTAAAGTAGCATGGATTTTGGGGCAACACAAAAGACCATTTACCGATGGTACATTTGTAAAGGAGTGTTTGAATGCTGTTGCTGAAACTTTACTTGAGGGTAAACAAAAAGATGAGCTGTGTGGAAAAATCAACCAGATCCCACTGTCAGCGTCAACAGCAACTAAAAAGACTGAAATATTAACAGAGGATGTATTGGCACAACTTGATGCAGCTATTCAGAGTACAGCATGCATTTCTTTAGCCATTGATGAATCAACAGATATAACAGATAATGCCCAGCTTTTGGTGTATGTAAGATTTTTGCACAAAGAAACAAAAGAACTCTGTGAGGACCTGTTAGGTGTAACACCACTTGAGACACACACAAGAGGACAAGACATATATGAGGCCATTAAGGAGATTTTGAGAAAGAGGAAGATAGATCTGAAAAAAGTGGTCTCGGTTACCACAGATGGTGCCCCTGCCATGGTAGGAAAGGAGAGAGGAGCCGTGGCACGACTGAAAGAGGACAACCCTGACCTTATTTCTTACCATTGCATCATTCACCAGACCGTCCTGTGTGCCATTCTATCAGACCGGTTTGCAGAAATCATGGACACGGTGATTAAACTCATCAACTTCCTCAGAGTATCCTCATCCCATCAACATCGTTTACTAAGAGTTTCTTTAAAAAGTTGAGGCAAATGCAAATGACCTTTTACTTCACAACAATGTTAGATGGCTGAGTAAAGGCAATGTATTGGAACGCTTTTGGTCCATTCGAACAGAAGTAGCGGCTTTCTTAGTGCAACTCAAAAGTCAGAAAGCAAGACCATTTTCACAGTTTTTACAAGATGAGAGCACAGTGGATAATATCGCTTTCCTAGTGGACATAACATCACACCTTAATGAACTCAATTTAAAGCTCCAGGGCAAGAACAATTCTATCTGTGATTTGATGACCGCTGTCCGCTCCTTCCAGAGAAAACTGGATTTGTTCAAGGAAGATCTGCAAGAAGAGTGCTTGCATTTCACAAAGGTGAAAGAACAGATTGAAGGAAAGAGAGATGTTTCTCCTTTTGTTGACTTCATAAATAAACTCATTGGAAACTTCAGTAAAAGGTTTGATGGCTTCAGTCTTGGACAGCAGATCCTCCTGTTCATCCACAATCCATTCCTCATTAAAGATGTCAGAGTGTTTTCAAAGGAGGTGACACAGACCTTCAAGTGGGCACATGAGTAGGGATGAGCTTGGAGTTCGACTCGAACATTGCCTGTTCGCCGAACAGCGAACAAATTGGGGTGTTCGCGGCAAATTCGAAAAATCTATGGGAGAAATCTAAAGTGTTAATTATAAAGGCTAATATGCAAGTTATTGTCCTAAAAAGGGTTTGGGGACCCGGGTCCTGCCCCAGGGGACATGTATCAATGCAAAAAGAAGTTTTAAAAACGGCCGTTTTTTCGGGAGCAGTGATTTTAATAATGCTTAAAATGAAAAAATAAAAGTGAAATATTCCTTTAAATTTCGTACCTGGGGGGTGTGTATGATATGCATGTGAAGTGGCGCATGTTTCCCGTGCTTAGAACTGTCCCTGCAAAAAATGTCATTTTTGAAAGAAAAAAAATGCATTTAAAACTGACTCGCGGCTATTAATGAATTGTCGGCTCCCGGCAATACATACAAAAGTCATTGATAAAAAAAAAAAAAAAAAAAAAAAAAAGCGTGGGGGTTCCCCAGAATTCAATTACCAGGCCCTTCAGGTCTGGAATGGATATTAAGGGGAACCCCGCCGCAAATTAAAAAAAAATTGACGTGGGGTTCCCCCAAATATCCATTCCAGGCCCTTCAGATCTGGCATGGATTTTAAGGGGAACTCCACCCCAAATTTAAAAAAAAAATGGCGTGGAGTCCCCCTAAAAATCCATACCAGACCCCTTATCCGAGCACGCAACCTGGCCGGCCGCAGGGGAAAAGGGGGGGACGAGAGAGCGGCCCCCCCTCCCTCCTGAACCGTACCAAGCCACATGCCCTCAACATGGGGAGGATGTCCCCATGTTGATGGGGACAAGGGCCTCATCCCCACAACCCTTGCCCGGTGGTTGTGGGGGTCTGCGGGCGGGGGGCTTATCGGAATCTGGAAGACCCCTTTAACAAAGGGGACCCCCAGATCCCGGCCCCCCCTATGTGAATTGGTAAGGGGTACGTTGTACCCCTACCATTTCACGAAGAAAGCGTAATTTTTTTTTTAAAAAACACACAAACACCTTGAAAGTCCTTTTTATATAAAAAAAAAAAAAAAAAAAAAAAAAAACATTCCAGCGGTGAAATCCAGTGTCCCGCGGCGATCCCGATGTCCAGCGCTGTCCTTCATTGGTTGTGCCGGAGCGGACCGGATGGGGAACTCCCTCTCAGTATTTTAAATGTATAGACCCGCCCCTTCTAAAGTTCCCCATCAGGTCCGCTCCCTCGGTATGTCGGACCCGCCTACGTCATTGGCTTGAGCGGGGAACTTCCTTCACTGTGTAATTTAAATTTACATAGTGAAGGAAGTTCCCCGCTCAAGCCAATGACGTAGGCGGGTGCGACATACCGAGGGGGCAGACCTGATGGGGGACTGCTCTCACTTTGGTAATACATGTATAGACCCGCCCCTTCTCATGTTCCGCATCTGGTCCGCTGAGCGGACCTGATGGGGAACTTTAGAAGGGGTGGGTCTATACATTTAAAATACTGAGGGAGTTCCCCATCAGGTCCGCTCAGGCACAACCAATGAAGGACAGCGCTGGACATCGGGATCGCCGCGGGACACTGGATTTCACCGCTGGAATGTTTTTTTTTTTTTTTAAATAAAGGACTTTTTCAAGATGTTTGTTTTTTTTTAAACATTTTTTTACGCTTTCTTCGTGAAATAGTACCAATTCACATAGGGGGGGCCGGGATCTGGGGGTCCCCTTTGTTAAAGGGGTCTTCCAGATTCCGATAAGCCCCCCCGCCCGCAGACCCCCACAACCACCGGGCAAGGGTTGTGGGGATGAGGCCCTTGTCCCCATCAACATGGGGACATCCTCCCGATGTTGAGGGCATGTGGCCTGGTACAGTTCAGGAGGGAGGGGGGGCCGCTCTCTCGTCCCCCCCTTTTCCCCTGCGGCCGGCCAGGTTGCGTGCTCGGATAGGGGGTCTGGTATGGATTTTTAGGGGGACTCCACGCCATTTTTTTTTTTACATTTGGGGTGGAGTTCCCCTTAAAATCCATGCCAGATCTGAAGGGCCTGGAATGGATATTTGGGGGAACCCCACGTCAATTTTTTTTTAATTTGCGGCAGGGTTCCCCTTAATATCCATTCCAGACCTGAAGGGCCTGGTAATTGAATTCTGGGGAACACCCACGCTTTTTTTTTTTTTTTTTTTTTTTTTTTTTTTTTTTTATCAATGACTTTTGTATGTATTGCCGGGAGCCGACAATTCATTAATAGCCGCGAGTCAGTTTTAAATGCATTTTTTTTCTTTCAAAAATGACATTTTTTGCAGGGACAGTTCTAAGCACGGGAAACATGCGCCACTTTACATGCATATCATACACACCCCCCAGGTACGAAATTTAAAGGAATATTTCACTTTTATTTTTTCATTTTAAGCATTATTAAAATCACTGCTCCCGAAAAAACGGCCGTTTTTAAAACTTCTTTTTGCATTGATACATGTCCCCTGGGGCAGGACCCGGGTCCCCAAACACTTTTTAGGACAATAACTTGCATATTAGCCTTTATAATTAACACTTTAGATTTCGAACGTTCGAGTCCATTGTATTTAATAGGGTTCTAAAGTTTACACAAACATTTTGTCTGTTCGCAGGTTCTGGTGCGAACCGAACAGGGGGGTGTTCGGCTCATCCCTGCACATGAGGGATCTCTACAGACAGAAATGATTGACATGCAAACAAATGTTGCACTAAGAGAGCACTTTGGAGGAACTGATCCTGCTAACTTCTGGCTACAGACTGTTCCTGGGACTGATTTCCCTTGTCTAACCAAGGTAGCACTACACACCTTGACCATGTTTGGATCTACATACAGCTGTGAGTCAGCTTTCTCCACTATGAACATTAGGGATGAGCTTCGTGTTCGAGTCGAACATACGTTCGACTCGAACATCGGCTGTTCGATCGTTCGACGAAGATCGAACGATTTGGGCCGTTCGCGCCAAATTCGAGTGACGCGAACGGCCCACAATGCACTACGCCATCGCAGTGTCATCCAGGCGCTGTGATTGGCCAAGCATGCACTGTGACCCCACATGCTTGGCCAATCACAGCGCCGGCAGCGAGGAGAGCAATGATTGGCCACAGGCAGGATGCCTGTGGCCAATTATTGCTGAGGGTGTTTAGTACACGCCCCACACTATAAAAGGCCGCCAGCACGGCGGCCTAGTGTAGTGTGTTCCGGAGCAGGGATAGAGCAGCATAGGCAGGGACAGTGACTTTTATTTCTTTCTTGCTTAACCTGGATTCCTTTAGTTTAGGGAAAGAGAAGGATAGGTAGGGAGAGTGTCAGTGTGTTTTGTGCTTGTGCTATATTGTGCTTAAAAAAAACATTTTTTCTAGGGACAGAAAACTGTAGGTAGGGAGAGTGTCAGTTTCTTTCACTGTCAAAGTCCTTGTTTCAAGGGACAGAGAAGGACACCTGAAGGTAGCCCTTATTGCTTTTTTCCCATCTCCCTGCAGGCCATCTATTAGAATGTCTGGAAGGCAAACAAGGAGAGGCAGACAGTCAGGAGGCAATAAAAGAGGGCAAGCAGGCTCTGTGTCTGGGGGCAACAGTGCTGGTCGTGGACGCGGTGCATTGTCATCAGCACATGGCCATGGGACACGCTTGTCCTTCTTTTCGGCAGCTGGACATGTTGAGCCACATCATGCCGAAGACTTGGTAGAGTGGATGACCAAGCCCTCCTCCTCCTCCTCTCTCACCCAGGCTCAGGGTACTGGAAAAGCAGCTGCCAAAGCGTCCTCTTCCCTGGTATCAATGTCAGACTCATCATCAGTCACTCCTTCCCTAGACCCACCATGTCCTCCTCCTGAGGAGTCCCCCGAACTGTTTCAGCACAGTGTTGGGTACATGCTCCAGGAGGATGCCCAGCGTTTCGAAGGGTCTGATGATGAAACCCAGCTAGAGGAAGGCAGTAGCGTGAGAGCAGACAGAGGGGATGCTCAAGAAGGACACCAATCTGGCAGTCATGTTCCAGCAGCTGCAGCATACTGCCAGATTGGCTCCAGTGATGAGGAGGGAGGTGATGATGAGGTCACTGACTCCACGTGGGTGCCTAATAGGAGAGAGGAGGAGGAGGAGGCACATCTCCAACGAGGCAGGATGCCCTTTGGTGGCCAGCGTAAGGGCAGTACACCGACGGAATCACACCGCAGAGCTCCGCCTGTGCAGGGCGCTGCCTCTGCCCGTCATTCAAAAAGTTCTTTAGTGTGGGCCTTTTTTGAGGCTAGTGCATCAGATCGCACAGCTGCTGTTTGCAACATATGTCTCAAGCGTATATCGCGTGGCCAAAACATCAGCCGCTTGGGTACCACATGCCTGACCAGACATATGTTGACCTGCCATGCAGCTCGTTGGCAAGCCTACCTCAAAGACCCACACCAAAGAACAAAGCGGACCTCTCCTTGCACCGCATCAGCTGGGATCTCCAACCCCACTATAACTTCAGTCCTCTCTGAAACATGCACTGAGAGGAATGAAGGTGTAGAATTAGGTGTGTCACAGCCAAGTACTTGCGGCCACTCTGCTAGCAGTACACCGACGTCCGATTCTAGCAGGCAAATTTCCCTGCCCCAGCTGCTGGACCGTCGAAAGAAGTTCACTCCCAGCCATCCACATGCCCAGCGGTTGAATGCTAGCTTGGCTAAATTGCTAGCGCTTCAACTGCTGCCTTTTCAGTTGGTAGACTCGGCCCCCTTCCGTGAGTTTGTGCAATGTGCGGTTCCTCAGTGGCAGGTTCCCAAACGCCACTTTTTCTCACGGAAGGCTATTCCGGCTCTCTACCGGCATGTGGAAGGCAATGTCTTGGCCTCGCTGGACAGGGCGGTCAGCGGTAAGGTGCATATTACCGCTGACTCATGGTCCAGCAGGCATGGACAGGGACGTTACCTTTCTTTCACTGCCCATTGGGTCACTCTTTTGGCAGCTGGGAAGGATGCAGGACAAGGTGCAGTAGTGTTGGAGGTTGTCCCACCGCCACGCCTCCAAAATGCTACTACTGGTTGTGACACACCTCTCTCCTCCACCCCCTCCTCTTCTTCTTCCTCCATGGCCTCTTCCTATGGTTTGTCCTATGAACCAGCGGTGCTCCGTAGCCGTTCACGGGGCTACGCAAGTACGCAGGCAAAAAGATGCCATGCCGTGCTTGCGCTGGTGTGTTTGGGGGACAGAAGCCACACTGGGGCAGAGGTCCTGTCTGCTCTGCAGGGCCAGGCCGAGAGGTGGTTGACGCCACGCCAGCTTAAGCCAGGAATGGTGGTTTGCGACAATGGCACCAACCTCCTCTCCGCCCTCCGACAGGGACAACTGACCCATGTGCCCTGTGTGGCTCACGTCCTTAACCTGGTGGTGCAGCGGTTCTTGGGCAGGTACCCGGGCTTACAGGATGTCCTGAGGCAGGCCAGGAAAGTCTGTGTGATTGCAGATCTTATAATGCCAGTGCTCGCCTGGCTGAGCTGCAAAAGGAGTTGAACCTGCCCAAGAACCGCCTTATATGTGACATGCCCACCAGGTGGAACTCAACGTTGGCCATGCTGCAGCGGCTGCACACGCAGCAGAGGGCCATCAATGAGTACCTGTGCGACTACGGCACCAGGACAGGGTCAGGGGAGCTTGGTTTTTTTTTCTCCACGCCAGTGGGGCATGATCAGGGATGCATGCACTGTCCTGAGACCATTTGAGGAGGCCACGAGGATGGTGAGCAGTGACAGTGCATGCATCAGTGACACTGTACCTCTTGTCCACCTGTTGGAGCACACGCTGCGTGGAATAATGGACAGGGCACTTGAGGCAGAACAGAGGCAGGAAGAGGAGGACTTCCTTGCCTCTCAAGGCCCCCTTTACCCAGACAGTGTTCCTTCTGTCCCACCCATCGCACAGGAAGAGGAGGAGGAGGAGGAGGATTGTGTCAGCATGGAGGTGGAGGCTGGCACTCAGCATCATCAGCAGCAGTCTTTTAGGGATGATTTACAGTCCCAAGAAACCAGTGGACTTGTACGTGGCTGGGAGGAGGTGGCTGCGGATCATGTCGTCCTTAGTGACCCAGAGGACTCCGGAGCGAATGCCTCAGCAAACCTACGCTGCATGGCCTCCCTGATCCTGCAAAGTCTGCGGAAGGATCCTCGTATTCTTCGGATCAAGGAGAGGGACCATTACTGGCTGGCCACTCTCCTTGATCCACGGTACAAGGGTAAGGTTGCGGACCTTATGTTACCGTCGCAGAGGGAGCAGAGGATGAGACAACTCCGGGAGGCCTTGCAGAAAGGTCTGTGCAACGCGTTCCCAGAGACTGGGAGGTTACAAACTCCTGGTCCTGGACAACGAGTTGCTGAGGCTTCGGCCAGTCAAAGAAGGAGCGGTGGGGAAGGTGGCCGTCTGACCGATGCGTTCAGACAATTCTTTAGTCCGCAGCCCCAAGGTATGATCGGTTCCAGCAACCATCGCCAGCGTCTGATAAACATGGTGCAGGAATATCTAGGGGCAAGGTCAGACTTGGACACCTTCCCCACCGAAAATCCTCTGGCTTACTGGGTCTTGAGGATGGATCACTGGCCAGAGCTTGCACAGTATGCAATTGAGCTACTGGCCTGTCCTGCATCCAGCGTTCTTTCGGAACGCACATTCAGTGCTGCTGGAGGATTTGTCACGGATCACAGGGTGCGCCTGTCCACCGACTCGGTTGATCGACTGACTTTCATCAAGATGAACCAGTCTTGGATCACCACCAGCTACCACACACCTGATGCTGATATAACAGACTAATTGATTTTAACATGTCACATCCCTTCAAGACTGATGCTGATGCTGAGTGCCTGTGCTGTTATGTTGACTGGCTATCCTCCTCCTCCGAGTCCTCAATGATACGATTGATGATGATAGCTTGGAAGATCATTTTTGTTTATGGGTGCCGCCACCAGTGGCTAAGGCCCAATTTTTCAGCCCCTGTTTTACAGGGGCGTGTAAGTACAATTTTTTTAGCAATAATTTGCCATAGGGCTCATTGCTGTGCTCCAAGTACAGTATCTGTGAGGGGTTGGAGTGTTGTGGCACCAGTGCCTAAGGCCCAATTTTTCAGCCCCTGTTCAACAGGGGCATGCAATTACAATTCTTGATCTAATAATTCACAGCAGGGCCCATTGCTGCACCCACCAAGAGTAACTGTCAGGGCTTACAGTGTTGTGGCACCAGCACCACCATCAAAGCCCCAATTTTTACTACCACTGTTCAACAATTATATGTAATTAAAATTCCTGATATAATAGTTGACAGCAGGGCGTTCCAGCACCAACCAAGAGTAACTGAGTGCTTACAGTGTTGTGCCAACACCAACAACTAAGGGGCCTATTTCTGCAGAGTATATACGGCAGGTCCCTACTTTCAAACATCCAACTTACAAACGACTCCTACTTGCAAACGAAAGAAGACAACAGGAAGTGAGAGGAAATCTACCCCTAGAAAGGAAAATTCTCTCCTGTAAGAATAAATATGGGAGAAAGGGGTCTCATCTGTACTGATGCTTTATCAGCAATCCTTGTTTCAAGAAAAACACCACATTTCAAAAACAGTTGTCATTGGGACGGAAAGTGAGGTGAAATGTTCTGAACAGGGGCACAGACAGCAAAACAAATGTTACAGGGGTGATAACCCTTACCTATGTTTCCCAAAAAGTTTAAAAATAGATTTTTGGGCTGGAGCTACACTTCAACAATGTACCTGTTCAAAATTACAAACACATTCTACATAAGAACAAACCTACAGTCCCTGTCTTGTATGCACCGCCTGTATACGGCTGTTCAGAGTATATAGGGCCTTTTTTATTTTATGTGCGGGGTTCCCCTTAATATCCATACAAGACCCAAAGGGGCTGGTAATGGGCTGGGGTAGGGGGGGGGGTCATGGGGTAGCTATGCCATTTTTCTTAAAGATTTTCATCCATATTACCGGGACCAGACATTACATTAAAGCCGCAAGCAGTTTTAAATGGCTTTTTTTTTCCTTTAGAAGTGTCATTTTGTGCAGGGACAGTTCTAAACACGTGGCACTTCACAGGCATACTTTAGACACCCCCCAGGTACGATATTTAAAGGAATATTTGACTTTTTTTTTTTCACTTTATGCATCATTAAAATGACTGCTCCCGAAAAACGACCGTTTTTAAAACTTCTTTTTGCATTGATACATGTCCCCTGGTGCAGAACCCGGGTTCCCAAACCCTTTTTAGGACAATAACATGCATAATAGTTGTTATAATTAGCACTTTAGAATTCGAACGTTCGCATCCATTGTATTTAATAGGGTTCTAATGTTCGTTCGAACTTTCGGTCCGTTCGCGGGTTCTGGTGCGAACCGAACCCGGGGGTGTTCGGCTCATCACTAATGAACATTATTAAAATGAAGTATCGTTCCAGGCTCACCAATGAGCACCTACATATGTGCATGAGAATGGCAGTAACTCAATTTTAAGCCAAGATTCAAACTACTGGCAGGACAAGCAAAAGCCCATTTTTCTCACTAGACAGGGAAGGTTTTTGCATGGTAAAACTGAGGATAATGTGTGCACTTTTTGAAATTGACACCTTTAGTTTAAGTCAGAAGGTGCTTATTTCTATTACTTGAAAAATGGATGTGCTTTTTATGTTTTATTAAAGAGTTATTGATTTATTTCCATATTTTTGTTAAAAATAGTTGTTTGTTTTCCATACAAAGACAAGAGCAAATGTAAAGCTATCCTATTTCTAACTGTCCACATGTTTAATGTTGTAACTGAAACTTGATAATAAAGATTGTTGAAATGCTAAGGAAATTGTACATTTCTCATGTTTTGATAGACATACAGTGACTACAATCTTTTTGCGTGATGGCACAGACTTGAGGTTCGGACCTCGGCCCAAAGAAAATTTTGGCGACCGGACCTCCTTGAATTTTAATTCAGTACCCCTGCTTTATACCATTGCTGACAGCTAAAGTGTAAACAAAACAGTTGCGGTAGGTATCAGTAATTGGTATCGGAAAGTACAAAAAAAAAGTATCCTCGTATTTTCTTTAATCACGCAGAATTAAAGGAGTTGTAAAGGCAGCATTCTATGCATTAAGATAAAAAAACCTTCTGTGTGTGGCAGCCTCCCCAGCACCCCCTAATACTAACCTGAGCCCCTTCTCTCTGCATAAATGTCCACAAGTGTCTTAGCTGTCCCAGACACTCCTCCTGATTGGCTGAGACACAGCAGCGGTGCCATTGGCTCCCACAGCTGTCAATAAAAAAATCAGTCAGCCAATCAGGGAAAAGAGGGGGCAGGGCCAGGGCCAGGTCGGGGCTCCGTGTCTGAATGGATACACTGAGCTCTGACTCGGCTCGGATGCCCCCGGTAGAAAGCTGCTGGTTAAGTGGCACTCACCAGAGGGAGGGGCCAGGAGAACAGAAGAGGGACCCGAGAAGAGGAGGATCAGGGTTGCTCTGTGCAAAATCAACTGCACAGAGGAGGTAAGTATAACATGTTTGTTATTTTAAAAAAAAAAATTAGCCTTTACAATGACTTTAAAGCGGAGGTCCACCCAGAATTTTTTTTAACACTAAAATTCCTATAAAAAAAAAGAAAAAAATTATTAGAAAAAATAAATAAATTTATACTCACCCGAAATGCCCGTTGCTATGTGGAAGTCCCCTAATCTGCCTCTTCCTTTGCCTCGGTGTATGTCCTTCCGCTTCCTCTTCTTGTAAATGGGGCACGCTCCCTTCTGGGAACTGTGTGTATCCCAGGAGGCAGCCGCCTATTCACAAAGCGCTGTGCGAGTCGCGCATGCGCAGTAGGAAAGGGGCAGTGATGCCGTAAGGCTTCACTGCCTGTTTCCCTTAGTCAGGATGGAGGAGCCGGGACCTGCCAGCACCGATCGATCGCTGTCGTGGGCCCGACATCGCGGGCGAGTAGGACAGGTAAGTGTCTTTATTAAAAGTCAGCAGCTACAGTGTTAGTAGCTGCTGACTTTAAAAAAAAAAAAAAAAAAAATTGCTGGTGGAATCCCGCTTTAAGCGTTCATTTCATTTAAGGAAAAAAACTGCGCTAGGACTAATAAACAATAATAGGCAGCAGCAATAATGTGATAAACATAAATCGAATAATAAGGGAAAAAAACTGCGCCAAGAAAAATAAATTTAAATTATCTGAATAAATGATATAAAAGTCCAATCATGTATCCTCCAGAAAAAGGAACCAGAAAAAAGGACAATATGCTGTACAGTGTATTTGGTCCAACAGTCCTGTATCCTAGCACATCCTGCCAGACACCAACACCATAAAAAGTGCCTGCTTATCGACTGCGTTCATTTCATTACTTTAAATCAAACAGTGCATCATATGAACTCAATGTCTAAACTGGCTGCCTTCATTATATGTATCCGCCCTTCTCTGTTTATAAACACTGTTCCATGAACATGAACTCCATTCTATCACAATCATTTAGGTACACATACACACACGCACATGCTACACAAAAGAAACTGCAGGTATTTTACTTATGTAAACAATGAGTAACTTGTAAGCCGTTAAGCCTAGACCTACTACAAATCTTGACACAGCAGCTTTTGATATTTAGTTATGGTCTGCTGATATCTACCATTTAAATTAGTGAATCAGCCAGGAATTTTTTTTCTATTAATAAAATTGTATTTCTTCTTTTGTATACATTTAAGAGTCAACCCCACTGCAGTAATACAGATAGTATAAGGGTTAGCACAGAACCGAACATGGTTATTTATTTATGAAAACAAGAATGAAAGCATCCCTAGGAAGGCAATGTAACGGGTTCTCACTAACACCCAGCAGCATTTACTCACCTTTTCTTTGCTCTACACTCCATCTGAGCACCACAAACCAAAAATGCTATTTAATTCATTTTTAATATTCAAAGCAAACTCTCCCACCCATCCATGTCTCCATACTTTATTTAGCTGAGAATCACACACTAACATTTCTGGCTGTGGCCATCTTGAGTAAGAGCAAATGATTCAAGTAGCATTTACTGCCTGGAATCCATCTGCCCTTAGCTCAGGCATGCAGGCAAGAGGGTGTGCTTAGCTGCAAAAACCCCTACTCCCCTCCTGAAGACTCCTGGGATGTATGGCATCATTATTTTAGGCCTGAAAACCAGGAAGCAACTGAGGAAATGTAAAAAGTTTAAAACTAATGTAGCGCACAGGCCTCTTTCTTTACTTGCATTAACTTTGGCTCCTCGCAGGAAGAGAGAGGCACACCGCACCACAAGCCCGTACCCTCCTATGTGAAGAGGTTGAGCGGTGTTATTGAGGGGTCTCCCACAGTCAGACAGCCAGAGAATGTCTCTCCCCTCTATATTGAATAAAGACAAGTCCTTGTATCCCCACAGTAACTTGAATGTCCACACCAGCTGCACTCCAACGTAGAGGTTTATTTCTTGTAAAACACAGTCTCTGACAAGTTCAGGTTGGAAGGAGAACAGGACAGCTTAAGGTGTGGATGAGGTCCAGGCACAAATGTTACCCAATTCACTGCTCCGATTCTCAAGCAGACTCAGCCCATTCGGATAGTCTCCCTAACTTAGGACTAGCAGCCGAAATGATGCTCAAACTTTATCCTTGGTCTCTGCCACAGACCTGATGATCTTGGTCTCTGCCACAGACCTGATGATCTTGGTCTCTGCCACAGACCTGATGATCTTGGTCTCTGCCACAGAGCTGGTGAACTTGGTCTCTGCCACAGACCTGATGAACTTGGTCTCTGCCACAGACCTGATGAACTTGGTCTCTGCCACAGACCTGATGAACTTGGTCTCTGCCACAGACCTGATGATCTTGGTCTCTGCCACAGACCTGATGATCTTGGTCTCTGCCACAGACCTGATGATCTTGGTCTCTGCCACAGACCTGATGATCTTGGTCTCTGCCACAGACCTGATGATCTTGGTCTCTGCCA
Source organism: Rana muscosa (assembly GCA_029206835.1). Taxonomy (NCBI): domain Eukaryota; kingdom Metazoa; phylum Chordata; class Amphibia; order Anura; family Ranidae; genus Rana; species Rana muscosa. Next base: position 211,654,577 of record CM055116.1, read on the forward strand.
CAGACCTGATGATCTTGGTCTCTGCCACAGACCTGGTGATCTTGGTCTCTGCCACAGACCTGGTGATCTTGGTCTCTGCCACAGACCTGGTGATCTTGGTCTCTGCCACAGACCTGGTGATCTTGGTCTCTGCCACAGACCTGGTGATCTTGGTCTCTGCCACAGACCTGGTGATCTTGGTCTCTGCCACAGACCTGGTGATCTTGGTCTCTGCCACAGACCTGGTGATCTTGGTCTCTGCCACAGAGCTGGTGAACTTGGTCTCTGCCACAGACCTGATGAACTTGGTCTCTGTTCAAGGAGAAGACATCCCTCCAGAGAGTTACCGGGACCCTTCCTTCACTGTGACTTCCGCACCAGTCCTTCGGAACGGTTCCTCCCCCGGCCTCCTCATCTAGGATACGGGTCCCCTCGCAAGGCGGCACCCTGAGATTCCTCGATCCCCGGTGGGCTCCAGCCGAAGGTGCTGGGCCCAGACCTTGGTTGCAGTCCCAGGGCTGAAGGTGCCTGGGACCCTTGACAACGAAACCACAGACCCGCCCCTGGGCTAAAGGTGCCCAGGGCGGACAGGAACGAGAACCCCGAACAGGCAGCATCTGCCCCTTTTATATCCTCTCCCAGCATACCCAGCAGGTAGATCACACCCACTGTATGGTTGCCGAGAGGGGACACACAAGGCACAGCACTGTATCAGCGGTTCAACCCTGGCCCACCATGGCAGCGCCACCTGCAGGCCACAGAGAACTGTACACCAATACTCTACCTGTGGACAAAAATGGTTGTCAGAACTCTAATGCTGTGTACACACGATCTATTTTTTCGACGGTGAAAACACAGTCGAGAAAATCGGCGTGAAAAACGAGGAACAGCTTGTTCCCCTACACACGGCCGTTTTAAATGACATTTTTTTTCTTGGTCGAAAAAAACGACTGTGTGTGGGCTCCGCGGCAGTGTTTCCCTATGGGAAAACTGCCGCGGAAGAAAATTACGGGAATCACGACGAGAAAAATTAGAGCATGTTCTAATTTTTCTCGTCGTGATCAATGCCATTTTTCCCGTCAGGAAAAATGACAAAAAGCCCACACACGGTCGTTTTTCTCGTCCAAAAGAAAAAATTTAATTTTTCCCGACGGGAAAAATGATCGTGTGTACGCAGCATCACAATTAGGGTGTTTGGGCATAACTACCATCCAAACACTTCCCCTAAATTCAGCACCCCGCTACACGAGTAAATACCATATACTTTCTTATCTATTTAGTAATGCTAATAATTAAAATAGCTCATGTTGATTGAGAGAATAAAGCTCCGCTTTAGGCTGCCACAAACTAGTAAGAACCATGTGAAAATTCTGAATTGTATTAGATGGAGCTCATATAGGGCTAAGGACTCTCTGCCTATCCCCATGTGACCAAGCAGCATCAATGATGTCATATGAGTTACAAGCTACGCCATATACAGAAGAACTGGTTTCTTTGCTCTCATCTGCTGCACAGAGCAGCCAGGAGGAGAAGGAAAAATTACTATTTTCAGCTGATAAAAGGGCATACAAGCAAATGTGTTGCTTTGTCTTGCATGAGCAAAGCACAATTTTGCACAATTTTGCTTTTAAGTTGAACTCCATGCAAATGTCGAAACCAGGCAAGCCCATCACAAGAGAAACATGGAGGTTACCACCGCTGACCTCTCCTTCTGAAAAACTGCAGCTAGGGACAGTCACCCATTCATCAGAAAGCATGCAATGTGACAATCATATTTAGGTTGATTCTGCCTGAATCACCATTCATCAGCTTCTTCTTTCGATTAGAGTCATGAGATTTTTGCAGGTGAGTTTTTAAAATACATTTGAGTCCTTTTTTTATAAGTCCAATACAGTCAGGATGGCTAAAAATTTACAGTATATGTATTTTCATTATTATTATTTTCATGTACTCATACCTCAAACCATCCTGATTTCCCAGGATTTAAACCAAAGTCTTAGACCCACTCCATGTCCTTAGTTTGGTGTTAAAGTGGTTGTAAACCTGAGACCTGAAATATGAACAAAGCATATCCCTCTGTAGTGTGTACTTGTCTACACCCAGAGCACTAAATTACATTTTTGTCTGCTGCTTCATTCCTCTGCTATAAGCATGAGTCACTGTCTAGTTTTCCTGACACCAAGAGAAAAATGGTGACAGCGGAGGGCACAGCCTGTGATCGACAGCCTCATCTCTGTTCTTGTGTGCTGTGTGAAGGGGGTGTGTCCCTTCCCTTCAATCAGCTCACAGAGCTCTCCTCACTAAAGTAACTTCAGGTCCCCACCCCTGCTTTTCAGATCTGAGAGATTTTGTGCAAATTCTGCATATTAAATTAAGGTGTAGGGGAAAGATGGATGTAGATAAACATGTACAACTTATGTAGGAGGATTTGTTCCATCTCTTCCATCTCCACTGGCAAATGTCCAAATTAGGCCCTAAGTGTCAGTATTTTGTGTGGCCACCATTGTTTTCCAGCACTGCCTTAACCCTCTTGGGCATGGAGTTCACCAGAGCTTCACAGGTTGCCACTGGAGTCCTCTTCCACTCCTCCATGATGACATTACGGAGCTGGTGGATGTTAGAGACCTTGCACTCCTCCACCTTCTGTTTGAGGATGCCCCACAGATGCTCAATAGGGTTTAGGTGTGGAGACATGCTTGGCCAGTCCATCACCTTTTACCCTCAGCATTTTAAGCAAGGCAATGGTCGTCTTGGAGGTGTGTTTAAGGTCGTAAACATGTTGGAATACTGCCCTGTGGCCCAGTCTCCGAAAGGAGGGGATCATGCCCTGCTTCAGTATGTCACAGCACATGTTGGCATTCATGGTTCCCTCAATGAACTGTAGCTCCCCAGTGCCGGCAGCACTAATGTAGCCCCAGACACCATGACACTCCCACCACCATGCTTTTTTTTTTTTCTATAATTTCTTTATTTTTAATAACAGGGAAAAAATGAACAATCCTATTGTGTATATAACATTACATTTCTGTACATACAGCCAGCCAAAAAGAAAACATATTAATAACTCATTACATTTGTAGCACACCCCCGTAGGAGCTGCTGGTTTAAGTTTGGGCCTGTACTCTGCCTATCAATTGTATTTGGCTCGATTCCCTCTTGGCACAACTGGACAATAATGTGATTGTGGGCCCCTAAAAGGCTATAGAGGGCCACAATGAGACCACACAACAATCAATGTAGTTAAATATTGTTACCTTAATGTAGTTCACCTGCCACACGGCTGCAAAAGGCAGAGTCCCACACAAGATGTAGTTCAACCAAAAGGCAATATGTTTACTTGGTAAAGAAATTACCATGAGATTACACAGGTAACATTTAACTCAAACAGATCCCCGTGAGAGTCAACTGACATACATATACATAACAGTTTCAGGGTTTCACCATACAAAAAGGGGCCCAGTTTACATAACTTATGCCCCATACACACGATCATTTTTAATGTCATTTTTAAAACTGACGTTTTTCTCGTCATTTTTTTTCTTGTTTCCTCTTAAGCCTGTCTTGCGTACACACCATCATTTTAAAAAATGTTCAAGAAAAGCGCAGTGACGTACACCATGTACGACGGCACTATAAAGGGGAAGTTCCGTTCGAATGGCGCCACCCTTCATGTTAGTAAAGTTTGTTGAGAGACGATTCGCTCTTTTCAGTCTAGTGCTTTTCAGTCCGTTACAGCATGACGAATGTGCTATCCCCATTACGAACGCTAGTTTTACCAGAACGAGCGCTCCCGTCTCATACTTGATTCTGAGCATGCGCATTTTTTTTCACGTCGTTAAAGCATACACACTATCGTTTTTCACGTCGTTAAAAAAAACGACATGAAAAACAACGTGAAAAAAGAGAGCATGTTCGAAATTTTTAATGCCCGTTTTTCACATCGTTAAAAATGCTCTGGAGCATACACACGATCATTTTTAATGGCCATTTTTTTTAATGGCATTTTTAACGGCATGAAAAATGATCGTGTGTATGGGGCATTAGGGTCAGACCTGAGGAAGTGCATGGTGGAGGAATCTCCCAATGCAATGATAACCGCAGTGGGGTACTTCTCCACCAAGTCCCACCCAGCTCACTGAAATAGCACAATGACAATAAAATAAATGCAAACGGTTAGCTTACACATATGAGTTCAATAAACTATCTGGTTCCCCCTAGTGGGCAGCTCAACTGGTGCGTGTCCCGTTGTATCAACTTGAGCAATGAACTGAACTGATGATTGTTCCTAGAAGTCTCCAGTAATCTTCGGCTAGCTTTTGTTGGTGCACTTAAGTATTTGTAATCCAACAAACAAGGTGAAGAAAGAACGAACGCTGAGAATATACAGTATAAGGGCAAGTGAAATGCTGATCCTCCCAAAGCGCTATATCACTCCCGAGTGTAACGTGTCTCCACTTAAGGCCCTGCAGTGGTTAGCAAGTACAAGTGAAACTATGGCAGTCACTTTCCTGCGACCCAGTTAGTTATGTTGGTGGGCAGGTGCCCTCTCACCACATGAGGCCTCGCCTCGCTGGTATGCTCCGTCTGGACCCTCTCGGTTCTCAGCCTCTTGCCTGTTACGAGATGGCGTCCCAAGAGACGGAACAAGAGCCCCTCCTTTCCTTAAATAAGATCTCCCAGCAGTCTGTGCATGGCGCCAAGCACTTGGGCGGCACAGTGGTCTTGTGGCCAAGGCACTCCCAAATAGGCGGTGGTATAGATAGGGGTGAGTCAATCCTTGGACCATATAAATAAGGATTGTGTGTATAAGGGAAAAGATGGTAAGGAGGTGGTGTAATCCTGGTTTGAGTATCAAGGAAATATTGAGAATGGTTTAAACCAAGGCAAGGATGGGAACATAAATAATTAAAAATTAAAATTAGAATTAAAATTAGTCCAAATAAAAAGTCCATGTGTCCTGGGTGGAAACCTCAGGATTGTTGAAGATCTGGGAATCCACACTAGAAAGGCAGCTAGCTGTAGAGCAGAAGTAACTCTGATAGTGGGAACAGAAAAGACAAACAGAGCAGCGCCAATCTGAGTGTAGTATTAAAAGTAACAGACTTTAATCACAAAATATATACACTCACTAGAAAGTGGTTGTAAATGGGCACATCATGGATAAGGATCATGGATAAGCATTGTATAGGAGTCCAGGGTGGCTCAGTTGCAATGCGATCCTGTCAGGCTCGGCGGCGCTGGTGGGTTCCGGTGTCCCGGGCTTGATGTGGAGGGCGCAGGGGAGACTCATCGGCTGGACGTCACTGGATCAGGTGGTAGCTGCTGTTGGGCGGTTGGTGATGACGCACGCGTTCAGAGCATGCGTGCTCCTTCATCAGGCATCTGATTGCATGCTCTGTACGTGTGCGTCATCACCCACCAGCGTGCGGAACCCACCGGCGCCGCCGAGCCTGACAGGATTGCGTTGCAACTGAGCCACCCTGGACTCCTATACAATCGGACAGCGCTGCTTATCCATGATGCTTATCCATGATGTGCCCATTTACAACCACTTTCCAGTGAGTGTATATATTTTGTGATTAAAGTCTGTTACTTTTAATACTACACTCAGATTGGCGCGGCTCTGTTTGTCTTGTGGGTAATGTAGTTTCAATTCTATCCACGCCAATAGAGTCTTTGTCTCTGATTCCACATTACCCATAATGCTTTATCATTGAATAACTGAACCAAACAACTTTTAGTAGTCTAGCATAAACGGGCACCAGCGGGAGCCAACATTCTCATCTATATACAAATTGTAGTCTGTTAAGATGCATGCAATGGTAACACCTTGCTACACATTCAATTCCCTCTACACCTGTCTGATCTTCCTATACTTTCAAATAAGGATGGATAGGAGAATAACCCCGGATGGAGGCAGGGAAGCCAAAAAGAAAAAGGACAGGTAGAATAATCTGTACAGTTTTTTCTTTCCCCTCTAATTTCCATCCTCCCTATTGTTGCTCCGTGCCGCTTCCCCTGAACCCGGCTTCCCTCCAGAATGGAGTAGTGAATGTTCACTTTGAAATGTGAATAAAGTAAATAAGCTGTGTTTACTTTAATCATCCAATCATGTGCAAGCAAACATCAAGTTTATTTTATTTTTTCCTATTCACTTTACCAAATAGGAATTATCTGCTCATTTTGTACATCAGTGTGGTAGAATGTACTAACAATGGATTTGAATTAATCAATATATAGCAGCTACAGTATAAGGAACTGCAAAAAGGTAATTATCAATATTACACAAATATACTGAAACATCACTTTTGATATATATTAAAGCATACACAAAAGCAAGCAGTCACTTCCAGCGCTAAGATGAACAACAGCAATCCCAAGTGCTAGGCGGATGCAGTCCTCCTCAGACGGAGTAATCCAAAGTGATACTACAAAAAAAACGGACAAGAAGGTGCACCTAGTGCATTACCGACAGCATTTATTAAATATGGAATAGCTAAAAATGAATACTCACGAAGTAGCAACTGATATATGCCAATAAACCACAAGATGCCGTGCAGTGGGGAGGCACATACTCAAGTTGCATCACCATGATTGGCTACCTATGCTGCCTAGCTCTGAGGAAGGGGGTACGCCCCCGAATTGCGTCAGGTCCACCCCTTTAATGCAATTGGAGTACGTGCGTCCACGCTGCACGGCATCTTGTAGTTCATTGGCTTATATCATTTGCTACTTTGTGAGTATTAATTTTTAGCTATTCCATTATTTAATAAATGCTGTCAGTAATGCACTAGGTGTGTGCACCTTCTTGTCCATTTGTTTTTGTAATATATTAAAGCATGTCTTCTGCAACCATCCTATTTACATTTCTTTCAAAGATTTACTGTTAGCTGAGATGGTCATACGACTGAAGTTGAACAGTACTTCTATTTAATGTGTAATGTTTAAGTGTTTGTCCCACCATACACTCACATTTTCCGTCCATGCTATTATATGGACAGGCATGCACGACACACCCATTATTAGTTTTACACATTGTTGCTCAGAGGCTATCTGTGTGTGTATGTGTGCTCTCCACATCCTGCTAGGTCTATTATTTGCACTTGTAATTACCAGGGGAAAATATGTCATTCCATAACATCTGCTCAGCGAATTAGAGAAATATACAGAAAAAACAGGTGTGTATCTCTCATTCCTGCTCTACCACTAGTTCAAAGGTACAGGTAACACCTGTTGGATATAATAGAGTGAGCTATTGCAGGTAATCTGGTTTAATTGTATTCCTTACAGCTGTTAGTCTCATGAATCCCGAAGGCTTGGGTCCAAAGTGCATCTCAAGGCAACTAGCTAAATAGGTAAACTGCTAGTGCTGTTAAGGTATCCAACTCAGTTAATACAGGAATGGCCACTTGAATTACCACTAGGGATGAGGTTTAGGTCAGGTCTGCCATGAGCTTGAGGTGAACCTATCTTGTTCAAGTTTTGTGATCCTAGCGAACCAACATTAGGCTACCGGAAATCGTTATAACATTAAAGGAGAAGTATGGCCAAAGCTCTTTTGGCCATACTCCTCCTGTGGGTCACAAAAGTGCACTTAGTTCTGCACTACTGTGACTCAGATTCAGACTTTTTAGGCAATCAAAACCTTTTGCTGCCTTTTTTGTTCTCATTATTGCAGACTTATTTGTCTTTAATTTTATTTTGTTGTTGATTTAAGGTCAGTGGTCACTTTTATCTCCTGTCCTGTTCATAGCAAACTTAATTTTGAGGTTTTCGAAAATGTGGGGAATGGCGATTTATTGCTTTTTATATATGTTGATAGGACCTTTTTTCAGGTTAAACTGCTTTTTTCAAGCATTCACTCGTTCCTGAACATCAGTTTTTTGGAGCTGCCTTTCGCTGGCAGCATGCCGAGGCATCATTGGAAAAGAAGATAAAATATAAATATGAGAACAGTATGCACCTAAACCACCTAACATTATATTACATTTAATGTACTCTCCTAACCCATGTAGATAGATGTTAGGCATAGTTCAGTTAGGCCTATTTTCCCCAAATAAAACTTGCTGCTTACCAATCTTGCACTTCTGTATCCTCTGCTCTATCTAATATTATTGTAGTAACATAACACCCTTGCCTGTACTCAGGGGAGATTTACTAAAACCGGTGCACTCAGAATCTGGTGCAGCTGTGCATGGTAGCCACTTGGCTTCTAATTTCAGCTTGTTCAATTATGGTTCGCCAAAAAAATAGGAAGCTAGTTTTTATGTAGAGCTGCACCAGATTTTGCATGTTCCAATTTAAGTAAATAACCCACTTTGTGCAAATTTGGACCTAAAATTGCAATTTAACATTGCCTTGCTGCTGGCTAATTTTACACTGCTGTATCTTCTGCGGCATGTTAACTCTTGCAGTAAAACCCCAGCTTTTGCTCTTTGTCTCTAGTCAATTTTGGGCTAAAATTGCTATTTAAAATTGCCCTGCTGCTGGCAAATTTGATACTGCTGTTTCACCCGCAGTCTCTTATTCTTGTAGTAAAACACCTGCCTCCACTCTTTTGTCTCTTGTACATATTGGTTAAATCTCCCTCATTAAGATGCCCTGCTGCTGGCCAATTTTACACTGCTTTATCATCTGCGTTTTATTATTTCCTAATAGAATCTGCCTGGAATCTGTCATGTATATACTGTATTAGTAGTGTATAAAAATATATAAGTTTAATCTTGGAGTCAGATAAAGTTTAAAAATTAAAACAACAGTGTCACCTGGAGAAGGGTTTTGGTGGAATATTAAGGTGAATCCCACCCTTATTTTTAAATTACTACTTTCAAACTGCAATGAATCAGATTGGGAAGTTTCTTTATGTAAGTCAAGGTAATAATAAAATAAAAAATAAAATTCCACAGTCGAAATATGCACTGCAAGTGTATGCTGTCACTTAGACTGTCTTTGAAAATCGTACTGTTGCATAACTCCAGCTAAAACTTTAGGTCATCCCCCAGACATGTTTATTAAAGGATTTCTGTTCAATGTTGCCCTTGAAACGTTCTAAAAAGACCATCTCCCTGCTGTATGGTAATTATTTTACGTTTTTTGTCCCTCATCTCAGTGCCAATCTCTTTGTGCCATTTCTTTAAAAAAAAAAAAAGCCTGCCTAATAGTCTTGAAAGTGGCTAAAACGAAATAATTAGATTTGTCTCCCATAAATTTCAATGGGTTTTAGTCAGGGCTTTTTTTCAGCCAGAACGGGATGGAACGGCGTTCCGCCACCTATGGCACCCCTCTCCTTTCCAGGCTGTCACTCAACACTGAAGCCGGTAGAGGAAGTTTTCTATATTACTTCCTCCACCAGCTGTGTGCTTACGCTGGCACCCAGGGCACCTTTCCCACACCTGTAAATAGGTGCCCAGGTCCAGACACCACAACTGTAAGAAGTTTTTTCTTCTGGGGCTTCCAGAGGTATCTTCTGTCCCTGCCTGCTGCCTGTCAGATCAGTGTAGCCAAGTGAAGCACTGTGAAAGTCCTCCTCGGCTCTGTGTACACTGATGATCTGACAGGTGACGCTGTACAGAGAGGAGACTGCACAGTAGAATGTTCTAACTAACAGAACGGAGCCGTTGTTCTGTCGGTATAGGTCCCCCATCAAAAAATAATGCCTGGGCTGGACTGCGCATGCGCGAAGGGATCTGACGAAAATCTCTGAGGATGATCAGCTGTTGTTCAGGTGTAGACGGCGCATGCGCAACTAACACGGCGCTCGCTCCCGATGCTCGGGGCGGGTTATACATTCAATTACAACAAGGGACGGAATACAACAAGGGGCGGATGCTTTTCTCAAAGGGGCAGATGTATTCTTGAGCAGTGCTCTTATGGGGAATGGTTTTCTCAATGAAGTACACGTCTTTGCGGGGCATGTTTACACAACTGAAGGGCGCCCCTTGAGAAAAGCATTCGCCCCTTGTAAAGACGTGTAGTTTATTGAGAAAACCATTCCCTATAATAGCACTGCTCAAGAATACATCCACCCCTTTGAGAAAAGCATCCACCCCTTTGAGAAAAGCATCCGTCCCTTGTTGTATTCCGTGCCTTGATGTAATTGAATGTACAACCCGCCCCGAGCCGCCCGAGCATCGGGAGCGAGCGGCTTGTTGCTTGCGCATGCACCGTGTACACATGAAGAACAGCTGATCAGCCTCGGAGATTTCAGTCAGCTCAGTTTGCGCATGCGCTGCGCCTGCGCAGAGCAGCCCGGGCATTATCCGACGGGGAACTCATACCGACAGGACACCGGCTGCACCGTTCTATTGCCATGAAGATAATCTGGGTGATCTAAACCATGAAGAGGTGAGAGAGCTGGAAAGGGGGGAGGAAGGGGAGGAGTGGCTGTGCAGAGAGACAGCTGTGCAGACTTTGAAGTTGTTCTGCAGTGGTCAGAGCTGGGGATGAAGATGGAGGGGGTGGGGGGTATTGGGTATTAGATTGTGCACAGTAAGAGCCGTGGGGGAAGCTGGGGGTGCAGAGGTGAAAGATTAGAGGTTGCAGAGATTGAGATAGATGGATTAAGGGGAGCTGTAGATAGAGGGGCAGAGATAATCTGTGGATGGGGTGCAGAGGTGACACGTTGACAGAGGGTAAAAAATGGGGGGTGCATGCTAAGGTAAACTGAGGAATGTGGAGGGGGAAGGTTGAGCTATGAATAGGGAGGGAGAGGGTGAGCTGTGGACGGAGAGGAGAGGGTGAGCTGTGGACGGAGAGGAGAGGGTGAGCTGTGGATGGAGAGGAGAGGGTGAGCTGTGAACGGGGAGGAAAGGGTGAGCTGTAGACAGAGAGGAGAGGGCAAGCTGTGGACAGAGAGGAGAGGGCAAACTGTGAACAGAGAGGAGAGGGTGAGCTGTGGATGGGGAGGAGAGGGGAGAGAGTGAGCTGTCAACTGAGAGGAGAGGGTGAGCTGTGGATGGAGAGGAGAGGGTGAGCTGTGGACAGGGAGGAGAGGGTGAGCTGTGAATGGAGAAGAGAGGGTGAGCTGTGAATGGAGAAGAGAGGGTGAGCTGCAGAAGGGGAGGCAAGGGTTAGCTGTGGATGGAGAGGATAGGGTGAGCTGTGGATGGGGAGGAGAGGGTGAGCTGCGGATGGGGAGGAGAGGGTGAGCTGCAGAAAGGGATACCTAGGAGCACCATCAAATCTATCATAACCAAATGGAAAGAACATGGCACAACAGCAAACCTGCCAAGAGACGGCCGCACACCAAAACTCACGGACCGGGCAAGGAGGGCATTAATCAGAGAGGCAGCACAGAGACCTAAGGTAACCCTGGAGGAGCTTCAGAGTTCCACAGCAGAGACTGGAGTATCTGTACATAGGATGACAATAAGCCATAGGCTCCATAGATTTGGGCTTTATGGCAGAGTGGCCAAAAGAAAGCCATTACTTTCAGCAAAAAACAAAATGGCACATTTTGAGTTTGCGAAAAGGCATGTGGGGACTCCCAAAATGTATGGAGGAAGGTGCTTTGGTCTGATGAGACCAAAGTTTAACTTTTTGGCCATCAAAGAAAACGCTATGTCTGGCGCAAACCCAACACATCACATCACCCAAAGAACACCATCCCCACAGTGAAACATGGTGGTGGCAGCATCATGCTGTGGGGATGTTTTTCAGCAGTTGGGACTGGGAAACTGGTCAGAGTTGAGGGAAAACCTGTACCACTCTGTTTGTGATTTGAGGCTAGGACGGAGGTTGACCTTCCAGCAGGACAATGACCCCAAACACACTGCTAAAGCAACACTTGAGTGGTTTAAGGGGAAACATGTAAATGTGTTGGAATGGCCTAGTCAAAGCCCAGACCTCAATCCAATAGAAAATCTGTGGTCAGACTTAAAGATTGCTGTTCACAAGCGCAAACCATCCAACTTGAAGGAGCTGGAGCAGTTTTGCAAGGAGGAATGGGCAAAAATCCCAGTGGTAAGATATGGCAAGCTCATAGAGACTTATCCAAAGTGACTTGGAGCTGTGATAGCCGCAAAAGGTGACTCTACAAAGTATTGACTTTAGGGGGTGTGAATAGTTATGCACATTGACTTTTTCTGTTATTTTGTCCTGTTTGTTTGCTTCACAATAAAAAGAAAAAAAAAACATCTTCAAAGTTGTGGGCATGTTCTGTAAATTAAATGATGCATATCCTCAAATAAACCATGTTAATTCCAGGTTGTGAGGCAACAAAACATGAAAAATGCCAAGGGGTGAATACTTTTGCAAGGCACTGTATAAATGTACAGAGCAACAAAGTCATACAGAAACAGAAAGTATTGAGACATCAGGAAATACACAAAAAAATGCTATTTATGGAACAGAGCATGCTGTAGGGATCACACTTTATCACAAATGGGTGTGAAAGAGTTACGTATCGATTTCTTAAAGGGTTGCTAAATGTGCATACAGTATATGGAGGGAAAGAATAGAGAAAGCAGTGAGGACAGAGAAATAGAGAATAAGAAACACTCCAACCAGGCTATGAAGTGTTTGCATCGGAGTCACCTTCTGCCCAAGGGATAAACTCAGACAAATAGCGAAACATGGACCACAAAGTCCAGATGATAGAAAACTGCTTGTCCTTACCAGTTTTCTGAGACAACAGATGTTCCAGGTCCCGAATATGGTCCACTTCAGTAGCCCAATCCCCCAGGGAAGGCATGGCTGTCGATCTCCAGTGCCAGGGAATCACTACCCTGGCCGTAGCCAAGAAGTGTTGCAGTACATCTTTTTTTATGGATTTGAAAGTTCCAGGAAGCATAGACAAAAGAGCTACCTCAGGTGAGGGTTGAATAGAGGTCACCATCAGCTTGCAGTATAAGTCGAATATTCAGTGCCAGAATTGCTTTAATAAGAGGACAGTCCCAACAGACGTGGAGCATGGTACCTCTATAACTCAAACATCACCAACAGGTATCTGGCAATGTTGGGTTGAAGTGATGTATAGTCGAAGGACATATGTACCAGTTTAAACCCTTTTCATGATTTTTAGTGGCTAAGGAGAGCTTGTGCATCAAGATAAAGCATTTTTGCCAATCTTCCAGGGAGATTGAGTGGCATAATTCTGATTCCCAGGACTGCGTGTATGGTGGAAGGTCAGGAGATAAAGAAATAAGCAATAAGGAGTAAAGTTAGGAGACCACGTGTGTTGGAGTATCTTCCTGCAAAAGCATATCCTCGAATCCCATTGGTTCAGCTAGAATGTCTGGTATAGATGGGAGAGTACAAATATAAGAAGTTACTTGCTGTCTCTGGAGCCACTGCATAGTGTGTCGATAGAGTTACCCAGAAGGGGTCTCTGCTGTTAAAGACGGGTCTACTCAAAGAACTCGGGCGAGCATCCTATGGTCTTCTTTTCACCATGGTCCGTATCCCACCACATGCAGAGCCGATAGGAAGGCCAGGGTCCCAAAAATAGGGGGTCATAGGCCCCAGAGGTTTGTAAAGACCACTTTGGGATGTCAAGCAGTCCTAGAATTGGGTCACCATCAGCTTGCAGTATAAGTCGAAGATTCAGTGCCAGAATTGCTTTATAGGAGGACAGTCCCAACAGACGTGGAGCATGGTACCTCTAGAACCCAGACCTCACCAACAGGTATCTGGCAATGTTGGGTTGAAGTGATGTATAGTCGAAGGGCATCTGTACCAGTTTAAACCCGTTTCATGATTTTTGGTGGCTAAGGAGAGCTTGTAAATCAAGATAAAGCATTTTTGCCAATCTGCCAGGGAGATTGAGTGGCATAATTCTGATTCCCAGGACTGTGTGTAAGGTGGAAGGTCAGGAGATAAAGCAATAAGCAATAAGGAGTAAAGTTGGGAGACCACGTGTGTTGGAGTATCTTCCTGCAAAAGCATATCCTCGAATCCCATTGGTTCAGCTAGAATGTCTGGTATAGATGGGAGAGTACGAATATAAGAAGTTACTTGCTGTCTCTGGAGCCACTGCATAGTGTGTCGAGAAAGTTACCCAGAAGGGGTCTCTGCTGTTAAAGACGGGTCTACTCATAGAACTCGGGCGAGCATCCTATGGTCTTCTTTTCACCATGGTCCGTATCCCATCACATGCAGAGCCGTTGGGAAGGCCAAGGTCCCAAAAATAGGGGGTCATAGGCCCCAGAGGTTTGGAAAGACCACTTTGGGATGTCAAGCAGTCACAGATTTGGGTCCTCTGGCGAATAAGGTCACTAGGGAGAAACGAGCCCCTATGAAATATGGACGAGGTCCATTGGAGGGTGCAGAGATCAATTGGGTTCATGTGGTTTTCCATTTGAACCCAGAGTTTAGTTTAGGAGTGATGGAACAAATCCAGTATTCGAGTAAGTACTGCTGCATTGTGGTATATTGAGGCATCTGGGGCTCCAGCTCCACCTTGAACTTTCGGGAAGGGACAATGTTTCATATCTTATTCTGGGAGGGGCTGCATTCCAGATGAATTTAGAAGATATCTGGCGTAATTTACGGAGATTGCAATGGGTTTTACTGCTTCTGATGGGACTAGGCTCCTTGTTACTGTGCTGTGCAACTTCTGTGAGGGAAGAAGAAGCTTACAGTGAACAGAATTAGTCAAGCATTAGTATTCACTTTCTCATGAGTGACTACAGTTCCCAAACTGCCAGACTTTAAGAAAACTTTAAGCAGTCAGGTGAGTGTAAGCCCCAAGTAGCTAGTCTATGTTTATGTTGATTTTACAGTTGAAGACTGACCAGCTGACCTACGCACACAATACCCTCAACCTCTCTAGCCAATTACTGCAGCAATTAAAAAATGAAAGACATATTACCCAAACATTCTCCTAAATGCACACAGTCATGAAATAAGCCAGGTCCCAAGTCTTCTTTTTTTTTTGGACTGGGAAGTGTCTTTCTTCAGGTGTTTACACTGCTGCCTAGTGACATAGAAACTTCTCATTGGCTGTCCAACTGTGGGGTCGCTGAAAGTCCTGGAGACTCCATCAATGGTATGGTGAGGTCAATTAAGGGTTATGTGGTTGGGTGAGTGTGCATACATGGCCATGAGCAGCTCAGAGAAGGCTGCAGGGGACCTATTGCACTGCTGGGGAGACCATGCAGGAGTGCAGAATAACGTAAGTAGTTATCCTTATTCCAGCCCCCTTGTACATAACAGGAGTTTACAGTAATCCTTGCGTAAAAGGTGGGGGGCATTGCAGAAGTAGTATTTTTCTAATTTATTGAGTCCAGCTTAAAAATTATAATTGAATATTGGGGAGATTTTCCTTCGCTTTTTATCCAGGAGACACAGCAGTAAGTGAGTAAGTGGAATCTTATCCAAAGTAAAAAAAAACTTGCTTTTAGACAGCTATCTCCATTGGATGATTTCCCTTCCCTTAAAGTGGAACTTTAGGCTGGAAATGACAATTGGCGGACGGGCAGGATTTTTAATGCAGAAGAGACATGTTTTGTCTCTTCTACATTTGTAGCGGCCTCACCCCTCTCACCCCTTCTTCTTCTCGGCTTGTTGTCTGGTCTAGGGGGATCAGGGAGGAGGGATGCGGTACACTACGGCCTATGTCCTCTAATATGTAGAGGTGAAAGCCAACACCTGTTTACCTTCGGGCTGTGTGCATAACCCAGAGCCAAGTCCGTTCTGCAGATGACCCCCCTTTGTTCCCAGTAACTGGAGTTCCACACCACTGAAAAGGTCCAACTCTTATTTATTCTCTGACAGCAATAAATCGTCCTTTAACAGCAGACAGGTTGTGACCCAAAGAACAGTTCAGTATAAGTGTGGGTCAAGGCACAATCCTCAAATAGAACTAACCATTGTAGTGTCACCAATGGTTATTACACACAGCCGCTGCCACCGACCGTGTAGAACAGGAACAGAATTACCTTCGCTAAGTGCAGCCCCTGTCAGAGGGAAGACATCCTTCCAAGAGAGTTACCAGAGGCCCCGCCGTCACCGGCAATGCTGCACCGGACTGTTCGGAGAGGTACACTCCCTGGCCTCCTCGTCTCAGATTCGGGCGCCCAAGACCTTAGGGCCCCTCGGACTCTTCCACCCCTGCGGAACCCAGTCGAAGGTACTGGGCCCCGGGCCGTCTCCATAGTCACCCCAGGATGAAGGTGCCTGGAATGGACTCCATCTCCCGCTCCAGCCAGGTCAAGGGCACCTGGGCCCGGAACTCCGGAACACCGGCACCCAGGCTGAAGGTGCCTGGGCGTGGCTGTGACCTCAGACTCTGAACCTCGTGTTGAGGGCGTCTCTCCCCTTTATCTCCTCTCCCAACAGGCACAGCAGGTTCCCCGCCCCGCCGTACGGCTGCTGAAACAGGACAAGAAGGGAACAGCACTGCAGTGATGGTTCAACCCCGGCCCAGGGCGACAGCGCACACCCACAGGCTGCAGGGAACTGCACACCACTGGAGTCCTCCACGAACAGAAAATGGTCCCAAATTCCCTAACAATAAGTGCATCTGGGTCATACTACCACCCAGATGCTCCCCCTAAATTTAAATACCCGCTACACATTAAAGCTACTTACCTGCCTGTCTGCCCATGTACAGTAAGCTGCACAAATTCGGCACAGCCGTATCTGACGGAACTCCTGCACATGCATGGGCGTGACGTCATCTCGGCCTGGCCAATGACTGCGGCTGGCGATCGAGACCAAAGATGTCAGCGGCTGGCAAGGAGTTGCAGGGATCGTGTATCGCTGGATTCAAGGTGAGTATAGTTACACTTTAAGCTGGCCATGGATGGTTTGAATCGGTTCAGCAGCATGTGATTTAAGTATTCTTTACAAAAGTTAAACTCCCCGACATTCACTAAGCTCTGGGGATCATTCCCTTGCTAAGAGCAACTCTCTTTGCAAAGTAAACAACCTATTTGCAGTAAATCAATCCCTAATTCTCTACAATGGGGCTTTCCACACTCTTTCCAAAATTAAAATAAAAGAGGTTTATGAATTGTATTGAACATATTACTGGAGTTAAATGGGGTTGTTTTACATCCGCCTATATTTAGAGCACAATATTACATTCACAATGTTGAAGGTGTATTAACATTTGGTCTCTGACTTGATGGACTATTAAAGCTGGAACTGAAGGACACTGTACTTGTGTGGCCTGTAATGATGTCATTTGTTGTTTGCTGTCAGTCTTTTTATGGCTGTGTGCACTCACAAATTATCTTCTGCTTACCAGTCTGCAAGGATTCCAACCCACAGGCTGTGGCGTGTTTGGCTAGGATCTTCTTCTGGCTAATGAAGCAGTACCTGGGAAACAAATTACAGGCTGATTTACACCTTGGTTCTAACAATTATAATCACTGGGGGCTTTTCAGATGTATTGCCCAGTTCCCTTTTGGTTTTGAACACAAGACTGTCATCAATCCATTGATTTCTGTGTAAGGAATACCAGTGTGCAGTACTTCAACCGTGTGTTCCAGGGCCATGACCTTTGAAACGTATTGTTTACATTGTGTTTTATGTTATATATCCTTCTTTCGTGTGGACAAGTGCTGATCTGCATTCTATTTGCTGTCAAACATATATAGTATGTATATAATACATTAAAAATACATATTTACTTGGAGCAAGATAGTGTAGTATATTTAAAAAACATTTTCACGTCTTTTTAATAAGCGATTGCCACACATTTATATAACTACAAAAAGTGCAGCGCTATCCCAAAAAAATCTGCAATCTCTGTAATAAAAAATCCAGAACATTGTATAAATCTAAATATTCTATATGTAAACATGAATGTGAAACTTGCTCAAAAAACACAACAATCAATAAAAGTAAAAGAAACCTGAAATACAAGAATAAATAAATATGATGTGCAAAAAACTTTAGTGCAGTCCCGCAATCCAATGTATAAGCACATCATTAAGCCACCTATTGGTTATCGTCAAAAAAACCTGTATTCAGTGCCATCAGCGTGTGGGTGTGGCCCAGGCTCACTGCCGCAGGGGAAGGAACTAGTAGGGAGAATGTTTGATGCAGCAAGGTATATTATCGTAGTAATAAGGAGAGATAACAGTGAACTCTGCTGATACAGCCACATTGGAACAGAGAACTAACAACGAACCAGACAGGGAGTATGTTGAACACTGGAGACACCTGACAGCATCTGGCAGGGGAGTCAGCTGAAAGGCAGACCAAAAACTGGGAACCACACAGAAAGGCTACTGAGGTGCACAGAGACAGTCCCTGCTCTATCCCCCCTCCTCTGGATTCTGACCCTACACTACTCCGACTGTCCCTAGCCAGTGGGGCAACTATCCCTAACCTACCCACTACTCTGAATGTCTGCCAACCAACCAGAAGGGAACAATGCTTTTTATAGCCCATGTAAAAGATGGCTGCCAGTTTAACCAGGGCAGCAGCATCCAATCAGACAGCTGGTTCCCTGAAAAAACCTACGGAGGCCTCAGAGGGACCTGGTTCCCCCTCCTCCTCCATCTTCCCTGTATGGCGGCCATCTGATAGCGCCACCCATGCAGGGAGGCTGCATTACACCTGCTTAAAAGCAGGTATCCACTTTCTTTACCTCATGCCAGCCAAAACGCTCACCTGGACAAACACCCCTCTTACTACAGGAGGTATAACAGCTCTTAAAGAAAGAGGTGTTAAACTCCTCATTCAGCTTGTAAAGCACTGCAAGCTATCTCTCTTTTCAGAGATTGTCAGCCAGAAGGTGCCAGTTGAGCGCGATGACGTCAGCGAAGCTCTGCCCCTTTAGAAACTATGTCCGCAAGGACTTTCTGTAAAGGTGGGAAGCCCTTGTGGACGTAACACGCAAAGGGTGGCAGCTTTGCTGATGTCATTACGTTTAACTACCACCTTCTGATTGATGATCTTTGCAGAGAGGGACAGCTTTGCCTGGATTGTGGGACTACACTAACATTTTGTGCACATTGTATTTATTTATTCTTGTATTCGAGTTTTCTTTGTTTTTAATGATTGTTGTGTTTTTTGAGCAATTTTCAATTTCACATTTACACCTCGCTGAGTGTTTCCCTGCAGAATATTTAGGTTTATACACTGAGGAGCCCATAATTATAGAGTATATTTGCAGCACATTAGCCAGGTCAAGCAGCTTTTACCAATATCTGTTCTTCAATGGGAAAATCTGCTCACTATTACGTTGTACGTTTACTGTATCTATAATGTAGTGGTTTTCGGTATTAAAGATTTAAACTGAAGACATGTGGCCATATTATAACGATGTCAGCCTGATAGACCATAATGTCTGTGCAGTTGTTGCTTGACTGCTCATGTATGGGTATTGGAAACTCTGTATTGGTTTTGAAATATCTCATTATTTGGTCAGAACTGATGATACCTTGTTTTTGTGATGTTACTGGTGAATATGTTGTGAATCCTGGTGAATCCAGCATGAAGGTCCCTTAGATAATGGGAAGGTGTAAGAGATAGATACTGTCCTCTGCAATTACCCAAAAGATGGAGGAGAAAGGTCAAGATTGGATAAGGTCAAGAAACAGTGTGGACGACGTTCAAGGGTCCTCATAAGGGACAAAGAGTGGGGTCCCTGACCTCTTTGGAAACAACCAGCCTTCAAGCGAATTCCATGATTCATCACAGCTTTTTTGGCAGTTTCTTACCTTGCCAGCAGTAAATAGTTAGGGTTTGTAAGCCATGTGAGTACGTTGGTTGTTGGACACCTGTCTGAAATGTATGGTAAAGACAGGTATTTAGACAGGTATGTTTTAACATTAAGGAAATACTGGTTCAGCCAGTTGGGATGGGTTTATGTTATATTATGTTTTATTAGGAAGTTGTTTATTAAAGTGGTGATTTCGAGTCCAATAAAGTTGTGGCCTTGCCCTTCCAACAAACTTTGTCTTGAGTGTTACTTTGTAAATGGCAAAGCTGCATACAAAAGGGGTTGAAGGGCTCATGAACATGGGTGAATTCTCCAATACAGCACAAACAACCTACGATAATTTGGTGCTGAGAGCTCCTGGTGCTCCATGCATTAATCCATAAACATGAATGACTGCAGGCTGTTGCACGCAGCTACTTTCATAAAGCAGCGCATGCCCACAAACATAAGTTCTCGGACACAGACTGTCTGCATTTGGAAACTTTCGTCTGTGCACCTTCTCCGTTTTATATACTGTATCTCACAAAAGTGAGTACACCCCTTCCATTTTTGTAAATATTTTACTATATCTTTTCATGTGACAACACTGAAGAAATACTCAATATTCATATCTCACATGTTCCTGGATAAGCTCTCAAATTTTTGGGTGCTGGAGCAACAACCAGCTGGAAAACTGGTTCAGAAAGTAAATATTTGCCAGCACACTATGGATCGAAGTAGCGTTCAAACGGATTGTTTATTGCATGATCACATCACAAGAACAGTGCAACGTTTCAAAGTCACACATGCCTGATGAAGGGGTCTTGCATGACTCTGAAACATTGCACTGTTCTTATAATGTGATCATGCAATAAACAATCCATTTGGACGCTACTTCGATCCATGGTGCGCTGGCAAATATTTACTTTGTAACACTGAAGAAATTATACTTTGCTAAAATGTAAAGTAGTGAGTGTACAGTTTAAATAACAGTGTAAATTTGCTGTCCCCTCAAAATAACTTGACACACAGCCATTAATGTCTAAACCGCTGGCAACAAAAGTGAGTACACACCTAAGTGAAAATGTCCAAATTGGGACCACAGTTGTGTACCCACCATTATTTTCCAGCACTGCCTTAACCCTCTTGGACATGGAGTTCACCAGAGCTTCAAAGGCTGCCACTGGAGTCCTCTTCCACTCCTCCAGGACGACATAATAGAGCTGGTGGATGTTAGAGACCTTGCGCTCCTCCACCTTCCATTTCAGGATGCCCCACAGATGCTCAATAGGGTTTAGGTTTGCAGACATGCTTGGCCAGTCCATCACCTTTACCCTCAGCTTCTTTAGCAAGGCAGTGGTCATCTTAGAGGTGTGTTTGGGGTTGTTATTATGTTGGAATACTGCCCTGTGGCCCAGGGAGGGGATCATGCTCTGCTTCAGTATGTCACAGTACATGTTGGCATTCATAGTTCACTCAATGAACTGTAGCTCCCCAGTTCAGGCAGCACTCATGCAGCCCCAGACCATGACACTCCCGCCACAATGCTTGACAGTAGGCAAGACACACTTGTCTTTGTACTCCTCATCTGGTTGCCGCCGCACATGCTTGACACCATCTGAACCAAATAAGTTTATCTTGGTCTCATCAGACCACAGGTAGTGGTCTGGTGGTAGGGGAGTCAATTCTTAGGACAGGGAGGGCAATCTGTCACAAAGGCTTGAAACGCCGAACTGTATATTGTCTACTGGGCGCTCAGAATCGACACATCCCAGATCTGGTGGACAGATTACTGGGAGGGACTGGGGAAGACCCGGCTGTCATGGTGCACGTTGGCACCAATGACAAAGTCAGAGGTAGATGGAGTGTCCTAAAAACGATTTTAGGGACTTAGGAGTTATATTGAGGAAAAGGACCTCCAAGGTAGTATTCTCAGAAATACTACCAGTACCTCGAGCCACACCAGAAAGGGAGATTAGGGAAGTAAACAAGTGTCTGAGGAGCTGGTGTATAAAGGAGGGGTTTGGGTTCCTAGAGAACTGGGCCGACTTCTCAGTCGGTTACCAGCTCTATAGAAGGGACGGACTGCACCTAAATGAGGAGAGTGCAGATCTGCTGGGAGTGAAGAAAAAGTTAGAGGGGCTTTTAAACTAGGCAACGGGGGGAGGGTCCAGAGGTAGAGATAGCCAGCGCGGAACATATTCCAGAGGGTAGTACTGGGGGCATTAGTGGTAGGTTGACTAAAGCACCTAGACCCAAGGTAAGTATAGTAACAAGTCCTATTTGCAACCCCAGAACACCCAATAAGGAGATAGTATGTGACCTGTCTGAACTATGTGGCATGTTCACCAATGCCAGGAGTCTGGTGGACAAGATGGGAGAACTAGAACTACTGTTGTACGAGGAGGATTTTGATTTTGTAGGAATTATAGAGACTTGGTTTTGACAGCTCTCATGATTGGATGGCAACCATTCAAGGGTATTCCCTATATCGAAGGGATAGAGAGGGTAAAAAAGAGGGAAGGGGTATGCCTGTACAGTGGAACCTTGGATTACGAGCATAATGTGTTCCAGGAGAATGCTCGTAATTCAAAGTACTCGCATATCAAAGCGAGTTTCCCCATTGAAGTCAATGGAAACGAAAATAATTTGTTCCGCATTGACTTCAATGGCATGCAATACCGCATGCGGCCAGAGGCCCGAGGACAGTTTGGCTGACCTTGGCAAACCTCGGAAAGACTTAGTTCACAAGCCTTTCCGAGGTTTGCCGAGGTCAGCCGAACTGTCCTCAAGCCTTTCTGGCCATTTCCGAATGCCGCCGAACTGCGCTATTCGGCTATGGCGCACCCCCCCACCTCAGGCCAATCGCGATAGTGCACCCGCTTTGGCCTGAATCCTGCTCGTTTTGCGAGACAACACTCGCAAACCGAGTTAGGATTTTAGCAAATACAGTGCTCATATTGCGAAGCGCTCTTTAACCGCGTTACTCGCAATCTGAGGTTCCACTGTATATCAAAAATGATGTACAAGTGAATGTGAAAGATGACATCACTAAGGGAATAAGGGAGGGGGTGGAATCCATATGGGTAGAGTTACAAAGGGATGAAAATAAGGGGAAAGTAATACTGGGAGTATGCTATAGGCCCCCTAACCAGAGGGAGGAGGCAGAGGTGGACCTCCTATCACAATTTGGATTAGCGGCAAGAATGGGAAGTATCATTATAATGGGGGATATTAATTATCCAGACATAGACTGGGTAGCAGGAACTGCACATTCATCTAAGGCTCGCCAGTTCCTAAATGTCTTGCAGGTCAGATGGTAAATGGGTCAGATGGTAAATGCACCAACTTGAAACAAAGCGTTACTAGACCTACTGATTGCCAACAATACAGACCTGATCACAGATGTGGAAATACGGGGCAATTTAGGAAATAGTGATCACAGGTCAATTAGTTTTAGTATAAATCACACAAATAGGAAACATAAGGGGAATACAAAGACACTGAATTTCAAAAGAGCCAACTCGGTGGGTATGCTTTAAGAGCATATTAAATAAGGGCATTATCCCTAAAAGAGTTAATAAAAGTCCTGCTTGGCTAAACTCCAATGTAAAAATGCATATAAAAGTAAAGGAGAAGGCCTTCAAAAAATTCAAGGCAGAGGGATCATCATCAGCATTCCAACTTTACAAAGAATGCTACAAGAAATGTATGGGTGCAATCAGGGCGGCTAAGATAGAACATGAAAAGGCACATAGCGGAGGAAAGCAAACAAAATCCCAAGAAATTCTACATAAAGAAAGAAAAGTACATAAATAGTAAGAAAGGGAGGTCAGATCATATTGGTCCCATAAAGGATGATGAAGGATATCCGGTTACTAAGGATGGAGAGATGGCGAAAGTTTCGAATTTATTCTTCTCCTCTGTCTTCACAGGGGAATCGGGGGGCTTCAGTAACCGAAACTGCAATGTTTATCCTCATGACATGTCACAGGAAGCACCCTCATGGCGAAAAGCAACGTACAGGTACGTTGCTTTCAAATTCACGCCACGGAGCTGCAGAACAGGGGGATGCCTGTGTAAACAAGGCATTTCCCTGTTCTGCCTTGTGACAGGACACTGATCTTCTGCTCCCTGTGATTAGGAGCAGTGATCAGTGTCGTGTCACATGTAGCCCAGCCCCCCCAAAGTTAGAATCACTCTCTAGGACACACTTAACCCCTTCCTTGCCCCCTAGTGGTTAACCCCTTCCCTGCCAGTGCCATTTACACAGTAATCAGTGCATTTTTATAGCACTGATCACTGTATAAATGAAAATGGTCCCAAAATAGAGTCAAAAGTGTCCGATGTGTCCGCCATAATGTCGCAGTTAAGATAAAAATTGCAGCTCGCCGCCATTTCTAATAAAAAATAAATATTAATAAAAATGCCATAAAACTATCCCCTATTTTGTAGACGCTATAACTTTTGCGCAAACCAATCAATATACGCTTATTGGGATTTTTTTACCAAAAATATGTAGAAGAATACATATCAGCCTAAACTGAGGAAAATATTTTTTTTATATATATTTTTGGGGGATATTTATTATAGCAAAAAGTAAAAAATATTGCTTTTTTTTTTCAAAATTGTCACTCTTTTTTTGTTTATAGCGCAAAAAATAAAAACAGCAGAGGTGATCAAATGCCACCTAAAGAAAGCTCTATTTGTGATAAAAAAAAGGACGTCAATTTTGTTTGGGAGCCACACCGCAATTGTCAGTTAAAGCGAGGCAGTACCGAATCATAAAAAATAGCCCGGTCATTGGGCAGCCAAATCCTCCCAGGCTGAAGTGGTTAAGGAACTCAGTCAAGTAATTGCCAGACCATTGTTGCTAATTTTTAAGAGCAGTCTACTGACTGAATTGGTACCTGCTGATTGGAGAAAAGCCAACGTAGCAGCAATATTTAAAAAAGGGCCAAGATACATCCCTGGGAATTACAGACCAGTTAGATAAGGGACCATAGATTTTAGTAATGACAGCGGTATCATTAGCAGTAATCAGCATGGATTCATAAAGAATCGTTCTTGCCAACTTTTATCCTTCTATGAGGAGGTGAGCTGCTATCTAGATAAAGGAAGGCCCTTACATGTGGTGTATCTGGATTTTGCAAAAGCATTTGATACAGTTCCCCATAATCGTTTACTGTACAAAGTAAGGTCCGTTGGCATGGACCATAGGGTGAGTACATGGATTGAAAACTAACTACAGGGGTGAGTTCAGAGGGTAGTGATAAATGGGGAGTATTCGGAATGGTCAGGGGTGGGTAGTGGGGTCCCCCGGGGCTCTGTCCTGGGACCAATCCTATTTAATTTATTCATAAACAACCTGGAGGATAGGATAAACTGCTCAATCTCTGTATTTGCGGACGATTCTAAGCAAAGCAGGGCAATAACTTCTCCGCAGGATGTGGAAACCTTGCAAGAAGATCTGAACAAATTAATGGGGTGGGCAACTACATGGCAAATGAGACTTAATGTAGAAAATTTAAAATAATGCATTTGGGTGGCAAAAATATGAATGCAATCTACTCACTAGGGGGAGAATCTCTGGGGAAATCTAGGATGGAAAAGGACCTGGGGGTTCTAGTAGATAACAGGCTCAGCAATGGCATGCAATGCCAAGCTGCTGCAAGCAAAGCCAAAAGAATATTGGCATGCATTAAAAAGGGGATTAACTCCAGAGATAAAGCGATAATTCTCCCACTCTACAAGACTCTGGTCCGGCCACACCTGGAATATGCTGTCCAGTTCTGGGCACCAGTCCTCAGAAGGGATGTGCTGGAACTGGAAAGGGTCCAGAGAAGGGCAACAAAATGAATAAAGGGTCTGGAGGAAATTAGTTATTAGGAAAGGTTAAGAGCACTGAACTTGTTTTCTCTGGAGAGGAGGTACTTAAAAGGGGATATGATTTCAAAGTACAAATACAGTACTGGTGACCCCACACTAGGGATAAAGCTTTTCCGCAAAAGGGAATTTTACAAGACAGACAGTCATTCACTAAAATTAGAAGAAAAGCGGTTTAACCTTAAACTGCGTAGAGGGTTCTTTACTGTAATGCCGCGTACACACGATCGGACATTCTGATAACAAAACCGTGCATTTTTTTCCGACGGATGTCCGCTCAAACTTGTCTTGCATACACACGGTCACACAAATGTTGTGTGAAATTCCGATCGCCAAGAACGCGGTGACGTACAACACTACAATGAGCCGAGAAAAATTAAGTTCAATGATTCCGAGCATGCGTCGAATTGATTCCGAGCATGCGTAGGATTTTTGTGCGTCGGAATTGGATACACACGATCGGAATATACGACAAGAACTTTTGTTGTCGGAAAAATTGAGAACCAGCTCTCAAACATTTGTTGTCGGAAATTCCGACAGCAAATGTCCAATGGAGCCTACACACGGTCAGAATATCCGACCAAAATCTTACATCGAACATTTGTTGACGGAAATTCCGATCGTGTGTACGCGGCATTAGAGCGGCTAGGAAGCGGAATTCTCTTCCACAAGCACTGGTTTCAGCGGGGAGCATTGATAATTTAAAAAAACGATTAGATAAGCACCTGAACGACCACAACATACTGGGATATTCTGTAATACTGACATATAATCACACACATAGGTTGGACTTGATGGACTTGTGTCTTTTTTCAACCTCACCTACTATGTAACTATGTAACTACGTATTTCAGTATTTTAAAAATGACCCTGATTCTTGACACTGCAATGTTTGCCACACTTCCCATATACGCTCTCAGATTGTAAGCTCTAACAATCAAGGCCCAATGATTCCCCTTGTATTGAATCATATTGTATCTGCACTGTCTGCCTTCATTTTGTTAAGTGGTGCACAAATGGGTGGCGCTATATAAGTCCTGTATATTAAATAATGATAATAAACATACCTCCATAATTGGCAACGAGCAGCAGTTCGGATTTGTTTTCCTACATTGTAAAAAAACTACAAAATGAAATGTGAATAGACTTTAATGTATGTAAATACTTAACCCTTCTATTTATGAAATTATTATTAGCTAGATCCCTTGTCTGCAGACTCGTTCCCTTCACTGTCAGTTATGCTGAAATACAGGTAAATGCAGAGAGAAAACAGCACTGCATTGGGCATTCAGGACAAAGTTACAGCAGCATTTAAAGCATATTTAAACCTTTAAACAGAAACATAACATATTTCAGTTTATGTCTTTAAATGTGTTGACTGCATTAGTTGTCTTTTTGTAGGCTTTTTCCCTTTTTTCCACCTGGTGATTCTGCAAATAGCACACTGTTTCAGAGTGGCACTGGCTATACTCATTCCACTGAATTTATGGACTGGATTTTAAACATGTCTTTTGCATTTCCGTGAGTTACTGGTGGGGGTTAAAGGAATTAGTAGCTAACACAAGAAGGATAAGATTGTTTGTACTTTTTTTTCAGCTCTGGGGAGGTAACAAGGACACTGCATTTCCGTCAAGATCTA
This sequence comes from Rana muscosa, assembly GCA_029206835.1. Taxonomy (NCBI): domain Eukaryota; kingdom Metazoa; phylum Chordata; class Amphibia; order Anura; family Ranidae; genus Rana; species Rana muscosa. The sequence continues at coordinate 211,681,678 of CM055116.1, forward strand.
CAGATTTTTTCTGCACTTGCTGAAAATGATCTTAGCTTGAAAACAAATGCAGCCATCACGTTTAAGAACTAATAAGCTGCAATATGTTACATTTTTGTTCTTGGGCTTAGATATAGGCACTATAAAGTACAGTGGTGGTGCGTTTATAGTGGGCGCAGGAGCGCCCCCCCCCTCTCTCCCCTGCACCGTCAACAATACATACATTCATGCATTGCATGAATGTATGTATTGTAGCCGGCGCCGCTGTCGCCCACTATTCAGATGGCTGCCCCCCTGGCGAGCGCCGGCCATCTGACTAACAGCAGTTGGTTGGTTTTTGGGAGTGTCTATCAGAGCCAGCGGCTGATAGGCTTCCCGATTACAGCCTGTGGGCTGTAATCGGCTTCCAAATAGTTAACCAGGGGACGCACGGGCTGTGCGTTCCTTGGTTAACCCTGACACGCGTCTCAGCCAATCAGGTTCACCGGGTCTGGTTACCGGTAACCTGATTGGCTGAAGCGACATTGAGGGCGGGAGAAAACATTGAGTACGGAAGAAGACATGAGGGAGCATGGAGGAGGACGGCGCTGACTCGAGGAAGGTAAGTGCAGGGCTGGGGGGAAACTGGCAGTATTTGATGGGGAAACTGGCTGTATTTGTGGGGAAACTGGCTGTATTTGATGGGAAAACTGGCTGTATTTGGGGGGAAACTGGCTGTATTTAGGGACAAACTGGCTGCATTTGGGGACAAACTGGCTGCATTTGGGGACAAACTGGCTGCATTTGGGGGGAAACTGGCTGCATTTGGGGACAAACTGGCTGTATTTGGGGACAAACTGGCTGCATTTGGGGGGAAACTGGCTGCATTTGGGGGGAAATTGGTTGCATTTGGGGGACAAACTGGCTGCATTTGGGGACAAACTGGCTGCATTTGAGGGGGCAAACTGGTGGCGTTTGGGCACAGTGGCTGCGTTTAATGGGCACAGTGGCGGCAAATGATGATTTTTTTTTTCAGTTTGTTTGCGCCCCCCTAAAAATTTTGAGTACCAGCCGCCACTGATAAAGTATTCTGATGTTAAGACTGGGGAGAAAGGGGGGAAATTAGTCACATACAAGACAAAGATGTGGTTGTCCACTTACTTACTGTGCATAGCAGTAGTTGGCAATTATTAGGGTGTTCTAAAATGCTGTTATTACAGTAAATGTTTTATTATTGGTATCTACAATATGAGCTAATGATCAAAGTGTTACTTTCAATTTTAAAATGCAGAAGATTTGAGGTAAAGCTATAGCTGGCACATGGGTGGAGGCCTGAACCATGCAGCCTTAAAACTGTTGTGCAGCTCTTTCTTAGTTGACATTTTTTTACCTGATGACAGTAAACACTTGTAACAGTAAGTAGATGAATTTCCTGTATAGTCATTAGCTAAATATTTTTTTCCATCATAAAAATTATACCAGACATCTAAAGAGAGCCATACGAGGTTAGTTTTAAAAAAAAAACTTGTTGGATTTTTCAACAATACCTCCCCGTCCTCTTTTACTATATGGAAAAAAGAAAATTGCGCTATTCAAAAATTAACTAAAAATGGGCAAGCAGCAACAAAGGTGATATACAACACAAACTATTATAATAAAAAAATAAGTTGCGCTAAACCAAACTGGATTATATGTGAGATAACACTAAACCATGCATAAATAAAAAAGAGTGAACTAAAAATTAATGATGCATTGTATAAGACTCAGTCCGTGTACAGAGATGAAAAAAAATATACCACAAGAAGTGTCCAAATTAATTAAATAATAAAGGAAATCCACTGTGCCAAACTTGCTCCGAAATACTGGAAAGATTGTGATGATAGCAAAGCACCTCCACCATAAGTAAACACTGCCGCTTACCAAATGGTCGTGATCTCTTATGACAGGAGATCAAAAACAGCATAGGCTAATGACCCAGCCTGAGGTTCTTTAGGGAACACCTTTCCTCTTATACAGCATACAGCATACAGCATATAGGAGTGCAGACCTCAATGAACACCTCAGCTCTGCACCGCAAACAGCTTGTAGGGATAAGGGTCTCAGTCGGAGTCACGCCACATGAAAAAATGAATAAACTCGCATAGTGTAAAACCTTTTACATTTAATAAACCCACATGAAGAGACACTTACAGTTATGTAGTTAAAATCAGCATAAATACCGAGCCGGCTGGCTCCTCGATAGAACAGCCCGTATCTTCCGGGTCTGTGATAAAACGCGGTGACGTCAGAACGTCGTACCTCCCTTACTATATGCCTCTTCTTATTCATCATGGCTCCATCCACTCAGAAGAAACTTACTGCTTTTTGTCTGTGGTTAGCATTGTGTCACCCCAGTCTACCATTATTCCATGCAATTCTTCTTCCACCTGGCCTCCAAAGGCCCCTTCTTATTTTTTGGATTCTTTATGTTTTTGATGAAGGTTACAATTCACTTCCAGGTCAGGAAGTGAAGTGTAAAAATATATTCAACATAAAAAAACTTGTTGGTACTGCATCCCGTCAATTTTAGCAAAAGTATTTCCCAACAAGCTGGTGGTGTGAGCAACACTCGGGCACCATCCTCCATATATTTTGCGAATGCCCCAAGCTTCAAACCTTTTGGCAACCAGTCCTTTGACTCATTCACAAATTTACGGACATTTCCCCATATACCGACCCAGCTGCAGTCCTACTTAACCTTACTACCCTCTCAAGGAAGCGTTATTACAAATCTCTTCTCAAACACCTTCTGAATGCTGCGCGGGCATTAATATCAAGCTAGTGGAAACAACAGTCTGCCCCTATGGTGGCTTAATGGTTCGCAAGGGTTAATAATATTGAACAGATAGAAGACTTGACTGCTACTATTTGGGATAAATCTGAGGAACATAAGATCAGGTGGTTTTATAGGGACCTTTTCTGCTTCTCAGATGAATACCTCCAATATAAATAGCTTCAGCTCTGTGCCTGATGCTCATATTTTATGATGTATACCGATGTTGCTCACTCCCTGGGTGGAACTTTTCCTCCCATATAACATCCCCCTTTTTCCTTCTCTTCCCCTTCCCCTTTTTCCTTCTCTTCCCCTTTCCCCTTACCACCCCACTTCCCTCCCTGAATTTTTTTTCTTTTCTTTTTTTCTTCTATTTCTGTTTTCCCTTCTTTCATTTTAATTTACAATAAATCTGGTATGTCTCGACCATAGTGGGACACCTTGCATCCGACCTCCCCCACATTCCGGTGACTTCTCTGGGAGATCAAGGGGACTCCTCCCCACTGAAGGGCAAGTGTCTACACAACTTGCCCAAGAGGGTCACTGGACTTCCATATACTTGGTACCTGACTGCCTGGGCTGCCTGAATAATTCTGGCTTCACCCTCTGTAACTGCCTGGAGTGATCTTATTTCAGCCAGGATGTACCCATGCACTGATAGCGCAAATGCTATTCTGTATTGATAATATGTTCTGTGAATGAAAAATGTCATTGTGTATGTCGCATACCACTAAATAAAAAAATGAAAAATAAACTAACAGGTTTCTCCATCAACACACAAGGAATACCCCATGCTGGGACATTGTATGCCACTGCTGTGAGAATACACTGATCAATTGCTTTAGTTGCAGCTGCTGATCATTGAAAAATGTTAAGACATGTCCCTTAAAAATAATTCAATTCAATTAAATAATCTAATTCTGTCAAGTGGGGCAAGCAAAGCACCAAAACTTTATTTATACAATGTCACAATATTCTAAGCCAGGTTAGGACTCCTAAAACAGGAACATTTTCTCTGTTATAGGGAAGGTATTAAAACAAGGGGATTGTTTGGGTTGGTAAAGCTTGTGTGCCTACAGGCTGCGATAGTAGAAGTCCAGTCTTGGTCATATGAAAGTCTTCTCAATGGAGACACAGAGACCGAAAAAACTTTAAAACCTTACAAAGGATCCAACCATTTCAATGGGCCATCTTGGGAGGTGTAAGTGCACCAGGTTATAACTTTCCTGGACTGCTCTGTATTAGTATAAGTACAATTGGGGGCAGTAAATGGGTCAATGTGTTGAAGTAACAGGCACAGGCCCCAATGGAGTTGTGAATGCTGCAAACCTCATTACTACATAACTAATTACATAGTTCATGTGATAATACCACAATGATTCACAAGTGTCAAGTCACTGTATGCTGAAGCTTTGTTAAAAAATCAAATGATCTACCAACATACTCAATACAATGCAGTATTGCAACTTTACATCCTTAAATCACCCAATGGTATTCATTAAGAAAGCCTGCTTTTGTTGTAGGAGAGGCAGAGTGTCTACAGGTGGGACCCATAGCTGATGTTATCGTACTCTTGACCACAAATAAGTTCACTGTATGGCTCAAATTAGGAAGTATTTACTGCTTAAGTATCAGCCTGTAAACGGAATAAGCTTCTTAGTCTCATCTATTTCTCAGAAATGTATCACCTTGTAATCCCTTAGTAAATAAAGATTACTGTATACAAATCTACAGTAAATTTTGAAGAGTAGGTCTGTCTCTACCATAGCTATGTATTAAGCTCCTGCAGGACCGGAATAATAGGTCTCAGTGTGTGTTTAGATGCTGGCATAAACTGCTGACAGTTCAAAACCAGAGCCTCATTGCACTTGAAGAACAAGTTCATATGTGACCTATGGTACTGTATTTAGAGAGCAAAGTAGAGTGCATAAAATATGTTATCATCATTCATTATCATTGCTCACAGGCAACAGAGCAACAGCAACAGAGGTCTTCCATTTCTTTTTATCTTTGGTTAACCCTGCAAATGTGCCCCATGAATTATGAGGCTCCTATGTTCCATTTTGACTTTACCATGTCATGTTAATTTAGGATAACCTGTCCTGTGACCTTCTTTTTTTGTGACTAGTGGAGAGCAATATTGGTTGCTGAATCTGCATTATTCCTTAGCACATGTCCAATTCACTTCTATTATCTTTGCATTATGATAGCGGTCTTGTTCACTATATTCGACACTGAACAGAAGGTATGCTGAAGTCTTCTCAGGGTTATAGAAATGAAGAAGAATATATCATGGCCAGTTCACTTTCCAAATTTTCAAACGTAGTTAATCAGATTACTGTATTGAGGGATCCCAAGAATGTCAATGGTACCTTGAATAGTACACTGCCTGGCTTTCACCAAAGTGCTCTCTAAAGGAAGATGTTGGCAGGTGTTCAGCATGGGATTGTCCACCTACCAACAGTCCTCCTCCTCAATAAAGCATCATGGACACAATAGTTACATATAATACGATACATCTGCAGCCCTTTAATGGGCTTTAAATAGTTTAACTTCAAATAATAACTTCATTAAAAATCAATAACCAAAGTATATTTTTTACCCACAGCAAGCCTAGTTTTCAAGAATTTAGCACCATAAAAAATGATAGAGTAGTACAACTTATATAAATGAAAACAACCAACAAAGTGGCCTAGATTGCCCTTAATATGAATAACTGTAACAAGTGGGGTGGGTACCTGGGAAGATCACAGCTTAACTGAAGGTAAAAGCTGCTGAAACTTCCTAGTAACAGCACTATATAAAGGGTAGAAGTAATAAATTATTGGTTACAAGTTTTCCTCCAAATTGTCAGTTGTCAGTCCTCTGGTCAGCTGTCCTGCTCAGCAACAGCCCAATTCCAGATTTAACCCCAGAAACATGCAGGCACCGTTGATCATAAAAGAAATGAGAAATGCCAGCAGACCAGCCCTAATAGTCAACTCATATAAACCTTTAAATTAGCTTAACTTAACAAAATAGATAAAATTGAAGTGGGTGTGTGTTTGTGGACACCTTGCATTAGCGCTCATAGGTGTCAGTGAATTCTCAGAAGCTTTTTATTTATCTCGCTGCAGGTTGTCTAGATTTCTCCTGGCCAATCATTCTTCCGATGGTAAATTAATCCACCAATATGGATTCCTCAGTAAATCCTGATAGTCCTCTTGAACTAAGGACAGTAGGGGTGTCTTCTTAGTGTATAAATAAGTATGCTCATGAGAAACCCGGGTACAAACCTAAACACATCCATAAAAGTAGAAGATTATTTTGGTGGTGCTTATAACTAAAGTTGGCCAAGCATGTTAAAATATGGGCATACACCACAGCCACAATCAGTGCATGAAAGTGTTATATCCTTTCCTTTAATTACTGTATTTATATCCAACTAGCAAACCCTTGTTTTTTACCATGGCAAAGGTCAATGTGCAATAACTTATAACCATGAACCAGATCTTTCTTTCGGCAATCTGATAACAGTACTCTGAGATCTTTCGTTTCCATGGCTTTCTGTGCTTTCTATACTTTGTACATTATTGTTGCAATTTGCACTGCTTTGTTTAATTACTGTATCTATCGGCGTATAACACGCACAGGCGTATAACACGCACTCTAACTTTAAGAGGGAAGTTTCAGGAAAAAAACTTTCCACAGCCCCCTGCGTATAACACGCAGGCACAGTTTACCCTCTATTTTCAGGGTAAAAAGTGAGTGTAATACGCCAATAAATACCGTAAATCTAATACATTTAATGTTCTGATATTAAAGTGAAGCCTAACTTAGGTACTAATTCCTTGAATGGAGAGGTGTGAATATTGATCAATGGCTGTTATGATTATTTTTCCATAAGGGAAATCTGCAGTCCTATAAATTACGAGCAAGCAGACAGTGTTAAATCTATAGAGCGTTTGGTAAAGTGTTCCCATTGCCATTATAAAACCGTGAGATTGAATTGTGAATAAGTGAAATGCCAATGCTTTCACAGCCCGAGCTGGTTTTTACACCACTAAAAAAAATGAATGCCTGTTATTTATTGCAAGTCATTTCAGGGATGTATTATAATTTTTAAGACCTGTAGTCATGGTAAATTTCATACTACTTTTCATATGGTGAACATGCTAAAATTAATCCCCAGAAGCTACTATTAATCTTCAAACCATGCAAAGTAATCTGATCTGCAAACATAGACCTTAAAGAATATTCGCACTGGAGTTATGGAAAAGGAAAAGTGCTGCTTGCAGTATGCATCAGTAGCTACCACCCTGAAAGTTCCCTTAGTGTTACATTAACCCTTTCGCCACCAGAGCCGTTTTTTGCACACATGTTTAAAAATCATTTTAGGCCTGAGGATTACACAAAACCCCAAACATGATATATTTTCTGAAAGCAGACACCCTAGAGAATAAAATAGCGGTAGTTCCAATTTCTTATGTCAGCGGAAATTACCGCAAAGGTCTAGGAAACGCAATATTTCAGTAAAACACACACTAACGTGAATTTTAGGGCAATCAAATAAAAATTTTTGATAAAATATAAAAGACGAAGTTACACTGAGTAAATAGATACCCAACATGCCAAACCTTAAATTTATTTTGCGCCCATAAAATGGCGTCAAACTTCAGTACCCTATATTTTCTATAGGCGACGATTCAAAGGCCCCCTATAGGTATCAGTTTAGTGTTTGCAGAAGAGGTCTGGTGCTATAATTATTGCTCTCGCTCAGGCGTACGCAGCGATATGTAACATCTGTATCACAATCCACTTTTTCACGTGTAGGCGCCCCGACACATGCGTTTACGTTTGTGCGTGTGTATATGCGGGGGAACTTCCGTCTATCACAAGAGGAGCTGGTGTAGGAGGCAGGACTCTGTTACAGCGCCACCCAAGAATTAACACAAGCTCTGTGACATGTCTGTGTCATACACAAGAGGGGAGGGAGCACTCTGCAGTCTGCACTTGGATTGGCCGTGGACACTGCAAGGACCACTCACGGACACCTTGCCTATCCCTGATAGTGCTCAAATTAATTGCTGTGTGAGCCGCACAGCCATTACTTTGACAGGCTGTCACTGAAACCCGCCCACTGAGCCATTGGCCCACCGGGAAACTCTCGGTAGTCCCGATGGTCAGTACATGTCTGCCCCTACCACTATATGGAGAAGCGGGAAAGTGGGTGTTCTGTTGTCACCAAGATGTATGCATTTCCTATGCTTCTCAACTCCATCTAGTGGCCATAATGTGGTATTTTACTACTGTCCATATTAAACTAATATTAATTTAGAAGAGAAAATAGTCTAAGCAACATTCATTGCTGCCCAATTCGCACAGAATGAATTTACATGCAGATTTGCTGGACAAATGATTACGCAATTTTTTTTAAAATAAACAGACCTCTTAAAGTGGTTCTAAATGCAGAAGGTATAAAAAAACAAAAGCAACAAATTGCAACAATGTGGGACTTTGTATGAGGTCATGACCAAAAGAAATCATGTACCTCCATCCCTGTCTAATGTAAAATGAAAACCATAGGAGGGGAAAAGGGGAATGGTAAGAAAATTTGGGACTTTGTATGGAGCACGCAGTCTGGGGAGAAACAACCATCAATTTAGTTGTAATAGTAATATAAGTATTTTATTAGGTACAGGTAAATAATTAAACAATGACTACATGGTGTAATGATTGGTAATAATACAGACCATAAATACATAATGCAAAAAAACTGTAATTGATGGTGTTGTAATAAATCCCATAAAATATCATATATTTACACATGCATATATATCATGGACAAAACACAGAACCGACTACAAGGTGGAGATCGCCTCCAAACTCCCTGCTCCACATAGGTGTAGTTAGAAAGAGACCCTAGGGTAATAGCATCTCAATCTTGGGAACCACAGATTGGGCAGGATAAAATACAATTGTAAAAGATATGTGAGTGCAGCCACGGCTTAAAAATAGCTTGACGCGTTTCGTGGTTTGGTGTTACCACTCTTCAGGAGCAGGCGCGTGATGCATATCTAAAATAGGGTACAAAATAGTATACTGTAGTAAGTAAAAATCCATAATTAATTGGCATGCAGGGGAGGAAAAGCCGCACATAGAACGAGACAATCCAATCCCATAGTAAACTTACAGTCAGGCATGCTGTGTATAAGGACATGTGGTGGCACATTGAACTGCGTCAAGCTATTTTTAAGCCGTGGCTGCACTCACATATCTTTTACAATTGTATTTTATCTTGCCCAATCTGTGGTTCCCAAGATTGAGATGCTATTACCCTAGGGTCTCTTTCTAACTACACCTATGTGGAGCAGGGAGTTTGGAGGCGATCTCCACCTTGTAGTCGGTTCTGTGTTTTGTCCATGATATATATGCATGTGTAAATATATGATATTTTATGGGATTTATTCCAACACCATCAATTACTGTTTTCTTGCATCATGTATTTATGGTCTGTATTATTACCAATCATTACACCATGTAGTCATTGTTTAATTATTTACCTGTACCTAATAAAATACTTATATTACTATTACAACTAAATTTATGGTTGTTTCTCCCCAGACTGCGTGCTCCATACATAGTCCCAAATTTTCTTACCATTCCCCTTTTCCCTCCTATGGTTTTTATTTTATTAATGCAGAAGGTGTTTTACCTGTGCATTCTCTGCATTAAAGTAAAAACAAAAAGGCCTATGTACGCCCCAACAGCCGACTTATACTTACCTGGGCCTAATCATGATCCAGTGCTGTGCCCAAGAACAGTGGCTCTCTCTGCTCTCCCTCTCCTCACAGGGCAGACTGATAGCAGTGACAGTCATCAGAAGCAGCTTTCTATAGTGGCACACGAGAGGAGGATCCAGGAGCGCCTGAAGAGGAGGGGGATTGGAGCTGCTCTGTGGAAAAGTATTGCACAGAACAGGTAAGTATAAACCTATTTATTTAATTTTTTTTAATTACCCTTTACAATCACTTTAAGTGTTAGGATCTGCTCTATTGTTAGTGATTGATTTGTTGCATGTATCACTGAAAGCCCCTAGATGAGAACTACCTTGTCAGGCTTCTATCTTACTAAATATGCCACACTGGGCTTGCATTGCCTTTCTCAAACAATTTAACATATAATATATACCTTACAGTATATATATATATACAAACTGTTGTAATTCCTACACCGTTCACCTGATTTGGATGTAAATACCCTCAAATTAAAGCTGAAAGTCTGCAGGTAAAGCACACCTTGTTTGTTTCATTTCAAATGCATTGTGGTGGTGTATAGAGACAAAAAGATTAGAATTGTGTCGATGTCCCAATATTTATGGACCTGACTGTATATATACTGTATTTACTATTGTTTCATTTATTTGTTTTGCATTACCCAATCAAGCTTGCAAATGTACATGTTTAGCATGTGTAAATGTATGCGAGGACTTGGAAAGTCACTCCTATTGACATAACGAATAGGCAGTTAGACAAGATAAACAGATGCAACTTGCCTAATGAAAGTGCTTTATTTTCTTGATCCTTAACTACACTGTTAAATTTTGCGTGTAAAATCCTTTTGTTTGCCAACAACTATTTGCCATGTTTTTGGATCAAGAAATTATATGATTTTATGTGTCATATGATTGCTTCATTGTATTTTTCTGTTAACAGAACACTGAAAACAAAACATCTGTGCTTATATTTTGGTTTTAAAAGTAGTGTTTACCGGACTGCAGTAACCCCAATATTTCCCAAAGCTTTATTCTAGGTCAGTGATCTCCAAACTGTGTCCTGCAGACCAAATGCAGCTCTTTGCTTGCCTTTATCTGGCACTTGGAGCACAGTTCTTCTCATTGTTATGAGGCACTATTTCTCCCACTGACACCACTAATGAGGAACCATTCCTTACACCGACAACAATAGTGGGGCACAATTCCTCCCACTGACACCACTGATGGGGCACTTGTCCTCCTAATCTCCCAATGACACCACTGAAGAGGCACCATTCCTCCCACTGACCCTAACCATGCGGAACCATTCCTCCCACTGACACCAACAATGGGGCACTATTCCTTCTACCCACGCCAACAAAAGGGCACTATTCCTCCCACTGAAATAAACAATTGGCCAAAATTATTCCCACTGACACCAACACCGGGGCCCTATTCTTCCCACTAATACCAGTGATAGGGCACTATTCCTCCACCTAATTTTTTAATCCCACTGAGCACCAAACCTGAGACATTGCCTATTCCCACTGATGCTGGGGCATTTTCTTCTCCCACTGGCCACAGTCCTGCCCTTCTAAAGTCCGAAGGACAGTAAACTGGCCTCATGTTTAGAAAGTTTGGAGTGTTCTGTTCTAGAAAAAACACACTAGCAGAAGTGTGCCCATTCAATGATCGATTGATGAATGTGGAAGTGCGTGTTAGCGAGTACAAAAGTGTTTGTCAATGTGGTGTCAGTGAGTGCCATAGTGCACCTAATTGCAGTGTTGGCAAGTGCATATATGCACATCATTGGGGTATTGGCGAAGACAAGGTTGTGCACCCTTGTGATGCTGGCAAGCGCAAAAGTGTGCACCATTATGATATTGGTGAGTGCAAAAGGGCATGTCAGTGCTGTGTCAGTGGGTGCGAATGTACATACTGGTGTTACGTTAGAAAGTTCAAAAGCGTATGTAGCTGTGGTGTTGACTAATGCAGAAATGTGCTAATGGTTTTATTGTCAAGTTGACATGTGTATGAATGGCACCAGTGTTCACGTGAGCATATAATAGAGAGCAAATAACAGAAGACAAGTGTAGCACACAAACTCTTTACCTGCTTTTGGCTCCTTGTCAGGAAAAGGCACACCGTGCTATGTGCCCGTACCCTCTTGTGTGAAGAGGTTGAGCGGTGTCATAAACAGGGTCTCCACAGCTAGGTTCTCCAGAGAATGGTTCCCATCTTCACATTTAATAAAGACAAGTCTCTATTTCCCCCAATAACTCCAAGTTCCACACCAGTTGCAACTCCAACGCAGCGTTTATTTGCTTAACCACTTGACCACTGGCCACTTAAACCCCCTTAATAACCAGACCAATTTTCAGCATTCGGTGCTCTCACATTTTGAATGACAATTACTCAGTCATGCAACACTGTACCTATATTAATTTTTTGTCCTTTTTTTCACACAAATAGAGCTTTCTTTTGGTGGTATTTAATCACCGTTTGGGTTTTTTATTTTTTGCGCTATAAGAGAAAAAAGACTGAAAATTCTGTAAAAAAAGATTTTTTTCTTCATAAATTTTGACCAAAATTTATACTGCTACATATCTTTGGTAAAAAATAAGTACAAATTGGTGCATATTATTTGGTCTTTGTGAAAGTTATAGAGTCCACAAGCTATGGTGCCAATATCTGAAAATTGATCACACCTGAAGTACTGACGACCTATCTCATTTCTTGAGACCCTAACATGCCAGAAAAGTACAAATACCCCCCAAATGACCCCTTTTTGGAAAGAAGACACTCCAAGGTATTTAGAAAGAGGCATTGTGAGTTTTTTGAAGTTGTCATTTTTTCCCACAATTCTTTGCAAAATCAAGATTTTTTTTTGTCTTTTTTTTTTTTTTCACAAAATTGTCATATTAGCAGGTTATTTCTCACTCACAGCATATGCATACCACAAATTACACCCCAAAACACATTCTGCTATTCCTCCCGAGTATGGCGATACCACATGTGTGAGACTTTTACACAGCGTGGCCACATACAGAGGTCCGACATGCAGGGAGCACCTTCAGACGTTCTGGAGCACCCAGGCCAATTCTGACATTTCTCTCCTACATGTAAAAATCATCATTTGTTTGCTAGAAAATTACATAGAACCCCAAAACATTATATATGTTTTTTTAGCAAAGACCTTAGAGAATATAATGGTGGTTGTTGCAACTTTTTATCTCGCACGATATTTGCGCAGCAATTTTTTAACGCGTTTTTTACGGAAAAAAAATGTTTTGTGCTAAAAAAAAAAAAAACAGTAAAGTTAGCCCAATGTTTTTACATAATGTGAAAGATGAAGTTACGCCGAGTAAATAGATACCAAACATGTCACCCTTTAAAATTGCACACGCTCGTGGAATGGCGCCAAACTTCGCTACTTAAAAATCCCCATAGGCGACGTTTTAAATATTTTTACTGGTTACATGTTTTGAGTTACAGAGGAGGTCTAGGGCCAGAATTATTGCTCTCGCTCTAACGTTCGCGGCGATACCTCACATGTGTGGTTTGAACACCGTTTTCATATGTGGGCGGGACTTATGTATGCGTTCGCTTCTGTATGCAAGCTCACGGGGACAGGGGCGCTTAAAAAAATATATATATTTTTTATTGTTCATTTTACTTTATTTATTTTAGTTTGACATGTTTTTCCGCCCCAAAAATTTTTTTGATCACTTTTATACCTATTACAAGGAATGTAAACATCCCTTGTAATAGGAATATGGCATGACAGGTCCTCTTTACAGTGAGATATGGGGTCAATAAGACCCCACATCTCACCTCTAGGCTGGGAAGCCTGAAAAAAAACAAAAAAAACAAAAAACAATCCTGGCTTTGATCATAGCGGTGAGTCGGTAGAAGCACCGGAGGGTGGCGGTGGGGGGGGGACATCCCCTCTCGCCTCCCGTAAGAATGATCAAGCGGCAGAACAGCCGCTATGATTGTTCTTATGGTGTAGGGAATCGCCGGCTGAAAAAGCTAAAATCTGAATGATGCCTGTAGCTGCACCCATCATTCAGATATCCCCGCACATAGTCAAGGACGTCATATGACGGCCGGTGGGCGGGAAGTGGTTATTGCAGAGTATTGCCGGGCATTGCGGAGTATTGCCGGGCATTGCGGAGTATCGCCGGGCATTGCGGAGTATCGCCGGGCATTGCGCGGAGTATTGCCGGGCATTGCACGGGGTATTGCCGGGCATTGCGCGGGGTATTGCCGGGCATTGCGCAGAGTATTGCACAGGGGGTATTGCGCAGGGTATTGCAGAGTATTGCACCAGGGTATTGCAGAGTATTGCACCAGGGTATTGCAGAGTATTGCACCAGGGTATTGCAGAGTATTGCGCCAGGGTATTACAGAGTATTGCACCAGGGTATTGCAGAGTATTTTGCAGAGTATTGCGCAGGGTAATTTGCCGAGTATTGCGCAGGGATGGCTGAGCAGGGATGGATGGATTGCTGGATCTGTGACTGCAATTGTCACAGATCCAGCCCACAACTGACATGCTCTGACATGGGGGAGGGAGCTGACATGATCCGCTTCCTCCCCTCTCCTCTCACACTGTACCGATCGGTACAGAGAGGGGAGAGAGGAACCGGCGTCATCACATGACGCCGGTCTGTTTACAAGTGATTGCTCCGTCATTTGACGGAGCGATCACGTGGTAAACGGCCGCTATCAGCGGCGATTTACCGCTATTCGTGATGCGCCGGGTCCTCTGGACCCTGCGGTCACGGAGATTCCCGTGTGCGCGCCCCAGGGGGCGCGCGGGAGCGCGATTCTGGGAGGACGTTATATAACGTCCTCCCAGAGTTAAGCAACCACCTTGTCGACGTTATTTGTCGGCAGGTGGTTGCCAAGTGGTTAAACACAGTCTCTAGATAGGAAAGGGTGGATGGAGAACAGGACAGCAGAAGGTGTGGAGGAGGTCCAGGCACAAACAAAGTATTTGACTCACTACTTAGCTTTCAAGTAGGCTTAGCTCATCCGGATAGTCTCCCATAGAGTGGATCCTAGCAGCCGGAGTGATGCTCGAACTAGATTTACACACAGTCTCTGCACAAACTCTGCCACAGACCTGGTGAACTTTGTTTGGTGTGTTAAGCCTCTTTTAGGAAGATGACATCCCTCCAGAGAGTTACCGGGCCCCTTTCTTCACTGTGATTCCTCACCAGTCCCTCGGAACGGTCCTCCCCCAGCCTCCTCATCTAGAAACGTGTCTCCTTGCAAGGCAGCACCCTGGGATTCCTCGATCCTCTGTGGGCTCCAGCCAAAGGTGCTGGACCCAAGGCCTTCAGTTTCAGCCCCAGGACTAAAGGTGCCTGGGACTGATTCACCGAACAGCAACACACTCCCTGGGGGTAGGACCCCCCGGGACAGAACACGCAACCCCACTCCTGGGGAATAAGACGAACCCCAAACAGGCAGCTTCTGCCCCTTTTATATCCTCTCTCGGCATGCACAGCAGGTTGACCACACCCACCATACCACTTCCGAGAGGGGACATCTAAGGCACAGCACTATACCAGCGCTTCAACCCTAACCTCAGATGGCAGCGCCATCTAAAGGCCACAGGGAACTATACACTAGTATTCCACCTGCGGTGTAAAATGGTTAGCAAAAGTCCTAACAATGAAGGTGTTTGAGTACAACTACCACTCAAACATACCCCTAAATTTAAAGAACCCACTACACACAAAAAAAAATCATCATGTTCTATTGTTTTCAGGCTTTTGAGGATTTATTTGAAAATCCATGTATTTACACTGACACTGTTTCTATTTACTAATGATAAGTGGAGCGATTCAGTTGTAATTGATTTTCACACAAAATTACCACTTTGCCTTTTGTCAAAATTATGTTGAAATTAACCTAAAATGTGGCTATGCAAAATCTGATTTGAAAATAAAAAACATCACATGGCTTTGCTTTTTAACGAAGCAATTTGACCATTGTGCCCACACTGACATGGTACTCAGAACTATGGAGTCATTGCAGCCTTTTGCCTCATGCACACTGGACGTTTTTAGACGTTTTTACAGCAGCTGTTTTTGGCAGTAGGTGTTTTTTTCTACAGTCATTAACCACTTCAACACCGGGCTTTTTTTACCACCTCAATACTGGGCCTATTCTGGCACTTCTCTCCTACATGTAAAAATCATCATTCTTTTGCTAGAAAATTACTCAGAACCCCCAAACATTATATATGTTTTTTTAGCAGACACCCTAGGGAATAAAATGACGGTCATTGCGCAATAATTTTTCAAACGCCTTTTTTTGGGAAAAAAAATGGTTTCATGAATTAAAAAATAACAAAACAGTAGAGTTAGCCCAATTTTTTTGTAAAATATGAAAAATGATGTTACGCCGAGTAAATAGATACTTAACATGTCACGCTTTAAAATTGCGCACACTCATGGAATGGCGCCAAACTTCGGTACTTAAAAATCTCCATAGGCGACGCTTTGAAAATTTTTACAGGTTACCAGGTTAGAGTTACAGAGGAGGTCTAGTGCTAGAATTGTTGATCATTCTTATGGTGCCCAGAATCGCCGGCAGAAGAGAAGGATATCTGAATGATGCCTCTAGCTGCAGGCATCATTCAGATATCTAGAAAAAGCCCACCAGGGAGAGAGAAAAAGAAAGGAACACTCCCCCAGGATAAAGGAGCCACAGGTGGACCACGCCGCTTACATGAAATGCTTTTAATAGTACAAAATATGAATTATTACAAAATATAAATGATGCTCAAAAAATCTTTCACCAACACCTACAATAAATAAAAAATGATAACGTTATCATTAAAACACAGTCAGCTGAAAAGGAATGCATGCATGCAGATAATGCTAGCAGGATGGCCACGTGGGAAAAATTCCAGGAAGCTACCCTGTATGCAATAGGGTCAGCCAGTGGGGCTTGACCGGTTCCAAAGGAACATATACAATGCAATATTGTGGCTATGCGACCAAACAAGGGACTATAAAATTGGTGACACCTTCAATAGGTTGGAAAAGGAACACTTCAGCCAGTTAGGAAGTGTATAGGACAGTCATTGGGGCAGGTGTAGCACAAGTTCTGAATCACATGAAAAGCAGCACAAAAGCAAGCAAAAAAGCAACGCATATATGGGGCAGCAGGATAGCAGCAGATGGAGCATGTGCAAACAGTATAGCAAACATCCGAGTTCACTAGAGACCCAGCCTATAATCACAGGTAGATAGCATAAGCTTGATGTTTATTGCTTGGACCAGAGGTCCGCTCACCCAGCCTGGTAGTTGGAAAGGATAGGTCCTATGCTTCAGAGATACTCCTCTCCATGGTAATAGGAAATGTGTAGGACGGGCAGTATAGCCATGAATACCGTGTAGACCCTATACAGGGATTACGGCTCCTGTTTTCCTTCTTGAGGAGGGGTATAGGTACCCTTAGGAAGTTCTCCAGGCCGGGATTGGTCAGGAACTTGGTCCGAGATATAGGCCGGGTATAGGGCTGAAATGTCTGCTGTATTCCCGCTGCTGCAGCCGTGCCAATCGGTGTATCAGAGAGCTGTTTGTAAAGGTAGTGATTCAGTTCAGTCCGTTCGGAGCGCAGAGCGCATGCGTCCGTTCAGCGTGGCTGTGAGTGACGATGGGATGTCACTACAACATGTGACCCGACATGTTTCAGCCAATGGAAGTGGCTTTCATCAAGGGATGATTAAAAGCATTTCATGTAAGCGGCGTGGTCCACTTGTGGCTCCTTTATCCTGGGGGAGTGTTCCTTTCTTTTTCTCTCTCCCTGGTGGGCTTTTTCTATATATCCTTTGCTATATATCCTTTGCTTGGCCACAGAGACCGCACCTACATTGGTGAGTCCGCCATTTAATGCTATACTATGCGCTTGATCCTCAATGAGCACAAGTGTTTATGTAACTAGTGAACAGAGGACCCACTCTTTTCTCAATCATTCAGATATCCCCCCACAAAGCCCAGGACGATGGGAGATCCCATCTGTGAAGGTCATTTGACTATGGGCGGGTAGGGAAGTGGTTAAACTCTCCATCATGTTATCCTATGAGTCCATGCACACATAGGCTGTTATCAACAGTTTTGGACAGTGGCGTTTTTGAGCAGTAAAAAAAAACAAAAAACTAGTGGGTTCTGAGAGACGTTTTTCAGCGGTAAAAGCTCTCCAATGCTGATAAATGCTGCTAAACGTTGATAAACGCTCCAAAAACGTCCCTCACCAGCGTTTTTTTACGTTTTTGAATCATTGAAAAAAAATGCTAAAAACGCTAACACGGAAAAACTCTAAAAAGACGCTATTGCAAAAACATTGAAAAAAGCTGAAAAAAGTTGAGAAACTCAATGCAAAGCTACTGGCGTTTTTATAACGTTATTTTAACATCCAGTGTGCATGAGGCCTAAAAGTAGCATTATCTTTATTGCATTTATTTACATGTTTTAAATGATTTTGATTATTTATATGCACAAGGGGTTAGTGAGTTTGGGGGCTACAGAGCTGTATACTTGTTATTTGTAATACTCATAATGTGTTGAATATACAGTATGTATTTAATATGATTCTCGGTTCTATCTAGTGGCTATAATGTGAGATTTTCCTTATTGTGGTATTTCAAAAATATACTGTATTATGGCCAATAGATGGAGCTGACAATTACAGGAAATACACACATTAGACACATTATTGGGATTATTCGTAACAGCTGACAATTTTTTTTATTAATGGATCCCTATTTTTGTATATAATAATAAGGATCAGACGTTCTCACATTATAGTATTCCAGTGCCTTTTGTGTAATTAATACATATAGTATGTTGGCCATAAATGGAAGTTTGCTTACCAAGAATAATAGGTAGGGGGAGATTCATCCATCAGTTCTCATATTAAGATGATTAAAGATAGGATGCAGTATATGAGTTTCTTCTATATAAAAGCATACACTCAGTGAAGTGTTGAAATATTTGTGCCTACTAACAGAGGAACACATTGGCTTGCTCCTTACTGAATTTATGGCTGCTCTCTAGTTATTCCTTCCAAATCTTAGTTTCATACATACAGTATGTAATGCACTCATTGTGTACTAGATGAACCCAACCCCTTTCACCACTTACAGACCAGCCTCTATCCTTCTTATGTCCCTGGAATCAGCTGGGTGCCAAGGCCCTGGTGTCTGCTCTTTTTCCACTGCAATTCACCATCCAAATAACAGGCCGCACACTGAATCCGCTCAACTCCAGCCAAGGCTTATTGCAATGACAGCATACTGCTCACTGCTCACCCAAAGACAAACAAGCCCCCAACATTTCATATAGGTTTTGTCCAATCAAGGGTGAAACACCCAATTATATTGGCACCACATCCCAGAGATAGTATGTTTAAAAGGGGGCGGAGAGGGAATAAAGGGATTTTTTCGGGGGCAGAGAGTAAGTAGTGATGAGAAGAGAATCGTCTTCATAAAAAAATATAATTTATTTGGTATTCATTAAAATACATATATATAATGTATAAATGATCCTAGGTATACAAAACAAAGACAAATTTCAAGGTGGTCATAGTGTACAGGTCATTTTCAAGCCAAGAGTGAAGAATTATCGCATCAACCCGACATGTTTCGTTTATGCAGCATCTTCAAGGGTAGTGCGAAAACACTCAATGCTATCAATAACAACTGTGTAAACAACAAGAACAAAATATTAGAATTCGATTTTTATCTGTATATATAACAGCATTAGTACATTCAACAATGGGTCAAACACTGTGCCTTAATCCAAAAAGGTAAACTCACCCCGCTGTAGGCTCCAACCAGATGAAACCACCCATACAATCCCCGGATCAGAGAAGGATCCCCCAAGGGGGACCGAGGGTTGTCCCAGGAGGTCACAGAGGACAGTATATAGGACTAACTGAGTAGTGGAGAAAAAAGGGACAAAAAAGAAAGAATGGGGAAAAATAAAATAAAAAAACAAAAATGAATAATGAGTGAAACATATAATGAAATGTATCACTATAATAAATGAAGAGCGCCAATGTACATAAAAATACATCTAGGTGTCACTTACTTAAAAACAGCAAAAAAAATGGTTCAGAGAGGAGAAATGAGCTTTCAAGCTTACTGGAGTTTTCACAAACAACCAACGGTCTGATAACTGAAAAGGTAAATAAATGAGAGAATATAGGAAAATGGTTCCTAAGTAGGCATCCTGATGTTCTCAAAAAGAAAAGAGACAACACCAGGATGCAACTAAAAATAATAAAGGAATAAAGGAGAAAAAGGAAGAGAAAAAAAGAGCAAACAGAAATGTTCAAATATTTCCAATGATAAGTTTGAAAAAGGCATGCAAAGCAATGTTGCGGACTAACATCTGAAGAAAAAATACATGTATACTGAATATCAATGAAAAAATATATGCAGAGACAGGAAGGAGCATAAAACAAGCTTCATTGTATTAAGAGGGACTGAGGGTAAGAATTAATCAGATACATATAGATATCGGTGTTCACCCGTATGTGTGGAGCGTTAGCTCAGGTCCCCCAGCTCTAGGCAAGGAAGTGCCAAGTGAGCCGGTTAAATGCTCTCCTCCATCGAGCCCAGCGTCTGACGTCACCAGGTGCGAGGCGGGCGGCTGAATGTCAGTGCGCATGCTCCAATGACCTCAGATGGAAATCCTACAATCCCCACACTGTCATGCGGCGGGACAGGGGAGGGACAGCAGCCAGGACGCTGATGGTAGGGCGAACATGGAGGTGCTGCCCCATATGCCAGCAACAGCAGCGTGGGATAGGGCAAGAACCAATGGGGAGTGGACACAACGGAAAAAGATGGTAAAAAATCCAGAATTCAACACAAAGGGGCCGCAACGTGACAAACTGGGTGGGTGACGGGTGACAAAAGAGACCCGCTACCCTGAGTGCCCATGTGAACCACCCGGGGGATCCAAAAACAGGGTAAAACGGGAGGTGGAGAATGATGGAAAAAACAGCGGAGAGAATACACATAAGGGGGCCTGGCAATATAGACCACCCTAGGCCAGGACCCAATTGGAGAATCGGCAACAGCGTGGACCCATTAAAATACAGTTATTGTAGGGGGGGGGGGATAATAAAATATACTCATCATACAAAAGAATTTTGTTCTGTCTAATAATATACCGTATTTTTCGCACAATAAGACGCACTTTTACCCCCCAAAAAAATTGGGAAAAGTGTCCCTGCGTCTTATGGAGCGAATACTGAGCAGGCTCCGCCCCCCCATCGCCGCCGCCGTGTCAGAATACAGACACTCGGCTTCTCTGTGGAGGAGAGATGACAGGATGTGAGGCAGATCCTTGCTGGGGCATACCAAGGGGGAGCGGGGGGAGACGGTCTGCCCCAGGTGCCAAAACATGGGGGTTGTCAGTGGTGTTGCTATAATGGTGCACTCCGCACCCAGGTAAGCTGACATCCGCCAGATGTGACACCATCCTGCAAGCGACAAGAGCCCTGGATGGTTTTTTTATTCAGCTGGAACACCCCCGGCGCCGTGGTCTGGTCCAGTCTCACTTCCTGCCTCTCTCCACTTGCCGCTGCTGCTGCAAACTATGTCCTCAGTCATCCATCCTAGCTGCTGCCTGGTGTATCTGATGCTGAGAGCCAGCCAGAGGGGGTTGTGGATTGTAATGGCAGTGTCCTCCACTGCCTGAGGTGAGTGATAAGGGGGTGGGAGGTGTGGGATGGTATCCACTGTTCATCACCTATGCTGTTGTTATATGAGAGGCTGAAGGGGTGTTTGTGTCTGCCCTGCCACCCTGAGCTGATCTGGGAAGGGGGGGGGGGAGGTTGCTGTGTGTCCACCACCACCCAGGTATAGTGTAGCTGAGCTGATTTGATAGGGGGGCTGGTATTGTTGTGCGTCCACCACCCACCTATAGTAGTAATATAATATTAAATATTTTAGTACATCATTTGGTTCAGAATATTTTTTTTCTTGTTTTTCTCCTCTAAAACCTGGGTGCGTCTTATGGTCAGGTGCGTCTTATGGTGCGAAAAATACGGTACATATTACATTGAATTTCAAAAAGTGTTGCAATAGGCATACAGAATAAATACAATAATCCTTAATGCAAGAATATGGTAGATAAAATGAAAACTGGGGAATGAAGGGGGAGGAGGGAAGGGGGAAGGGAAGGACAGGGAAGGGGACAACGGAGGAAAGGGAAGGGGATGGACATATATACACCCTGTATAACAAAGGGGGAAGATCAGGGATTGAGGGGGAGGGTGAGGAACAAGATACAATGTCACTTAGAAAAACATATATTTATTTAGAGAAAAGATCTAAAGCTCAAATTCTCATTGAAACCAGGAAAGCAAGTAGCTCTTAGATCATAGATCCAACAGGCCTTGAGCTGGAGCAGCGTCTTGTCGACACTGCCCCCCTCGAGTCCAGAGGAACATGCTCAAGGGCAAAGAATTTAATACAATTAGGATTGAAATCATGGTGTATACCCACATGCCTGCTGACAGCAGTAACAATCTTTTTTTTGAGAATGGTTTTAATGTGATCCCTTATTCTTTTTAAGAATGGGCGTTTCGTTTTTCCCACGTAAAAGCCCCCGCACATACACTGGGCTAAATAAATGACCCCCAGTGTCTGGCAGGTGAACCTTACCCTGGTGGAATGCCACTTGCCATTGGGAAGTAGAAATTTAGACTTGTGGTCAACATAACGACAAACGTTGCAGTGACCACAAGGGGAAGTACCTCTGAGTGTTGAATCTTTAAGGGCTGATGTAACAGAGAAATGGCTATGCACCAATCGATCTTTCAAGGCCAATGGCAAGTGGCATTCCACCAGGGTAAGGGTCACCTGCCAGACACTGGGGGTCATTTATTTAGCCCAGTGTCTGTGCGGGGGCTTTTACATGGGAAAAACGAAACGCCCATTCTTAAAAAGAATAAGGGATCACATTAAAACCATTCTCAAAAAAAAGATTGTTACTGCTGTCAGCAGGCATGTGGGTATACACCATGATTTCAATCCTAATTGTATTACATTTTTTGCCCTTGAGCATGTCCTTCTGGACTCGAGGGGGGGCAGTGTCGACAAGACGCTGCTCCAGCTCAAGGCCCGTTGGATCTTTGATCTAAGGGCTACTTGCTTTCCTGGTTTCAATGAGAATTTGAGCTTTAGATCTTTTCTCTAAATAAATATATGTTTTTCTAAGTGACATTGTATCTTGTTCCTCACCCTCCCCCTCTCTCCCTGATCTTCCCCCTTTGTTATACAGGGTGTATATATGTCCATCCCCTTCCCTTTCCTCCGTTGTCCCCTTCCCTGTCCTTCCCTTCCCCCTCCCCCCCCATCCTCCCCCTTCATTCCATTCCCCAGTTTTCATTTTATCTACCATATTCTTGCATTAAGGATTATTGTATTTATTCTGTATGCCTATTGCAACACTTTTTGAAATTCAATGTAATATGTATATTATTAGACAGAACAAAATTCTTTTGTATGATAGTATATTTTATTATTCCCCCCCCCCCCCCCTCTACATTAACTGTATTTTTTTTTTTTTTTAAGGGTAAATTTTATTGTACATAGCAGCAGTATCTTACATTAGCATATCACAGTACACATTTTCATACATTATAATTTGCTTACATCGTCAAACTCAACATCTTACACTTGCATCAAGTTTTTAGAGAACAGATATGAAAACAAAACAACCAAAACAAAAGTAAAGATTGTCCATAAACATTCAGTATTAGACAATATCAGTATTAAAGCTTCCACTCCCCTCCCATGTCTCCTCCCTTGTCCATAACAGTCTATCGACTTATCGCCTGGTGAACCTGGATACCTCCCTACTTATCTCTAACCACAACACGTTTATTATCAGTTATTACACCTCCACTTCTCCTGATACTTTATCCATCCATTCCGCCCACACTTTCTCAAATTTTTTGGGACACCCTCTAGCTATGTAGGTTAGTTTGTACATTGGTAGGGCCTTGTTGACCAAATTCACCCAGCCCTACAGAGAAGGGGGCGAAGGGCTCCGCCATTTGAGGGCCACCGCCTTCTTAGCATAGCAAAACAGGATCCTAAGCAGGGTTTTCTGCGAGGTTGATATTTCCTCCTCCTCCAGGTCTCCTAAGAGACATCTGGCTGGGGAGTAAATATTTGGGAGCTCCAGAGTACCTTCCAGAAATGTCAGTATCTCCTTCCAGAAGTTCTCCACCCGGTGACACTGCCACACCATATAAAATAAATCTCCCTCCGCTGCATGGCAGCGAGGGCATTCTGAAGATTCCCTTCTACCCATTTTATCTAGTCGCTTGGGGGTATAATATATTCTATGGAGATAGTTAAACTGAGTCAATTTGTCTCTAGCCGAGATCATTGAGGGCACCAATGTATCCAAAGCCTCCGACCAAGTCTCCTCCGTGAGGGACGGTATATCAGTTTGCCACTGTGCCAACACCTTCCTCATCCTGGGGGAGGAAGATGTCAGGATCTTGAAGTAGTATTTAGAAATCAGCTGTGAGTGATCCCCATAAGTTAACACTTTTTCCATACTGGAGGGGGAGAGAGCGCCACCACCCCCCCCCCCCCCCATGTATTGAGCTATCGCTGCATGGCGCAGCTGAAGATAACAAACAAAAACCTATTGGGGATCCCGTATTCAGTCCTCAAGTCCAGAAAGGACCTAAACACCCCATCCCTAAACAGTTGATGGGCGTATTTAATTCCATAAGCTGCCCAGTATAAACCATCCGGTACCTTGGCTATTTCACTGAGTTGGGGGTTATGCCACAGAGGAGCATTAGGGGAGGCCGCAAGACTAGTCCCACCCACTCTGGTATTGCAGATATGGAATATCCTGTACGACAGTTTCAGTAATCCCGCCCCCCCGATCCGGATAAGGTCCGTTCCTATAAAGGACATTAAGCAGTCCCTCATACGAGTGGACTTGGGCCGCCTGGGTTGCCACAGATGCAATGTTCAGGTCTGGGAAACCCCACCAGTGCACATGTGTCAGTTGGACTGCTAGATAGTAACACTGCAGATTCGGTAGGGCCAATCCACGCTCCCTTATAGGTAAATAAAGCGTGTCCAAAGATACTCTAGCGGGTTTAGGGCCCCAGAGAAATGCAGAGAGCATTTTATTAATGCTCATAAACCATTTCTTAGGGATATAAACCGGTGCGTGCCAAAACAGGTACAGAAATCTGGGCAAGTAGATAATTTTAAACATGTTGATTCGTCCAAGGAGACCAAGCGGCAGTTTAGCCCAAGTTTGCAGACTGTCCCTCAACGGTGTTTTCAGGGGCGCTAAGTTAATAACCACATAAGTACTAATTGGCAATTGCACGTCCACTCCCAGATACCGAAATTTAGAAACCACCTTTAGGGGGGCCTCTGGGGGCAATCCTGGAACATAGTCAGGATCAAAGGGGAAGATAATGGATTTGTTCCAGTTCACCCTGAAACCCGAGAACCGTCCAAATTCCGATATTTTGTCCAGAGTGGTGGTCAACGAGCCCTCCGCCTCCACCAAATACAGGAGCATGTCATCCGCATAGAGGGATGTTTTTTCCTCCAGCTCATTGACTGCACAACCTCTGACTCCAGCATCCGCTCTCAAGAGAGCCGCCAGCGGCTCTATAGCCAGGGCAAACAACAGGGGCGACAATGGGCACCCCTGCCGTATGCCCCTCGCTATGGTGAACGAGTCCGTAATGGTATTGTTGACCCTAAACTTATCCCGTGGTTCAGCATACAGTATCTGGACCCATCTTATAAATCTAGGACCGAACCCCAGCCGCCCAAGGACCGCCACCAGATATGGCCATTCAATAGAATCAAATGCTTTGTGCGTATCCAAGGAGAGCACCACCCGAGTATCCGGCGTGGGTCCCTCAGATTGTAGGATAGTAAACAGCTGGCGCAGGTTTATAGCTGTCAATCTTTCAGGTATAAAACCTGTCTGATCCTGATGAATAACTGAAGCAATTACTTTATTCAAACGTTTGGCCAGTAATTTAGCTATGATTTTTGCATCCACATTAATGAGGGATATCGGTCTATAAGATTCGCAAAAATCGTGATCCTTGTGCGGCTTAGGGATCAGCACTATAAGGGCCTCTCTCATAGACCCAGGGAGCACTCCCCGCCCCCCGATAGGCATCCATATACATTTTGAGTAGTTGGGGGGCTAAATTTTCGGCATATGTGGTGTACCATTCTGCCGGAAACCCATCCATACCCGGGGTCTTATTCGGGTTTAAGGATCCTATGGCTGACACTACTTCCTCCACTGTAAGGGGAGGACCAACTCCTCCGCCACCTCTCCCGAAAGTTCCAGGAGGGGTATTGGGGCTAGATAGTCCTGAACCTCGTCCTTACCATAAGCAACTCTTGAGGCATATAGCTCAGAGTAAAAATCTACAAAGGCTTTAGCAATATCCGTTTGTGACGTACAGAGTCTCATCTGTGCATCATATATACGAGGGATAGAGGTCGGTGCTTGGTGTGAGTGAGCTAAATAGGCCAACAACCTGCTGTTTTTGTCTCCAAATTTAAACACCCGTTGAGCTTGATAAAGCAGTTTCTTTTGCGTTTTTTCTACCAGAACCAAATCCAACTGACACATGTTTTTCCTCCATATTTTATGGGTGTCAGGGTTAGGATTTTTGATATAATCTACCTCAGCCTCCGCAGCTACTTGTTCTCCCTCCTTGACCTTCCATTCTCTGTCAGATTAGAACCGCTTAATTTCAGTTTTGACAATTCCCCTAAGTGTGGCCTTGAACGCATCCCACGTAACTCCCACTGGAACCTCCCCTCTATTCTCCAACCAGAAAGTGTTAATGGACCTGGCGGTGGATCTCTCAAAACACTCCTCCTTAAGCCACAAGGGGCTCAACCCAGTAGTGTATTTAGGTTTAGTGCTGCCCTAAGCCTGACTAAACTCGTGCACCCCCTAATTTAAATATGACCCACCCATTTCTATCAAGACCATACCCTCTGCTGTTTAAGACCTGCCCTGAAATTTTTGAGTGGGGACACTAGTTCTTAGGGCCTGGGGGGGCATTGAATTCCCTTAATTAACATATATTTCCTCTCACTTTCTGTTTGGCTATGGGGCAGGAAGTGAAGGGAAATCTCTGCAATGGGACAGGGATGGTAAAAAAAAACTGACAGGGGCTATAACCCTCCCTTACTCTATCCCAAAAAAAAAAAGTGTTGCCTATAGTTCTACTTTAAGCACAAATTTCTGATAATTTTATGGAGAGGACTAAGATGTTATAACCATACCAATGGTGCAGCAGAAAACATATAGCACAGTGAGGAAGGCTTGCAGCAGCACCCCCCCCCAACAGTTGGGGAGGGCCGGCCGCCTGCATACCGGAAGCAGTGCGGCCGCTTTATGGGGGCACTAGACTAATTTGCCTCTCAGCCCAGATCGCCCCATAAGACTGGAGCTACACTACCAGTGTAGCGCAAGCCGGCGGGGACTTTTTACTTGCTGCCCCCCTGCAAGGTGCTGCCCTAGGCCTGGGCCTTGTTGGCCTTGGCCAGGATACAGCGTTGGCTCAACCTCCACAAAGCATAACCTTGGGGCTTCTCCATATCAATGGTGATAAGCAAGGGGGAGTGGTCCGAGATGGCCCTCGGTAGATATTGGACTCCTACCACCCTCGGGAGAAGTGCCCTGGATACGAAACACATATCCAACCTGGACAGGGTATTAAATGTGGAGGAAAAGCAGGAGTATGCCCTAGTATCCGGGTGTTTCCATCTCCATGCCTCTTCTAAATCATATTGTGTCACACAGGCCCTTAACGGGGACCCACTCACAACCGCCATCCCAAACCTGTCCTTGTCAGGAGACAACACTGCATTCATGTCCCCAGCCAATATAACAGGACCTTCTGCCATTTGAACCACCTCCGCCATCATCCCATCCCACACCCCCACCATAAATGGGGGTGGCATGTACACTTCAACAAAGGTATATGGTTGGTTATTAATTATTAACACCAGAGCTACAAACCTACCCATGGGGTCTAGTTTCACAGACTTAGTTGTAAACAATAGGGACTTGCATACTAGGATCGAGACCCCCCTGGCATAGGTAGAATATGTGGAGTGGAATGCTCTTCCCACAAAGGCCCTATGGAGCGCCAGTGTCCTGGATCCCACCAAGTGCGTTTCCTGGAGGAATATAATATGTGGTCTGCGCTTCAGTATATATTTAAACACCAGAGCTCTTTTAATCTTGGAATTAAGCCCCCTCACGTTCCAGGACAGTAAATTAAGGGTCTGCATCATAGCGTCTATAAATATATCCACCTATAATAACTCTCAGTCTGGGACGAGGCGACAGCGGAGGGCCCCCCAAGCGGGAGAAAAGTGCACAAATCAATAACATTAGCATTGGCAAATATATCATGATATCTGAATGGGCAAATGCAAGGCATGCAGTTGGTCAAAATGCAGAGCAAGCGAATACAGTCGAGGGCCAAAGCCCCTAGACCTTGGAGACATATCAGAATACTAAAGGAGATTAAAAGTGAAGCAGAAAAAAAAAATAGAAAAAAACAGGAACAGTCCCGGATCCTAACACCCATTCCCCCCACCCTGCCTGCAGCCCCGAACATCCCACAGGCTTTCTCCCCAAACATTAACAAAAAAAGTCTCCCTAAAGAGGGGTATGTTTCCTGCACCAGCCGGCCACGTAGAGCTTAATCCAGACCGCAATAAACATAGGACCTTCAGCATTGTTCCTTCAGGGTCGATGGTGGGCAGGATCTCTCAGACTGGGGAAAGTTATATAAGGCCAACCATGATAAATCAAGTATATGCAGGGACTACAGAGACAATATGGCATCCCCCCTGGGGGGTCCCCCCCAGGTTCATCAGGGGGCATGCCCAGCAATAAAGTATACCGGGATCTCACCCGTGTCCCAGCGATTCCAACCAGCGATTAGCTTCTCTAGGTGACATGAAGAATTGTGTCTGGCCTTTGTGTACAACGCGGAGCTTAGCAGGATATAGCATGCTGTATGGCAGAATGCGTTCTCTCAGGCTTTGCTTCACACTCTCGAAAGCTGCTCTCTGCTTCTGTGTAGCCGCAGAGAAATCAGGAAAAATGGAGATGCGGTTGTTGTTATAAAGCAGATCAGGCATAGTGCGGGCCTTGCGGAGAATAGTTTCTTTATCTCTAAAATATAGAAAGTGAGCCAGCATGGGTCTAGGGAATCTACTTGGTGGGGGTGCTCTCAAAGGGACCCTGTGCGCCCTCTCAATGGCAAATAGATGGGAGAAACTGTCAACTCCAAAGGTTTGCTTGAGCCAGGCCAGCAGGAATTCCTCTGGGTTCTTCCCCTCTGACCCCTCCGGGAATCCCAGGAACCTTAGATTGTTCCTACGAAGCCTGTCTTCGATATCCCCCAACTTGGCCTCCTGGGACTTGTGGTCCGCCACCATATCTCTCACCTGCACCATCTGGGGGTTAAGATCATCCTCTATTGTGCTGATACGCTGTTCAGTCTGCGTTACTCTCTGCCTCACCTTCTGGACATCATCCTTGAGGATGGCAAAGTCCACTGTGATGGTTTCAATCTGTGTGGTTAAGGCAGCGTGGCAGCTTTTGATAGTGTCCATAATCTGCAGCAGCGTCGGCTCACCCGCTCATGTACCGGAGCCTCCCTCCCCCACATCAGACTGGGGAGAGGGCAGGGGAGACGCCAGTGGATCAGTCGGATCTGGCCAATCATCATCCCCCTCGGTACACTGGCGATCCGGAGGAACGGATGAGGCTCGCCGCGCCAGGCGGGCGCCATTTTGGGAGGCCTCATGTGCAAATTTGGCCAGCTTCTCCACGGGCGTGGGCTCCACACTGGGGTCGTATTTTACAATCATCGGATGCCCGGTGAGTTCCTCAATTGATTCCGGTCAGTATCAAGGCACAGGGTCAAGCCTTGGGTCCGTCAGGATGATGTAGGATTAGGATGCAGTCGGAGCTCTGGAGAGAAGCGTCCTCACATACCGGAAGTTTGTCACGCCCCCACATTAACTGTATTTTAATGGGTCCACGCTGTTGCCGATTCTCCAATTGGGTCCTGGCCTAGGGTGGTCTATATTGCCACCAGGCCCCCTTATGTCTATTCTCTCCGCTGTTTTTTCTATCCTCCTCCCCCTCCCGTTTTACCCTGTTTTTGGATCCCTCGGGTGGTTCCCCGTTGGTTCACATGGGCGCCCAGGGTGGCGGGTCTCTTTTGTCACCCGTCACCCACCCAGTTTGTCACGTTGCGGCCCCTTTGTGTTGACTTCTGGATTTTTCACCATCTTTTTCCATTGTGTCCACTCCCCATTGGTTCTTGCCCTATCCCATGCTGCTGTTGCTGGCATATGGGGTGGCACCTCCATTTTCGCCCTACCATCAGCGTCCTGGCTTCTGTCCCTCCCCTCTCCCGCCGCGCGGCAGTGTGGGGATTGTAGGATTTCCATCTGAGGTCATTGGAGCATGCGCACTGACATTCAGCCGCCCGCCTTGCGCCAGGTGACGTCAGACGCCGGGCTTGATGGAGGAGAGCATTTAACCGGCTCACTTGGCACTTCCTTGCCTAGAGCTGGGGGACCTGAGCTAACGCTCCACACATACGGGTGAGCACCGATATCTATATGTATCTGATTCATTCTTACCCTGAGTCCCTCTTAATACAATGAAGCTTGTTTTATGCTCCTTCCTGTCTCTGCATATATTTTTTCATTGATATTCAGTATATATGTATTTTTTCTTGAGACATTAGTCCGCAACATTGCTTTGCATGCCTTTTTCAAACTTATCATTGGAAATATTTCAACATTTCCGTTTGCTCTTTTATTCTCTTTCTTTTTCTCCTTTATTCCTTTATTGTTTTTAGTTGCATCCTGGTGTTGTCTCTTTTCTTTTTGAGAACATCAGGATGCCTATTTAGTAACCATTTTCCTATATTCTCTCATTTATTTATTTATTTACCTTTTCAGTTATCAGACCGTTGCTTGTTTGTGAAAATTCCAGTAAGCTTCAAAGCTCATTTTCTCCTCTCTGAACCATTTTTTTTGCTGTTTTTAAGTAAGTGACACCTAGATGTATTTTTATGTACATTGGCGCTCTTCATTTATTATAGTGATACGTTTCATTATATGTTTCACTCATTATTCATTTTTGTTTTTTTATTTTATTTTTCCCCTTTCTTTCTTTTTTGTCCCTTTTTTCTCTACTACTCAGTTAGTCCTATATACTGTCCTCTGTGACCTCCAGGGACAACCCTCGGTCCAGTGGCGGAACTACCGCCATAGCGACACACGCGGCCGCTATGGGGCCCGCAACCGAGAGGGGCCCGTGGGGAGGAGGAGGAATGCATACTGCCGGGGGGCGAGCACCGCCCGCACGGTCCCCCAGCCAGGGGATGTGAGGAGAGGAAGAGGCGAGCTGTGCGTACAAGCAGAGAGCTGTAATAGCTTTCATTTGAATGTCCTTGTCCTGTGTTCCCAGGGCTCACCATCACATAGCCCCACCTCTTGGCCCGGCGCCTTTGATAGACAGAACGCCGGTCCAATGCGGGACATGTGACGTCATCAAAGGTTCCCGGGCCAAGAGGTGGGACTATGTGACGTGAGCCCCGGGAACGCAGGACATTCAAATGAAAGCTATTACAGCTCTCTGCTTGTACGCACAGCCCGCTTCTTCCTCTCCTCACTTCCCCTGGCTAGGGGACCGTGCGGGCGGTGCTCGCCCCCCCACTCTGAGGCAGCCCCATGCTCGCCAATAACCATTTGAGGGCTGCAGTATGCATTCCTCATCCTCCCGGGTAGTTCCGCCACTGGCTCGCCTCTTCCACTGCACAGGTGAGGCTACATTGTGCACGGGTCATGCTGCATTGGGCACAGGTGAGGCTGTATTGGGCACGGGTCACGCTGTATTGGGCACATGTGAGGCTGCATTTGGCACATGTGAGGCTGTATTGGGCACAGGTGAGGCTGCATTGGGCACCGGTGATGCTGCATTGGGCACAGGTGATGCTGCATTGGGCACAGGTGAGGCTGTATTGGGCACGGGTCATGCTGAATTGGGCACAGGTGAGGCTGTATTGGGCACGGGTCATGCTGCATTGGGCACAGGTGAGGCTGTATTGGGCACGGGTCATGCTGCATTGGGCACGGGTCATGCTGTATTGGGTATGGGTCACGCTGCATTGGGCACAGGTGAGGCTGCATTGGGCATGGGTCACGCTGTATTGGGCACAGATGAGGCTGCATTGGGCACGGGTGAGGCTGCATTGGGCACGGGTCACGCTGCATTGGGCACAGGTGAGGCTGCATTGGGCACAGGTGAGGCTGTATTGGGCATGGGCAGGCTACGCTGCATTGGGCACAGGTGAGGCTGCGTTGGGCACAGGCCACACTGCATTGAGCACAGGTGAGGCTGCATTGGGCACTGGACATGCTGCATTGGGCACAGGCCACACTGCATTGGGCACATGTGAGGCTGCATTGGGCACAGGCCACGCTGCATTGGGCACAAGTGGGCACAGGTGAGGCAGTATTGGGCACGGGCAGACCACACTGCATTGGGCACAGGTGAGGATTATTAAAAGCGCTAACACCAGGTGTTTGGAGTATCTTTATCTGTTGATTAAACTTTCTGGAATACATATATTGCTATTGTGGTGTAGGATCTGGGTTCTTTCTTTCTTTCTTTCATCTCAGACTCGAACCATACGCCCTTTAAACCACGCCCACTATTTCATTTAAGTACGCCATTTTTTTGTGGGGGGGGCCATACAACATTTTGCTATGTGGCCCTGTGATTTCTAGTTACGCCCCTGCCTCGGTCCCCCTTGGGGGATCCTTCTCTGACTAGGGGATTGTATCGGTGGTTTCATCTGGTTGGAGCCTACAGCGGGGTGAGTTTATCTTTTTGGATTAAGGCACAGCATTTGACCCATTGTTGAATGTATGAATGCTGTTGTATATACAGATAAAAATCAAAATCTAATATTTTGTTCTTGTTGTTTACACAGTCGTTATTGATAGCATTGAGTGTTTTCGCACTACCCTTGAAGAAGCTGCATAAGCGAAACATGTCGGGTTGATGCGATAATTCTTCACTCTTGGCTTGAAAATTACCTGTACACTATAACCACCTTGAAATTTGTTCTTGTTTTGTATACCTAGGATCATTTATACATTATATATATTTTAATGAATACCAAATAAATTATCTTTTTTTATAAAGACGATTCTCTTCTCATCACTACTTACTCTCTGCACCGAAAAAATCCCTTTATTCCCTCTCCGCCCCCTTTTAAACAAGCCCCCAACATGTTTCACTCACAGCAGGGCTTAATCATGGGTGATCTGTGGGCTTCGGGTGAGAGTGAGCAGTGTGCTAATACTGCAATAAACCTTGGCTTGAGTTCAATGTCGTTGGTGTGCGACCCCTTACTTGGAAGATGTAATGTCCACATTTGTTACATTGCTTGTTTCAATATGGACACACATGCTTTGAACACTGATAAACATAGGCTGGCAGTAGATGGATGGATGTCTCTTTGAGTGCTCATTATAGTCTTCTAGGGTGCCACTCAAAGATCTAGAGTTGCCCAGTCATAGTCAATAATGAAAGTCCTGCCAACCTCTGAGGTCTTTGGGTTAGGCAAGCCATAGAGGATACGATTTTCTTTCCTTATACCACAGGTGGAAGAAAAGATAGTTGTTCAATTCCTCCATCAACACAGTCGGTGTTCATGGAGTAATGCCTCCCGCTGCTCTATTGCGTTCTGCCAGGGAGGGGGAGCACAGGGAGTATTCCCATTCCCAGCCAACAGAATACAATGGTTACTGCTAGTGGCTATAGCCACTGGCAGTAACCGCATGTAGAAAAATACAACATGCTGGTTGTACCCATGTTGATCGATTGATCAGCTTGGCTACAATCAGCCTGCCCATACATGGATCGATATTCACCCGGTCCCTGCTAAATTCCAATGCATGAATACTTTTGACAATGGTATTAGCCCTTTTCAATATTATTATTCTAGATAACATTTCTCTAGTGGTTCCCTTTTCCAGTTCTTTGTAATAGGCTACACTTTAGTCAGATGACATGATTACAAATGTTTTTTACATATTTGGATCCAAAAGGAACTGCTTTGCATAATAGTGCATGTGCCGATCTCTTAAAGCAAACAGACGCATGCCAGCAAACAAGACAAAGCTGGCAATCTGCAATATGATAATACAAAGGCACAGTTTTATACTTGCCATAACTAGGCCGCACAAATGAGTATTGTTTTACCATGTGCTGTTTGTACTTTGTAAGTCAATAGACAAAAGGAATATAGGGTGTGCCAACAAAAAAAGAACACTCAAAATTTGATTGAGTGAGGTTTGTCTGTTTAAAAAGGGAAATGTATTCCCTCACTAACAGGTACTGTATGTTATATAGCACATAAACAGTCACATACATCAAAGTATTACAGCACATTGTCATTTAGTAAAATTAACAAAACACTATAGCTTCAACAATTTTTTTGTACAGGACACAGGCTGCTAGTAGTCAAACTATCATGAAAATGTATCTACCGTATTTATCGGCGTATAACACGCACCGGCGTATAACACGCACCCCAAGTTTAGGAGGGAATTTTAAGGGAAAAAGCTTTTAGGAGGGAAATTCAAGGAAAAAAAACTTACATTTAAATGCAGCATGCAGCCTTGCCCAGTGTCCATCTGCAGCCTTGCCCAGTGTCCATCTGTCCATCTGCAGCCGTGCCCAGTGTCCATCTGTCCATCTGCAGCCTTGCCCAGTGTCCATCTGTCCATCTGTCCATCTGCAGCCGTGCCCAGTGTCCATCTGTAGCCTTGCCCAGTGTCCATCTGTCCATCTGCAGCCGTGCCCAGTGTCCATCTGTCCATCTGCAGCCGTGCCCAGTGTCCATCTGTCCATCTGCAGCCTTGCCCAGTGTCCATCTGTCCATCTGCAGCCTTGCCCAGTGCCTTTGCGATCGTGTCAGTCCCGGCGGTTTTTAAAATTTGGCGCCGATTTCTGTGGAGAGGAGCGAGCGGGGCCGAGTGTACTTCGGCTTTACTCGGCTCCTCTCGCAGTTCCGCCCATCTCCACTGACTGCGCCGCTGACGGAGAAAGCCGAGTGTACTTCGGCTAGACTCGGCTCTGCTCACAGTCACAGGCAGGACTGCGAGAGGAGCCGAGACTAGCCGAAGTACACTCGGCTTTCTCTATGTCAGCGGCGCAGTCAGTGGAGATGGGCGGAACTGCGAGAGGAGCCGAGTAAAGCCGATTGTACTTCGGCTTCGGCTCCGCTCGCTCCTCTCGCTCGTTTTCAGCAGGGGAATTCGACGGAGTATCGGCGTATAACACGCACCCACGATTTTCCCCTGATTTTAAGGGGAAAAAAGTGCGTGTTATACGCCGATAAATACGGTATTTATTATGCAAATAACGCAAATCATATGTAGAATTACCCCCGTAGGAGCTGCTGGTTTTGATTTGGGCCTTGCACGTTACCTCACCATGTCCACACAAGTTATAAATCCTTTTCGTTAGGCTTTATTTCACACAAACTTGCACAGGTAGAGGGATGGAGGGTCAGGGGAAGGCTCAGGCACACAATGCAGATCATTGGGGAAACTTCTAAGCTTCAAAAAAAGTCACACTTACCACTCTTCTTCAAGTGGGTTTGCTCACCCGGATAGGCCCCTCTCACTAGCCTAGCACCCGGAATGATGCACGAACAAAATGAAGAACAACAGTCTTTGCCACAGACTTTAGTACGATAAGATGAGCTGTTCAATAATCCTGTGGCAGAGGATTTAGTATCCGGAGATCCAGCCTTACAGTTTTAGAGCCTTTAAACCGACCCAGCACACTGTAAGGTAACATAAGCTACGGTGCATCCTCCAATAAGGTCACCAGGCCTTCCCCGAGACACCAGCCTTCCGCTTGGTCCTCTCCAGGACAGGTCCTCCCCTGGTTTTCTCCATTGAGTGGCTTCCTCCCGCAGGACAGACAGCACAGGATCACCTTCAAAGTGCAGGCCCCAGTCAGGACAACTGGGCCTACCCGGCAGAGATGCAGCCTCGGGTCAACATGGCTTTGCGGCTGAAATTTGACTATCACATACCTCGAGCCAGGAGGGCCACAAGGCAAAGAGCCCTGAAAAATGGCATCTGCCCCTTAAGTACCCTTCCCCAGCATGCCCAGAGGGGAGACCACTCCCACTGAGCTGTTCCCGGGGAAAAATACCCAATAAACTCTGGCCTGCCTGTTTTCCAACACTGGCCTGTGATGGTAACGCCACCTTCAGGCAAACAATGGTAAATCCTTCCAAGCATAGCCATAGCCGTAACAGAGGCTGATTTAGCCTTAATCATCAAAGTCTGAGCTAACTACCAGCTCAGACACCCATTAAATTTAAAAAAACATAGCGCCTGGTCATTAGGAGCAGGGCGCTACATACTCCCCCCCCCACTACAACAAGACAATGTCCCCAGTGTCTGGGAAAAAAAAGGGCCCTCAATCCTGAGGACCAGTACCTGAACCTCAAAAAATAAAAACCTGGACGGGGAGGGAAAGGGTAAAATAATACAAGAAGACATAAATTTTAACATGTTACACACACAATAACATCACATCAATGTACCTCCCAGTACTCCTATCTCTCTATTTAACCCACCCACTCTCCGTGGCTTGATAGAAAATCCAATCATACCTGAAAAACAAAACAACAAACATAGACAATAGTATAAAATGTCTCTCTATACAAATGAGAAGCAGAGCCTCACTTCCGGAGAAATGAGCCTCTCTCTCTCTATACACATGTTACTAGCTGCGAGTGCTAAGTGCAAAAAAGAAAAAAAGAATCTAGGTTTGTTTAAACGAAACCCCCACCACCTAGTGGCAGAAATACAGTATGTCAGAGTCCTCAATTTTTAAGTGCTGAATCCGGGTAGGAAATCTTGACTCCAACAGTTTTCCTGGTAACCTAGCACTAACTTAGCTAGATGCCCCACAGTCCTTTAATAGAAAGCAAGAGGTATCTTCTTCTTTGATAAAAGTGACAACCAAAACCGTCACTATGAATGATCACCAGTAAAATTGGGGGTCAGGCAGAGTCAGTGACTTCCCCTTTTTGTCCACAGTGGTGATAAAATAAACGTAGTTGTCCTTTCCAGGCCGGCAGACAACCACTTTGTCAGCGTGGATATGTCTACCATAACTCCAGTGCAGTAGGCATCCCTTGAAACGTTCATCCATAGTAAAGGAATGGCCTATTTTCCGGAACGGCTTAGGTACTTCAAGGTAGTCACAAACAGCTTCACCGTACCATTCCTCTCTGTTGGCCTCGATCTCTTGCATGACTTCCCTGGGAACGTAAGGAAACTCCAATCCGTATTCAGTGGCCACCTGCTTGTTTAATAATCTTTGTGACCGAGCAAGCCTAGGCAAAGATCCGGTACTTCCATATCCTGGAGGAATACAAGAAACTGGGGACTTGTGCACCGTAGGATTCACAGACAGTTTTTTTGACCCATACGAACTAGTGACTTTAGGCAGGATTTTATTAACAGCAACCAGGGTTTCCACACTGGGTGTTGTCTCCCCGGAATCCATAGTTGTCAACTCTGAAAAATTATGCACTGAGGCAACATCCTCCATGTTGCTCCACAACAACTTCTGAGACATGGTCTCCAATATGTTCCCGCAAACATTTATTTATATTTTTCCCCTCCCTTTCTCCCCTTCCTTCCCTTCCTGTTACAATTTTGGTCATCTCGTGTGGGATTTATATCATCTTACCCACACCCCAATCTCTCCCCCTTTTTTCCCCACCCCTTTAGGACATATTAACATCCTTGCCCCCCTTCTGGCCCAAATGAATCTATGTGAAATTTCAATAACCATATTCTAAAATTGGTTGCATAAGACAACCAAGCATACTGATTATTTTTCACTGATATATAAAAGAATATAAAAAATTCTAAATCAAGATAAGTGGATATATATAAATCTTTAGTTTAAATATTATTCTAATATTCATCAAAAATTTATTTTAAATCATCCCAATACTTACATCAAATCACTAATTTTTGTTTTATTTATGAACTTATTAAAGTCCACAATCACTTATATTTTTATGCACTTTTTTGTAATATGCATGCGCTGTTTCCCTGCCCGAGTGTAGCCTATTGGCCAAGCCCTCCCCGCTTGATGCCTTCCTGTTGTGGTTGTATCCCCAGCGGTGGTCTCGCCTGGGCCCAGCACACCTATATGTTCACATGGACGCCCAAGGGTGTTCCAATTTCCATGGTCTGGCCAGCACGTGGACAATTCCGCCGCTGCACTCCTCTTTGAGCAGTCCCCACGGGTGCCTTCTCCTTTTCCACCACAAGAGTGCACTCTTCTTTCTTTCAGCTCTCCTGGCTGTGTTTACAGAGCGGAGATGCGGAGCGACGTCAGCAGCTCTGTCCGCGCATGCGTGGTAAGTCTTACGTCCGCTTCCAGTTTTCGGACCGGATGGGGGGTCAATAAAGCCATGGGCTCCGGCGCACAGATGCTGCTGAGCCCCTGGGACTACACACATTGTGATGTTCACTAAGGTAATTATCTCAATCTTGGATGTTGTTTTCCTTTCCTCCTTATGATCCTTTCCTTGCTATGCAACTACGAAGCGTTTTACTTGGAGGCATGAATCGCCCCTTGTGAACATTGTAATTGATATGTTCACTGCACTATCTTCCCAGTCTGTTTTTATTACATCCTTTCTTGGACTGATTTACCTTGCTGTGAGTCATTTATTACTATGATCCGTTCTTGTTCCTATTTGTTTTCAGTTTGGCTGGAGTTATTACTCCCTTTATGAACTATTGATCAGCTTAGTCCCAGGATTCAAGCTATTAGCATCCTAGCCTATGTAAGTCTATACAATTCTTTTGTTTTTTTGTTTATCCCTCTTTGTCCAGCCAATAATGGATACACTTCCTTTATTCTTGGCAGTGGATTTATATATATATATGTATGTGTATTCCCTTATATGTATATATTTTCTATAAATTCGTATTTTCAAATCATAGATATTGCCAAGTATCTGGCCATCTAATTTCCCCCTGTGACCATTTGATGTGCGTTCATGGCCCGAGCCTGATACTGCCATTTTGGGGTGTGACTACTTGGACTGGCTAGAGTGGGGAGAGGTAAGGGGCTGGACTTTTGGGGATGTGAGCAGCGCATGCATAATAATCTAGATAAATTATATTTGTATATGATATATACTTGTTATGTATTTTGAATTATGTCACTATGTATTATGACACGTATGTATTTGTTCTCTATATTTTGTAGAAGGCTTGTACCACCATATTGGACAGTTTCCCTTTGAAGAAGCCCGAATCAAGGGCGAAACATGTCGGGAACATATTCCATCAGACTGTCCTTTTAAACTGTATTGTTTGTACCACCACTCTTTTTACTGTTTTTTATTTTTATTTTGTTGTTCAAAATAAAAATATTTTATTATAATTTACTTGATATATTGCATATTTGCACCTCCAAAAATCAAATTTCTTCTACCTTTGTCCATCTGACAAAGACTTCACCTCCTCTGTCAGAAGACAGTTGTGCACAGTCCCAGGTACTTTTTCCCCAGATGTCTTACCGGTTCCTGACGTGGACTTCCCGGGGATAACACCTCTCTCGGGGTCCAGTTCCGGTGGTCTTTGGGGTAGGCCTCTACCGCGGCCGCTGGGAGGCCTTCACGTATCCCACCTTCTTCTGGACATGTGCAGCGAAGATAGGTGCAGCGAAGGTGGATACGGTTGAAGTAACAGTGGTAGTGGTGTCCGCTGGCGACCCACTCACAGTGGTAACAGCAACATTCCCTTCAGGATTACTCACAGCAGCAGATGTGGCGGACATGGGCCGGACGATTTGGTCGAAGGCAGCAGCTTCTTCTGTTACATTGCCCGTGGCCCAATGCACTTTGTAGGCGCAGGGCGGCATGATGGGTTGCTCCACAGAAAACAGGTACTCCCCGCATCGTAGGCATTGAACAAATGAACGGGGGTGCATAGCCAGTCCATTACACCTGTTACATAGCATACCCAACGCCTCCACATCACCGGTCGTGTAGAGCATGAACCGCCCATGCGGCTTCAATCGAATGCACCATGGCACTTGTAGCGGTACCCACAGGAAACATCCTGGGCCCAAAAGCAGACTGTAATGATAGCACTGAAGACATGGAGGTGCTCCGTTTCTCTGGGTGCTGGACACACATGTGGCGTCTCACGCAGCAAGTAGGTGGGAACTCCTCCCACTCGCTTCTTCAGTCACGTAGTTCGCAGGTTTTTTCCTTTCTTGGCTCCGCCCACAGTCCATGCGGCTAAGAAGTGATCCGCAAATTAACCCCCCTTTTTTCTTTTTTTTTTTTTTTAAATACACAGTCCAGAGCCCTCTTTGTAGCACACACTCCCGGTGAATAGTTTCTTGAGTTGCGAGAGGTAACGGCAAATCCCGGATTCGAGCCCCCATGTGTAGCATTACCCCCGTAGGAGCTGCTGGTTTAGATTTGGGCCTTGCACGTTACCTCACCATTCGTTGTCTAGGGAATGAGAGTCTATAGAAACTTCAATGTTCACATAAGTTATAAATCCTTTTCGTTAGGCTTTATTTCACACAAACTTGCACATGTAGAGGGATGGAGGGTCAGGGGAAGGCTCAGGCACACGATGCAGATCACTGGGGAAACTTCTAAGCTTCAAAAAAAGTCACACTCACCACTCTCCTTCAAGTGGGTATAGCCCACCGGGATAGGCCCCTTTCACTAGCCTAGCACCTGGATTTGATGCACGAACAAAATGAAGAACAACAGTCTCTGCCAGACTTTAGTATAATAAGATGGGCTATTTAATAATCCTCTGCCACAGGATTTAGTATCCGGAGATCCAGCCTTACAGTTTTAGAGCCTTTAAGTCGACCCGGCACACTGTAAGGTAACATTAGCTATGGTGCATCCTCCAATAAAGGTCACCAGGCCTTCCCCGAGACACCAGCCTTCTGCTTGGTCCTCTCCAGGACAGGTCCTCCCCTGGTTTCCTCCATTGAGTGGCTTCCTCCCACAGGACAGACAGCACAGGATCACCTTCAAAGTGCAGGCCCCAGTCAGGACAACTGGGCCTACCTGGCAGAGATGCAACCTCGGCCCAACATGGCTTTGCGGCTGAAATTTGACTATCACATACCTCGAGCCAGGAGGGCCACAAGGCAAAGAGCCCCGAAAAATGGCGTCTGCCCCTTAAGTACCCTTCCCCAGCATGCCCAGCGGGGAGACCCCTCCCACTGAGCTGTTCCCGGGGAAAAATACCCAATACACTCTGGCCTGCCTGTTTTCCAACACTGGCCTGTGGTGGTAACACCACCTTCAGGCAAACAATGGGAAATCCCTCCAAGCATAGCCATAACAGAGGCTGATTTAGCCTTAATCATCAAAGTCTGAGCTAACTACCAGCTCAGACACCCACTAGATTTAAACATAGCGCCTGGTCATCGGGAGCAGGGCGCTACACATACATTTTACAACATAAAACTGTTTTTAAAATAGTTGCTCCAGTTTATGAAACGAGAGCACCCTGGATTTATGTCCCTTTTCACATGGGCAATGCTGCTGACTCAAGATCTGCAGTGGATTACTTTGTCAGAAGTGACTGGCCTGTAGGAAATCATGAGACGATATGCTACCTCCCATGCATCGCTTTAAAGAAGGATTTTACACTGAAATCCCTTTTCATCACGCCACAACAATGTCCATTAGACGCAGTTGTAGCGTGGTTGCATTTTGGTCCTACTGACTTTAATGGGACGTGGAAAAAGTAGGGCATGCTGAATATGGGATGGCCTTCTTTTTGCCATGCCATGAAGCCTCGCAGCTCTGACAATATGTATGGGGCTGTCTCGCAGCCATTGCCGGATTTTGATAGACAGCTATATCCCTATAGACGCTGCTGCATAATGCCTTTCAGATGCATTAAAAACGCACATCAACGCACCTCAACTGCCTGGTTTTGCCACATGATGTAAAAGGGGAGTAACTTTAAGAACTTGTGCAATACTGACAGTTTATTGACCTTATTCAATAAAGTCTTCTTTTTATTAGATGCCATTTCTTAAGTGCAGTAACCAATAGCAACCAACCAAAATGCAATCTGCTGAAGTCAGCACTTTAAGTGAACTGAGGCTCGGGCTATGCATAGCAAACTATTTCTATATTCTTACCAAGCACTTTAAGGGCCCATTCACACCAGAAACTATAATTTTTTAACACTTTTTCACATGAGCATTTATATGTCACATGTGTTTGCATGCATTTGCAGTGTGTTTTTTCTAAGCATTTTTTCACAGGGAAAGACATCAACTTATTTTTTTGTTCCAAGAGTTACACAAGCCCTCAAACATCTCTGCAGCTATTGACCTTGTGGAGAAAGTGATCTTCAAAGTTTATTAGGCTTCATTCACAGAGGCACTGAGACCCATACAGCATGAATAAGCAGTTTTTTATGCAGCTGGAGCTGCATGCAGGCAACCTATGTCACTGAATATGGACCCAGCAGCTGTACGGACACAGCCGCATGCACTAATTTGACAGACATGCAGGTGCAATAGCGTGGTCCTGAACACATGCCTGTCAAATTAGGACGTGGGGCCATATCCCTATAGACACTGCTGCATAATGCCTTTCAGATGCACTGAAATCTGACTAACTCCATTCCCTTTTACTTTCTATGGAAGCAGAATACTGGTAGTCTGCCAGCCTTTTTTTGTAAGCAAACAGCAGGTATTTCTAAGCTGTTAGAAACAGATTAAAACCAACTTTAGAGGCTTTGTTGGGAACTTCGAGGATCTTAGGGCTCTTTCACACTTGCATCAAATTTTAAAGCAGCCTAAAAGCGCATTAACTCAACCTATAGCGTTAATGAGCATTTAGGATGTGTTGTACAGGCGTTCAAGTTGCGTCAGGCAACACTTCTCAAATACTCTGTGTGTTGTTTTTTTATTTTCTACAAGGCTAAAATGGGAAATAATCAGTTTTAATGCTTTGCAACCACGCTGTAAACGTGCTGTAAACACCATAGGCACATTTACAGTGCATTTAAGGTGCGGTTGTGGTGCGTTTCAATAGAAGTGAATGGAGGCAGTTGAAAAGCGTCAATGCTTGCCAAACTCTGCAGGCAGCATTATTTTTGCCTCGCAGCAGCCTGAAGCAACGGAAACGCTGCAGCGTGAACACCTCCATACGTTCCCTATTGTAAACATTTTTAATGCCATTGATAGGCGTCCGGGAAGCGTCAAAAACACAACAGCCTGTTTTCATTGCCTGTGTGAAAGAGCCCTTAGAGAACTAATTACTTCACAGTACATGCAGCTAGAGTGGTCAGGGAGGAGAATGTGTGACTGTGCTAATGTCCATAATTTGGCCACAGGTATACTCCAAAAATATTAGCTTTTTGCTACTTATTTGTGATCTGAAACCCATATTTGTTCCTTTGGTGGATCTACACATAGTGCTGAGATTTCCTGTGTCTTCTGCAGAAAAAGCCTGCCTGTTTGCTTTCAGTTTTTTTTTTTTGTTTTGTTTACACTTTAGTTCCACTTTAACCACTTAAGCCCCGGACCATTTGGCTGGGCAAAGACCAGAGCACTTTTTGCGATTCGGCACTGCGTAGTTTTAACTGACAATTGCGACTTGGCTCCCAAACAAAATTGATGTCCT
The DNA here is from genome assembly GCA_029206835.1 of Rana muscosa. NCBI lineage: Eukaryota > Metazoa > Chordata > Amphibia > Anura > Ranidae > Rana > Rana muscosa. The sequence goes on from CM055116.1 coordinate 211,725,057, forward strand.
TTATTTCCCACAAATAGAGCTTTCTTTTGGTGGTATTTGATCACCTCTGCGTTTTTTAAATTTTTTGCGCTATAAACAAAAATAGAGTGACAATTTTGAAAAAAAACAATATTGTTTACTTTTTGCTATAATAAATATCCCCCGCCAGCATGGCAGACTGAGTAGACGTGCTTGATGAGCTCTGCTGGGACATAATCCGATATTGACTCCGTTCCTGGGTGGTTTTCTTCATAAATCGGTCCCACCGCACCTGTATGCCGTCTAGAACATCCGGAGGCCCGAAAAAGGGCAAAAGGCTGAGGTTTCCTGCAGATACTCCTGCCTTGGTGAGTCCGGCCTGTTCACCGCGCGTGGAGCCTGCGCGCCGACACAGTATGGCGTCGCAGACTGACCAGGAGGAGAGCGCGGCGGTCTCCCCGCCTGGAATCCCGGAGGTGATGGCGGCTATCACGACCTGCCAAGCAGCTATTACTACTTGCCAGACAACACTCACCAACAAGATCGAAGCTGTGCAGATGGACGTGGGCCTGCTGCGCCAGGATCTGGACAAGATTCGCTCCAGAATCACGGAGGCAGAACACCGGGTAGGAGACGTGGAGGACGCGGTGACAACACACGATACCTCCATCCGGACTCTGCTGACCAAGGTAAAGGCACTCGAATACCGGGCAGAGGACGCCGAAAATCGTAGTAGGCGCAACAACATACGCATTGTTGGCATCCCGGAGGGGGTGGAGGGGTGTAATCTTACAGCCTTCATGGAAGACCTTCTCAAGACCCTCCTTCCTGCGGCCCAACTATCCCCCTACTTCACGGTGGAAAGGGCGCACCGCGTGCCGCCGAGGCCTGGTCCGGAGGGGGCCCCCCCCGCACCTTCATTCTCCGCCTGCTACATTTCCGGGATAGGGATTAGCTGCTGCGTGCTGCCCGCCTGGCAGGCAATCTCCCCTATCGAAACACCAGGCTGATGTTCTTCCCGGATTACACAATGGAGACACAAAGGCAGCGGCGCTCCTTTGATGTAGTGAAAATGGCTCTCCGAAAGAAGGGAATTAGCTACAGCATTATGTTTCCGGCGAAACTGCGGGTGGTCGATGGTGAGACTGTGAGAATCTTTACTAATCCCAAGGATGCGGGTGCATGGCTGGAGACCCTGCTTCCATAAGGAATTGACTTCTCTGGTTATCTAGGGAGGAGATGGGGGGTTTTTCTCCTTCCTGCTCCTCTGAATGTCTGTTCTCATTAGCTTTTTGCTGGGTCGCTCTCTGGAGGTCGGTGACTTTGCTATATGCTATGTGTGCTGTTATATAGGACAAGACTGATGCTACCCTCCTGTGCTCACATTATACGTTTTCCCAGGTGGGACATTGAGACTCCCACCCTGCCATGCCGGTGGAGTGACCCCTTAGCAGCTGCTTTATGCTCTACCCAGGAGTTCATTTTTATTTATTTTTTCTCCCAGCAACTCAGTCCAGGAGACACGAACTTAAGTATTCTTCTCTCTTTAACTTTTTGTTCTATGCAGATCATTAGTATTGACTAAATGAGCCGTTCTGCTGCGGCTCACGCCTCCCAATCTACTTAAGATTTAGTCATTTGACTTTTTTTTTGTTAGGGGAAATATGTGCTCCTCCATGTTAGGGGGACACGGGGTGGGGGGTAGGGGTTGGACGACCGTTGTTGTCTGGGCCTCTATGGGTTTATGGGTCACTTTGTTCTTTGTTCATTTGCACAGTTGGTTGGTCTTTAATGTATTTAATCAGTTTTATGAGCCCTTGATATGTTGCATGGGTTCCTCTGGGGGGGGGGCAGCGCTTTATAGCCCTGCTTTTCTTGGCGACTGCGCTGTTGGGTGCGGGGGCGCTGCACCCTCTCAGGGAATCATGGCTAGGAGATGTGAGATGTACTCCTCTGATCATACTACTATTACCTGATGGCTAATTTTAAGGTACTATCGTGGAATGTCAGGGGCCTCAATTCCGCTATTAAGCGGTCGCTGGTGTTCAAATTTATACGACAACATAATCCCCAAATCTATATACTGCAGGAGACACATTTGGTGGGCTCCAGGGTCCTGGGGCTGAGGCGGGCCTGGGTGGGTGCGCATTACCACGCCTCCTACTCTAACTATGCTAGGAGAGTAAGTATCCTTGTGCACCGATCTTTGCCTTTCAGGCTGCAGGAGGTCCGGACTGACCCTGGTGGTAGGTTTGTTCTCCTGCATGCCTCAATAGCGGATGTCCCTTATGTCATTGTCGGACTCTATCTGCCTCCACCTGCGGATCCAACCTTACTCCACTCGGTGATGCAGATGGCGGTTCAGTATGGGGTGGATAGGGTGCTGCTGGTAGGGGACTTCAACATGGTTATGTCGGATGTCCGCGATAGGCTCCGGCCCTCATCTACCCCTAATTTAGGGTTGTCCCTCTGGGCATCCACCTTCAATATGACGGACCTCTGGCGCCATTTCCACCCCTCTGACTCTCAGTATACCTGTCTCTCCTCTACTTACCGCACATTATCTCGTATAGACCTGGCGTTCTCCTTGGGGGGGTGGCCTCGACTGAGATCCTCTCTCGCGGCGTGTCTGATCATGCTCCATTGTTGGTCTCGGTCGGTGTCGCTCCCTCCCGGGACCGAGGGGTCTGGAGACTTTCTAGATACTGGGTGTCAGATCCAGAGATTCAAGAGGATCTACCCGATGAGATCTGTAGCTTTTGGTTGCAAAATGTTGAGTCCACAGGTCCATTAACACTCTGGGACACATTTAAGGCCTGGTTGCGGGGAACATATATTAAAAAGATTGCTGCTAAACGGAAGGGATCTGTGCAGGCTCTGCGGCAGTTAGAGACAGAGGCCCTCTCGCGTGAGAGGGTATATACTCAGTCACCTAATGCGGACACTTACCAAGCCTGGCAACACACCCTGAGGGAGTTATCCTTGATGAGAGTAGACAACACAAAGAAGTCCATGCTGGAGGGTGCTCAAAGAATATTTGAGTTTGGGGATAAAAATGGCAGGCTCTTGGCCTGGCTGGCCAGGGGACAGCACGCTACTACTCACGTGGGCAGACTCAGAGATGCGGACGGCACGCTACTGACGACCCCTGACTACATTTGCTCTAGGTTCTTCCGTTTCTATCAGGATCTATATTCAACTAGGGTGACGTACACTAGCACTGACCTGTATGACTTTTTAGATAAGATCCCCCTCCCCACGCTTGACCCGATCAGGAGTAGGGATTTGGATAAGGACATTACTCTAGAGGAGGTGCAGGCAGCTATGGGTAGTATGCAGTCGGGGAAGGCCCCTGGGCTGGATGGTATACCCATTGAATTTTATTCGGAGCATCAGGAATGGTTAGCACCTAGGCTAACTACTCTCTTTAAGGAATTCTTAGCGATAGGTTCCCTTCCCGAGTCGATGGCCGATGCCGTGGTGGTGCTGGTGCCCAAGCCTGGTAGGGATCCAGAGGAATGTGGTTCGTACAGACCCATCTCTCTTATCAACGCTGACGCCAAGTTGCTGGCCAAAATTCTTGCCTTACGTTTGATCACGGTGTTGGAAGATCTGATCCACCCGGATCAGACAGGATTCATGCCGGGTAAAGGCACGGACATCAACATCCGCAGGCTATTTCTTAACATGGACCACTCTCATGATAATGGAGGCACTCGAGTCATAGCCTCTCTGGATGCAGAGAAGGCTTTTGACTCAGTGGAATGGGGGTACCTGTGGGAAGTGTTGAGGCGCTATGGGTTTGGGCCACAGTTCCTTAAGTGGTTGGGAGTGCTATATGGGTCCCCTAGAGCCAGAGTCCGGGCAAATGGGACACTGTCTGAGTTTTTCCTCCTCCAGAGGGGCACCCGGCATGGTTGCCCCTTGTCGCCCAGCTTGTTTGCCTTGGCCCTTGAGCCGCTGGCGACCATGATTAGGGAGTCGTCCGCGGTTCGTGGCCTCCGAGTGGGCCAGCTGGAGGAGAAAATTTCCCTTTATGCTGACGACACCTTGCTTTACTTACAGGACGCAGATGCTTCTCTGCAGGCAGCTCTGCAGATCTTTGAGGAATTTGGCCGCTTCTCGGGGGTTAGGATTAACTGGTCGAAATCAGTCCTGTTCCTGCTAGACCCTAGGTCCCAGAGTGAGGCCGCTCATACCCCGCTGCTATGGGTCGAGGAGTTCAAATACCTCGGAATTGTGGTGTCGAGGGACTTACGGGACTTTCGCCGCCTCAATTTGGCGCCCCTTGTCGGAAGACTCAAGGAATATTGTAGCAGATGGAGGGATTTGCCCCTCAACCTGCTTGGTCGCATAAACATATTAAAAATGCTGTTTCTACCCAGATTTACGTATATGTTTAGGAACTGCCCGATTTGGCTCCCTGGCTCATTCTTTAAGGAAATAGATGTCTGTATAGGCTCCTTTATCTGAAGGGGATCTTCGCCTAGGTTGGCGAGGTCCACCTTACAGCTTCTAGTCCGCTGTGGGGGGCTCGCGCTCCCCAGCCTACTGGTATATTATTGGGCAGCAATTCTGGTCACAGTTCATTGGTGGTTTGTGCAATCCAGGTCAAACGCGGCCACCTGTTTGGAGGCCGCTATCTTGGGTTCGCTTCGGGAGTTGGGGAACCTAGTATATCGAGATGTGGCTGCATATCCATCTCTTCCAGGGCCCACCAAGACTACTCTCAAAATTTGGACCATTGCTCGTAAGAGATTTATGCGACCAAACTATTATTCTCCGCTTTGTCCCTTGTGGGGTAACCCCTCCCTCCCCCAATTCCGGACGATTCCTGACCCGCACCTATGGGCTGGTTATGGCATTAAGACCCTCCAGGATGTCTTTCGCTCTGGAGGGCTGTTGTCCTTCCAGGAGCTGGTTGTTCGGTATGGGCTACCGGAGCGGATGTTGTTCAGGTATTATCAACTAAGGCATGCAGCTAGGGCCCAGTTTCCCTTGACCATCAGCTTGGCGCCAGATCCTATTGAGCGATTGTTAGCTCGGGAGGATCTTTGGAAAGCGCTCTCTGCTCTCTACCTTGCCCTATTAGTAGTTGAATCACCTAGGATTGACGCTCTTTGGGGTAAATGGCTGACTGATATACCTAGCCTAGACAGAGCTACGTGGGAGGAGTGTTTTGAGGATGGGTCAAAGCTGATGATATCCTCCAGAGATAAACTACTACAGACCAAATTTATACACCGTATTTACTATACACCTCAGAGACTGCACGGGATATACCCGGAGAGATCCCCTAATTGCCCGAAATGTCACACTTCTGTTGGTACGTTTATTCACATGTTCTGGACCTGCCCCTTGGTGGCGGAGTTCTGGGCTAAGGTCTTTGAATGTATCAATGTCCGTCTGGCGTTGTCTGTGCCCATGACGCCTGAACTGGCCCTACTTGGGATACACGATGATGATCAGAGACCCAGATACACAAAGTTATTGGTATCTATGTTGTTATTTTATGCTAAAAAATAAATTCTTAAGCAATGGTCCTCCCCTGCCCCCCCCAGGGTGGACTCTTGGGACTCCTCTGTTAATGCGATCCTGCCAATGTATAAGCTGACATATATTAGCAGAGGATGTCCCAGGAAATTTGACCGGGTCTGGCTTCCCTGGGTTCAGTAGGTTTAGAATGTTATCTTTATTGCTTAAGAGAAAAGTCCATATTGGATTATGCTTTTCTTGACTTTTTTTTTGACATTGATATTTGTATTGCTGAAGACTATTACTTCTCGTCATGTATTGTGTGTGGAAGATGTCTGTATATCTCTTGTTACTTGATATCTTCTAAATAAAGACCAACCTTTCTTGTTAAAAAATATCCCCCAAAAAATATATAAAAAAACGAATTTTTTCCTCAGTTTAGGCCGATACATATTCTTCTACATATTTTAATAAAAAAAATCGCAATAAGATTTTATTGATTGGTTTGCGCAAAAGTTATAGCGTTTACAAAATAGGTCGTTTTATGGCATTTTTATAAAAAATTTTTTTACTAGTAATGGCGGCTATCAGCGATTTTTATCGTGACTGCGACATTATGGCGGACATATAGGACACTTTTGGCGCTATTTTGGGACCATTCACATTTATACAGTGATCAGTACTATAAAAATGCACTGGTTACTGTGTAAATGTGACTGGCAGTAGTAAAGGGGTAACCACTAGGGGGCTGGGAAGGGGTTAAGTGTGTCCTAGGGAGTGATTCTAACTGTTAGGGGCGTGGCTACCAGTGACATGTCACTGATCGCTGCTCCCGATGAGAGGGAGCAGACGATCAGTGACATGTCACTAGGAAGAACGGGGAGATGTTGTGTTTACACTGACATCTCGCCGTTCTTCAGCTCCGTGACACAACCGCGGGACACCTGTACGCCCATCTGCCTGTCCATGCCATTCTGTCGACGTATATGTGTGTGCTCTGGTCGGCAAGTGGTTAAATGGTCTGTCTCAACCCTCTAACTGCAAATTTTACTGGACAGCTTGGTCTGTTAATGGAAGCTGAAAAATAACAGAATTAATGGTGGGATCCCTGGGTCAAAATAAAGAGGAAAAAAATGAATGCAGCCACCACATCAAAGAGTTGGTAAGCTGCAATATAATACGTTTTTGTTTGTGGGTTTAATACCGCCAACTAAACAAACATCTAGAATCCTTTTTCCATCATGCAGCTTAAAGCAAATGTCAACTTCCATATGAAGATGGTCTGAATCTCCTCTTCCATGCCTTCTTAGAACTAATTGACTTCAGTGTTTGAAGCCGAAGCTGGATTTTAGTACTGCTTGACTCCAATACTAGTATGTTAGGACTAGGGATGAGCTCGGTGTTCGAGTCGAACATACGTTCGACTCGAACATTGGCTGTTCGATCGTTCGACGAAGATCGAACGTTTTGGGCCGTTCGCGTAAAATTAGAGTGACGCGAACGACCCACAATGCACTACGCAATCGCAGTGCAATCCAGGCGCTGTGATTGGCCAAGCATGCACTGTGACCCAGCATGCTTGGCCAATCACAGCGCCGGCAGCAAGGAGAGCCATAATTGGCCACAGGCAGGATGCCTGTGGCCAATTATAGCTCAGGGGGATTTAGTACACACCCCACACTATAAAAGGCCGCCAGCGCGGCGGCCTTGTGTAGTGTGTTCCGGTTCAGGGAGAGAAAAGGATAGGCAGGGACAGTGTCAGTGCTATTTGTTCATTTAACTTGTGTGCAGGGAGAGAGAAGAATAGGCAGGGACAGTGTCAGTGATATTCTTTGCTAAACCTTGTGTGCAGGGAGAGAGAAGGTTAGGCAGGGACAGTGCCAGTAATATTCTTTGCTAAACCTTGTGTGCAGGGAGAGAGAAGGATAGGCAGGGGACAGTGTCAGTGTCATTTTTGCTAAGCCTCCTGCACAGTATACACCTGAAGCTAGCCCTTATTGCTGTGTTTTCCTGTTGTGTAACACAGGCAGGCATCTGCAGCACTTACAGCGGGCATAGTGTGCTTCCTGCAAAATATACACCTGAAGCTAGCCCTTATTGCTGTGTTTTCCTGTTGTGTAACACAGGCAGGCATCTGCAGCACTTACAGCGGGCGTAGTGTGCTTCCTGCAAAATATACACCTGAAGCTAGACCTTATTGCTGTGTTTTCCTGTTGTGTAACACAGGCAGGCATCTGCAGCACTTACAGCGGGCGTAGTGTGCCTCCTGCACATTATACACCTGAAGCTAGCCCTTATTGCTCGTGTTTTTTTTTCTTTTGTGTTACACTAACAGGCATCTGCAGCATTTACAGCGGGCATAGTGTGCTTCCTGCAAAATATACACCTGAAGCTAGCCCTTATTGCTGTGTTTTCCTGTTGTGTAACACAGGCAGGCATCTGCAGCACTTACAGCGGGCGTAGTGTGCCTTCTGCACAGTATACACCTGAAGCTAGCCCTTATTGCTCGTGGTTTTTTTCTTTTCTGTTACACTATCAGGCATCTGCAGCACTTACAGCGGGCGTAGTGTGCTTCCTGCAAAATATACACCTGAAGCTAGCCCTTATTGCTGTGTTTTCCTGTTGTGTAACACAGGCAGGCATCTGCAGCACTTACAGCGGGCGTAGTGTGCTTCCTGCAAAATATACACCTGAAGCTAGCCCTTATTGCTGTGTTTTCCTGTTGTGTAACACAGGCAGCCATCTGCAGCACTTACAGCGGGCGTAGTGTGCCTCCTGCACATTATACACCTGAAGCTAGCCCTTATTGCTCGTGGTTTTTTTATTTTGTGTTACACTAACAGGCATCTGCAGCACTTACAGCGGGCGTAGTGTGTTTCCTGCAAAATAAACACCTGAAGCTAGCCCTTATTGCTGTGTTTTCCTGTTGTGTAACACAGGCAGGCATCTGCAGCACTTACAGTGGGCGTAGTGTGCCTCCTGCACATTATACACCTGAAGCTAGCCCTTATTGCTCATGGTTTTTTTCTTTTGTGTTACACTAACAGGCATCTGCAGCACTTACAGCGGGCGTAGTGTGCTTCCTGCAAAATATACACCTGAAGCTAGCCCTTATTGCTGTGTTTTCCTGCTGTGTAACACAGGCAGGCATCTGCAGCACTTACAGCGGGCGTAGTGTGCCTCCTGCACATTATACACCTGAAGCTAGCCCTTATTGCTCGTGGTTTTTTTCTTTTGTGTTACACTAACAGGCATCTGCAGCACTTACAGTGGGCGTAGTGTGCTTCCTGCAAAATATACACCTAAAGCTAGCCCTTATTGCTGTGTTTTCCTGTTGTGTAACACAGGCAGGCATCTGCAGCACTTACAGCGGGCGTAGTGTGCCTCCTGCACAGTATACACCTGAAGCTAGCCCTTATTGCTTGTGGTTTTTTTCTTTTGTGTTACACTAACAGGCATCTGCAGCACTTACAGCGGGCATAGTGTGCTTCCTGAAAAATATACACCTGAAGCTAGCCCTTATTGCTGTGTTTTCCTGTTGTGTAACACAAGCAGGCATCTGCAGCACTTACAGCGGGCGTAGTGTGCCTCCTGCACATTATACACTTGAAGCTAGCCCTTATTGCTCGTGGTTTTTTCTTTTGTGTCTGCAGCACTAACAGCGGGCGTAGTGTGCTTCCTGCAAAATATACACCTGAAGCTAGCCCTTATTGCTGTGTTTTCCTGTTGTGTAACACAAGCAGGCATCTGCAGCACTTACAGCGGGCGTAGTGTGCCTCCTGCACATTATACACCTGAAGCTAGCCCTTATTGCTCGCGTTTTTTTCTTTTGTGTTACACTAACAGGCATCTGCAGCACTTACAGCGGGCGTAGTGTGCTTCCTGCAAAATATACACCTGAAGCTAGCCCTTATTGCTGTGTTTTCCTGTTGTGTAACACAGGCAGGCATCTGCAGCACTTACAGCGGGCGTAGTGTGCCTCCTGCACAGTATACACCTGAAGCTAGCCCTTATTGCTTGTGGTTTTTTCTTTTGTGTTACACTAACAGGCATCTGCAGCACTTACAGCGGGCATAGTGTGCTTCCTGAAAAATATACACCTGAAGCTAGCCCTTATTGCTGTGTTTTCCTGTTGTGTAACACAAGCAGGCATCTGCAGCACTTACAGCGGGCGTAGTGTGCCTCCTGCACATTATACACTTGAAGCTAGCCCTTATTGCTCGTGGTTTTTTCTTTTGTGTCTGCAGCACTAACAGCGGGCGTAGTGTGCTTCCTGCAAAATATACACCTGAAGCTAGCCCTTATTGCTGTGTTTTCCTGTTGTGTAACACAAGCAGGCATCTGCAGCACTTACAGCGGGCGTAGTGTGCCTCCTGCACATTATACACCTGAAGCTAGCCCTTATTGCTCGCGTTTTTTCTTTTGTGTTACACTAACAGGCATCTGCAGCACTTACAGCGGGCGTAGTGTGCTTCCTGCAAAATATACACCTGAAGCTAGCCCTTATTGCTGTGTTTTCCTGTTGTGTAACACAGGCAGGCATCTGCAGCACTTACAGCGGGCGTAGTGTGCCTCCTGCACAGTATACACCTGAAGCTAGCCCTTATTGCTTGTGGTTTTATTCTTTTGTGTTACACTAACAGGCATCTGCAGCACTTACAGTGGGCATAGTGTGCTTCCTGCAAAATATACACCTGAAGCTAGCCCTTATTGCTGTGTTTTCCTGTTGTGTAACACAAGCAGGCATCTGCAGCACTTACAGCGGGCGTAGTGTGCTTCCTGCAAAATATACACCTGAAGCTAGCCCTTATTGCTGTGTTTTCCTGTTGTGTAACACAGGCAGGCATCTGCAGCACTTACAGCGGGCGTAGTGTGCCTCCTGCACAGTATACACCTGAAGCTAGCCCTTATTGCTTGTGGTTTTTTTCTTTTGTGTTACACTAACAGGCATCTGCAGCACTTACAGTGGGCATAGTGTGCTTCCTGCAAAATATACACCTGAAGCTAGCCCTTATTGCTGTGTTTTCCTGTTGTGTAACACAAGCAGGCATCTGCAGCACTTACAGCGGGCGTAGTGTGCTTCCTGCAAAATATACACCTGAAGCTAGCCCTTATTGCTGTGTTTTCCTGTTGTTTAACACAGGCAGGCATCTGCAGCACTTACAGCGGGCGTAGTGTGCCTCCTGCACATTATACACCTGAAGCTAGCCCTTATTGCTCGTGTTTTTTTTCTTTTGTGTTACACTAACAGGCATCTGCAGCACTTACAGCGGGTGTAGTGTGCTTCCTGCAAAATATACACCTGAAGCTAGCCCTTATTGCTGTGTTTTCCTGTTGTGTAACACAGGCAGGCATCTGCAGCACTTACAGCGGGCGTAGTGTGCCTCCTGCACATTATACACCTGAAGCTAGCCCTTATTGCTCGTGTTTTTTTTTATTTTGTGTTACACTAACAGGCATCTGCAGCACTTACAGCGGGCGTAGTGTGCTTCCTGCAGAATATACACCTGAAGCTAGCCCTCATTGCTGTGTTTTCCTGTTGTGTAACACAGGCAGGCATCTGCAGCACTTACAGTGGGCGTAGTGTGCCTCCTGCACAGTATACACCTGAAGCTAGCCCTTATTGCTCGTCGTTTTTTTATTTTGTGTTACACTAACAGGCATCTGCAGCACTTACAGCGGGCGTAGTGTGCTTCCTGCAAAATATACACTTGAAGCTAGCCCTTATTGCTGTGTTTTCCTGTTGTGTAACACAGGCAGGCATCTGCAGCACTTACAGTGGGCGTAGTGTGCCTCCTGCACATTATACACCTGAAGCTAGCCCTTATTGCTCATGGTTTTTTTCTTTTGTGTTACACTAACAGGCATCTGCAGCACTTACAGCATGCGTAGTGTGCTTCCTGCAAAATATACACCTGAAGCTAGCCCTTATTGCTGTTTTTTCCTGTTGTGTAACACAGGCAGGCATCTGCAGCACTTACAGCGGGCGTAGTGTGCCTCCTGCACATTATACACCTGAAGCTAGCCCTTATTGCTCGTGGTTTTTTTCTTTTGTGTTACACTAACAGGCATCTGCAGCACTTACAGCGGGCGTAGTGTGCTTCCTGCAAAATATACACCTGAAGCTAGCCCTTATTGCTGTGTTTTCCTGTTGTGTAACACAGGCAGGCATCTGCAGCACTTACAGCGGACGTACTGTGCCTCCTGCACAGTATACACCTGAAGCTAGCCCTTATTGCTTGTGTTTTTTTTCTTTTGTGTTACAATAACAGGCATCTGCAGCACTTATAGCGGGCATAGTGTGCTTCCTGCAAAATATACACCTGAAGCTAGCCCTTATTGCTGTGTTTTCCTGTTGTGTAACACAAGCAGGCATCTGCAGCACTTACAGCGGGCGTAGTGTGCCTCCTGCACATTATACACCTGAAGCTAGCCCTTATTGCTCATGGTTTTTTTCTTTTGTGTCTGCAGCACTTACAGCGGGCGTAGTGTGCTTCCTGCAAAATATACACCTGAAGCTAGCCCTTATTGCTGTGTTTTCCTGTTGTGTAACACAGGCAGGCATCTGCAGCACTTACAGTGGGCGTAGTGTGCCTCCTGCACATTATACACCTGAAGCTAGCCCGTATTGCTGTGTTTTCCTGGTGTGTTACACTAACAGGCATTTGCAGCACTTACAGCGGGCGGAATGTTGCTTTCTGCTAAATATACACCTGAAGCTAGCCCGTGTTGCTGGAGCTTTTTTTCTTTTGTGTTACACTAACAGGCATTTGCAGCACTTACAGCGGGCGGAGTGTTTCAGTTGCTGCAGGATTTTGGACTGAGAGGACGTGCCTGTATGGAGCTCCTGGAGCTCCAGGAGGAGGGGGTGTGATGGCCTCTTCCAGCCCAGGACCGGGGCGGCTTTCCCGGCCTGATGTTGCTGCCTCCTCCCTGAGGATTAAAGACCTGTCCAGGGAGGAGATGCTATTTCTGAAAACCCAGCACGAATTGCTGGACTGGACTCTGGCCCAGCCTGGGGAAGGCCCGGCTAAGGTGCAGCGAAGGATCACAAGGATCAAAGATCTAGTCCAGAAGGCCAGCCGGGCCTTCTGTGGGAAGTTTGCAGTGCTGACCGACCTCCGGAATCACAGGGACCGGACCAGCAGCTTCAGGAGGGGGGAGTTCAGTATGGCCATTGACTCCCTGAAAGGCCAGTGTGGGGAACTCTGGGGCCTGCTGGGTGGCCTCTGTGAGAGGGGTCGAGGTGAGACCGACTTCCTTTTGGAAATCAGGGATGAGCTGAAAAGGGCCAGCAAAGAAGGATCCCAGGCTGTCAGGCACAGCAACCAGCGGAGCCAGCAGGCACAGCCCCAGTCTGAAGAAAGAGCCATGGAAACATCAGGCTCAGGTGGTTTGGCTGATGGAGCAGGAAGCAGATCTGGTGAGGATTCTTCCCCCCTCCCCGGGAGGCGCAGTCCCTGACAGCCTGGCTGTGGAGGGTCCCCGGGACCATGCGGTGCTAGGATCAGAGAAAGCTACCAGCATTCAGGCTGGCCCAGGTAGGGTATCTGAGGATACAGCCAGGGGAAATCAGGAGGGGAACGCCGTGGGGAATGCAGTGGGGAGGGGAAAGCTGGGGCGCACCCCAGTGGTGGTCCTTACACCACTCCCAGGGATCAGGCCAGAGACAGAAGCAGGAGAGACTTCCAAGCATGTTGCTGTTGCTGGGGCCCCAATTAGGGTTGCCACCTCATCCCTTTAAACCCGAACACATATGAATTACACAGGTTCTGAGGCCAATTTAATGCAGATAAGGCACCAAGTGAGTTTATTACCACCTTAATCAGCCACAAAATCTGTGTAATTAATATGTGTTCGGGTTTAAAGGGATGAGGTGGCAACCCTAGCCCCAATGACACCGGTGATTCCCGCATGTAGCCAGGTGCAAGGCAGGCCACTGCTAATGGTGGATCCTGCCACTACCGCTTGTGCTGTGGAGGAGGGGGAGGGGTTTGGCAAGCATGGACAAACTCAAGCAGGAATAACTGTTAAAAATGGTGGTAAAAGGTTGGAGGCTGTTGGTGGGGAGGAGGAGGGGGCGCCATTGCCTAAGAGTGAGTGCAGTAAGCAACAAACTGCTGCAGAAACAAAGGGTGTATTGGCATCAAAAAAAGAAACTGCCTTTGCTGACAGTAGGGGCGGGGCTGGAGGGCGTGACTCTGGCAGGCTGGGTGGTCAGGGGGAGGAGTCTGGGCGGGAGTCCAGGCGGGAGGCGGAGCTGGGAAGGTCGGGTGGTGTTTCTATGACCACTTCCGGTTTCTCTGGTCGGCCTGACCCGGAAGTGGGCGGGCAGGCTGACCCGGAAGTAAGGTCTGTACAGGAAGTGGTCGGGGATGGCCAGGAGCACGTCCAGTTGGCAGCCTCTGACGGCCTGAATGACCAGGTAATGTCTGAAGCATGTGGAGGGTTGGCAGGAGGTGATTTAATTGATTTTATGGAGTCATCTGGGGACCTGAGTGCCGCTCAGAGAGTGGGTAGGTGGAGCGATGCCGAGGCGGGGATCTGTCCAGGGATCACCCAGCCTTGGCTTTTATCAGGGGTATTGAATCCCAGGAGGGACAGTTATGCATGAAGGGGAAGGAGCAGCCACAGGAGCAGGTGGGGGAGCCATCTGGGGCTCATGCCTGCTGCTCCAGTGGGCCCCTAGTGGTAGACCCTCCTCCCAGTGTTAGGAGGAGGGGTGTTGTGGGTGTGGCTTGCTCCGGGGGGGTGGTGGATGGGAGGGACCCCCCCGGCAGGATTAGGCCGGGGGGTTCCCCCGGGTGGTGTGTCAGCCATGGGTGCTGGGGTGCCCTTCGAGGGTGGCCCTGGTGATGCGGCGGAGGGCACTTCTGGCGCTCAGGCTGGGGGTGTTTTGGGGCAGGCCCAGGAGGCAGAGCTGCTTGAGGCGCTGAGGGAGACCAGGTCTATTGCCCGGGTGGCAGGGACCAGCGTCTCTTTGGCCCCCCTGTACGGCCAGTTTGGCGCCCAAAACTTCCGGGTTCCCTCCGCAGACCAGCTCCAGGGGGCAAACCCGTTGTCGAGGGGTACAGGGGGTCCAGAGAGGCGCAGGCGCAATGTCGTGCAGCTGCTGTGGGAGGGACCTGGACAGTGCCCCAGCAGGGGGCAGGTAGTGGATCTTCTGCTGAAGGGGGCCAACTTCAAGGTAGCCGATCTCTTCGCCGTGATCCAACCCACGGGCACCAAGGAGTTTGATGTTAGTTTTTCCTCCTTGGTGCTAATGGAGCTTTTTCTCACCGTCTATGAGCTCCTAAAGAGGTCGGAGCCGTGGAAGTTGTTTAAGGTGGTCCCCCTGTCCAGGCAGGAAGAAATAAAGTCCCTGACCATTTTGGTCAGGAACGAATCCCTCCCACCTGAGGACATTGCCACCTGGTTGGGGAGGTATGTGCAGCTGCAGTCTCCCCTCCGGAAAAACCTGGATGAGCGCGGGGTCTGGACCGGGGCGTGGTTGACCAGGATCCGTCTCAAGCGCCAGGGGACTAGTGTGACCCATGTCCCCGGAAGTGCGTTTATTGGGAGAGATAGGATCCTGGTCTTTTACCCCGGTCAGCCCCGTCGCTGCTTCAGGTGTGGGAGTCCCACCCATTTGAGTGCGGATTGCACAACGCCCCGGTGCGTCAGGTGCAACAGGCCTGGGCACTCCTCGGAGACTTGCAGACTAATTGTCTGCAACCTCTGTGGGGTGTCCGGCCACCCATTCAGCCGCTGCCCTAAGGCTTTTAGGGGGCATGCGGCTGATGGGGATGGGCCAGGCCCAGAAGACGTACCGGAGGGGGTGGGTCTCCCACTTCAGGCGCCTCAGGCAGGCCCAGGTGATGGGCCTGGGGTAGGTGGCCCAGAGGGACCTTTGCCGCAGAGTCAGAGGCCCGGGCGTAGGCGTGGCGGAGTTGGGGCCCCTGCTGGGAATGTGTCTGGTCCCTCGGGACTTGTTTCTGGGGGGCCGGGTGCGCCAGCATTGGGCCCAGTAGGGGTGAGGGGCCGAGGGGGTGAGGGGCCCTCTGTTAGGGGCCTCCCTTCTCCCCCTCCCCCTCTTTTTTTTGTATCTTCCCCTTCTACCCCCTCTCTTTCCCCCCTCTACTACCCTTCCCCCCTTCTTTCCCTCCTCCTCCCCCCTCCCCCTTTCCCCCCTCCTCTCCCTCCTTCCCCCTATTCTCCTTCTTCCCTTCCCCCTTCCTCTTCGCCCCCTTCCCCCTCCCATCCCATCCTGGATCCCCTTGTGGTTTCCCAGGATTCGGGGGGGAGATGGAGGTGGCCGAATCGTCGAGGGGCCTGCACAAGAGGCCCATGGGGGCCTCTAGCGGGCACTCCGGCGACGAAGTGGGCGGCCAGACCCAGGCGGGCTGGCTGCAGAGGAAGGTGAGGAAGAGGAAGAAGAGGGATCCTGGGGAGGGGGTTGTGGGACCCTGGGTTGTCCCTGGTGGGGACCCTGGGGGCCCCCCCCAGTGATCCTAGGGAATATGTACGGGGTCCTCTCCGATTCGGAGGAGGACCCCGGGGTGTAGGCGAAAACACAGAGGAGAATGCAGGCCAAAATCACTAAGGATGGCGGTAGCCTCTCCAATACGCGTTGCGACTATTAATGTCACAAGTGTGCGTTCTGCGGCGGCTCGTTTTATGGCCTTCGATTTTCTCAGCCGAGTTGAAGCTGACACTTTGTTTTTGCAAGAGACCTGGCTGGCATCGGTGGCAGAGATGCATCTAGCAAAGAGGGAGTGGAGGTGCGGGCCCTCCCTCTGGTCTCTTGCGGCCGAGCCCTGCAGTGGAGTTGCAGTCCTTTTTAAGACTGGTCCGGTGGCTTGCCGACGAGTGATTGAGGTAGAGGTCGGTAGGTGCCTGGTGGTGGACGCCGTCGTGAGGGGGCAATTCCTAAGGCTGATCAACTTCTATGGCCCTCAGACCAAGAGGGACAGGAGGAGCCTCCTCACGATGGTCAAGCCCTACTTGTTTACGTCCCAGCAGGTGGTCTTTGGTGGTGACTATAACATGGTCACCAGATCAAAGGATCGGGCAGCCGCCTCAGGCCCCCTGGGATATGATAGCATCTTCTTGAATAGAATAGTAAGGGAAGCCGGGTTGGTGGATGCACATGTTCAGTGCCTCCCCAACCACACTGGGTTCACCTATGCCCGAGGTAATAGTAGGAGTAGGTTAGATAGTTTTTTTTTAAAGGGGAGCTCTACCTTTGCGGCACCTGTGCTGCAGGCGGTGGAGTTCTCCGATCACTGTATGGTTTCTGTGACTCTGAATGTGGCCGACACTCCTCAGAAGGGTCGAGGTTTCTGGCGTCTTAATGGATCGCTGCTCGAGGACCTCGAGGTTAGGGAGGCCTATGAAATCTTCCTTGCGGATCAGGCCTCGCTCCTTGAGAGCAGCTGCTCCCGCCAGGAATGGTGGGAAGTGGTGAAGAAGAGGTCGGAGGGCTTTTTCCGCAGGATCTCTAGGTACCGGGCGACATCCAAGTACCTGGCCTACCAGAGGTTGCGCAGGCAGTTAGACCGCCTGGTTTCAGCTGGGGGCCCTCAGGAACAGATATCCGATCTGAAACTTCAGATGAAGGGGTGTCAGTATGACCGTCTTGCCTCCCTGGTCCTTGAAAGGGATTACGGGAAGTTTTCCTACCCGGATCCCTACAGGAACTGTGGTGAGGCGGTGAGTTCGAAGGTCATACATGGCTTGAAGGATGCCTCAGGGTCCCTGGTCCGGTCCAGACCGGGTATCCTGGGCATCATTGGGGACCATTTTTCAGGCCTCCTTCGAAGGAAGCCTTTAGATATGGAGAAAGCCAGGGCGTTTCTTGATGAGACCCCGCTTCGTGCGGGGCCTGATCTCCCGGACTCTGACAGCGGAAATCTCGGTTGCAGAAATCGAGCAGGCCATCGACTCTTTGTCCTTAAAAAAGTCGCCGGGGCCTGATGGGCTTACAGCTGAATTTTATAAAACCTTTAAGAGTCTTTTGGCTCCTCATTTGAGGGAGGTTTTCAATGAGTGTTTGGCCAACGGCCTGCTCCCTCCCTCAATGAGAAGGTCAGCCTTGATTCTGCTGTCAAAGGGGAAAGATCCGACTGTGATTGAGAACTGGCGCCCGATCGCCCTTCTCACTACAGATAGGAAGTTGCTGGCGAAAATACTCTTTTTGCGTATGTCAGCAGTCGCTGGCGAGATGCTTTCTGTCTCCCAGCACTGCGCAATTCCTGGCCGGAGCACCTTTAGTGCCGTCCTGAACGTCCGGGAGGCCGTGGAGAGGTGCAGGGCAACGGGGGATGGGCGGTATCTGCTGGCATTAGACCAGGCCAAGGCTTTTGACCGGTTGAACCATGAGTACCTCTGGCTTCTTCTGAGAAAGTACGGTTTGCCTGAGCAATTTGTGAATTGGCTGAAAGTATTGTACAGGGGGGCGGTGAGCTTCCCTCTTGTCAATGGTTGGGTGGGTCCTGCCTTTGCTGTGGACTCTGGGGTCAGGCAGAGTTGCCCGTTGAGCCCCCTTCTCTACGTTTTTGCCGTCGATCCCTTTGTGAGAAGGCTCGACTGTGAGCGGTTGAGGGGGGTTCCGGTGGAGCCTTGCATTGGTCTGGATCCGGCAGTGAGGGCGGTGGCCTACGCGGACGATGTCTCGGTGGTGGTGTCCAGCCGCAAGGAGGCCCTATTTGTGGAAGCGCAAGTTGGGAGCTACTCCGAGGCAACTGGTTCGTTGGTCAATTGGGACAAGAGCAAAGTTCTCTGGTTGGGGAAGGAAGGCGAGCAGTTCGCTCTTCCGGACGTGTTTCCCCAGCCTCAGCCAGAAGTTAAAATTCTTGGCATCCTATTTGGCCCGGGTGATTACCCCAAGCTAAATTGGGAGCGCAGACTGGTCGGTGCATCTCGGAAGGTGAATGCCTGGAGGGGCTGGAAGCTGTCACTGAGGGAAAGGGTAAGCCTGGTCAAAACATACCTACTGCCAGAGTTCCTCTATGTCAGCTACGTTTGTATTTTGCCTGCATCTCTCTATGCCCGGATCTCTGGCCTGTTTTTCCTGCTGTTGTGGGGAAACAGGCTAAATCTGATCAAGAGGGAAGTCACGTACCGACAGAGGAGGCATGGTGGGTTGGATATGATCAATCCGGTGGTGTTTTTCATCACCTTATTTGTGAATTTCAACCTGCAGTCCATCTTTGTGGACCTGCCTACTCTGTGGGAGCGCTCATGCAAGAACTGGCTCTTGCTGTTCCTGAGTAGGTGGGAGGATGGGGGTCGGCCCGGTGATCTTCGTAGATCACACGGGTATCTCCCGTCCTATGTCCCCCAAGCTTTGAAGGTACTGAGGCAGTGGCGGATAACTGCCCTGGAGGTGGGCTCTTTGGGTCGGCGTGAGCTGTACTCAAGAGTCATGGCCTCGGACATTTTGAGGCCACTGTCTTTAAGGGATTGCCCGGAGAGAGTCCTTGAGAAGGGACTAGCCCTTCTGAATTCCCCAAGAGTCCCAAGCAAATTTTGGGATCTTGCGTGGAGGGCTTTCCACGGACGCCTCTATGTCCGTGGAAACCTAAAGTTTAGGAACCTAGGGGACAGAGGTTGTCCTCGTGCAGAATGTGGGGGGGCATTGGAGACCATGGACCACTTTTTGGCCGAATGCCCCTTCAACATTGAGGTTCGCAAGGGGGCAGGGGAAGCCATTGGTTATCCCCGACTCTCGTCCTTGACTTACTCTGAGGTGGTGTACGGCGACTTTAGGGTTCACAGAGGGTTTGAGTTATCGTCACTTTATTTAGCTAGCTTAGTGGCTCTCTATTACACATGGCACGCTCAGTGTTTGGTGTCCACTAGGGGCAAAGTCCTGTCCACGCATGAGGTGGTGGGTGATATCTTTCGGGAGTTGGTGAAGGTGAGGAGTCTTGAGAGGGAAAGGGTTGGAGCCAATAGAAGTGCCCGGCTGTGGAGGGGTTTCTCCTTCCGTCCTCCTTGAGGACTCTGGGCCTTTTTCTTTCGGGGGGTGGTTCTTTCTGTCCTTTTCACCCCCCTTAGATTTTGGGTTCTTTTTTAAAGTAGGGCTTGCAGGCATTCTAGACCTTATTTGCGTTCTCGCCTGTAAGTAGCCGGTGGGTGGTTGGTGTTAGCGTTTAGGTTTGGTGTTAGTGTTAGGTTTGATGTGTGTTAGTATTAGGATTTCGTAAGATTAGTGGGTGATGTGTTCTTTTTCTTGTATTTTAGGATTTCGGATATATATAATGAGAAACCCACATGTGGGTGGTCGGAAAGTGGGTAAGGGTGGTGGTGGTGAGTTTTGGTAATGTGTGTTAGTTTGATGTGTTGGGGTTTCTTTAATGTATATGTTATTTCTTTTTGTATATATGCTGGCAGTAGTTTTTAAAATAAACAAAAATTTACAGCGGGCGTAGTGTGCCTCCTGCACAGTATACACCTGAAGCTACCCCTTATTGCTGGTTTTCCCATCTCCCTGCAGGCCATTAGAATGTCTGGAAGGCAAACAAGGAGAGGCAGACAGTCAGGAGCCAATAAAAGAGGGCAAGCAGGCTCTGTGTCTAGAGACAACAGTGCTGGTCGTGGACGCGGTGCATAGTCATCAGCACGTGGCCATGGGACGCGCTTGTCCTTATTTTCGGCAGCTGGACGCGTTGAGCCGCATCATGCTGAAGACTTGGTAGAGTGGATGACCAAGCCCTCCTCATCCTCCTCATCCTCTCTCACCCAGGCTCAGGGTACTGGCAAAGCAGCTGCCAAAGCGTCCTCTTCCCTCGTATCAATGTCATCATCAGTCACTCCTTCCCTAGACCCACCGTGTCCTCCTGAGGAGTCCCCCGAACTGTTTGAGCACAGTGTTGGGTACATGCTCGAGGAGGATGCCCAGCGCTTCGAAGGGTCTGATGATGATACCCAGCTAGAGGAAGGCAGTAGCATGAGAGCAGAGAGAGGGGATGCTCAAGAAGGACACCAATCTGGCAGTCATGTTCCAGCAGCTGCAGCATACTGCCAGATTGGTTCCAGCGATGAGGATGGAGGGAATGATGAGGTCACTGACTCCACGTGGGTGCCTTATAGGAGAGAGGAGGAGGAGGAGGAGGATGAGGAGGAGGCACATCTCCAACGAAGCAGGATGCCCTCGGGGGGCCAGCGTAAGGGCAGCACACCGACTGAATCACATTGCAGAGCTCCGCCTGTGCAGGGCGCTGCCTCTGTCCGTTATTCCAAAAGTTCTTTGGTGTGGGCCTTTTTTGAGTCGAGTGCATCAGATCGCACCGCTGCTGTTTGCAACATATGTCTGAAGCGTATCTCGCGTGGCCAAAACATCAGCCGCTTGGGCACCACATGCTTGACCAGACATATGTTGACCTGCCATGCAGCTCGTTGGCAAGCGTATCTTAAAGACCCACACCAAAGAACAAAGCGGACCTCTCCTTGCTCCTCATCAGCTGGGATCTCCAACCCCACTGTACCTTCAGTTCTCTCTTAAACCTGCACTGAGAGGAATGAAGGTGTAGAATTAGGTGTGTCACAGCCAAGTACTTGCGGGCACTCTGCTAGCAGTACACAGACGTCCGATTCTAGCAGGCAAATTTCCCTGCCCCAGCTGCTGGACCGTCAAAAGAAGTTCACTCCCAGCCATCCACATGCCCAGCGGTTGAATGCTAGCTTGGCTAAATTGCTAGCAATTCAACTGCTGCCTTTTCAGTTGGTAGACTCGGCCCCCTTCCGTGAGTTTGTGCAATGTGCGGTTCCTCAGTGGCAGGTTCCCAAACGCCACTTTTTCTCACGGAAGGCGATTCCGGCTCTCTACCGGCATGTGGAAGGCAATGTCCATGCCTCGCTGGACAGGGCGGTCAGCAGTAAGGTGCATATTTCCGCTGACTCATGGTCCAGCAGGCATGGACAGGGACGTTACCTTTCTTTCACGGCCCACTGGGTCACTCTTTTGGCAGCTGGGAAGGATGCAGGACAAGGTGCAGTAGTGTTGGAGGTTGTTCCGCCGCCACGCCTCCAAAATGCTACTACTGGTTGTTGTGACACACCTCTCTCCTCCACCCCCTCCTCTTGTTCTTCCTCCATGGCCTCTTCCTGTGCTTTGTCCTCTGAACCAGCGGTGCTCCGTAGGCGTTCAAGGGGCTACGCAAGTACGCAGGCAAAAAGATGCCATGCCGTGCTTGCGCTGGTGTGTTTGGGGGACAGGTGCCACACTGGGACAGAGGTTTTGTCTGCTCTGCAGGGGTAGGCCGAGAGGTGGTTGACACCACGCCAGCTTAAGCCAGGAATGGTGGTTTGCGACAATGGCACCAACCTCCTCTCCGCCCTTTCAACAGGGACAACTGACCCATGTGCCCTGTGTGGCTCACGTCCTTAACCTGGTAGTGCAGCGGTTCTTGGGCAGGTACCCGGGCTTACAGGATGTCCTGAGGCAGGCCAGGAAAGTCTGTGTGCATTTCCGCAGATCATATAATGCCAGTGCTCGGCTGGCTGAGCTGCAAAAGGAGTTGAATCTGCCCAAGAACCGCCTTATATGTGACATGCCCACCAGGTGGAACTCAACGTTGGCCATGCTGTAGCGGCTGAACACGCAGCAGAGGGCCATCAATGAGTACCTGTGCGACTACGGCACCAGGACAGGGTCAGGGGAGCTCACGTTTTTTTCACCACGCCAGTGGGGCATGATCAGGGATGCATGCACTGTCCTGGCACCATTTGGAGAGGCCACGAGGATTGTGAGCAGTGACAGTGCATGCATCAGTGACACTGTACCTCTTGTCCACCTGTTGGAGCATACGCTTCGTGGAATAATGGACAGGGCACTTGAGGCAGAACAGAGGCAGGAAGAGGAGGACTTCCTTGCCTCTCAATGCCCCCTTTACCCAGACAGTGTTCCTTCTGTCCCACCCATCACACAGGAAGAGGAGGAGGAGGATTGTGTCAGCATGGAGGTGGAGCATGGCACTCAGCATCAACAGCAGCAGTCTTTTAGAAATGATTTACAGTCCCAACAAACCCGTGGACTTGTACGTGGCTGGGAGGAGGTGGCTGCGGATCATGTCGTCCTTAGTGACCCAGAGGACTCCGGACCGAATGCCTCAGCTAACCTACGCTGCATGGCCTCCCTGATCCTGCCACTCTCCTTGATCCACGGTACAAGGGTAAGGTTGCGGACCTTATCTTGCCGTCGCACAGGGAGCAGAGGATGAGAAATCTCCGGGAGGCCTTGCAGAAAGGTCTGTGCAACGCGTTCCCAGAGACTGTGAGGTTACAAACTCCTGGTCCTGGACAACGAGTTGCTGAGGCTTTGGTCAGTAGCAGAAGGAGCGGTGGAGAAGGTGGCCGTCTGACCGATGCGTTCAGACAATTTTTTAGTCCGCAGCCCCAAGGTATGATCGGTTCCAGCAACCATCGCCAGCGTCTGATATACATGGTGCAGGAATACCTAGGGGCAAGGTCAGACTTGGACACCTTTCCCACCGAAAATCCTCTGGCTTACTGGGTGTTGAGGATGGATCACTGGCCAGAGCTTGCACATTATGCAATTGAGCTACTGGCCTGTCCTGCATCCAGCGTTCTTTCGGAACGCACATACAGTGCTGCTGGAGGCTTTGTCACGGATCACAGGGGGCGCCTGTCCACCGACTCGGTTGATCGACTGACCTTCATAAAGATGAACCAGTCTTGGATCACCACCAGCTACCAAGCACCTAAAGCTGATATAACAGAATAATTTATTTTCAAATGTCACATCCCTTCAAGACTGATGCTGATGCTGAGTGACTGTCCTGTTATGTTGACTGACTATCCTCCTCCTCCTCAATGATCCGATTCTTGATGATAGCTTGGAAGAACTTTTTTGTTTCTGGGTGCCGCCACCAGTGGCTAAGGCCCAATTTTTCAGCCCCTGTTTAACATGGGCATGTAATTAAAATTTTTGATGCAATGCTTTGCAGCAGGGCTCATTCCTGCACTCCAACTAGAGTATCTGGGAGAGGTTGCAGTGTCGTGGCACCAGCACCAGTGCCTAAGGCCCAATT
This sequence comes from Rana muscosa, assembly GCA_029206835.1. NCBI lineage: Eukaryota > Metazoa > Chordata > Amphibia > Anura > Ranidae > Rana > Rana muscosa. The sequence goes on from CM055116.1 coordinate 211,748,525, forward strand.
TTTCTGCCCCTGTTTAACAGGGGCGTGTAATTTCAATTTTTGATGCAATACTTTGCAACAGGGCTCATTGCTGTGCTCCAAGTTCAGTATCTGTGAGGGGTTGCAGTGTTGTGGCACCAGTGCCTAAGGCCCAATTTTTCTGCCCCTGTTTAACAGGGGCGTGTAATTACAATTCTTGATCTAATAATTCACAGCAGGGCCCATTCATGCGCCCACCAAGAGTAACTGTGAGGGCTTACAGTGTTGTGACAACACCACCACCACCAAAGGCCCAATTTTTCGTACCACTGTTCAACAATGGCATGTAAATACAATTCCTAAATAATAGTTCACAGCAGGGCGTTCCAGCGCCCACCAAGAATAACTGTGAGGGCTCACAGTGTTGTGGCAACACTAACATGTAAGGGGAAAATTTCAGCAGAGTATATACGGCAGGCCCCTACTTTCAAACATCCAACTTACAAACGACTCCTACTTGCAAACGGAAGGAGACAACAGGAAGTGAGAGGAAATCTACTCCTAGGAAGGGAAATTCTCTCCTGTAAGAGTTAATATGGGAAAAAGGTGTCTCCTGTCTACTGATGCTTTATCACCAATCCTTGTTTCAATAAAAAACCCACTTTTCAAAAACATTTGTCATTGGGACAGAAAGTGAGGTGAAATGTTCTGAACAAGGGGCACAGACAGCAAAACAAATGTTACAGGGGTGATAACCCTTCCCTATGTTTTCCAAAAAGCTTAAAAATAGATTTTTTGGCTGGAGCTACACTTAAACAATGTACATGTTCAAAATTACAAACAGATTCTACTTAAGAACAAATCTACAGTCCCTGTCTTGTTTGCACCGCCTGTATACTGCTGTTCAGAGTATATAGGGCCTCTTTTATTTTGTGTGCGGGGTTCCCCTTAATATGCATACAAGACCCAAAGGGGCTGGTAATGGGCTGGTGGGGTAGCCATGCCATTTTTCTCAAAGATTTTCATCCATATTACCGGGACCAGACATGACATTAAAGCCGCAAGCAGTTTTAAATGGCTTTTTTTCCTTTAGAAATGTCATTTTGTGCAGGGACAGTTCTAAACACGGGAAACACGTGCCACTTCACAGGCATACTTTAGACACCCCCCAGGTACGATATTTAACCACTTCCCTACCGCCCATAGTCATATGACGTCCACAGATGGGATCTCCCATCCTGGGTGGACGTCATATGATGTCCTCTGCTTTGAGGGGGGATATCTGAATGATGCCTGCAGCTAGAGGCATCATTCAGATATCCATTTTTTGTGCCGGCGATTCTGCGCACCATAAGAACGATCATAGCGGCGGTTCCACCGCTGGATCGTTCTTATAGGCGGCGGGAGGGGACATCCCCCCCTCCCGCCGCCATCCGGTACTTCTCCAGGCTCTCCCGTGCGATCGGGGACCCGAAGAGAATCATCCGGCGTCGTTGGTGGGTCACGTGACGAGCATAGAGATGACTAGTGACCAGATGGTCACCAGTCATCTCTATGATCGTCGGAGGCCCGGGCGCGATGTGATGACGTCACACCTGGGTCCTCAGATGTAAACAAAGCCGCCATTGCGGCTTGTAAGTATGAGATCGGTGAAAATGTTTTCACTGATCTCATACTTTCCAGCCTGGAGGAGAGATGTGGGGTCTTATTGACCCCGCATCTCTCCATAAAGAGGACCTGTCACACACATTCCTATTACAAGGGATGTTTACATTACTTGTAATAGGAATAAAAGTGATCAAAAAAAAAAAAAAAGTAAAATAAGTGTTAAAAAATAAATAAATAAGTAAAATAAAAAAAAAAAAAATTAAAAAAAAAATTAAAACGCCCCTGTCCCCGGTAGCTCACGACCAGAAGCGAACGCACAGTAAGTCCCGCCCACATATGTAAACGCCGTTCAAACCACATATGTGAGGTATCGCCGCGTGCGTTAGAGCACGTGCAACAATTCTAGCACTAGACCTCCTCTGTAACTCTAACCTGGTAACCTGTAAAAAAAATTAAAGCGTCGCCTATGGAGAGTTTTAAGTACCGAAGTTTGGCGCCATTCTATGAGTGTGCGCAATTTTAAAGCGTGACATGTTAGGTATCTATTTACTCGGCGTAACATCATCTTTCATATTTTACAAAAAAGTTGGGCTAACTTTACTGTTTTGTTATTTTTTAATTCACGAAACCATTTTTTTTCCAAAAAAAAGGCGTTTGAAAAATTATTGCGCAAATACCGTGCAAGAAAAAAAGTTGCAATGACCGTCATTTTATTCCCTAGGGTGCCTGCTAAAAAAACATATAATGTTTGGGGGTTCTGAGTAATTTTCTAGCAAAAGAATGATGATTTGTACATGTAGGAGAGAAGTGCCAGAATAGGCCCGGTATTGATGTGGTAAAAAAAGCCCGGTGTTGAAGTGGTTAAAGGAATATTTCTTTTTTTTTTTTTCACTTTATGCATCATTAAAATGACTGCTCCAGAAAAAACACCCGTTTTTAAAACTTCTTTTTGCATTGATACATGTCCCCTGGGGCAGAACCCGGGTCCCCAAACCCTTTTTAGGACAATAACATGCATATTAGTCGTTATAATTAGCACTTTAGATTTCGAACGTTCGCGTCCATTGTATTTAATAGTTCGCGCGAACTTTCGGTCCGTTTGAAGGTTCTGGTGCGAACCGAACCGGGGGGTGTTCGGCTCATCCCTATTTAGGACATAATGTATATAAGAACAGGCAGTTGATGAGCTAATGCCTGTGTATGTGAACATCTCTTCTAACCCCCCTGGTAATCTTGTCTGGCCATACTATGTAAATCACAGAGGAGCACATATGAAGAAATTATGGCTGCAAACTGCTTGTTTTCTTGGAAGTTTTAGGCCCCTTTCACACTGAGGCTTATTTCAGGCGTTTTAGCTCTAAAAATTGCGCATAAGTAACGCCTGAAATAATCCTGCCCCTGTATTCTCAATGTGAAAGCCTGAGGGCTTTCACACTGAGGCGATGCGCTGGCGGGAGGAAAAAAAATCTCCTGCAAGCCGCATCTTTGGAGCGGTGAAGGAGCGGTGTGTATACCGCTCCTTCCCATTGAAATTAATTGGACACCGTGGCTATACCGCCCGCAAACTGCTGCTACAGGCGGTATTAACCCTTTTTCGGCCGCTAGCGGGGGTTAAAACCGTACCGCTGGCGGCCGAATATCGTGGTAAAAACGACGGTATAGCGCCGCTAAAAATTGCGCTGCTTTACCGCCAGCGCACCTGCCCGCCCCAGTGTGAAAGGGGCCTAAGTATAGCCAACAATTTTATTAGATTTGGATAAAGCACTGAAGGGGGAAAATCCCTGCCAGGTTATTATTTTGCTGTCTGTGTACCAATGGCAAAATGCCTGTCCAACAGATGAGACAGGAAGTTAGTTAAAATCTTCAATGCAAGGTTTTGCCTTTAGGCAATTATTCCCGAAACAAGTATCCCCATAGGGAGATTTTCTCCTATCCTCTTGATCTGGGGCCAACTATAAAGTTTTGAATTACTCTTGACTTTTTGTTTCGGTGACCATAGTTTACAGTTAAATAACAGGATATGATGAATGACAAGATGCTGTATCATATGTTCAGCAAATGCTAAACCTGGGCCCAGAGCCAAGTCCAATTAGAAATTTGGACTCGCCACTTATACATGCATCTTTTCCTAGTGTTTGGAAAGTGGAGGGTGTGGGCTGGAAAACTACCTTGGCCCAAGAATCCTGAGGGTTCCCTAGTGTCAGTAACTTAGTGTCTACCCATTTCACAATGCCTTAAAACGTTTTGCAGTGGCTGTAGAAAGGTGTTGGATCTTTTCCAAACATGCAGCAGGAAGCCAAAATAGTTTTGCTTTAAACGAAAAAAAAAAAAAAATTTAATTAAAGTTAAAAAATATTTGGTGCATTGGATTTGGCATATGAGTTGATATTCACAGAATTGTTTCTATTCACAAGTCAGCTTGATCCAGATTCCTTCTGTACGTCCCATGAATTCTAGGCTCTGGTGGTGTCTCTATCCATCCACCGCTTTGCGAAAGCCTGCCTTTTACTGTGACAAATAGCTACTAGTTACATTGCAAATGGTTATTCTGCCCATTTATAGGGGCAGTTTATAAATACTACTGATCTATGCCCAGATAGCATCACAAGAAGGAAAGGGCAAGAGTGTTGTTGAGAGAGTAGATAATATGGGTTAAAATAGATTTTCTATGTTTAAAAAGTGTTTATAATAGATAAGCGGTTGGTATCTGCAAAAGAAACCCCGTTTGCCCTCCTCATCAGGCTACACTAACAACATCATGAACCCTAGGAACTCAGTACCGCACAGGGCAACATTGGTAAGCTTACAGCAGTAGCATGGACAGCAGTCATATTGCAAATCATTTTGCATCTGTTCGCATACCTGGTGCCCATGTGGCACTCTCTACTCAGGCGTAGGAGGACACCACTGTGATTTTTTTTCCTGGGCCATAGTTTCTTTTTTAAATACAGTATATACATCATGCACTATTCCTTCCTATTGGAAAAGGGCCGTAGTACTTGGAGCATACTTCTTTGTCTGACGAAACTAAATATGGAAAGCAGATGTTCACTTTCTAGGAAGAAAATCCACTTTCTACTTTCACACACCACAGCTTTATCTAACAGAAAGAACACTAAAGGTTTAAAGAGCAATTGTATTCACCATTAGATAAAGTAAATGAAAGGTGATCTCAGATCTGTTTGTTAGCGGTTACTTTGCCCCACTGTTCTTTGCACCATATCATTAAGTACTGACCTAAGCATGTCCATACACAAGGGAAATCATGATTCTTTATATGCTGATCACAAGTTCACAGGAATTTTCTTTTGAATGGCACACCCATATACTGAACAGTAACAGTTGGGTGATTTTATTGTGCGTCACATAATAAATAAAGATAAACCCGTCATTAACATCAACTGATAACATTTTGAATGGAAGCACACTGTGGGCCCCCACAAGTGATGGCAGCTGTGTATCTTAGCATTACTCTGAGCACCACTTAAACCCCCAAATCTTGGGCATGCTAATCTACCAATTGCAGTCTCTGTAAATAAAGGCTGCTTGTAAATTGTGAGTGTAAAAAGTGATGCTTCTATTTTCAAGCATCACTTGAAATCTTCTTCTCTTTAATGAGACATTGTCACTTTGAATATTGAGGGAGAGATGTCTGGAGTTCCACCCTGAAAAAAAAATTACACCAAAATGCAGCAAAAAAATTGAAAAAAAACTTTTGAAAAAATAAATACATTTTTATTTACCCGAAATAGCGGTTACTATGCGGAAGTCCCTAATCTGCCTCTTCCTTATCCACGGTGGGTCTCCTTCCGCATCCTCTTCTAGTGAATGGGGCGCGCTGCCTTCTGGGAACTGTGTGTATCCCAGAGAGCAGCCGCCCATTCACAAATTAGCACGAGACTCGCGCATGCGCAGTAGGAAACGGGCAGTGAAGCTGTAAAGCTTCATTGCCTGTTTCCCTTAGTGAGGATGGCGGCGCGGGACCTGCAGTGATCGAGGGATCGGCATCGGGGGGGGGGGCATTATCGCGGGCGAGTAGGACAGGTAAGTGTCCTTATTAAAAGTCAGCAGCTACAGTGTTTGTAGCTGCTGACTTTAAAAAAAAAAAATTGCGGGTGGAATCCCGCTTTAAAGCTCAACGCTATTCATTTTTACTAGCTATCACAGCACTGCCCTACCAAAACATCAAACAAAATGACACAATCATAAAACAAAACATGGCAACAAGTAAACTAATTAAATGACCCCTGTTCAAACATCTGCATACCCTTAGTTCTTAATATTGTGTATTGCCCCCTTCATCAATGACAGTGCGCGATCCCTTGTAATAGTTGTCTATTGAGGCCCCAATCTCTTGCAGGTGGTATAACTGCCCAATCGCCTTGGCAAAATGCCTGCAGGTCATGCAAAGTCTTTGGTTGTCGTGCAGATTTGAGATCTCCCCAGAGTGGCTCGATGATAGTAAGGTCAGGAGACTGTGATGGCAACTCCAGAACCTTCACCTTTTTCTGCTGTACCACTGGACAGTCCACTTGGCCTTGTGCTTAGGGTCATTGTCGTGCTGATAATTCCAAGAGCGTCCTATGCGCATCTTTAGCACAGAAGAATGCAAATTGTCTGTTAGTATTTCCTGATAGCATGCTGCATTCATCTTGCCATCAATTTTCACAAGGTTCCCAATGCCCCCCCAAACATCAGTGAGTCACCACCATGCTTCACAGTGGGGATGGTATTCTTGTCGCTGTTGACCCCTTCCCAAACATAGTCCTTATGGTTGTGTCCATATGGTTCTATTTTGGTCTCTTCACTCCAGATTACAGTGTGCCAGAAGCTGTGAGGCTTGTCAAGGTGTTGTCAGGCATATTTTAACCGGGCTTTTTTGTGGCATTGGCACAGTGAAGGCTTTTTTCTGGCAACTCGACTATGCAGCTCAATATTGTTCAAGTATTGTTGTATTGTGCTCCTTGAAACAACACCATCCTTTTCCAAAGCAGCCTGTATTCCTCCTGAAGTTACCTGTGGGTTATTCTTTGTATCCCGAACAATTCTTCTGGCAGTTGTGACTGCAATCTTTCTTGGTCTACCTGACCTTGACTTGGTATCAAGAGATCCCTGAATTTTCCACTTCTTAATAATTGATTGAACAGTACTGACTGGCATATTCAAGGCTTTGGATATCTTTTTATATCCTTTTCCATCTTTAGAAAGTTCCATTACCTTGTAACGCATGTCTTTTGAAAGTTCTTTTCTGCTCCCCATGGCTCAAAATCTAGCCTGTTCAGTGCATTTACATGAGAGCTAACAAACTGATTAACTATTTATACACAGACACATACACAGCCACAGATGTGGGAAATTAACCTTTAATTGCCAATTTAACCTGTTTATGTCTGTACCAATGCCAAACATTCCAGGGTACGTAAACTTTTGATCAGGGCCATTTGGGTAATTTCTGCTATCATTATAATTGAAAAAGGAGCAAAACAACTACAGGAAGTCCCCGGGTTACAAACAAGATGGGGTCTGAGGGTTTGTTCTTAAGTTGAATTTGTAACAGGTTGGAACAGGTAAAATTTTTAAGTGTAACTCCAGCTAAAAAAAATATTTTTATGTTTTTTGGATAGCATTGGGAAGGGTTAACACCTTTGTAACGTTTGTTTTGCTGTCTGTGCCCCTGTTCAGAAGATTTCACCTCACTTTCTGTCCCTATGACAATTGGATTTTGAAAATTTTGGGTTATCGTGGAAACAAGGAGCGGTGATAAAGCTTCAGTGGAGACACCTTTTTCCCATGATAACTCTTACAGGAGTGAATTTCCCTTCCTAGGGGTAGATTTCTTCTCACTTCCTGTTGTCTCCCTCCATTTGTAAGTAGGATGTTTGTAACCCAGGGACCGCCTGTATGTGATAATAAATGGCTTCAAATGATCACTATTCTTAATAAAAGACAGCTTTTTGGCACGATCAGTCATATTTTCAATAACAATGCCAAAATTCCACGATTTCTGCCAGGGTATGCAAACTTTTCAGCGCAACCATAAACTTAAACATAACATATGTAGCGGGGTCTCTAAATTTAGGTGGGACACTCAGGTGTGTAAGTATGGGAATAGTGGACCATTTGTGTTCGTGGAGGATTGGATGGTGTAATAATCTCCTTGGCCTCTGGGTGGCGGGGTACCTGGAGGCTCAAGGTAGATTGGCCGTCACAGTGCTACCCTTTTTGTCCCTTTCCGGAGATGGTACGGCGAGGGCGGGGAACCTGCCGTGGTGTCGATGGGAGGATATAAAAGGGGGAGACGCCCTAACCACAAGGTCTTCAGGAGGATCTTCTTCACGCGCCCAGGCACCTTAGGCCTGGGTGCGGGCGGTTCCGGATTCCAGCCCAGGCACCCTAGGCCTGACCGGAATGGAGTTGGAGTCCATCCCAGGCACCTTCAGCCTGGGGTGAGGTACTAAACTAGGAGGCCTGGGGTCCAGTGACTTCGACTGGGTCCCGCGAGGGTGGAGAAGTCCGAGGGTCCCTGAGGTGGATGGGGCCCATGTCTGAGGTGAGGAGGCCAGGGAGGTTACCCATTCGGAGAGTCTGGAGCAGCATCAACCCAGTGACGGATGGGCCTCTGGTAACTCCCTTGGAGGGACACCTTCCCCTGACAGGGGCCGCAGCGCAGCGAAGGTACTCCTATCTACGTTCTCTTGAGTCGCTGGTAGAGACTCTCAAGTTCTAAATTTTTTCTAGCTAATGCTATAGTAACCGCTGGCGAGATCGCAGTGGTTTAGCTTATAACCAGGATAGTGCCTCGACCTGCTCATTCCCTGTATCAAAATGTTATCAAGTCGCAACCAGTTGGCTACTGAAGCACTGTTTATTGTGAGATATACAATAAAACAAGAGTTCGACTGTGATTGGTGTGTGGAACTCTGGTTAATGGGAGCAAAGGGAAGTGTTGACACAGCGGGACTTGATTCTAGACAAAAGCACATGGGCCCGAGGAAATATCTGGTACTGGCCTTCACCTCACCCACAGCTATGGGGAGGACATGGGCCGTAGCGCATCTCACTCTGTCGTGTGACATACCCCTAGACAGAGGAGATGGGGTGAGGCCGCTACACGTGGGGGCTCGTGAGTCCGGGATGACATGTGTTTTGACTTTGGAAGAAAGAATGGCTGTGTCTGGACTTTGCTGCCCGGAGGAGTTCCGAGTAGGTTGGCCATATGATTGGCCAAAGTGCATCCCTGCTCAAAGTCATGGAAATGACCCTAGGACGGGAAAGGCCCATGCAGAGGAGCGAGAAGAGGGAGGAGTCCAGCCGTGTGAAGTACTACATGTGGGGGCTTTTATTGCACTGCGCCACGAGGCACCCCGTGACTGCACAGTTCGTGGGCGGAGCTTGATGGAAGCCCGCGAAAACGTGCAAGTCATGGGAGGAGTCTGGCCATGTGGAGGAACTCACGTGGAGACTTCGGCGCGTGGTCAGTGCGTGATGGAGCAGCAGACAGTCGGGATGGCCTCAAGCTCCCCGTGGATTCCGGTTCCCTACCCCACGAAGATGACTACGTTCGCTGCTCCCCTTACAGACACGGGGATAAGACTCAGGCCCCGAGGACAGTTGGCTTTGTACTCATGCAGAGACACGGAGGCCCTCGGCGTGATCTGTCCCGGATGCTCGGGACTGGTGGTCCACCTGAAGCCATTCGGGCGTTGCGAGGCATGCAAAGAGTTCTTGTTCGAGGTGGAGCCATCCACAGTAAGGCCCCGGGCCCTTCGCCTCAACAGCCTCACAGGTACCGCTACTCTGGAAGGAGAGATCCAGGCCTTTGCGGAGGTTCCCGTACGCACTGACCAGGGCGATGTGACTGCCCAATCAAAGACTGAGAGAGAAAAATCCGAGGATACTGCTTCGGTCACCACAGATTCTCTGCTCCCACCTCCGAAGAGGAAAGTCAGCCTGGTGCAGGCCTCCTGTGGTCGTGGTCGAGCTTCACCCCGTCGCTTGCCTGGCCTGGATGGATCCGGTTGGAAGAGTCCTGGACATCCCAGTTCTACAAAAGGTCAAGGTGAGCCAGGGGCTGGGACTGTGGTGGTGGTTGGAGGTGTCGTGGGTCCACAGCCGGTGGAGCCCGCAAGGGAGGGTAGTACCACGTCTACCAGAGACTACCTTCCCGCCGAGATGTATGACACTTCCGACCTAGAGTCACTGTCAGATTGTGGAGATGACGGTGAGATTGATGAACTGTTTCACCGGAAGGGCTGGGACAAACGCCCATTGCCTATGTTACGTGCACCGCAGGATTCCCCTATGTCAATAGGAGACAGCACGCCCCGAGTACAAGCCCCGGAGTCTACGAGGAAGTCTAGTCCTCAAAGTACCTTCCCACAATCTACAACATAGCCCGTCTTGGTGGCGGGGATGCAACGCGCATCACTACGAGCACCGAGAGAAAAGCCATCAGAGGTAGTGAAAGTACCTCTGCACCTGGAGGCCATCGTTCAACCCGGAGAAGGTGAGCGGGAAACCATGCCTCCTTTGGCCAGATTGCAACGACTTTTCTCACAGAGAGTCGCGCGTGAGTATGGGTGGGAATATCCCTACTTGCCTCGGGACTTACTTTTTGAAGTTGAGGTCATACGCCAGAGATGGTATGACGAATTTGTTTGGGAAAAACTCAAAGTACCCCATGCACGAAGATATTTGTCCTGTTCGCCACCCGTGTCGAAAAAGTTTAGGGACTGCAGAGCCGACTGGATGTGGGGCCGCCATATCCACGCAGACAAGATGCGCATCTGTAGGAAAGATGGAGAGGATGCTGACTATTCGATTGAGGTTTTTGATAAACATCTGAAGCCCTTGTTCTTGCCTGACCCGAAGTTCTATTTGTGAGAAGAGACTCACTTGTTGTTTCCTTTCCTACAATCTTCTAGAAGTGTTCCTGCCGGAGCATCCGAACTGTGCCCTAGTTTTTTATTTGGGCTTTTGTTTCTACTCTTTGGAGGAATGAGAGCAGTTTTTGTTTGTTCTCTCTTCCTCACAGCTCAAAGACAGACTTTGGGGGTAGAATTAGTGTAGGGACGCAGGAAGAATGAAGATTGCACCAAGTGTCATTACCGCGGCACTGTCACCAGGTGGCAGTGTTGTGCAACGGCTGTTTGTTTTTTTTACACGCGCATCACTTTACTCATTGGAGCGAGTGGGTCTATTGGTTGATGGACCCATTCATTCCAAATTAACACAAAAATGTCAGGATGTGGCTTTTCTTGTGTGTTTTTTTTTCCCTTCTGCAGGAGATTCGTCTGTCAAGACTGCTGAGTATGGGGTGGTTCTTAGACAGTGAAGGGAGGGATTGTATATGTGTACATGTTAGATGGTTTTAGGGAAAAGTTTTATTGTTTTATGTTCCCTTTCCCCTTTGAGCAGGTCTTGGTATGGATGAGGTTCAAAATTTTAGAGATAGCCTCTGGGGCTAGGCTTATGTCATCACTCCATGGGAGACATGGGTTTGCACCAGACGCTGGGGACCAGCGTCAAATCACAGGGGGGAGTATGTAGCGGGGTCTCTAAATTTAGGTGGGACACTCAGGTGTGTAAGTATGGGAATAGTGGACCATTTGTGTTCGTGGAGGATTGGATGGTGTAATAATCTCCTTGGCCTCTGGGTGGCGGGGAACCTGGAGGCTCAAGGTAGATTGTCCGTCACAGTGCTACCCTTTTTGTCCCTTTCCGGAGATGGTACGGGGGGGGCGGGGAACCTACCGTGGTGTCGATGGGAGGATATAAAAGGGGGAGACACCCTAACCACGAGGTCTTCAGGAGGATCTTCTTCACGCGCCCAGGCACCTTAGGCCTGGGTGCGGGCGGTTCCGGATTCCGGCCCAGGCGCCCTAGGCCTGACCGGAATGGAGTTGGAGTCTATCCCAGGCACCTTCAGCCTGGGGTGAGGTACTAAACTAGGAGGCCAGGGGTCCAGTGACTTCGACTGGGTCCCGTGAGGGTGGAGAAGTCCGAGGGTCCCTGAGGTGGATGGGGCCCATGTCTGAGGTGAGGAGGCCGGGGAGGTTACCCATTCGGAGAGTCTGGAGCAGCATCAACCCAGTGACGGATGGGCCTCTGATAACTCCCTTGGAGGGACATCTTCCCCTGACAGGGGATGCAGCGCAGCGAAGGTACTCCTATCTAAGTTCTCTTGAGTCGCTGGTAGAGACTCTCAAGTTCTAAATCCTTTCTAGCTAATGCTATAGTAGCCGCTGGCGAGATCGCAGTGGTTTAGCTTATAACCAGGATAGTGCCTCGACCTGCTCATTCCCCGTATCAAAATGTTATCAAGTCGCAACCAGTTGGCTACTAAAGCACTGTTTATTGTGAGATATACAATAAAACAAGAGTTGGACTGTGATCGGTTTGTGGAACTCTGGTTAATGGGAGCAAAGGGAAGTGTTGACACAGCGGGACTTGATTCTAGACAAAAGCACATGGGCCCGAGGAAATATCTGGTACTGGCCTTCACCTCACCCACAGCTATGGGGAGGACATGGGCCGTAGCGCATCTCACTCTGTCGTGTGACATACCCCTAGACAGAGGAGATGGGGTGAGGCCGCTACACATATCCACCAAAAAAAGAAAGGAAAAGAAGAAAAATAAAAAAGCCCCTAAATTGAATCTAATAGAGGTTTAATTAGTACCACCAACAAGATGCTAGACAATAAACCTAATTATAGGTTGTACCTAACAGCCTACCCAGCCTAATCAATTATTACAAATATACAAAAGAAAATAACCAGCATTTCCATATGCAGTCACATTTAAATATAGCATTATAAAACAAATATGATTGCAAGTGCAATACATTTGTTCAGTTCAGGCAGCCATTTTGATATCGTAGGGGGAGAAGTTGAGATCCATTTAACAACAAGCATTCTACAAGCAGCAAAGAGTGACCTGGACCTGCCAGAAATGTATGCTCTTCTAAAGAAAATGTGCCAAAGTGTCCCAGGATACATAAGGGAATCAACACTTAGTGAGGAACCTGTCATAGCATTAAGAAAATAAATTACCACAATATCCAGTATTGTTCAAGTTTAGGACAACGCCACAGTAAATGTATCAAGTCTCCACGAAGTTGACTGCACTTACTGTAACAAGAGTATTGACATAAACCTATATTGTACAGAGAGTGTGGCGTATGATAAACTCTATGTATTATAAATAAATGTGTAGGCTGATACGAGTAAGAGTAAGAAAGAGAAACAAGAAGAATTGCTTGCAAACCCCCCCCCCCCCTTTCCAAACATCATCGAAAAAAGGACCTAACTCTTGTTCCCATTTCTGTGCACAAGAAGCTGGATGTCTCAACAGACATTTAGATAGAAGTCGTATGTGTACATCAAATAATGGGGTATTTGGAATCAAGAAACTGAAAAAGCCATGTTTGTGCCAAGAAGGCATGTCTGAGCTGAAGATATGGGTAGAAAGCCCTCTTATCTAAAGAGAATTCCACCTCCAATTGTTGAAATAAATTAAATGATCGTTTAATGCACAAATGAGAAATTGTCGGAATGCCTGCTTTAGCCCAACTATGAAATCCCTATAATTTCCTAATCTCAGAGATTGAATCATTGAACCATATAGGAGTAAACCTAATATAACCTCCTAAATATCAAGTACATCTTTAGCAGAAGCACAGATACATCCTACTAAGTGAATAGTAGGAAATTATGAAAAAAGACTTAGAATATGCAGAGGACTCCAGGGCATAAAGAGAACGTAGGGCTTGATCTACTGGAGAGTGGAGATAAACTGGAGAGTGCAAAATCTGGTGCAGCTGTGCATGGTAGCCCAATCAGCTTCTAATTTCTGCTTGTTCAGTTAAGTTTTGACAAAAAACCCGGAAGCTCTTTCTATGCAGAGCTTCACCAGATTCTCCACTCTCCAGTTTTAGTAAATCAGCCCCACAGTCCCTTGAACAGACATCTGATCAATTTATAAGAAAATTTTGGACAATATTGCAGAAAAGGATTATGTGCATGCCGAAAAAAATCGTTTGTTTTGATTCGTTAATCTAGTTATTTTGTTTAGTTAAATTTGGTTGATTCGTTCAATTCGTTTTCGGAATTCGTATTCGGAATTCGTATTTGGAATTTTCTAATTTTCTTTGAATTTACTGATTTTTTCGATTCGAAACAATCAAATCGATAAATTTTCAAAACGATTTGAAACAAAAATGTTATATTGTTTTCCATTCGAATGCAGCAACGTAAACAAACAACAGAAAAATCTTCATTAAATGATTACAATGACTCTTTAAATCACCATTGGCTTAAAAAAAAACATCATTATTTAGAAATGGTACTCTAATAACACACACAGTCTTTGATTTCAGCAAAATATGTAGTGAGAATTTGACTGGAGTAAAATTCGATTTGAATTTCAGTTCAAATTTTCCCCGAAATTCGGATAAATTTCCATACGTTATTCAGAGCATTCGGTAAAGTTTGTTTATATTATAATTCAGGTATTCGGATATATCTGAATCTCTGTAAAACGAAAAAATTTGTCTAAATAATAATTCGGAACGAAACAAACCGCACATGTCTATGATATAAAGAGGACAGGAAATGAGTACAGATAAGGGATTTATAAGTCTACAGTAGGGATAGTCCCGATGTCCGCGTCGAGCATAAGTTCGGCTCGAACATCGGGTGTTCGCCCATTTGGCGAATACGAACATTATGGGGCTTTCACACCAAATTCGAGCGCCACAGAACACCCCATAATGCACTGCGAGATCGCAGTGCATTGATGTCTGATGATTGGCCAAAGCATGCACCTGACCTGCATGCTTTGGCCAATCACAGCACGTTGTGAGAGCCATGATTGGCCAAAGGCAGGGTGCCTTTAGCCCAGTGATGGTGAACCTTGGCACCCCAGATGTTTTGGAACTACATTTCCCATGATGCTCATGCACTCTACAGTGTAGTTGAGCATCATGGGAAATATAGTTCCAAAACATCTGGGGTGCCAAGGTTCGCCATCACTGCTTTAGCCAATCATGGCTCAGAGGGCTAAGTCCACGTCCCACACTATATAAGGCTGCTTACACGGCGGCCGTATATAGTATTATGAATGAGAGAACGCTAGCTAGAGGCAGGTTAGTTAATGGCGTGCAGGCAGTTTAATATATATATCTATATATATATGTAGCGTCCTCCTCACCCCGTCCTCTTTAGCTAGGGGTATGTCACGCGACAGAGTGAGGAGCGCTACGGCCCATGTCCTCCCCACGGCTGTGGGTGAGGTGAAGGCCAGTACCAATCTTTTCCTCGGGCCAAATGTGTGCTGGTTACGAGGGTCAGTCCTTCCGTGCCAGAATCTCCCTTTGCTCCCATTAACAGAGTCCGTACGCCCATCAAAGTCCAAACTCAGGTTTATTGCGTATCTTCACATACAGTCAAATGCAACGGCATGATACGATGGGAAAGCAGGTCGAGGCACTGTACAGGTTCCTAGTCCCTACACTCCCTGTGCTATGACCAGGGGTTGCAGGAGTCTTGATTAGAGCTCCTCCGCTGCGCTGTAGCCCCTATCAGGGGAAGATGTCCTCCAAGGGAGTTACCCAAGGCCCATCCGTCACCGGGTTGACACTACACCGGGTCTTCGGACGGGTGACCTCCCCAGCCTCCTCACCTCAGATGCGGGTCCCCTCGCAAGGGGTGCCCTGGAGCAACTTCACCCTCGCGGGACCCAGTCGGAGCCACCGGGTCCCAGGCCTCCTCAATAGTACCTCATCCCAGGCTGAAGGTGCCTGGGATGGACTCCATCTTCATTCCGGCCAGGCCTAGGGCGCCTAGGCCGGAACCTTGAACCGCCCGCACCCAGGCCTGAGGTGCCTGGGTGCGTGAAGGGATCATCCCCGAAGAAAAAGAACCTCGTGGCGAGGGCGTCTCCCCCTTTTATCTCCTCACATCGACACCACGGCGGGTTCCCTGCCCCAGCCGTACCATCTCCGCAAAGGGACAAAAGAAGGGTAGCACTCTGGTAGTGATTCTACCCTGAGCCAGTAGGTACACTGACACCCACTGGTCAAGGAGAATATTGCACCACCCAATCCTCCACGAACAACAAAAAGGGGTCTGAACCCTAACATAATCACACACTTGGGTCACACTACCCCCAGGTGTATCCCACCAAATTGAGGACCCCGCTACACACTCCCCCTGTGATTTGACGCTGGTCCCCAGCGTCAGGTGCACACCCATGTCTCCCAAGGAGTGACGACATGAAGTGGGCCCCAGAGGCTATCCCTCAAATTTTTGGATACTGTACATGCCAAGACCTGTTCATGGAAAGAAAAAAATTAAATAAAATATAAAACGATAAACTCTCATATAAAACTTCTGACTTGTACACATTTACAATCCCTCCCATTCCTAATCAAAAACCACCCCACTCTCAGCAGTCTTGATCGATGAATCTCCTGCAGAAGGGAAACAAAAGAAACAACATCCTAACAATCTGTGCCATTTGGCATGAATGGGTCTGTCAGCCGAGAAACCCATTCACTCCAATAAGTAAAGTGACGTATGTTTAACATTTTTAAACAATCGTTGCACAACACTGCCACCTGGTGACAGCGCCGCGGTCACAACACTTGCCGAAGTCTTCATTCTTCCTGCTTTCCTACTCTAACTCTATCCCCAAATGTCTCTGCCCTTTTGGCACATGAAGAAAAGGGAGAACAAAAAAAAACAACAGCTCCCAAGTCTCCAGTGAGTGAAAGAAAAACCCAAATCAAAACAAAAGTAGGGCACAGTTCTAGGCGTCTGGGAATGTCTCTTCCAGAAAGTTTCAACAGCAACAAATAGGATTTCACTTCTCCTACAAGTAAAATCTTGGATCCGGCAAAAACAAGGGCTTCAGGTGTTTGTCAAATACTTCCACCGAATATTCGACGTCTTCTCCTTCTTTCCTGCAGATGAGCACCTTATCAGCATGGATATGGCGTCCCAGTCTCCAATCAGCTTTACAGTCTTTAAACTTTTTAGACACCGGCGGCGAACATGACAGGTATCGCCGGGCATGGGGCACTTTGAGTTTTTCCCACACAAACTCGTCATACCACCGTGGTCGCAAGACCTCGACTTCATACAATAAGTCCCGAGGCAAGTAGGGGTACTCCCACCCATATTCACGGGCGACTCTCTGGGAGAAAAGTCTCTGCAATCGAGCTAGAGGCGGCATCACATCTCGCTCACCTTCTCCTGGCTGTACGATGGCCTCCGGGTGCCGAGGTACCTTCACCATCTCAGGCGGCTTTGCTCTTGGTGCCCGCAATGAAGCACGCTGCATCCCCACTATCAGAGCGGGTGATGTGGTTGAATGTGGAAGGCTATTTGGAGGACTAGGCTTCCTCAATAACTCCGGGGCTTGCACCCGAAGCATACTGTCATCTATGGACATGGGGGAATCCTGTGGCTTACTCTGCACGGGTAACGGGCGTTTGTCCCAGCCCTTCCGGTGAAACAGTTCATCTATTTCTCCGTCATCCCCACAGTCCAACAGCGACTCTAGATCGGAGGTGTCATACATCTCGGCGGGAAAGTAGTCTCTAGTAGACGGAAGGCTACCCTCTCTTGTGGGCTCCACCGGCTGTGGACTCCCGACACCTCCAACCACACACACAGTCCCAGCCCCTGGCTCACCTGGACCTCTTTCAGCACTGGGATGTCCAGGATTCTTCCGACCGGATCCATCCAGGTCCAGCAAGCAGCGGGGCGAAGCTCGACCACGACCACAGGAGGCCTGCACCAGGCCTATCTTCCTCTTCGGGGGTGGCAGCAGGGAGTCTGTGGTGACCGAAGCAGTGTCCTCGGATTTCTCTCTCTCAGTCTCTGGTTGGGCAGTCACTTCACCCTGGTCAGCGCGTACGGGAACCTCCGCAGAGGCTTTGATCTCTCCCTCCGGAGTGGCGGTTCCTGTGATGCAGTTGAGGCGAAGGGCCCGGGGCCTTACTGTGGATGATTTGACCTCAAAAAGAAACTCTTTGCACGCTTCACATCGCCCGAATGGCTTTAGTTGGACCACCAGTCCCGAGCATCCGGGACAGATCACACCGAGAGCCTCCGTGTCTCTGCATGAATACAGAGCCAACTGTCCTCGGGGCCTAAGTCTTATTCCCGTGTCTGTCAGGGGAGCAGCAAATGCAGTCATCTTGAAAGGATAAAGTACCGACATCCACTCTGAGCCTGAGTTCACTCCGACCACTTGCTGCTCCATCACGCGCTGACCACGCGCCGGAGTCTCCACATGTATCTCCACACGTGGCCAGACTCCTCCCACGACTTGCACACTTTCGCGGGCTTCCGCCAGCCTCCGCCCACGAATTGTACAGTCACGGGGTGCCTCGTGGCGCAGTGCATTAACAGTCCCCACATGTAGTACTTCACACGGCTGGACCTCTCCCTTTTTTATGCTCCTCCGCGTGGGCCTTTCCCGACTTAGGGTCATGTCCACAACTCCGAGCAGGGATGCACTTTGGCCAATCACATGGCTGACCTGCTCGGACCTCCTCCGGGCAGCAAAGTTCAAACACAGCCGTTCCAAACCTCAGGGTCAACACACATTTCATCCCGGACGAGCCCCCACGTGTAGCATCCTCCTCACCCCGTCCTCTATAGCTAGGGGTATGTCACGCGACAGAGTGAGGAGCGCTACGGCCCATGTCCTCCCCACGGCTGTGGGTGAGGTGAAGGCCAGTACCAATCTTTTCCTCTGGCCAAATGTGTGCTGGTTACGAGGGTCAGTCCTTCCGTGCCAGAATCTCCCTTTGCTCCCATTAACAGAGTCCGTACGCCCATCAAAGTCCAAACTCAGGTTTATTGCGTATCTTCACATACAGTCAAATGCAACGGCATGATACGATGGGAAAGCAGGTCGAGGCACTGTACAGGTTCTTAGTCCCTACACTCCCTGTGCTATGACCAGGGGTTGCAGGAGTCTTGATTAGAGCTCCTCCGCTGCGCTGTAGCCCCTATCAGGGGAAGATGTCCTCCAAGGGAGTTACCGAAGGCCCATCTGTCACCGGGTTGACACTACACCGGGTCTTCGGACGGGTGACCTCCCCAGCCTCCTCACCTCAGATGCGGGTCCCCTCGCAAGGGGTGCCCTGGAGCAACTTCACCCTCGCGGGACCCAGTCGGAGCCACCGGGTCCCAGGCCTCCTCAATAGTACCTCATCCCAGGCTGAAGGTGCCTGGGATGGACTCCATCTTCATTCCGGCCAGGCCTAGGGCGCCTAGGCCGGAACCTTGAACCGCCCGCACCCAGGCCTGAGGTGCCTGGGTGCGTGAAGGGATCATCCCCGAAGAAAAAGAACCTCGTGGCGAGGGCGTCTCCCCCTTTTATCTCCTCACATCGACACCACGGCGGGTTCCCCGCCCCAGCCGTACCATCTCCGCAAAGGGACAAAAGAAGGGTAGCACTCTGGTAGTGATTCTACCCTGAGCCAGTAGGTACACTGACACCCACTGGTCAAGGAGAATATTGCACCACCCAATCCTCCACGAACAACAAAAAGGGGTCTGAACCCTAACATAATCACACACTTGGGTCACACTACCCCCAGGTGTATCCCACCAAATTGAGGACCCCGCTACACACTCCCCCTGTGATTTGACGCTGGTCCCCAGCGTCAGGTGCACACCCATGTCTCCCAAGGAGTGACGACATGAAGTGGGCCCCAGAGGCTATCCCTCAAATTTTTGGATACTGTACATGCCAAGACCTGTTCATGGAAAGAAAAAAATTAAATAAAATATAAAACGATAAACTCTCATATAAAACTTCTGACTTGTACACATTTACAATCCCTCCCATTCCTAATCAAAAACCACCCCACTCTCAGCAGTCTTGATCGATGAATCTCCTGCAGAAGGGAAACAAAAGAAACAACATCCTAACAATCTGTGCCATTTGGCATGAATGGGTCTGTCAGCCGAGAAACCCATTCACTCCAATAAGTAAAGTGACGTATGTTTAACATTTTTAAACAATCGTTGCACAACACTGCCACCTGGTGACAGCGCCGCGGTCACAACACTTGCCGAAGTCTTCATTCTTCCTGCTTTCCTACTCTAACTCTATCCCCAAATGTCTCTGCCCTTTTGGCACATGAAGAAAAGGGAGAACAAAAAAAAACAGCTATGAGTAAGCGTCAATTCGTGACGTGAAACGCGTTAGCCACCCTTCCCTGCATGCACACTATCTGCATTTGTTGTTTTGGATTTATGGATTTATTTTGAATTTGGATTTTTTACCTGAAATTTTGGAATAAATAACTGTCTATACAGAGTGTGGCAGTCCAGGGTTTCTTTTTCTCCCATGACCCAGTCGGAGCCACCGGGTCCCAGGCCTCCTCAATAGTACCTCATCCCAGGCTGAAGGTGCCTGGGATGGACTCCATCTTCATTCCGGCCAGGCCTAGGGCGCCTAGGCCGGAACCTTGAACCGCCCGCACCCAGGCCTGAGGTGCCTGGGTGCGTGAAGGGATCATCCCCGAAGAAAAAGAACCTCGTGGCGAGGGCGTCTCCCCCTTTTATCTCCTCACATCGACACCACGGCGGGTTCCCCGCCCCAGCCGTACCATCTCCGCAAAGGGACAAAAGAAGGGTAGCACTCTGGTAGTGATTCTACCCTGAGCCAGTAGGTACACTGACACCCACTGGTCAAGGAGAATATTGCACCACCCAATCCTCCACGAACAACAAAAAGGGGTCTGAACCCTAACATAATCACACACTTGGGTCACACTACCCCCAGGTGTATCCCACCAAATTGAGGACCCCGCTACACACTCCCCCTGTGATTTGACGCTGGTCCCCAGCGTCAGGTGCACACCCATGTCTCCCAAGGAGTGACGACATGAAGTGGGCCCCAGAGGCTATCCCTCAAATTTTTGGATACTGTACATGCCAAGACCTGTTCATGGAAAGAAAAAAATTAAATAAAATATAAAACGATAAACTCTCATATAAAACTTCTGACTTGTACACATTTACAATCCCTCCCATTCCTAATCAAAAACCACCCCACTCTCAGCAGTCTTGATCGATGAATCTCCTGCAGAAGGGAAACAAAAGAAACAACATCCTAACAATCTGTGCCATTTGGCATGAATGGGTCTGTCAGCCGAGAAACCCATTCACTCCAATAAGTAAAGTGACGTATGTTTAACATTTTTAAACAATCGTTGCACAACACTGCCACCTGGTGACAGCGCCGCGGTCACAACACTTGCCGAAGTCTTCATTCTTCCTGCTTTCCTACTCTAACTCTATCCCCAAATGTCTCTGCCCTTTTGGCACATGAAGAAAAGGGAGAACAAAAAAAAACAGCTATGAGTAAGCGTCAATTCGTGACGTGAAACGCGTTAGCCACCCTTCCCTGCATGCACACTATCTGCATTTGTTGTTTTGGATTTATGGATTTATTTTGAATTTGGATTTTTTACCTGAAATTTTGGAATAAATAACTGTCTATACAGAGTGTGGCAGTCCAGGGTTTCTTTTTCTCCCATGACCCAGTCGGAGCCACCGGGTCCCAGGCCTCCTCAATAGTACCTCATCCCAGGCTGAAGGTGCCTGGGATGGACTCCATCTTCATTCCGGCCAGGCCTAGGGCGCCTAGGCCGGAACCTTGAACCGCCCGCACCCAGGCCTGAGGTGCCTGGGTGCGTGAAGGGATCATCCCCGAAGAAAAAGAACCTCGTGGCGAGGGCGTCTCCCCCTTTTATCTCCTCACATCGACACCACGGCGGGTTCCCCGCCCCAGCCGTACCATCTCCGCAAAGGGACAAAAGAAGGGTAGCACTCTGGTAGTGATTCTACCCTGAGCCAGTAGGTACACTGACACCCACTGGTCAAGGAGAATATTGCACCACCCAATCCTCCACGAACAACAAAAAGGGGTCTGAACCCTAACATAATCACACACTTGGGTCACACTACCCCCAGGTGTATCCCACCAAATTGAGGACCCCGCTACATATATATATCTATATATATATATATATATATATATACGATGCAGTCAGTGTACAGTATATAATACAGTGTATTGAAGTGGTTAAGGGGAACCCTATGACAGAATTAAGAACCCCCCCTGTCCATACCAGGCCCTTAGGGTCTGGTATAGATTTTAAGGGGAACTCCACGCCACAATTTAAAAAAAAACAGCGTGGGGTCCCCTCCAAAATCCATACCAGGCCCTTTGGGTCTGGCATATATTTTAAGGGGAACTCCATGCCAAAATTATAAAAAAAATTGCCGTGGGGTCCCCCCCAAAATCCATACCAGGCAGCTTGCCCTCAACATGGAGAGGGTGCTTTGGGGTCCAATAGAGTGTGGGGTTTTCTCTTCTCTTGTATCTAATTGAAGCCTAGGAAGAAAGCTGGAAGTGAGCGTCTCTCACTGTTGGATATTTGGAGCACCAAGAAGGAAGTGGGCCGCATCCTCTAGGCCTCACTGGTCACATCGCTAGCACAGTACTGCCCCTTGGGCTGTTTGTCCAGACCTGGTTTAATTTCCAGGCTCAGAAGCACATTTATGAATTCTGTCCCAAGGCAAAGCTATGCTAAACAGGAGAAGTGAGAAGCATTGTTATTACAAGGGGACCGCCTTTTTCGGTTGCTTTAAAGTCCACACTTGCGATTGAGTTGGACCTGAACCTGACAACTTCCAGACTGACATAATTTTTTACCATCCCTTCCACCCTCCTCTAACCCATACTACTAGGCATTTTTTTCTTCTTACCTCATGAAGCCAGATATACTAACCCAAATCCCCCTCCGTGTCCCTCGCCGCTGCTGGATCCAGCATTGAAATGCACCCCTAATTTCTTTCTCGTACATCACGGGACACAGAGCGACATAGTCATTACTAATGGGTTATATAGATACCGTCAGGTGCTGGCACTGGCAACTTCCAAAACCGGAAGTACCCTCCCCTATATAAGCCCCTCCCATCCGGGAGCACCTCAGTTTTTTGCCAGTGTCTAAGGTGTTGGCCAAGAAGAAACATGTGTTTTTCACTGAGCTTGCGTACAGGTTCTTTTGGGCCTCAGTAAGCTATTCCGGATCCGACCAAAAAAGCTTCATAGCTAAACGGTCGGTACCCGGGCCTTGCAGAGAAGAGCAAGGTTTTGCCTGTAATGCTTCTCTTAGGAGAGCTGGACCCTGGGATCCAGAGCTCTGGTCATACCCACGACCAAGATGTTTTCTGTGCAGGGTGCTATACAGGTCCAGGGGAGTGGAATCCTTGGGAACCCGGTCCCTGAAGGTTTGATTACAATGCCTGCCGTGATAGGTGAAGTTTGGGCTTTTGTGGACCAAACAAAGTCCTGCGGCGGGGAACAGGTAAGTGGGGGCCCCCAGGAACTTGGTTCTATTGGGGGACCCCAAGCCTAATTTGTCTTTCTGTCTGTTACCTAACGGTATTCCCGCTAATATTCTGTGTATGCCTGTTACTACTGAGAAAATGTAAAAATTTTAATAGTAGGCAAGAAAAATAAAAATAAAAAATGTAAGACCGCGGTACCTGTGTTAGACACTAGAGGCCGCTATGGTTCTTTTTCTTGTAATGTGGATTTTTTTCTTCCAGAATCAAATCCAGGCAGTTGGTATGTTCTCTGCTGGGAAGCTGTCTCCTCTGCCCTGTTGCTGCGCTCATCCATCCCCGGGCCCTGCGGCAAAGGGACCCTGGCTCCCATCTAGCTCCTTGTTGTTTTCAAAAAAGGCGCCGAAGGCGCACGTGCCCACGCGCGTGCGCGTGCACGCGCCTCTATTCATAGAGGCGATCTGGAAAAAGGGGCGGAGCGGGTGGATGACGCTCAGGTGTGCGCCGCGGCGCTACTGCGCATGTGCGGGCGTCCAGCGTGTTTTGAAGCACATTATAGCTGGCTGTTGAAGTGCACAGACAGAGCTAGCAACAATATAAAGGCACATAGAGGCGGTTGATGCAGGCATCCCCTAGAAAGGCACTTTAGTAGACACCAACTGTGATATAGCAGCAATTGTGCTAGACTATTCTCGGTAAAAGTGGTGTATTACGGCTGGAATACCTCAGATTTAGGCTTAGGAATATGCCGTCCAGAAGCTCCGGAACTGAATCTTCCAGGAAGCGAAGGGGGTCTCATCGGGCTCTGAGGATCTTGGGCATACTTCTGCTGCACCAGTCTCCCCTGAAGTTCAAAAAGAGGTAAGTGACCGTAGAGACCCCGCAGGGGTACTTGGTACTGTGGCTGTCCTCAGTTCACCTGCTCCTGTGTATGTAACAGAGGAGGTTTTTTCCTCAGCTCTGGGAGGATTAGAGAGAGATTGTCAACATTGATCGCTGCCTCCCTGTCAGGGAAAGCACGCCGATCTCCATCTCCTCCTTCAAAGTGCCTGTTAGCAGAGCAACAGTCCCATACAGGGATCGACCTGCCTGAAGGGGATCAGGATAAGGTTGATTCTGTTATAGAGGAGTCAACAGTGGGGGAACCTTTTCTCAGCATCTCAAGCTGAAAGATTATGGGTTCAGTCTCTGACTAACATGGTCCGATCGGCATTTAAAAATGCACCTTGCGGAACCATCAACCACTACTGTATCCTCGTTGGGGTCGCTAGAAGCCCCCAGACTGTCTGTTCTTTTCCACTTCACCCTTTACTGAAAGGGCTTATTTACCAGGATTGGGAACGTCCTGAGAAAATATTTATTCCCCCAAGAGATTTCCGGTGGTCTATCCCAGGGAGGATAAGTTCATCAAAAAAAAAAAAATGGAAGGTCCCTACAGTGGACGCAGCCATCTCTTGTATGTATAAATCACTGACATGTCCAGTGGA
The DNA here is from genome assembly GCA_029206835.1 of Rana muscosa. Taxonomy (NCBI): domain Eukaryota; kingdom Metazoa; phylum Chordata; class Amphibia; order Anura; family Ranidae; genus Rana; species Rana muscosa. The sequence continues at coordinate 211,772,962 of CM055116.1, forward strand.
TAATGTCCAAATGTTCAAGAACCCAATAGATAAAAGATTGGAGTCCTTATGAAAGTCTGCTTCTTTCTACAGCAAGCTTGGTGACACAACCAGCAGTAGCAGCTATTGGGGTCTGCTAAGCAGTGAAGGATCAGTTGAAACAGGTCTTGAGGGACTTGACAGATCAGCAGGCTTTGCCCTAGCTGATCTACCTAGAGCCTTAGGCTTTGCGGTTGACGCCATAAGGATTCAGTCCATCAGGCCTCCCGCCTTACGCTGTCTATAGTACATATGCGTAGGCTTCTATGGCTCAAAAACTGGTCTGCTGAAGCTCCCTGTAAAGAATGGCTGGTTAGCGTCCCATTTCATGGTGAACGCTTATTCAGGGAAAACCTGGACAAATATATCCAGAAAATTTCCAGCGGTAAAAATACGCTCTTGCCGGTTAAAAACAGAGTTAGAGGTCCCTCTTTAAGAGGCCTGCTTCTCCAGTCCCTGGGGCATCGGCTGTGTAACAGTTCCGACGGCCTCCTCGGTCAATTCCCGGGGGTAAAAAAACAGGGACAATAGCAGGGTAATGAGAAACCCTGGGTCAGGGGAGGTACAAAACCTCCCCCAAAGTTAAATTCATTGAAGGGTTGCCCCCACTCAGTCGGGTGGGGGGAGGACTCCAGTTGTTCGCAAGAGACCTGGCGGGACACGATCAAGACAGATAGGTGCTCTCCGCAGTATGTTTGGGATACGGTTTGGAGTTAAAAGACTCTCCTCCTTCCCATTTTTGAGGTCAAACGTGCCAAGGGATCCCCGGAAGATAGAGTCCCTCTTGTTGGCACTAGAACAACTATTGCTCCAAGGAGTAATTATGGAGGTTCCCCTGTAAGAATGAGGGTTTGGGTTTTACTCAAACCTCTTTACAGTCCCGAAGCAAACGCGGACGGGAGGCCCATATTAATTCTAAAAAGGGCTATACAAATTCCTGTATATCAGGACTTTCCGATGGAGTCGATCCGATCGGTGGCCACTGCCCTACAAGGGGAGGATTGGTTAGCCGCGATCGACATCAAAGATGCTTATTTGCACATTCCCCATCTTTCCAGTCCACCAAAAATGTCTACGCTTTGCAGTAGAAGGGCGCCATTTTCAGTTCAGAGCCTTACCCTTCGGTTTGGCCACAGCACCACGAGTGTTTACAAAAATTCTGGCCCTTTATTGGCCAATCTAAAAACACAAGGTGTAATGATAATGGCATATCTAGATGACTTGTTGCTGATAGACCACTCAGTGAAAAAACTAGACGTGGTCGTTCACAAGACAATCAAGTCTCTGGAATCTCACGGTTGGATTATCAACCGAGACAAGTTAGCCCTAAAAACCAGTCAAAAGTCTGGAATACTTGGGGCTAGGGTTGGATTCAGGCCAGAGAAAAATATTCTTGCCTCGAGGAAAGGTGTTGTCTTTGAAAGATTTGATCCACTTAGTGGGTACAAAAAAGACAGCCGTCCATACGCCTGTGCATAAGGCTGCTGGGAAAAATGGTGGCATCATTCGAAGCAGTACCCTACGGTCAATTCCATTCAAGGAATTTGCAGGGGGCCATACTGTCAGCCTGGAACAAAAAAGTTCAGGCCGTAGACTTACAATGTCCTTGTCCCTTTCCGTTCGAGAGCCTCCGTTAGTGGTTGGTTCCCCAGAATCTGGAAAAAGGGAAATCCTTCAGTCTGATTTCTTGGAAGGTGGTCACTACAGATGCCAGCCTTATAGGCTGGGGAGCAGTACTGGAGCAATAGTCTCTCCAGGGCAGATGGTCGGATGCAGAAAAGGCCCTGCCCATCAATCTCTTAGAGATACGAGCAGCCCGGTATGCCCTAGTAGCATGGACATCCAAACTCCAAGGGTCCCCTGTCAGAATTCAATCATCAGGGGGGCACCAGGAGTCGTGCAGCCCAGAGGGAAGTAAATTACATCCTGAAATGGGCAGAAAAATATGTCCCAGCCATATCTGCGGTATTCATTCCAGGAGTGGAGAATTGGAAGGCGGACTTTCTAAGTCGCCAGCAATTAGGCCCAGAGGAAGGGTCCCTTCACCCCGAGGTTTTCGGGACAATATGTCAGCGGTGGGGAACATCGGATGTAGATCTTCTAGCATCCAGATTCAACGCAAAGGGGGACAGGTTTGTCTCTCGGACAAGGGATCCCCTAGCTTGCGGCTCGGATGCCCTAGTGTTCCCTTGGGATCAGTTCAAGCTGATATATGCATTCACACCGCCACAATGGTTACCTCGATTACTCCGCAGAATCAGGGTAGAAAAGAAACCAGTGATTCCGGTGGCTCCAGCGTGGCCCCGAAGAGCGTGGTACGCGGAGATTGTAAAATTTCAGTGGGGAGTCCTTGGACTCTCCCACGTCGTCCGGACCTGCTTTCGCAAGGACCGATATACCACCCTTCCTTACCAGCCCTAGGTTTGACGGCCTGGCTATGGAAGCCCACATTCTAAAAAAGAGAGGGCTCTCTAATCCTGTGGTATCTACCATGATCAATGCCAGGAAGCCGGTATCCAGGCAGATCTAATATAGAATCTGGAAGGCGTACATCGCGTGGTGTGAGGCCAAGAAATGGCATCCACATAAGTACGTAATAGGTAGGATTCTGGACTTCCTACAATGGGCTGTAGATAGGAAGCTTGCCTTGAGTACTATCAAGGGTCAGATTTCGGCCTTGTCAATATTTTTTCAAAGGCCCTTGGCTTCGCATTCACTAGTCAAAGCCTTTATACAAGGAGTGATGCGTATTAGTCCTCCGGTTAATATTCCCATATGTCCATGGGATCTAAACTTGGTTCTGTCGGTTCTACAGAAACAACCATTTGAACCATTACAGCATATTTCTTTGGTGCTTCTCACCAGGAAATTGATTTTTCTAGTAGCCATTTGTTCGGCTAAAAGAGTGTCGGAATTAGCAGCTATGTCCTGTAAGGAGCCATATCTGGTTATCCATAAGGATAGAGTAGTATTACGTCCTCATCCAGCCTTTCTTCCTAGGGTGGTACCGAGGTTTCATTTGAACCAAGATGTGGTTCTTCCTTCTTTTTTCCCCAAACCTACTTCGGTAGAGGAAAAGTTATTGCATTGTTTGGATGTAGTAAGAGCAGTTAAAGCTTATCTAAAAGCCACTGCTCAGATTCGCAGAACGGATACTTTGTTTATTCTGCCGGAAGGCCCCAGAAAGGGTCAGGCAGCGTCAAAATCTACTTTAACCAAGTGGATTCGACAGGTCATAATACAAGCCTATGGCTTGAGAAGGAGACCGCCTCCGTTCAAAGTTAGAGCGCACTCCACGAGAGCAGTTGGAACTTCATGGGCAGTGCATCACCAGGCCTCCCTGGCTCAAATCTGTAAGGCCGCAACATGGTCTTCAGTTCACACGTTTACTAGGTTCTACCAGGTGGACGTTAGAAGTCAGGAGGATGTCGCCTTTGGGCGCAGTGTGTTGCAGGCCGCAAAAGATCCTCATGTCTGATAGCGCTCAGCTTATATATGGTGTATCCCCCCCCCTCATTGGGCATTGCTTTAGGACATCCCATTAGTAATGACTATGTCGCTCTGTGTCCCGTGATGTACGAGAAAGAAAATAGGATTTTTATAACAGCTTACCTGTAAAATCCTTTTCTTAGGAGTACATCACGGGACACAGAGCTCCCGCCCCTCTTTGGGGACACTTATTGCTTTGCTACAAAACTGAGGTGCTCCCGGATGGGAGGGGCTTATATAGGGGAGGGTACTTCCAGTTTTGGAAGTTGCCAGTGCCAGCACCTGACGGTATCTATATAACCCATTAGTAATGACTATGTCGCTCTGTGTCCCGTGATGTACTCCTAAGAAAAGGATTTTACAGGTAAGCTGTTATAAAAATCCTATTATTGCTGGTCCCCTGCTGTTTCCCTGTTAGCTGCGCAAACTGTTGGCGCTATATAAATCCTGTATAATAATAATAATGCTATTGTTATATTGTAAATCCTAATAGGACCCACCACTGGACATCCAATAGAAGTGTCCCAATTATGCAATCACTGATGTGAACACCTGAAGGACACAAATAAGCAGAAGAGGGTAGGATTCAGAGCTTCAGCGTTACGTGGCCGCAGCTTAAAATGGTTGTAAGCTCTTACATATAATCAGTAAAGTGATTGACCTCAGGTAATACACAGATATTTTAAAAAATTCTCTTACATAAGTTGTACCTGTTTATCTGCTGTCACTGAATGTGCTGAATTTATACAGCTTGTCTAAACTGTCAGGAAGCAGGGGGCAGGTAGCTGAAGTTACACTCTGCAGAGCTCAGTGAGAGCTGACTGGAGGTAAGGGACACGTTCTCCTTTACACATCACATGGGAACAGAGCTGAGGCTTCCAATCACAGAGTAAAGACAGCCAAAAACTCCCAGCGCTCAGTGGTCCTCGTCAGAGGGATTGCCAAACCAGTGTCACCTATGGGTGTTTTTTTTTTAATGTTTTGTTTCCGCCCTTCCTGTTGTTCGGGGTGGACTTTGGTGTGCATCACTGCATTTAAACATGAGCCATTTGGTGGTGCTGGTCAGCACATTTCTGACGAAACACGTCAGCGCGCTTTATGTGAGGTTGTAGAAGCACTTGCACTTTCTACCTCATGGTATCCTTCCATGTACATGCTGTATACCTCTGCACTTTTGTGAGTATACATTTTATTGGTTGCCTTTTATTTTAATAAACACCTTTTTACTCGGGAAATGCACAAGGGGTTTGCGCCTTTCCTTTTTTGTTTTTGTAGTGTCTATTACAGGCTGTGTCCTGGAGCTCCCTCCCCTGTCACCATTTTTCTCTTGGTGTTGAGAAAACTTGTCAGATGTGACTTATGCCGAAAGCAGAGGAACACGGCAGCAGACAGAAATGACACTTAGTGCTCTGAATAGAGATAAGTACACACTATAGAAGGATATGCTTTGTTTATATTTCATGTCTACAACTACATTAAAGGATCAGTAAAGGAATTTTTATTTATTTTTTAAAATAACAAACATGTTATACTTACCTCCGGTCTGCAGCTCGTTTTGCACAGAGTGGCCCCGATCCACGTCTTCTGGGGTCCCTCGGCGGCTGTCTCGGCTCCTCCCCGCAATCACTCACCACCTGCGAGCTTGCATGGTGGTGAGTGATTGCGGGTGAGCTCCAGTGATACAGCCAGCGGCTATTTCCGCTCACTGTATCACTCTGCCACCCTCCCCCGGCACGCTGCGTCATTATTATTACAGGATTTATATAGCGCCAACAGTTTGTGCAGCGCTTTACAACATCAGGGAAGACAGTATAATCACAATACAATTCAATAAAGAGGGATCAGAGGGCCCTGCTCTTTAGAGCTTACAGTCTAGAAGGGAGGGTCACGCGAAACAAAGGGTAATAGCTGTAGGGGATGATCAGGTAGACAAAATAAAAATACAGTTGTTAGGTGTGGGTAGGATAGGCTTCTCTGAAGAGGAGGGTTTTTAGGGATCCTCTAAAAGCTAATAGAGAAGGAGATAGACGGACAGATTGGGGTAAGGAGTTCCATAGGCTTGGAGAGGCTCTGGAAAAGTCCTGGAGATGAGCATGGGAGGAGGTGATGAAAGAGCTAGAGAGCAGGAGGTCTTGAGAAGAACGAAGAGAACGATTAGGTTGGTATTTAGAGACTAGGTCATTGATGTAGCTGGGGGCAGAGTTGTGGATGGCTTTGTAGGTAGTCGTTGGTATTTTGAATTGAATTCGTTGGGTGAGCGGAAGCCAGTGGAGGGATTGACAGAGAGGAGAAGCAGAGACAGAGCGGTTGGTAAGGTGGATGAGTCTGGCAGCAGCATTCATGATGGACTGAAGGGGGGTTAAAACTTTCAGAGGTAAGCCAATGAGGAGGGAGTTTCAGTAATCAAGGCGAGAAATGACCAGGGAGTGAATTAGGAGTTTTGTTATGTCATTGGTTAGAAAGGGGCGTATTTTGGAGATGTTGCGGAGGTTGAGGCGGCAAGATTTGGACAGTGATTGGATGTGAGGCTTAAAGGAGAGTTCAGAGTCCAGAACTACTCCTAGGACCTTGGCGTGTGGGGATGGGCTGATAGTTGTGCCATCAATTTTAACAGAGAGATCGGGGGAGGAGGCACGAGGGGGAGGAAAAATTATCAGTTCAGTTTTGGATAGATTAAGTTTGAGGAAGTGGTGTGACATCCAAACTGATATGAATATCATTGGATGTGATTGACAGCAGCGCGAGCCAATGGCTGCGCTGCTTTCAATCCATCCACTGTAACCAATCAACAGCCAGGCTGAGCGGCGAAGAGGATGTCGGGGGCGAGCGCGGGACTTTCGAGGGGTCAGGTAAGTAAAACGGGGGGGGGGGGCGGTATTGTCGGATGTTTTTTCACCTTAATGCATAGAATGCATTAAGGTGAAACATTTTTTACCTTTACAACCCCTTTAAGGTAAGTGAAAAAAAGGCATTCAGATGGGGATTTTTTTTAGATCCAGTGATCAGGTAGAGGGAGTGGGAGGAATGGGTGAGCGGAGGTAAGGATTATCCCTGGAGTGAGGTTTTAATGATGTGTCTGTTTAGAGTGCAAATTTGAACTTTTCAAACTGTCCCAGTTGGCTGCCCAGAATACAGATATACAGCTTTTTAAATCTGTTGCTGATACGTTGCTGAAGAAGATGTAGCCTGATTAGGGATTGATTATGCAGCTTGTTTGTTTGATAAATGTCCCCATCAATCGGTACAGACAAAGAAAGGAAAGTCTTCTGGATAGCAGCACTAACGCGTTTCACACTATTGTAGTGCTTACTCATGAGCTATGAGCAAGCACTACAATAGTGTGAAACGCGTTAGCCAGATGTGATCAGTTTACTGTGTTGCACAGTGTGTGTTTTGGCCTCCTGAACCTTTTTTGGAATAAAGACTTTTTAACCGGAGTGCTGCTATCCAGAAGACTTTCCTTTCTTTGATTGCATTTGCATTTGCTTGCACCCTTGGTTGCTCGGAGGAGGTAATTTCAAGGATTTTCACACCTGAGCGGCTCCCTTTCTCCCGTCAATCGGTACAGACTCAGGGTCTGTCTGTCTTGGGTTTCTTGTAGCATCTGCAGGTAAGGGATCAGTTTGTAGTTTCTCTGCAGTCACTTGGAAGTAGTTAGTGTCTGGGAGTTTGTTGTTTCATTTTCCTTATCCTGATTTTAGCTTATGCTCATATTTCAGTAGAATTTCAGTGCAGAGGGCTGGCGTGGGTTTTAGCAAACATTTTCACATCTTTCATAAAGCATTCAATTATTTTACAAGCATATGCCTGTACAGTTTTATAGGCATAAGCTTTTTAAAACAAAATGATATGTCACTTTAACCACTTAAGCACCGGAAGAATTTGCACCATTAAAGTGGAGCTCCACCCTAAATAGCAACTTTTGCTATTTGGAACCCTCCCCCCCTCCGGTGTCACAATTGACACCTTTCAGGGGGGAGGGGGGTGAAGATACCTGTCTAAGACAGGTATTTTCACCCACATCCGGGAGTCCTCTCTCCCGGAATCTGCGGGAGTGACGTCACTTCCCGCAGACTTCCCTTGGTGTTCTGGGAGACACTCGGCTCCCAGAACACAGGAGCACCAATCAGAACGGCGCAGCGCGACTCGCGCATGCGCCGTAGGGAACCGGGCATGAAGCCGCAGGGCTTCACTTCCTGGTTCCCTCAGCGAGGATGGCGGAGGGAGCAGCAGAGCGACGAGCGATCGCTCGTCCTCTGCTGCGGACGTCGCTGGACTCCAGGACAGGTAAGTGTCCAAATATTAAAAGCCAGCAGCTGCTGTAGCTGTAGCTGCTGGCTTTTAATATTTTTTTTTCCGGCGGAGCTCCGCTTTAATGACCAGGCCATTTTTTAGCAATATGGCACTGTGTCATTTTAACTGACAATTGCACGGTCGTGGAACATTGTACCCAAACAAAATGTATGTCCTTTTTCCCCCACAAACAGAGCTTTCTTTTGGTTGTATTTAATCACCTCTGTGCTATAAACAAAAAAAAAACGACAATTTTGAAAAAAAAAAACAATATTTTTTACTTTTTGCTATAATAAATATCCCCCCCCCCCAAAAAAATGTCTTCATTATTGTTATCATGTCTACAAAATAGGGGATAGATTTATGGCATTTTTGATTATTTATTTATTTTTTACTAGTAATGGCGGTGATCTGCGATTTTTAGCGGGACTGCAACATGTGGTGGACAGATCGGACACTTTTGACACTTTTTTGGGACCAGTGAAATTTATACAGTGATCAGTGCTAAAAATAGCCACTGATTACTGTATGAATGTCACTGGCAGGAAAGAGGTTAGCACTAAGGGGCGATCACGGGGTTAAGTGTTCCCTATGGAGGTGTTTCTAACTGTGGGGGCAGTGTAATGACTGGAGGAGGAGAGAGATCGCTGTTCCTGATCACTAGGAGCAGCAAATCTCTCTCTACTCCCCTGTAAGAACGGGGATCTGTCTGTTTACATTACTCTCTAAAGAGTGATCGCGGGTGGCCCGCAAACACGCATCGGCTCTGGCGTCGTGCCGCGGACACGCCCCCTATCGCTCCTAAAGTGGCCGACGTACACCTACGCTGATTCGCGCAGCCGTGCCAAACTGCCGCAGTATAATGACGCCGGCTGGTCGGCAAGCGGTTAAAGGGTGATTATAGGAAAATCAAAGGGTAACTAAAGAATATGAGGAAATAAAATAAAACTTCTGCCAAGCAAAATCTTTGCTAGAAAATAAATCCTGAAAATTAATGCTAAGAGAAACTGTTTTGTACTGTGTAAGCCATTTTTTGACCTTTGCATAAATTACTTGCTTTGAAATAAAGATTATGTCAAGCCAAGTAATAGAGTTTTAATGAGATCACCATTTTAGGAAGGAAAAAAAGGCAATACAGTGTGTATTTTTGAGTGGCATTTCAATCGCCCTAAGGCAATATTCAGGTTACCATCACCAATTTCTAATACGACCTATCGAGGAGAAGCAATGCGTTATGCAATTACCTAGGGGCTTAATGCATAGATGGACAGTGAGTACATGCAATCATATTTTTTAATTAATTTTTTGTTGTATGACTTGTAGATACAGAATGCCTTCTAGTAACTTTAAATGGCTGCACAATAAATAAGATTCGTGTTATATTATTATTTGCACAGCATTTATGCCATGCTATCAGAAAACATGGCAAGGACCTAATTTATCAAATAACCTGACCTTCCAGTAGTCTGTGTTGCAAATATGATTCAACTTTTTATTCTTTATTGAAACATACAGTAAATGGAAAAAGTATCTCATTGGTAGGAAAAGTACAGTTCTTGCTACTTGTATAAACAAAGCCTTTTGCATTTATTTTTTTTAACAAGAAAGCCTTTTGAATTTTTAAGCACTTTCCGCCCTTATCACATCATATGACATCCTCAATTTAAGGTGGTTATACCAGGATGATGCCTGCACCTGCATCACCTGCACCGGTATGAAAATTTTCAGCCAGAAATTCTCTCTTTACCAGAAGTCATTTGAGTGGCTAAACAGCCACTCGATCACAAATGCAGGTGGCGGAAGTGGATTCCCCCCACCACTGCCGCCAGGCCCGGGACAAGGGGTGGGCAGGAGGGACGGTTGCCCCTGGCGCAATGGTTTATTGCAGGGATGGGGGGCACCCTGACCCTAACCCTAAGGGAAAGGGGGGCACAGTTTGACATCTTTGCCCTGAGCACTGGATGACCTTGTCCCGGCACTGACTGCCGCCTTTCCCGGGCTCTGCATCTGTTGTAAAATCAATAAAGTTGATTTTAAAAATAAGAATGTATTTTTTACACGTAGGAGATAAATGTCAGAATTGGCCTGGGTGGGAACTGGTTAAACAGAAATAACCTTTTTAAACAGGGAATGAAGATTTGCCTAACCTTGAGATAATCACTGTATTCCAGTACTCCTGGGGACCATGGCTCCCAGCTCATTGCAATATGGTGTTCATTGTATCTGCTCAAAACAATTTAATCTTAGTTAAAAAAAAAAAAAAAAATGTTTACTGCGCGCAAAAAAAAAAAGCTCCTTTCACCAGTCCTATTCTCAAAGCAGATTTGCCATCAAAAATACTTAAAGCAGGGTTCCACCCAAAAATGGAACTTCCGCTTTTTGGAATCCTCCCCCCTCCGGTATCACATTTGGCACCTTTCAGGGGGGAGGAGGGAGCAGACACCTGTGTAATCCAGGTATTTGCTCCCGTTGCGGCTTCACTTCCTGATTCCCTTACCGAAGATGGCAGCGCCTCCACCCAAGAGCCGAGGGACAGATCGGCTTTGGGTGCCAACATCGCGGGCGCCCAGGACAGGTAAGTGTCCATATATTAAAAGTCAGCAGCTGCAGTATTTGTAGCTGCTGACTTTTAATATATTTTTTTTCGGCGGAACTCCGCTTTTGTGCCATGAATATTTCCCAAACGTGTTCCGTTTACGAGATATTCCAGCGAGTGGCAGCCAGTGACGTCACTGGCGCATGCGCTCTGAAGGAACGGCATACCCGTGCCATTCCTTCAGAGGCCTGTGCCGTGCCCGGGACTCAAGCACGCATGCACGGGAGTAATGTCATTGTGGCTCCGGCCAATCAGACGGCCAGAGCTCGCAAACTAAGAAGGAAAACTGGGTGAAGATGTGACAGGGCGCCACTGGAGGGATCCGTTCTAAAGGTAAGTCTAACATAATGTGCTAATATGTAGTGCATACAAGTACATTCTGGCTTAAACCTGCAGAGGGGACCTTATTGTTTGGGTAACTTTACTACCGCTTTAAATCTCCTGCTCCTGCTAACATACACACCTCACTTCACCATAAAACACACAATACTATAATCTGTCCTCTGCAACTTCCTCCCATCTCTGCTTTGCACAGTATATCTCCTGTTCTCCTGAGGAAGTGATCTAGTTGCACACTTGCTCAAAGTTATTGTGTTCTAGAGGGCATTTGCATGTAGGGAAGTAGCACAGGTTGCTACTTCATTTCCTACACCACTGGCATATTCCCTACAAGATCATAGAGATGTTCAAGTTGGTCATCTCCGATTGATATGAGCTTGAAGGCTCAAGCTGTAATACCAGTTTTCACCAATAGCAGTGCTGCAGATAAAAAAGTAAAAAGCTGAAATAGAATTGAAGTGTCATCCACTATACCATTAAAGGGATCTCTGTTTTTTAAAACAGATATGGAAACTCCATTAATGGTCACTTTTCATTATGTGTGAAGTGAAATCTCTTTGCAATGAGTGAACTACAGAATGTTTGACAATAATATTTTGTAAATTAAAAAGCCATTGGATAGTCACCAAGTGTCATTTTAAATAGTGACTATTTGTCCCAGTGCTATTTGGAATTGCCCTTCTGTCACCAACAGAAATGATGTTCATCTGAGCTTGACAGATTTTCCTTAAAGCTTACAGACCAGAAGAGGCCACCATTATACCGGGACAACCTATAAAACAGCAACCCCAAATCATACCACCACAAAGCCTTAATGACCAACATGGACCAGTCCAAACGTGTGACCCACAACAGCAGTACCTTATTTATCCAAAACTTCCAGCAGTGCAGCCTGACAAAGTCTCAAATACAAGACATAATCAATGATTCAAAGAAAAATATGTCTAAGCATGGAAAAATGTTATGAAACTCCCAGATACTAACTACTTACCAGTCACTGCAGAGAAACTACAAACTGGTCCCATACCTGGAGATATTATGAGACCACAGAGACAGATAGACAGACTCTGAGCCCATGCAGAATAAGCATCCACAGTTAGGGAATTGAATAAGGGTGGCAGAGACAGACCTACAAGCCCAAGAAAAGTAGACTGTGCCAGTGGTGTGACCAGGGGGTCCTGGAAGACGAGGCCCACTATGATGCCCTAAGTACTCAGCAGTGTGGGTCACTCACTTCCTGAGATTCTCTCCTCTAATTCCAGACTTCACTTATTTTATTTTATTTAAGTTTTTTTTTTTTTCATTTTCAAAAATATAGATTCAACAGGCATTGTACAAAGTATTAATTGCACTTGGTAATTGTATAGAACAAATGGGCAAACATGGCCAACATACTATAACAACAGTAACATAACCCACAAACCTGCAAACGGAGGAGGATATCATAACATATTATTGCAATATTACCTGAGATGGACCACTATGGGTCCAAAATATGTACATTACAACCAAAACTAGAGATAGTAGGGAACATCCATCAACCTTTCACACTCAAACATTCGCACACGCACAGCCTCACTCAAGCCTCTTCATCCCTTCCTTCACCATTAAACGAAAGAGTCAGGGAGCCAGCAAACCTGGGATGTAGCGAACCACAGATACAATGATAGGAGCCTGTTTCAATCACTCTTTATTGTTGGGAGAGCGGAGTGTCCTTCCAGAAGGAGTCCGCAATATCAAACCAGGGCTGCCAAACTTTTAAAAACTTTTTTGGGCAGGCCCTACTGTTGTAAATGAGTTTGTAAATATAACTTTATTCACCATGCGGTTATAGATTTGTATATCTGGAGCAGACGCATTTTTCCATTGTAGTAGAATTAATTTCCTAACATAGAATAATAGTATACGCACAAGAGTTCTAGCATGTGTCCTGTGTTTAAAGTTATTTAAAACACCAAGCAACCCAACTTCAGGAGTATGGGGTACAGGTAACTGTAAAATATTGTGTGTGACAGAAACGAACAGCGCTCCTACATCTTTCTAGTTGATGTAACTTGCAGATAAATGCAGTGCTGGTGATAAATAAGTAGATAAAACAGTTCCACAGGAGGGATCCAAAGAATGGTGCTCCGCTGTGTAGTAAGCGCTGACACCCGCTCTCACTCTATTAGCGAATCCCTCTCCCTATGAAGTGTACACTTACCAGACCTTGGCAAGTAAAGAGCCTGGATGGTCACAGCAATCCTCCTCATAGGCTGTTAGTAACGCTGCTGGATGATTATGAGTTAGGTGTATCAGGACATCAGGGAATAATTGGCTCGTCTCGTTCCGTCTGTGTTATCCAACGCCCGATCGTCCTCACTCAGAGATCCCAAAGATAATACTGTGGTCTCATAAAAATAGATAGCAGACCACAGTATTATGTCCTGACACACCTAACCCATAATCATCCAGCAGCATTACTAACAGCCTACCAGGAGGATTGCTGTGACCATTGATTGGTGTTTAACCACTTAAGCCCCGGACCAATACGGGCCATTATGACCAGGCCCCTTTTTGCGATTCGGCACTGCGTCGCTTTAACTGACAATTGCGCGGTCGTGCGACGTGGCTCCCAAACAAAATTGGCGTCCTTTTTTTCCCACAAATAGAGCTTTCTTTTGGTGGTATTTGATCACCTATGCGTTTTTTATTTTTTGCGCTATAAACAAAAATAGAGCGAAAATTTTGAAAAAAATGACATATTTTTTACTTTTTTCTATAATAAATATCCCCAAAAAATATATAAAAAAAAAACATTTTTTTTTCCTCAGTTTAGGCCGATACGTATTCTTCTACATATTTTTGGTAAAAAAAAACGCAATCGGCGATTATTGATTATAAAAAATATAAATAATAGCGCTAAACTCAGAACAAGAAAATTAATATATGGTGTGACAAAAAAAATTATTTGCGTCACGGTAAGCTCCACACCATAAGCAAATGTGCAGAGATCCACTGATGGAGTCAGATGGATTGATAATGGTTAGGGGCAAACCTATGACATGTAATAAAACATAAACCAAAAATGACACATGTGTATACAAAACATTTAAATTTAGATATAAAGTGCTATCTGATGACGCACTGAAAGCATCAATCCATAAGATGAAAGAAATTCCTAGTGATAAAGTCCAAACATATTCTGTGATGAAAAACACCTGTGCAGTAACAAAGTCCAAATCTCCACTGAATTTGACTGAAGACTGGAGTGAAACCACCACCATAGGCAAGTAAACTGCTTACCAGAACCAGTTGGTCCCCTGTCACGGGGGACCTAACAACGCATGTAAACAATCCCAGCTGGATGGTAATAACTTCTCTGACCAACTCCTCACTCAGCGCTTCCACAGCATGTAGACAATATGTGTGCGATTGACATGCAAAAAGAAACAGGATGCCTCGCTGGTGTAAAATCTTTGGGTTTTAATGGACTAGACAAATGAATAAAACTTACATGTAGATGAAAAAAGTACAGCCTTAAACTCGAGGTGCTGGCCGGACACCATAGAGTAAACCCGTCCTCTGGAGATCGAGCAGTGAGGGGATGACGTCAGCACGCCGCTCGGTTCGCCCTACGCGTTTCGTGATAGGTCACGTCGTCTCGGGGCACGGGCGGCGTGCTGCGTCACCCCCTCTTATAGGAGAACAAAAACAAGCCAAACCTCGTTCTGGGGAGAGGCGCAGGCGCACCTCCAAGCAAAGATCCAAGCCTCCGTCTGGATGTGTCGTCAGAGGGGAGTCCCGTCCTGCGGCACACATAAACATGCTGCACCAACAGGCCAATGGGATCCCGCTCCGACAGCCCGCGCATGCGCACTCCCCCCAAAGAACGAAGGGGAACGAAAAAAGCTCCCATCATCACTCCCATCGCACCATCAGCCAATCACGATATAAAACCGCGAGGACCAATCAGGGGAACCGGACGGACGATAACAAAATAGTACAACATATAATACATAAAGCCCAGTGTATGCCGAAAGTTGCAGTGCCATTCCCGAGGGGCTGGTTCAACCGAACTTACCCCCTCGAGGGCAGATGGAATGGCTGCAAAAGGAAACATACATAGGCATTAACAAAAACATATGTGTAAAACCATATATATAAAACTGTTAATTAGAAATGTAAACATTACATCTAAAAAATATTTATTTAACCTTCCTTGCTGCCACAAGATTGTGAATAGCATGGCTGACAGACATAAACATAAGTGTGGGGTTCTATGGCTGCTAGAATAACTTAGAACCAGGGTACCCCAAAAGATCCCCTACCCCACTCCTATGCAAAACTGTATGGGGAAGGAGTAACCGGGAGCGACCAAACGATGGGTGAGTCTCAGACAATCTTAAAAATTTGTCACAAACTGACCCTCGGGAAGTCTCCCCGTATAGACCCAATATCACCTAGGTGTATGTGGTGACAAACCACAACCGCCAAGTACATAATGATAAAAACACTCTATTGAAGTGAGATTAAAAAAATGCAAAAATTAAAATTGTAAAAACATAAAATGGAGTATGTGTTAGATATTATGACCGATTTAGGCTATACAAGGCAGCCAAACAGGTCAATGATTCCCAAATAAAGGGGATTTGGCATCAGTTAATGTACCAAACTAGATGATGGTGATTACAATACTTAAACCGACTAGGAGTTATTGATGAAAGCATTAATGTCGGTATCGACATTAAGGCCATGTGGTACATAGGTCCTTAATCGATAAACCCAAGCCATCTCTTGTTTAGATATCTCCCTTACAATTGAGCTACCCCTCCAATGAGGTCTGTATTTGTCAATGGCCACAAATAAAGTTTTAGAAGGGTTTCTCTTGTGTACAAGGTCATAATGCCTTGACACAGAGTGTTTATCGAAGCCCTTTCTAATATTGGCTATATGCTTGTTAAGTCTAACCTTCAGTGCCCTCTTGGTCCTCCCTACATATTGGAGGCCGCAAGGGCACTGAATAAGGTAGACCACCCCCTCAGACGAGCAAGTTATAAAGGGTTCAACCTCGTAGGATCGGCCTGTACTAGTTGATGTAAACTGGCAGATCTTTCTGTCTTGACAGCTGTTCAGGGAGCAAACCTGACACTTCTTGCATCTATAATATCCCGTGAGGTTTTGCCAAAAGGTCCTGTTCTCCCGTGGGGGATCCTGTACACTAGGAGCAACCCGGTTGGATAGTGAAGAAACTCCTCTAAAAACAACTGAAGGTCTATCGGGTAAGATGGGTGCTAATAGTTGGTCACTCGCTAGCACATGCCAGTGCTTATGTATCAACCGCTTGATAGTCTGGTGTTGTGCGGAGAATGTAGTGATAAATGGGAGTGAATGACCCCTTCCATTCACATCCCTTACTCGATCACTCAAGAGGGATGTTCTATCAGTCTCTCTGGTTGATTGAACCAGGCGAGACAAGACAGTATGATCATATCCCTTTTCAAGGAATCTTTTAGAAAGCATTGCTGCTTGATCATCAAACGCTTCTACTTCGGTACAGTTCCGTCGTGGTCTTGTAAACTGACCTTGGGGTACTGCCCTAAGCCATGGGACATGGTGGCAGATGTCCAGGGGGATATTGGAATTCCTATCCGTCTGTTTAAAAAATGTGGTAGTAACAAAACTATTTCCTACAATGGAGATGTTAAGATCCAGGAAATTTACCTTCTCCTGACTGGCCTCGAAGGTGATTATTGATTGGTTTGCGCAAAAATTATAGCGTTTACAAAATAGGGTATAGTTTTACGGCATTTTTATTATTTAATTTTTTTTACTAGTAATGGCGGCGATCAGCGATTGTTTTCGTGACTGCGACATTATGGCAGACACATCGGACACTTTTGACACATTTTTGGGACCATTGTCATTTTCACAGCGATCAGTGCAATAAAAATGCACTGGTTACTGTGAAAATGACACTGGCAGTGAAGGGGTTAACCACTAGGGGCGCTGAAGGGGTTAAGTGTGCCTAGGGGCGTGTTACTAACTGAGGGGGGGCATGGCTACGACTGACACGTCACCGATCTCCGCTCTGATTACACAGAGCGGAGATCGCTGACATTGTCAGTAGAGGAGCGGGGAGATGTTGTGTTTACACACACATCTCCCCGCTCCGAGCCTCCATGAGACGATCGTGGAGATCACCGCGGCGATCGAGTCTGCGGGACCCGCGGTCCCACTCACGGGAAAGGCAGGGGGGTCGCGAGCACGCCGCCGGCGGCGCGCGCGCGACCCTGACGTCGGCAGTTAAAGGGCCACGTACAGGTACGTGATTGTGCCTGTACAAGCCATTCTGCCGACGTATATATACCGTGAGCGGTGGGCAAGTGGTTAATAAGTGTTTTTTAACTGTGTCCTCAAGTGCTTGGTGTTGTGGGCGCACATATACACTGTTTTTCTATATATACAACTGTAAAAATATTGTCAAAAAAAGAAAATATGTCCTTCCAATATGATGACAAGGCAGGACAAGACTAAAACATATGCAAATGACCAACATCCTTAGACCCGCAATGGAACAGGAAGCAGCGGATACAAAGCTCATAAGGGCTAACCTAGCAGGAGTATAGTGTAACTGGTGTATAAACTTAAATTGTGTATACTGATCATTAGAGCCAATAAGGTCCTCGAAACCGACCTCTGAGGCCTCCTCCCACCCCTCCTCGGACAGCCTAGGGATCAAAACCCCCCATTTTCATTTAGTCAGTTGGAAGGGGTTGATCCTGGCCGACTGAGCTCCTGGGTTAAACCTCCAAACTAGAATGGCATGATGCAAAAAAAAGATACTTAAAAAAGAATTTGTTATTCACTCCACAACAAGCCTTCAACTCCTCAAAGGCGACAGAAGTGTTGTTGACAAAAATGTGAGAGGTACAGGTGGCACCTAGTCTTGTCCACCACAGGGAGTGACCCAGGAGCTCTGGGAAGTTTGGGTTCTGCCACAGAGGTGCATTCGGAGACACTTCCTTTAATTGCGATAACACTTTGTTACCCTCCTGCCTGGACAGCCAGCTAATATCAATGGGAGAGCTGCGTGAGCAGCGTTTAATTGTTGACCTGTGTAGTGCATTCAGAATAAAGACCTTGGAGCCATATATTGCAGTCAGTAAAGAGGTGAAGGAATTTGAGGGGTCCTCCAGGAACCATTTATGCCTTGTACACACGATCGGAATTTCCGATGGAAAAAGTCAGACGGACTTTTTCCATCGTAAATTCCTACCGTGTGTAGCCCCATCTGAGTTTTTTCATCGGAAATTTGGGTAAATTAGGTTGAGAGGCAAGGAGGTCCAGGTACGTAACCTAGCTTCCATGTGTGTTACAATTGGTGTTATGTTAAAAGATTCAAAAAGAGAACAGACCTGCATTAATATGGATCCATAAATATTTGAAGGTGGGCTGAATTATGAGTTTGGATTGTTGTAAATATGCATAATTGAGAGTGGGACCAAGTGGGAAAGCAACAGATTTTTCAAATCCTACATGCAGCCCAGAGATCCTCCCAAACTCCTCCACGACTCCCATAAGGGACATAAAAGACTGCTCCGAGCCATCAAGGTATATTAAGGCATCGTCCCCATAGAGGGAGTATATTTCAGAAAACGCGCCATAGCAGATGCCCCCCATAGTCGCAATCTGTCGCACTGCCAGTGCAAGAAGCTCTATTGCCAGTGCAAACAGAAGTGGCGAGAGCGGGCTGCCCTGTCTAGTACCCCTCTGCAAGGAGAATACTTCTGAAATATCTTTGTTAGTGCACACCCTAGCCCTAGGGTTAGTATAGAGTAGGCAAACCCATTTAATGTACTGAAGGCTAAACTCCATCTGGTGCGTAGTTTCCCAAAGGAAGGACCCGTTAACCGTGTCAAAAGCCTTCAGCACATCCAGGGATAACACCAGGCCACTTTTATGGTCCATAGCTGCCCTGTGAATATGCAAATAAAGACTACAAATGTTATCATAAGTACTTTTGCCAGGCATGAACCCAGTTTGATCCAGATGGACATCACTTCTTTAGAACAAAAGAGGAAACTCTCCATTCTACCTGAAGAAGTGAAGCCAATGGTAAAAATAGTTGCATAATATGTTAAAGAATGTCATAGACGGAGAGGGACATGGAAAACTGTGGACACTGCCTGGAATCACCTCTTAAAGCGGTTGTATAGCCCCCAATTTTTTTATTTATTTTTGTCACCTGTAAAGCAAAAGGCATCATGAGCTAGTATGCACCGCATACTAGCACATTATGAAATACTTACCTTAGAACGAGGAGTCAGTAACTCACCTGGTCCACGCCGACTTAGCTGACATGTTGCCACGGCGTGTCTTCCGGGTATCGCGGCTCCAGCGCTGTGAGTGGCTGGAGCCGCGATGTCATCACTCCCGCACATGCGCGCAGGAGACTTCTTTCCAGCAAGGTCCGGCGTCTGCCGGGCCTTCAGCCGAGAATCCCCTATGCGCATGCACCGCTGCAGTCGGCGGCTCATTGCAAGGGGAATATCTCCTAAACCGTAAAGGTTATTATAGGCTTACCTGTAGGTAAAAGTTCCAAAAATGACTATACAACCACTTTAATCTTTTCATATTGTCCCTTACCCTGGTGACATTCCTAGACTCCTATAACTTCTATATATTAATTTACCTCTAATAATGTCCTAGGGGTTGTTCCTACCTGCAGAGAGACCACAAACTGTCCCCATAACTGGAGATGCTACCTATATATAGACCCCCACATATACTGTATAACTGCGGCAAAACAGTGATTGCGGCTATATTGTGTTAACAGTGGGAGGCAATTAAAGAGGCATGGTTAAATAAAATAAAAGTCTTCTTGTACCTATAAAATATGCTTTAATTGCTGTGCTTCAAGCAAGAGTCTCGCAGAGATTTATGAACCTTAGCACATTAATTTATTAAAAATGAAACTCTTCAACTACAACCAGTAACTGTTGAGACAATAAACATTTTGGTCAGAAGTATGTAATGTACAATATGATGTCTATAGTGCAGGATTGTGTAGCACATACAGTGCAGGGATAAGGAGTGTATAACACACAGAATGCACAAATCATCCCACCCCCCCAGCACAAATTCTTTCCTACAATCCCCCTCCCCAGCGCAAATAATTTTCCCTCAGCACAAATTCTCTCCTTTCTCTAAAGCACAAATCCCCCCAATCACCCCTCTGAGCAACAGGGCAATTGCCCCCCCCCCCCCGAGACCATCTGTCACACTCGCTTGCTCTGTTTTTTTTTTTTGCGCCTGATCTCCCGAACTTTGGGGACCCGGTACCGGCCGGCCGTGGGTCCCATGGACTCCAAACTTAGCACACATGTAGCCCCATGTCTCCTCTACAAGTGTTGAAAGTTTAGTGTCTAGGGGACCTACGGCCGGGGAGCACTAATTTTTTAAAACCGGGCACCCCTTCTATAGACTCCAATGTTAAACGGTAATTTCTCCGGTGATTTTGCGGACCCGGTACCAGCCAGTATTTGGTCCCTTTGACCCCAAACTTAGCACACATGTAGCCTTATGTCTTCTCTATAAGTGTGAAAAGTTTGGTGTCTGGGGATCTTACGGCCGGGGAGCACCGATTTTTTAAAACCGGGCACCCCTTCTGTAGACTCCAATGTTAAATGGTCATTTCTCCAGTGATTTTGCGGACCCAGTACTGGCCGGTCGTAAGTCCTCTGGACCCCAAACTTGGCACACATGTAGCCCAATGTCTCCTCTATAAGTTTGAAAAGATTGGTGTCTGGGAGACCTATGGCCGGGGAGAACCAATTTTTCAAACCGGGCACTCCTTCCATAGACTCCTATGTTAAACATCAGTCTAGTCATGGGCACAGTGAGGCATGGGCACAGTGAGGCACAGTGAGGCATGCAGATGGACACCCTAGGTTTATACTTGAGTCAATAAGTTTTCCCAGTTTTTTGGGGTAAAATTAGGTGCCTCGGCTTATATTCGGGTCGGCTTATACTCGAGTATATACAGTACTTGTTCTGCGGCTGCCGCTGCCTCTCTGAGTCTCTCTCTCAGTTTCTCACATCAGCCGATCAGCGGCGCTGAGAGAGAGACTTGTCTAATGTAGTTACATGGCGCACTGACACGATACCAGGAGCGGTGGAGGAGGTGGGTGGAGCCTCTTCCCTGCACTCATTGCTAACGCCTGGGCCACTTGGCGTCTAGAAACGAGTGACGTCAGTGAGTCACGTCAGGCCGCTCTGCGGGCAGGTGCGATAGCGTGCGGCTCCACAGACGGGTAAGAAAGCGGGCGGCTCCGATAGCGGCGCGGTTTGTTGTCGTGGGGCGGCGCGGTTCGTGGGCAGACCGCGCTGCTCAGTGTGTTGGCAGCGCAGGTGAGAGTGAGAGAGCAGGCTCAGTGTGGCAGCTGGCCAATCAGCTAGCCGGGGAGCGGGGGAGCAGAGAGATGAGATCATCTCTCACCACCCGTGCCTGCCCTGCATTCCTGTAGTGACTTCCGCCCTCACTGTGCAGTCAGCAGAGAGATTACATTATCTCTCTGCTGCCTGACTCTGGGAGTCTGGGACACAGCAAGAGACAACCAAAACTACACCTTAGCAGGCAAGTTAGTGACAATCCGCAAGGTGTGGCAGGCGACGTGGCAAATGACAATCTGCATCTGGTGGCAGGCAAGTGACAATCAGCAAGGTGTGGCAGGTGACGTGGCAAGTGACAATCCGCAAGGTGTGGCAGGTGATGTGGCTAGTGACAATTCGCAAGGTGTGGCAGGTGACGTGGCATGTGACAATCCGCAACGTGTGGCAAGTGACACGCTCAGGGCTCCCACTAATTGCAGGTGACGGTGGCAAGTGACACACTCGGGGCTCCCACTGATTCTGCATTGAACTATTTAATTTCATATTACAATGTAATAATAGAAATAATGCGCTTCAATCATCCTGACACCATAACAACCATGGTGCCGGGATGATTGAAGCGCCGACACCAGCCATTTCCCCGATAAATTTCCCACAAAAAAATTTTTTTTTTGGCAGTGCCCCTCCCGAGAAAAGACTCTGGATCCGCCCCTGCCCCCAAATCCCTTCTTTTAGCACAATATACCCCCCCCCCAAATTTCCTTATGACAAATCCCCCACTTTAAATTCCACCTCATAGCTCAAAAATCTCCCAGCACTATTCTTCCCCTCAAAATCTCCGTCCCAGCAAGCATTCCCCCAATTCTCCCTTTTTAGCACAACTCCTTCCACCCCCTCCTAGTACAAATCATCTTCTCTCTAAATTCCTCCTCTTAGCACAATTCCCCCTCAAGTTCTCCCTGTCCAAGCACAAATCCTACCCCCCCCAATCCCACTCCTAGCACTCTTACTCTCCCCCCCAACCACAACCCCAACAGCACAAATTCTCTCCCCCAATCCCCCCCCCCCCAAGTTCAAATTCTTTTGAGCTAGCACAAATCTTGTTCTTCCTTAAATTTCCCCAGCGCCCCCCTCCCAGTACAACCCCTCCCAACCCATCCCACTATAAATTTTCCCCCTCATTACCCTCTCCCAGAACAAATCAATCCCTCCAATTAGCACAGATCCACCCCCACCAATCCCTCCTCCCAGCCCTTTAAATCACTCCACTTAGCACAAACCTCCCCCAAATTGCCCCCAACACAAATCCACTAATAATCCCTCAAATCCACTCTCCTAGCCCAATTTACTCCTGCTCCTTATCACAAATTTGCCCCCTCATTCCCCCTCTCCCAACACAAATCAATCCCCCTATTAGCACAGATCCTCCGCCCCATCCTCCTCCAACATAAATCACCCCCCTCTAAATCCTTCCGCTTAGCACAAACCTCCCCTCAAAATTCCCTCCTAGCATGAATCTGCCCTCCCCCAAATTCCACCTGCTAGCACAAATCCACTCCCCCCAGATTCCACCTCCTTAACATAAATCCTCTCCCATCAGTCCCCCTCCTAACACTAATCCTTTACCACCCTGCCCCACCCCAAATCCCCTCTCCTAAGCACAAAATATTCTCCCAGGACAAATCCTCTTATATTAAATGCCCCTCAGCAGTAATAATCTCCTCCCCCCAAATCCCCCCAGCACAAATCCCCTCACCCCCACTCCCCCCAGCACAAATCCTCTCCCCTAATCCCTCCTCCCAAGTTTAAATGTGTTTCCCCCATTACAAATTCTGCCCTACCCTTAAATTCCCACAGCACTAATTATCCTTCCCAAATCCCCTTGCCCAGCACAAATCACCCCTCAATCTCCCCTTTTAGCACACATCGTCCCTCTCATTTCCCCCTCCAAGCACAAATCAATCCCACCTATTATCAAAAACCCTCTCTCAATCTCCCCTTCCAGCACAAACTCCTCCAAATTTCCCCTGCTAGCACAAATCCCCCCCATTATCCACCTCCCCACCATAAACCCTCTCTCCCAATCCCCCACCGAGCACTTATCCTCTTTCACACATCCCAAATGAGAAAGAGAGAGGGGGAGAGAGAGACAGTGAGGGGAGAAAGAGAGAGGGGAACAGAGGTGAGAGAGAGAAATAGTGAGGGGAGAAAGAGGGGGGCAGAGAGGTGGCAGCGAGAGTGAGGGGAGAAAGAGAGAGGGGGAAAGAGTGGGGGAGAGAAAGACAGTAAGAAGAGAAAGAGAGAGGGGGAAGAGGGGAAGAGAGAGAGAGACTGTGAGGAGAGAAGGAGAGAGGGGGCAAAAGGGGGGAGAGAGAGAGATACAGTGAGAGAAGAAAGAGAGAGAGGAGCAGAGGGGAGAGAGAGTGATACAGTGGGAGGGAAAGAGAGAGGGGGCAGAGGGGGTGAGAGAGGAAGACAGTGAGGGGAGAAAGTAAGAGAGGGGGCAGAGGGGAAGAGAGAGAGTGATACAGTGGGGGGAGAAATAGAGACTGGGGCAGAGGGGGGAGAGAGGGAGACAGTGTGGGGAGAAAGAGAGAGGGGGCAGAGGGGGAGAGATAGTAAGGGGAGAAAGAGAGAGGGGGCAGAGGGGGGACAGAGAGAGAGAGAGACAGTGAGGGGAGAAAGAGAGAATGGGGAAAGAGGGGAGAGAGAAAGACAGTGAGGGGAGAAAGAGAGAGGGGGAAGAGGGGGGAGAGAGAGACAGTGAGGGGAAAAAGAAAGAGGGGAACAGAGGGGGGAGAGAAATGGTGAGGGGAGAAAGAGAGAAGGGGAAAGAGGGGATAGAGAAAGACAGTGACGGGAGAAAGAGAGAGGGGGAAAAGGGGGGAGAGAGAGGGAGACAGTGAGGGGAGAAAGAGAGGGGGGAGAGGGGAGAGAGAGACAGTGAAGGGAAAAAGAGAGAGGGGGGAGAGAGAGTGATACAGTGGGAGAGAAAGACAGGGGGCAGTGGGGGGAGAGAGAGAGACAGGGAGGGGAGAAAGAGAGAGGGGGCTGAGGGGGAGAGAGAGAGACAGTGAGGGGAGAAAGAGAGAGGGACAAAGGGGGGGGAGACAGTAAGGGGAGAAAAGACAGGGGGCAGAGAGAGGGAGGAACAGAGGTGAATACAGAGGAAAAGAGATGCCAGGTTGGCAGAGAGAAAGAGAGAGGGACAAAGGGGGCGGGGAGACAGTAAGGGGAGAAAAGAGAGGGGGCAGAGAGAGGGGGGAACAGAGGTGAATACAGAGGAAAAGAGATGCCAGGTTGGCAGAGAGAAAGAGACAATGAGAAAGAGAGGAGGGGGCAGAGGGGGGAGAGAGAGACAGTGAGACGAGAAAGAGAGAGAGGGGGTCAGAGGGAACAAAGATTTGCAGTCCAAGGACCACGGACATCCACATGGAAGAAAACCATCGGGCCTTCAGGAAAAAACTTAAGACCCACCTCTTCTGAAGGATCAGGACGTCCATGGAGGCAAAGCGCCTTGAGGCGATTCAGTTCGCATTTGCAGCACTATACAAGTTATTCACTCACTCACTCACTCAGAGAGGGGGGACAGAGGGGGAGAGAGAGACAGTGAGGGGAGAAAGAGAGGGGGGAGAAGTGAGGGAAGAAAGAGAGAGGGGCAAAGGGGGAGAGAGGGGGTGTAGAGGGCAGAGAGAGAAAGAAAGAGAGAGCGAGAGAGTGAGGGGAGAAAGAGAGAGGGGTAGAGGGGATAGGGAGAGACCGTGGGGAGGGGGAGAGAGAGAGGGGGCAGATAGAGACAGTGAGGGGAGAAAAAGAATGGGGGGATAGAGAGAGAGACAGTGAGGGGAGAAATTGAGAGAGGGGGCAGAAAGAGACAGTGAGGGGAGAAAGAGAGAGGGGACAGATAGAGGGAGTGAGGGGAGAAAGAGAAGGGGCAGAGGGCAGAGAGAAAGACAGTGAGGGGAGAAAGAGGGGGGGTAGAGGGGAGAGAGCGAGGGTAGAAAGAGGGAGGGGGTAGAGGGGAGAGACACAGTGGGGAGGGGGAGAGAGAGGGGGGCAGATAGAGCCAGTGAGGGAAGAAAGAGAGAGGGGGCAGAGGAGAGAGAGTGAGGGGAGAAAGAGAGAGGGGGCAGAGGGGAGAGGGGAGAGAGCGAGAGAGTGAGGGGAGAAAGAGGGAGGGGTAGAGGGCAGAGAGAGAGACAGTGGGGAGGAGAGAGAGAGGGGGGCAGATAGAGAAAGTGAGGGGAGAAAGAGAGAGGGGCAGAGGGGTGAGAGCGAGAGAGTGAGGGGAGAATGAGAGAGGGGGCAGAGAGAGACAGTGAGGGGAGAAAGAGAGAGGGGGACAGAGGGGGTAGAAAGAGAGAGGGGGAACAGAGGGGGAGAGTGGGAGAAAAATAGAGAGGGGGACAGAGGGGAGAGAGAGAGACAGTGAGGGGAGAAAGAGAGAGGGGGGACAGGGGGCAGTGAGGGAAGAAAGAGAAAGGGGCACAGGGGGGAGAGAGAGGGGGTGTAGAGGAGAGAGAGAGAGACAGTGAGGGGAGAAAGAGAGAGGGGAACAGGGGGGGACAAGGGAAGAAAGAGAGAAAAGGGGCAGGGGGAGAGAGAGAGAGAGGGGGAAGAGATCAGGGGGACAGAGGGGAGAGAGGGGGACAGATGGGGCAGAGGGGAGAGAGTGAGAGATGGGGGCGAGGGGAGCGCGAGAGACAGCAAGGGGAGAAAGAGAGAGGGGGACAGAGGGGGGAGAGAAAGAAATACAGTGAGGGGAGAAGAAGAGAGGGAGCAGAGGGGAGAGAGAGGGGGAACAAAGGGGGGGGGAGACAGTGAGGGGAGAAAGAGAGAGGGGGGACATAGAAGATGGAGAGAGAGAGGGGGGAGAGAGACAGTGAGGTGAGAAAGAGGGAGGGGGGGTAGCGGGTAGAGTGAGGGAAGAAAGAGAGAGGGGGAACAGAGGGGGAGAGAGACAGTGAGGGGAGAAAGAGGAGGGGGCAGAGGGAGGAGAGAGAGAGGGGCAGAGAGACAGTGAGCGGGGAAAGAGAGAGGGGGAGAGGGGGAGGGAGGAGGGGGCAGAGAGAGAAGAGGTGCAGAGGGGAGAGAGAGAGGGGACAAAGGGGGGAGAGAGAGGAGGGGGAGAGAGAGAGGGGACAAAGGGGGGAGAGAGAGGAGGGGGCAGGGGGGAGAGACAGTGAGGGTAGAAAGAGAGAGGGGGCAGAGAGAAAGGGGGGACAGAGAGAGAGAGACAAACATTAAGAAAGAGGGGGCAGAGTGGGGAGAGAGAGAAAGAGATGGCAGGGTGGCAGAGAGAGACACACAGAAAGAGAGAGAGAGGGAGCAAGGTGGAGGAATGAAGACTGAGCGAGAAAGAGGAGGGGGGAAAAAGGGGGGGGGATAGAGAGAGAAAGTAAGAAAGAGGAAAGACAAAGAGCAGAAGAGAGATAGAGGGGAAAGAGGAGGAGATTTATTGAACAATGAAGAGTAAATTGCTAACACACTATATAAATAATATTACATATACAGTACATTTCCTCAGAAGTAAAGACTTTAGTGTATATCTTTATGTAACAATATCAGGTGAGGAGAGGCGCTCTCTAGCAGTGAGTGCTCTCTCTATGACAAGTGATATGTCGGGGATACGATCTTGCAGTGTATGGGGAGGAGGAGGACAGTGTGACTGGAGATAGGATCCTCCCCTTCCCGGGCTCTCCATAGAGCGGGCTCACATCACCCGGCAGTGCTCACTGGTGGTAAATAGAGCCGGAGAGCGGCATAAGATGAGAGCCCTGAGGGGACTCTCCGAGGAAAAGATGATATCTACACACTGATACAATGGAGTCCTCCTCATAGACTGCACAGGAGGGAGATGAGGCAGATGAGAGGGAAAACTTCTCCATACAAATGTAAAGCCATGTACTGGACTTCATGAATAGTGGGGGGGAAGGAAAAGTAGAGGTGTCCATTCTGTATACATTGTAATCTTCACACATATAATCACATTTTACACACCCCTTTGATTGAAAATCGAATTGAAAATGGTAAACAAATAAAAAAATAAATATATATATATATATATTTTTTTGTTAATGAGGTTGCATGTGATTGGACAAAGTTTGGTTATATGTAAGCAGATGGCACAGTTGCCCACACACCTTCCAACCTTTTCTAGGAAGTAATACAATGATGTCAGCAATGGTGAGATGAATGAACTCCCAAGTATCGGTCACCTGGGTCGGCCAATGGGACACAGCAGTGCTGGAAATACGGTTTTACGACGTCCACACACGTGATCAATGTGATCAGTCAAACAATCATTCAATGTGATTAAACTGATCTAATTGAATCAAAAACCAAAAGCGCCTCCATTCAAAAGATTAACTGAGCAGTCGGTCAAATTGGATCAGCTGTGGCAGGATTTTGTTGATCACTTCAGATTGATCAAACACATATCTAGTTGTAAAGACGATCGATTAAAGGATTGATTTATTGGATCGATATTTTTAGCTTATTCTTTTTTTTGTCATTTTTTAAAAGCACAACACCTCTGGTCACAGTTGGACAATGGGGTGTTTCAAGGGTGGAAAAAACCCTCATGGTTTTTCTCCTTTATCCATTCTATGCATTAAGGTGAGAACCTCCTGTAATGCAGAAGCCCCCCAGAGCCCCCTTTTTCTTCCCTGAACCCAGTCTTTCTAGCGACGGGGACAAGCACACCAGCTCCAGCCGGTGTCTCAAGTCTTGATTGGATAGATTGATAGGAGCGCAGCCATTGGCTCCCGCTGTTGTCAATCAAATCCAATGACGCAGGAGTCGGGGCCGAGTCCTGCTGTCTGTATCAATAAACACTGCAGCAGGACACGGGAGCTCGTTCACACGAGTGCCCCGAGGGAGAGCGGCTCTCCAATGAGGCACTCAAGAAGAGGAGGAGCCAGGAGCGCCGCTGAGGGACCCCAGAAAAGGAGGATCGGGGCCACTCTGTGCAAAACTAACTGCACAGAGGAGGTAAGTATGACATGTTTGTTTAAAAAAATAAAATAAAAAATGAACCTTTAGATATTCTTTAAAAAGTAACATAATGTTGTGCTCCCCTCTCCCCAAGCCCCTTCTAAATACTTACCTGAGCCCAATCTCAATCGCGGTATCCCCAAGATCAGCACTGGTTCCTGCTTCTGTCAATCAAATTCTGTGCCAAGGGGGCAGGGCTAAGCCACACTGTGTGTGTCTTTAGACACAGGCAGCACGGCTCAATATTAAAAGGATTGTAGCGGTTCGCTTAAAAAAAAAAAAAAAAACGTCATCCTCTGTGCAAGGGTTTTGCACAAAGCAGCCCCGATCCTCCTTTTTTGGGGTGTCCCGATGGCGCTCCTGGCTCCTCCTCTTCTCAAGTGCCCCCACGGAGAGACGCTTTCCATGGGCGTGCGGCTGCGCTCCATTGACACAGACAGCAGGACTCAGCCCTGCCCCCCCCCCCGGCTCCTATGTCACTGGATTTGATTGACAGCAGCGGGAGCCAATGGCTCCCGCTGCTATCAACCTATCCAATCAGGACTCGAGAAAGCGGCTGGATCTGCTCTGCTTGTCCCTGTCGCTGGAACGATCAGGTACAGGTAAGTAGAAGGGGGGCTCTGGAGGGCTGGTGCACTACAGAAGGTTTTTTCACCTTAATGCATTCTATGCCTTGAGGGTTTACAACCCCTTTAAGGATGGATTCACACCTATGCAGTTTTAGTGCTTTTTGCAGATTTGCAATACAGTCCATTTAACATGGTTTCCTATAGAACACGTTCTGTAGTGCAAATCTGCAAAATGCACCAAAAATGCATAAGTGTGAATCTAGCCTTGTCCAATTATGGTGGCTTCAAATGGGGGGCATGAGCCAGGAGTGCTGGTGGGGGATTCCAGAAGAAGAGGATCAGGGCTGTTCTGTGCAAAACCATTTCCCAGAGCAGGTACAATAGGTATATCATGTTTATTTAACCACTTAAGCCCCGGACCATTTTGTTGCTAAAGGACCAGGCCCCTTTTTGCGATTCGGCACTGCGTCGCTTTAACTGACAATTGCGCGGTCATGCGACGTGGCTCCCAAACAAAATTGACGTCCTTTTTTTCCCACAAATAGAGCTTTCTTTTGGTGGTATTTGATCACCTCTGCGTTTTTTTATTTTTTGCGCTATAAACAAAAATAGAGCGACAATTTTGAAAAAAATGCAAAATTTTTTACTTTTTGCTATAATAAATATCCCCAAAAAATATATAAAAACACATTTTTTTTCCTCAGTTGAGGACGATACGTATTCTTCTACATATTTTTGGTTAACAAAAATCACAATAAGCGTTTATTGATTGGTTTGCGCAAAAGTTATAGCATCTACAAATTAGGGTATAGTTTTATGGCATTTTTATTAATACATTTTTTTTTTACTAGTAATGGCGGCGATCCGCGATTTTTATTGTGACTGCAACATTATGGCGGACACATCGGACGCTTTTGACACATTTTTGGGACCATTGTCATTTTTACAGCAAACAGTGCTATAAAAATGCACTGATTACTGTAAAAATGACAATGGCAGTTTAGGGGTTAACCTGTAGGGGGCGCTGAAGGGGTTACGTGTGACCTAATGTGTGAGTCTAACTGTAGGGGGGCGTGGCTTGGCGTGTGACATCACTGATCGTCGTTCCCTATGACAGGGAACAGACGATCAGTAACAGGCTCACTAGGAAGCACGGGGAGAGGTTTGTTTACACTTACCTCTCCCTGTGATTCAGCTCTGTGACCCGATCACGGGACACCGGCGGCGATCAGGACCGCGGGTCCCGCGGGTGCGGTCACGGAGTACCCGACCGGGTCGCGAGCGTATTAAAGGGGACGTACCTGTACGCCAATATGCCCAGCCGTGCCATTCTGCCGACGTACATCGACGTGCGGCGGTCGGCAAGTGGTTAAAGCGGTTGTGTACCCGCTGACACTTTTTTTTTTCCTACACCTGTAGGGCAAAAGTCATAATGAGCTAGTATGCACCGCACCGCACCGCATACTAGCTCATTATGAAATACTTACCTTAGAACGAGGCGTCGGTATCTCAGCCGGTCCACGCCAGGGGAGATGACATGTTGCCTCTGTGTGTCTTCCGGGTATCCCGGCTCCAGCGCTGTAAATGGCTGGAGCCGCAATGTCGTCACTCCTGCGCATGCACGTGGGAGACTTCTTTCCAGCAAGGTCCGGCGTCTGCCAGGCTTTCAGCCGAGAATCCCCGATGCGCATGCGCCACTGAAGTCAGCGGCTCATTGCAAGGGGAATATCTCCTAAACTGTACAGGTTTAGAAGATATTCTTTTTACCTACATGTACCTTATTATAGGCTTACCTGTAGGTTAAAGTTAAAAAAATGACTATACAAGCACTTTAAAAAAAAAAAATAGTTTTGAATCCCTTTAACACGTGAGAAATGAGATGAGTATTTGCAGGCATGAGAAGTAGGTCAGCTTTCTAAGCCTGGAAATCTATATGATTGTAAGCTTCCCTATTTTTATTGATTTTTACTCTAATGGTGGCCATACATGCTTCAGAAAATGATTGATTTATTTTCTGATCCTCTTCTGATAGGAATAATCAATCTATAGATGACAACCCATTCAATCTCTATGCCCTACACAGAGACGTGGGTTTAAATAATAATATATGATTGTAACTTGTAATCATAAGTTAGCGATCGCCTCTCTCTTCCTGCCCATGCAATCTCATTAGGTGATAAGCAAAGTATTTCAGAGCTGCCAATCGATGCAAAACAATCATTTTCCACTCTGGCCAAATGACTCAGTTTGATCGAATCTGATCGAAATCATGTCAACATAGATTGAAAGGGAAGATCTGGCTATTTAGTTGTTTGTGGAGTTGATTGATTTGATCGAATTGCACATCGATCAGATAATAAAATCAAAGTGTTTGGCCACCATACACAGGGCCGCCATCAGGAATTTTGGGGCCCCTTACACAGCTTAAGGCATGGGCCCCCTGGAGCAGAGGAGAATCGGGAGGGGGGTGCTGCCGCCGCAAATTGAGAAGCGGGGGGGGGGGGGCAGCCGCGAAGCGGGGGATGCCACAAATTGAGAAGCATGGGGGTGCTGCCGCCACGAATTGTTGAGGTCGGGGGGGCTTTGGGTGCTGACGAACAAAAAAGGAACAAGAAAAAAAGGGGGGGTTGCCAGCCGGGGCCCTGGGGACCTCTGGGCCCCTTGCAAAAAAAATAAAATGTATAAAAAAAGAAATAAAAAATAGTTTTATTTTAAAAAAAAAGGGGGGGGGTTGCCATCCAGGGCCCTGGGGACCTCCGGGCCTCTGGGGACATCTGGGCCGCTTACAAAAAAAAAAAAAAATAAATGATAAAAAAATAAATAGAAAAAAATAAAGAAAATGTTTTAATAAAAAATACATAAAAAAGGGGGGTTACTATCCGGGGCCCTGGGGACCTCCGGGCCTCTGGGCCCCTTAAGAAAAAAAGAAAAAAATTAATTAAAAAAAATTATTATATATATATATATTTTTTATAAAAAATTAATAAAAAAGGGGGGTTACCATCCGGGGCCCTGGGGACCTCCGGGCCCCTTACAAAAAAAGGGGGGGTTGCCACCCGGGCCCCTTACAGGTGTACTGCCTGTACCCCCCTGATGGTGGCC
The DNA here is from genome assembly GCA_029206835.1 of Rana muscosa. NCBI lineage: Eukaryota > Metazoa > Chordata > Amphibia > Anura > Ranidae > Rana > Rana muscosa. Next base: position 211,804,738 of record CM055116.1, read on the forward strand.
CTGACCATACAGTATGTGTTCAAAGATCCAGAGCCTCTCCAATCCTGTGGAACTCTCTACCCCAATCTGTCAGACTATCTCTTATCTGTCAACTTTCAGAAGATCCCTGAAAACTCCTCTCTTCAGAGAGGCCTATCTGGCCCCCACCTATGAACATTTATTTTCCCTATCAGCCCATCCCCCACAGTTATTACCTCTCTTATCTCTTGGCCCTCCCTCTCATGCCTCGTACACACAGCCGTTTTTAATGTCATTGAAAAAAACAAAGTTTTTCTCGACGTGATTCTTCTCAAGCCTGCCTTGCCTACACACTATCGTGAAAAAAAATGCTCGAGCAAAGCGCGGTGACGTACAAAACGTTTGACAACACGTACGCCGGCACTATGAAGGGGAAGTTCCATTCGAATGGCGCCACCCTCGTGTTAGTAAAGTTTGGTGAGAGACGCTTTGCGTTTTTCAGCCTCGTGCTCCTTCAGTCCGTTACAGCGCGACGAATGTGCTATCTCCATTACGAACGCTAGTTTTACCAGAACGAGCGCTCCCGTCTCATAACTTGCTTCTGAGCATGTGCGTTTTAATGACCAAATGAAAAAATTGCATTTTTCTCATCATGAAAAACGATCGTGTGTACGCGGCATTAGATTGTAAGCTCCAAGGATCAGGGAGGGCCCTCTGATTCCTCCTGTTATTCAATTGTATGGTAACTGTACTGTCTGCCCCTATTTTCTAATGTGCTGGAAAAACTGCCAGCGCCATAAATCCTGTATAGTAATAATAATTTCATTGTATAAAGTGCCATTTTGGTTCAGATGCCATAGGAGTGTCCAGTTAGATCAGGATGCAGTGGATGATTTTTTTTTTATTCAATTGTAATGTGAATGGTGTGCTCATAAATAGGTTCATCATTTTTTTGTGTGTATGTATGACATTGGAGTCTGGCAGACTGATAATTGGGCTTCCCATGGAAATAAATGGACACACTAGTGACATGGAACCACATGGGTTGTCATTGGGCCAGACATGTGTCATTCCTGGAAGTGTGTCAGATACAGAAGAGATGTCATGACCTGAAGTTCTTCAAAAGAGCAGAGTCAGCACCTGCCAATGAGATAAGTATCAAAGCCCAACTCCATGCTGCTTTTTTATGGGGGGGGGGGGGGATAAGCAAATGTCTGTGGGGGATCCAGTTCATTTAAATCCTCCATGCACTGCATAGGTTAAATGGCCATTAGGTAAGGGAGGGGTAGGAATCAGTCAACCAGACTTCCTCTTCTTCGATCTTCGTGCAATCGGTCCCAGGAAGCCCCCACCCAGGCTGGTTGCAGCATTCTGACATCATCATGTACAATGCAAGGCCAGCAGTCCTGCATTGTAGAGAAGGATGGTGAGGACCCGCCCACAACCCACTAGATTGGACAGCTGAGAAGAATGCCAACTGCCAGGGAGCCAATAATAAGTTATTTGCGCTTATTCCTCCCCTCATTCTCGCCAAAGAGACGTTAAAGCGGCTCTTTGGTCATTAGTTCATCTTTTTATCGATTAAATCTTCTGCTCTTGTTGTTTTAGCTTTGGATAGTAAAATATTTTTGTTTCTGCCAGTAAATTCCTTATACAGCCCACTGCCTGTTTCTTGTCTGATAAAAAGCCCAGGCTTATGACATCATGCACAGCTCTCACTCTCTTTCACTCTTGTGAGAATTTGCCAGGAAGGGAGGGGGGGGGGAAATCAGTCATTAGAGGGACAATGAGAGCTGCAGAGCTGGAGGTGTGTGTGTCTGTGTAAATCCAGGAAGTGAACAGGCAGCAGCTTAAAGGGGTTGTAAAGGTTCGTTTTTTATTTTCTAAATAGGTTACTTTAAGCTAGTGCATTGTTGGTTCACTTACCTTTTCCTTTGATTTACCTTCCAAATATTTTTTTTCTTTGTTTTCTTTGTCTGAATTTCTCACTTCCTGTTCCTCCTCAGTAAGCTGTTCAGTAAGCTGTTCTGGCTGACTAACCATCGCTCAGATGATGGTGTGAAGTTTAGTGAGGAGAAACAGGAAGTGAGAAATTCAGACAAAGAAAAAAAAACATTTAGAAGGTAAATCAAAGGAAAAGGTAAGTGAACCAACAATGCACTAGCTTAAAGGAACCTATTTAGAAAATAAAAAACGAACCTTTACAACCCCTTTAAGCTGCCCACAGCTAAAATGGCTGCAGCCAGGCTCAGTAGAGGGAAATTTCTGCAGCATATTTGGCAAGTACAGAGTCACAGTGTATATAAAATAATATGCAAAGTGGTTAAAGGGAAGCTTCAGAATGGCCAAGATGTTTTTATTACAAATGATGTGAGCAGACTGCAGGTCCTCTTTAACCCATGAGGTGGTGGGGGGCACTACATGGATACATTGAAAAAGCAGCCCAGAGATAGGGTTTAATCTGCTATTGCAGGGTGCTTTTCTTTAAAAAATGAGAAAAAGTATAGGGCAGATAATGTATTGGCGAGGAAAACCCCAGTGACATTAGGGCTGGTTCACACCAAATGCAGCCCAGTACGTTTTTATTCTGCATAAAAAATGCATGGGCAGCATTTAACAGGGATTCCAATGGCCATAGTTTACACCAGTGCAGTGCGTTTCAGTGCAGTCAGCTGTGCATGGACTGACCCTGCTGAGCTGTGCATGGACTGACCCTGCTGAGCTGTGCATGGACTGAGCTGTGATCTTATGCTGAGTTGTGCATGGACTGACCCATCTGAGCTGTGCATGAACTGACCCTGCTGAGCTGTGCATGGACTGACCCTGCTGAGCTGTGCATGGACTGACCCTGCTGAGCTGTGCATGGACTGAGCTGTGATCTTATGCTGAGTTGTGCATGGACTGACCCATCTGAGCTGTGCATGGACTGACCCTGCTGAGCTGTGCATGGACTGAGCTGTGATCTGATGCTGAGTTGTGCATGGACTGACCCATCTGAGCTGTGCATGGACTGACCCTGCTGAGCTGTGCATGGACTGAGCTGTGATCTGATGCTGAGTTGTGCATGGACTGACCCATCTGAGCTGTGCATGGACTGACCCTGCTGAGCTGTGCATGGACTGAGCTGTGATCTGATGCTGAGTTGTGCATGGACTGACCCATCTGAGCTGTGCATGGACTGACCCTGCTGAGCTGTGCATGGACTGAGCTGTGATCTGATGCTGAGTTGTGCATGGACTGACCCATCTGAGCTGTGCATGGACTGACCCTGCTGAGCTGTGCATGGTCTGAGCTGTGATCTGATGCTGAGTTGTGCATGGACTGACCCATCTGAGCTGTGCATGGACTGACCCTGCTGAGCTGTGCATGGACTGAGCTGTGATCTGATGCTGAGTTGTGCATGGACTGACCCATCTGAGCTGTGCATGGACTGACCCTGAGCTGTGCATGGACTGACCCTGCTGAGCTGTGCATGGACTGACCCTGAGCTGTGCATGGACTGACCTTGCTGAGCTGTGCATGGACTGACCCTGCTGAGCTGTGCATGGACTGACCCTGCTGAGCTGTGCATGGACTGAGCTGTGATCTGATGCTGAGTTGTGCATGGACTGGCCCATCTGAGCTGTGCATGGACTGACCCTGCTGAGCTGTGCATGGACTGAGCTGTGATCTGATGCTGAGTTGTGCATGGACTGACCCATCTGAGCTGTCCATGGACTGACCCTGAGCTGTGCATGGACTGACCCATCTGAGCTGTCCATGGACTGACCCTGAGCTGTGCATGGACTGACCCTGCTGAGCTGTGCATGGACTGACCCTGAGCTGTGCATGGACTGACCCTGCTGAGCTGTGCATGGACTGACCCTGCTGAGCTGTGCATGGACTGACCTTGCTGAGCTGTGCATGGACTGACCCTGCTGAGCTGTGCATGGACTGACCCTGCTGAGCTGTGCATGGACTGACCCTGCTGAGCTGTGCATGGACTGACCCTGCTGAGCTGTGCATGGACTGACCCTGCTGAGCTGTGCATGGACTGAGCTGTGATCTGATGCTGAGTTGTGCATGGACTGACCCATCTGAGCTGTGCATGGACTGACCCTGCTGAGCTGTGCATGGACTGAGCTGTGATCTGATGCTGAGTTGTGCATGGACTGACCCATCTGAGCTGTGCATGGACTGAGCTGTGATCTGATGCTGAGTTGTGCATGGACTGACCCATCTGAGCTGTGCATGGACTGACCCTGCTGAGCTGTGCATGGACTGAGCTGTGATCTGATGCTGAGTTGTGCATGGACTGACCCATCTGAGCTGTCCATGGACTGACCCTGAGCTGTGCATGGACTGACCCTGCTGAGCTGTGCATGGACTGACCCTGCTGAGCTGTGCATGGACTGACCCTGCTGAGCTGTGCATGGACGGACACATCTGAGCTGTCCATGGACTGACCCTGCTGAGCTGTGCATGGACTGACCCTGCTGAGCTGTGCATGGACTGACCCATCTGAGCTGTCCATGGACTGACCCTGCTGAGCTGTGCATGGACTGACCCTGCTGAGCTGTGCATGGACTGACCCATCTGAGCTGTCCATGGACTGACCCTGTTGAGCTGTGCATGTACTGACCCCGCTGAGCTGTGCATGGACTGACCCTGCTGTGCATGGACTGGGCTGTGATCTGATGCTGAGCTGTGCATGGACTGACCCTGCTGTGCATGGACTGGGCTGTGATCTGATGCTGAGCTGTGCATGGACTGACCCTGCTGTGCATGGACTGAGCTGTGATCTGATGCTGGTCTCTCCCCGCACTGTGTAGCACTAGCAGCAGAAGTACCATGCAGTGCGCTGTGTATAGGGGGCGGAGTCAGGGGCGTGTCCGGGACAGTAGTGCCTGCTCTATACCTTGTGTGCTCCTGTTGAGGAGGTCAGTTGGAAGAAGTGCTTGCTGTGGATTGGGGACATAGTATCGTGGTATCGGGACTGTCCAGGGTGCTCGCAGCCGCCCACCCTCCTCCTCCTCCTCCTGCTTGTACCATGGGCTGGGATGTTCTGTTCTTGCTGCTTCTTGCAGGTCAGTTTGGATCTTCCTTTATCCTTCCTATTATGAGCATCTTCCTTCTATACAGTGTGATCCGATGTTTTCTTCTCTGTGCGGAGAAGTTTTCCAGGCTGCTGCGATGTAGCAGCGTGTGTGAGTGTGTGTGTGTGAGTGTGTGTTTGTGTGTGAGTGTGTGTGTGTGTGTGTTTGTGTGTGTGTGTGTGTGTGTGAGTGTGTGTTTGTGTGTGAGTGTGTGTGTGAGTGTGTGAGTGTGTGTTTGTGTGTGTGTGTGTGTTTGTGTGTGTGTGTGTGTTTGTGTGTGTGTGTGTGTGTTTGTGTGTGTGTGTGTGTGTGTGTGTGTGAGTGTGTGTTTGTGTGTGAGTGTGTGTGTGAGTGTGTGTTTGTGTGTGTGTGTGTGTGTGTGTTTGTGTGTGTTTGTGTGAGTGTGTGTTTGTGTGTGAGTGTGTGTGTGTTTGTGTGAGTGTGTGTTTGTGTGTGAGTGTGTGTTTGTGTGTGAGTGTGTGTGTGAGTGTGTGTTTGTGTGTGTGTGTGTGTGTGTGTTTGTGTGTGTTTGTGTGAGTGTGTGTTTGTGTGTGAGTGTGTGTGTGTTTGTGTGAGTGTGTGTTTGTGTGTGAGTGTGTGTTTGTGTGTGAGTGTGTGTGTGTGAGTGTGTGTTTGTGTGTGTGTGAGTGTGTGTTTGTGTGTGTGTGTGTGTGTTTGTGTGTGTTTGTGTGAGTGTGTGTTTGTGTGTGAGTGTGTGTGTGTTTGTGTGAGTGTGTGTTTGTGTGTGAGTGTGAGTGTGTGTGTGAGTGTGTGTTTGTGTGTGTGTGTGTGTTTGTGTTTGTGTGTGTGTTTGTGTGTGTTTGTGTGAGTGTGTGTGTGTGTGTTTGTGTGAGTGTGTGTTTGTGTGTGAGTGTGTGTGTGTTTGTGTGTGTGTGTGTGAGTGTGTGTTTGTGTGTGTGTGTGTGTTTGTGTGTGTGTGTGTTTGTGTGTGTGTGTGTGTGTTTGTGTGAGTGTGTGTTGTAGGACGTCCTGTATACTCACTGTATATTGTATACTGTATACTGGCCGGGTGATCCCTCTGGACGTCCGGCCACGTCTTCTTCTGTTATCACACCATTGGCTTGGCACACGTGTGTTTGATAACAGTCCAGGGAAATATTGTGATGATTGTAGTGGGGTTGTGACATTGTAATGATCGCACTATGTGGCCTGACACTGCTTGTGTACACCTCTCTCTCTCTCTCTCTCTCTCTCTCTCTCTCTCTCTCTCTCTAATAATTAACATGATGCAGGTGTTGGGGAGAGGTTGTCTCACCGCTTGTGGCACTACAAGTCACAGCGTGTCTTTACAGCTCTGGAGGTGCTGGGACTTGTAGTTCCCAAGAAAGGTCTTGTAGTGCATGTGATGAATGCAGTACTACAAGTATCATTGTACAGGGGTCATGCTTTATGGTCAGACATGGACACTTGTACAAGGGTCATGGTCAGGTTTGGATACATTGTAATGGCAGGTGACCAATCAGAGGAGCGGATTGTACACGTGGCTAACCGATGCCAGGGCACACAGCTTCTCTGTGCCAGGGTGCTGCCAGGGGCTCAGACCTGGGTCTATGTCATTTGCATGCTATAACGATTTCACATTATGTGCCAGGGAAAGCATCCGTGCCTGCAGAGAAATGACATGACTAGAGCCTTGTTCTTCAGCCAAGGGGGGCTTAGTGGTGGGATCACCTCTGCTTCTCATCAATGAATTAATGAGAAGAGGGGGTACTAGTGGTGGAATCGCTTCTCCTTCTTAGAAATGACCTTGATATGAAGAGGGTGTACTAGTGTTGGGATCACTTCCCTTAGAAATGAATTGATAAGAAGAGGGGGTACTAGTGTTGGGATCACTTCCCTTAGAAATGAATTGATAAGAAGAGGGGGTACTAGTGTTGGGATCACTTCCCTTAGAAATGAATTGATAAGAAGAGGGGGGTACTAGTGTTGGGATCACTTCCCTTAGAAATGAATTGATAAGAAGAGGGGGTACTAGTGTTGGGATCACGTCCCTTAGAAATGAATTGATAAGAAGAGGGGGTACTAGTGTTGGGATCACTTCCCTTAGAAATGAATTGATAAGAAGAGGGGGTACTAGTGTTGGGATCACTTCCCTTAGAAATGAATTGATAAGAAGAGGGGGTACTAGTGTTGGGATCACTTCCCTTAGAAATGAATTGATAAGAAGAGGGGGTACTAGTGGTGGGATCACGTCCCTTAGAAATGAATTGATAAGAAGAGGGGTACTAGTGGTGGGATCACTTCCCTTAGAAATGAATTGATAAGAAGAGGGGGTACTAGTGTTGGGATCACTTCCCTTAGAAATGAATTGATAAGAAGAGGGGTACTAGTGGTGGGATCACTTCCCTTAGAAATGAATTGATAAGAAGAGGGGGTACTAGTGGTGGGATCACTTCCCTTAGAAATGAATTGATAAGAAGAGGGGGTACTAGTGTTGGGATCACTTCCCTTAGAAATGAATTGATAAGAAGAGGGGGTACTAGTGTTGGGATCACTTCTCTTAGAAATGAATTGATAAGAAGAGGGGGTACTAGTGGTGGGATCACTTCCCTTAGAAATGAATTGATAAGAAGAGGGGGTACTAGTGTTGGGATCACTTCTCTTAGAAATGAATTGATAAGAAGAGGGGGTACTAGTGGTGGGATCACTTCCCTTAGAAATGAATTGATAAGAAGAGGGGGTACTAGTGTTGGGATCACTTCCCTTAGAAATGAATTGATAAGAAGAGGGGGTACTAGTGGTGGGATCACTTCCCTTAGAAATGAATTGATAAGAAGAGGGGGTACTAGTGGTGGGATCACTTCCCTTAGAAATGAATTGATAAGAAGAGGGGGTATTGGTGGTGGGATCACTTCCCTTAGAAATGAATTGATAAGAAGAGGGGGTACTAGTGGTGGGATCACTTCCCTTAGAAATGAATTGATAAGAAGAGGGGGTACTAGTGGTGGGATCACTTCCCTTAGAAATGAATTGATAAGAAGAGGGGGTACTAGTGGTGGGATCACTTCCCTTAGAAATGAATTGATAAGAAGAGGGGGTATTGGTGGTGGGATCACTTCTGATTCTTAGAAATGAATTCATATAAATGCAGTTTAATAAAAATCAATCGTAAAAAAGAGATCATTCGTTATTTTACAAACCAGTGGATTGCTTAGAAAACAAGAATGTAAATGATACCTTACATCTGGGGTGACTTTAGAATAGGGTTGAGCCATACATGTGTTGTGTTTTGCCAAGATGCGTTTTCCTTTTTATTTCAATAAAAAGCACATTTTGCCAAAATGGACAAGTGTGGTTCCATCATAAATGATACCTATCAAGGGGCACTCAGTAAACACTAACTTTTATTAGGGGGTAAGTACTTCTTGATTGTCTCAATACAGTTGAGAAATATTGGACTAGAGCAGCCTTTCTTAACCTTTTTTACCCCAGAGGAACCCTTTGAATTTTTAGGTTTTGGGGAACCGAAGCCATTGGAGATCAGTGGGAGAAATGCAGCTTACACTGGTGGTCAGTTAGAAAAATGTCCCCCATTTAGTGTGGGGCAGAATGCCCTTTCAGACAGTGATCATTAGTGGCATGTTGCAAGCTCTGCCAAGTGGTATTGGCTCCAGAAGTAAGCAGACACCAGATTGGAACTCCTAGAAAACCTCTGGAGGACCCCTAGGATTCCTCGGTTGAGAATAGCTGGAATAGAGTCTGAAGCAAAAGTTTCAGCAAAGCACAATTTTTTGTTTGCTATGATCAATGAATGTGATATTTATAGGATGGAATGATTACGTTTGATGTTTACAACAATTGTTAGCTTGTGTGTGTGCGTGTTTTTCATATCGTGTCGCTGTGAAACTTTGAACTGATGCAGTCTTAACTTATTTCAGAAGTGATTATGGCTTTCATCTGACAGAATGCCTCTAGTAACTAGCTAACAGGTCAGTTGGACAAGCTAGTTCTTTTCTTTTTTTTTCTTGCTGTGTCAGTTTTGTGCCTTTGAACGGTTGCCGTGGCACTGAATGAAAACTTTTCTGAAACCTTAGACATGTCTTTGTAGAGGATAGTAGAAAATGAGTGCCTTAAGTTGTTGTTAAGGTTACAAGACTAGAGATAAGAGAGCCTGAGACAACACAGATTGTCTCTACTATCCCCAGGAGTTGACCTTTAAGAACAGACACTAGCAGAGGGTGTGAATATGTGGAAAGTGCTTCAGTGACAAATCGGAAAAGTGCTACAATTCTTTATATTAGGGCTTCCACACACTGGCAGTTTTTCCTCTAATGCCCGGTACACACGATCGGAAATCCCGACAAGAAAAGTCCGATGTGAGCTTTTGCTCGGAAATTCCGACAGTTTGTAGGCTCCATCGGACATTTGCTGTCGGAATTTCCGCCAACAAAAGATTGAGAGCTGGTTCTCAATTTTTCGGCCGGAAAAAATTCCAATCGGAAATTCCGATCATCTGTAGCAATTCCTACGCATGCTCGGAAACAATTCGACGCATGCTCAGAAGCATTGAACTTAATTTTCTCGGCTCGTCTTAGTGTTGTACGTCACCGCGTTCTTGACGGTCGAAAGTTCAGAAAACTTTTGTGTGACCGTGTGTATGCAAGCCAAGCTTGAGCGGAATTCCGTCGGAAAAACCATCCAAGGTTTTTCCGATGGAAATTCCGATCGTGAGTACGCGGCTTTACAATGATAGGTAGTGAGAAGTCCACCAAGGACTAATAGCATGACAGCGGAATCCACCCATCCCAGGCACAAACTTTGGATAACGTTTTAATGCATGACTGCTGTTTGATGTCAACACTAGTTTTATTCTGTTGTCAAATCAAGAGGCGATAACACGTTTCCCTTCCTTTAGGAAGTTGACGTACCCTAGGCTTTCCCAAATTTTATACCACAGAGGAACCCTTTAAACCACTTTTAGGTCCCAGGGACCCCCAGAAAAATGAATTTATTAGTGGTCAGTGTAAAGAATGCCCTTCCCTCTGTGGTGGTCCAAATGCCAACCCTACAGCCCGCTAAAAAGATCACTTGTATCATGATTTTGGCTCTGCCAGGTAGCATTGGCCACAGAACTATACAAGCACCATCAGGTTGGAGACCAATCAGCCACTGGAACCTCTTGCAATCTCTGAAGGAACTTCAGGGTTCCATGGAACGCTGGTTGATAATGGCTGATGTAACTTCATGGTTCCATGGAACACTGGTTGATAATGGCTGATGTAATTTCAGGGTCAATGGAACACTGGTTGATAATGGCTGATGTAATTTCAGGGTTCCATGGAACACTGGTTGATAATGGCTGATGTACCCTTCAGGGTTCAATGGAACACTGGTTGATAATGGCTGATGTACCCTTCAGGGTTCCATGGAACACTGGTTGATAATGGCTGATGTACCCTTCAGGGTTCCATGGAACACTGGTTGATAATGGCTGATGTAACTTCAGGGTTCCATGGAACGCTGGTTGATAATGGCTGATGTAACTTCAGGGTTCAATGGAACACTGGTTGATAATGGCTGATGTACCCTTCAGGGTTCCATGGAACGCTGGTTGATAATGGCTGATGTAACTTCATGGTTCCATGGAACACTGGTTGATAATGGCTGATGTAATTTCAGGGTCAATGGAACACTGGTTGATAATGGCTGATGTAATTTCAGTGTTCCATGGAACACTGGTTGATAATGGCTGATGTACCCTTCAGGGTTCAATGGAACACTGGTTGATAATGGCTGATGTACCCTTCAGGGTTCCATGGAACACTGGTTGATAATGGCTGATGTACCCTTCAGGGTTCCATGGAACACTGGTTGATAATGGCTGATGTAACTTCAGGGTTCCATGGAACGCTGGTTGATAATGGCTGATGTAACTTCAGGGTTCAATGGAACACTGGTTGATAATGGCTGATGTACCCTTCAGGGTTCCATGGAACACTGGTTGATAATGGCTGATGTAACTTCATGGTTCCATGGAACACTGGTTGATAATGGCTGATGTAATTTCAGGGTCAATGGAACACTGGTTGATAATGGCTGATGTAATTTCAGGGTTCCATGGAACACTGCTTGATACTGGCTGATGTACCCTTCAGGGTTCAATGGAACACTGCTTGATAATGGCTGATGTACCCTTCAGGGTTCAATGGAACACTGCTTAATAATGGCTGATGTACCCTTCAGACAATTTTGCGAAGGCTGAGAGCATTAAGTATAGTTTTTCTGACTTAATACTTGGAAGTATGTTTTATTTTCAGTTTTCGACTTAAGGTATAAGCAGCTCAAAAAATGAGAGGGTAACAATATCTTATCCATGGTGGCAGACTCAGCGGTCTTAGCGGTGACATAAATCACACAGACTATAAAGAATAGACATGTGCACACTGAAATATTTCGTTTTGGAATTTCGTTTTCGTTAGAAAAATAAATGTATTTAGTTACTCCCGAAATTAGTTTTTATTCATTTTGTCTTTCGTTAGAAATTGCATTCGTCTGAAAATCTGAATTAATGAAGGTCGAATCTGTCATTGAAGGCTTATGGTGTCTGTCGAAGGTTCAAAGATAATTCGACAGAGCAGCGAAATTGTACAACGCCGCAATCGTACATTTCTGGTTGAATGTTCCGCCTACAATCTATAGTAGAATTCTAATGTTGTATGACTAGTAATAATTATATTTATTAATTATTATTACTAGTCAACCAACATTAGAATCTTTCTACAGCCTATGGGCGGATGCATTTGACCGGAAATGTACGATTGCAGCGTCGTACAGTTTAGCTGCACCGTCAAATCTTCTTAGAACTTTCGACAGACACCATAAGCCTTCAATGACAGATTCAACGTTTGTATGTTTTTCGATGCTTTGTCGAATCTTCGTCGTTCATGTTGAATTGTCAAGTTAGTTCTAGCTATTTTATTGCTCCTCCTCTTTGGTCACAATCAGCCAATAACATTCATCATCATCATTATTTTTATTTTACTTCCCCCACCCAATTCCAGCAGCGATCTTTTCTCTCTATGTGGAATCTTTTCTCTCTATAATGTCGAATCTTTTCTCTCTATCATGTCGAATCTTTTCTCTCTATAATGTCAAATCTTTTCTCTCTATAATGTCAAATCTTTTCTCTCTATAATGTCAAATCTTTTCTCTCTATGTGGAATCTTTTCTCTCTATAATGTCAAATCTTTTCTCTCTATAATGTCAAATCTTTTCTCTCTATGTGGAATCTTTTCTCTCTATAATGTCAAATCTTTTCTCTCTATAATGTCAAATCTTTTCTCTCTATGTCGATTCTTTTCTCTCTATAATGTCAAATCTTTTCTCTCCTATGTCGAATCTTTTCTCTCTATGTAGAATAATCTTGGACTAATAGAGTTAAGGTTAGGCACATTCGACCGCAGGTTCGATAGACACAGATTGTTATTGTCAGAGTCATGTCGAATCTCCTATCTATATCGAACTGTTGTCGCAACGAAAACGAAAATAAAGCATTTGTTTATGTCGGACCTTTCGGTTTTCGGATTCTGCGCTTTCGTTTACGTTTTCGTTTGTTAAAACGATAACGAAAATACCTGAAATTCGGACGAAAATGCATTCGGACAAAAACGAATGCACATGTCTAATAAAGACTATCCAGATCACTATGGTATACGAGGCACCAGCACCACTCCCTTGTTATAACTCACACGTACAAGCTTCAGAACTCTGTATACTGTGCTGCCTTGAAGATGACCAAATTGTGCCTGCTCCCTATAATTAGGGAAAGCTAATTCATTAGTATATCTCCTAAAAGTACATTTAAGATTTTTGTGGTTTTGATTGTGACTGTAAAAGACTACAATCATTATCTGACATCACCTGCCAATCATCATGAGAGATTAAATGTTCGATGGACGGATTTTTTGGAGCCAGGCTAAAAGCAGCACCAGGGCGTCTTCTCAGCTCCATGCATCCACTTGTGTGCTCCTACAGTGCCACCAAGCATCAATGTGCTGATCTTCTTCCTAAATGCTATAAGGCCATGTACATACACGTGTTATGACTATCTATTGTTTACATGCATTCTATATAAAGTGGATACCCTAACAATGAACTTCTCATATTTGCTCAATTTTGCTTCTTTAACCACTTCAGCCCTCAAAGAATTTACCCCCTTCCTGACCAGGCTTTTTTTTGCAATACGGCACTGCGTCTCTTTAACTGACAATTGCGCGGTCGTGCGATGCTGTACCCAAACAAAATTGACGTCCTTTTTTCCCCACAAATAGAGCTTTCTTATGGTGGTATTTGTTTTTTGTTTTTTTGCTATAAACAAAAGAGCGTAAATTTTGAAAAAAAACACAATATCTTTTACTTTTTGCTATAATAAATATCCCAATTTAAAAAACCAAAAAAACAAACAAACGTTTTCCTCAGTTTAGGCTGATATGTATTCTTCTACATATTTTTGGTAAAAAAAAATCGCAATAAGCGTATATAAAATAGGGGATAGAATTGTGGCATTTTTATTATAATTTTTTTTTTACTAGTAATGGCGACAATCAGCGATTTTTATCAGAACTGCGATATTGCAGCGGACAAATCGGAAACCTTTGACACATTTTTGGGACCATCGACATTTATACAGCGATCAGTGCACTGATTACTGTATAAATGTCACTGGCAGGGAAGGGGTTAACACTAGGGTGCGATCAAGGGGTTAACTGTGTTCCCTGGGTGTGTTCTAACTGTGGAGGGGATGGGACTGACTAGGGGAGGAGAGAGATCGTTGTTCCTACTTAGTGTCAACACACGATCAGTCTTCTCTCCCCTGAGAGAACCGGAACCTGTGTGTTTACACACACAGATCCCGGTTCTCGCTCTGTCACGAGCGATCGCGGGTGCCCGGCGGTCATCGCGCCCACCTCGGCCCTCGCATCAGCTCTGGGGGCTCGCCTCCTACAGCGTCTTAAGGGGAAGAAATACAGCTACGACGGCTCGCCCAGGGGAGCCATCCTGCCGCAGTATAACTGTGGCGGCTGGTCCAGAAGTGGTTAAAAAATAAAATTTAAAGCATTTTGTTAAATCTGTTCAAAATTGCCTGTTGATCATGTGAGAAATTTAGAGCTGACCTGGGTCTTGTGCACAATTTTTGTGTTGCTGTCTCAAGGAGAGTAACTATCCTTCCCAGTTCTTACCTTGGGACTACAGAATGATTATCTTTTATGTTGTGAAGATGGGAAAGTCATGCTAGCCACACGTGGCTCAATTTTGATTCCCCTCATGGAGGAATGGATGGAAACATCTCCAAAGCCGGCTATTTTATTCAAACAATTGCAGAACCTGCAGCTGCCTGAATACCCGAACAGTGACTGCATCTGACAGGATGCAGTCACTGTTCGGATGACAATTTTGCACCTACAAAGTCACACACAGTTCCTATTTTGGCCAGTTCAGCAAGAGTTGGGTGACGTTTGAGTATTCTGTGGTCAACCTAAAAGAGCTGTATGGATTTCGCTTTTTCCAATGCTGCATCTGTCCCCTGACGCCTCTAACACTGGGAACTGAGCGATTGAACACTGCTGATCGCTCAGTTCTTACAGCTCCCAGAGCAGAAAGCTGGTGACTGTCATTCAGCAGCTCTTTTCTCTGCCCCTCCGCGCTCACTGGAGCGCTGGGCTGTGGAGGGGGGTGGGAGCGGCCGTCTCAGGCTCTCAGTGGCTCGCTGAGAGGCTATGCTAGGTTTCAATCCAGGCACCTGGCAGATCCAGACTCCCAGAGTCGGGATGACGCGGTGCCTGGACTCGCTCTGTGACGTCAGCCAACAGCGGGCTGCAGCTCGCTGTCTGTTGAAAACGTGTCACAGGAGTGCAGAAGGAACTTCACTCCTGTGATCCACAGTAGAACTACAGCCAAACAAGCTTTGACTGTACTTCTCCTTTAAGTGGGTTTGAGACGAGGCTCAATCCACAGTGAATTTGAGGCGATTTAGTTCGCATTTGCAGCGCTATACAAGTTCTCACTCACTCACTCAGATCAACGGGTATTCTTCTGTTCATGTGCAATCTTTAAAAGGATAAAATATGGAGAAATGTGCACGTATTGCAGAGATGTACTGCGTATACTTTTTTATTTTGCACTGACATACACTTATTTGATCCTGACCTCTTTCTGTCCTTTTGGCTCATAATCTAAAATGTAAAATAAGGTCATGAAAGAGTTAAACTGCCCTCCAGCCCCCTACATGTGTGACTTTGGTAACAATTCCTTCTATAGAACTTGTCACCACAAGAGAGTTTACGCAATGTTAGAAGGTGTCTTTACCATTTCCCATTTCCTTTGTGGTGCCCAAGTTAATAAAGATGTAAAACACAAGTTAAACCCTGTGTAGATGGGCAGCTAATGGAGGCTTCAAAGACTTCTAATAGCTGCTGAGCTGCCGTTTGCTTGTTATAATCTTTGGAAAGCAAATATGGATAGGAATTTACAAGCAACCTCTGCACATTTTTCAAAGTCTAGACCGAAAATGCACATACCTGCTGCTCATTCAGGTAATGTCTATTTGTTGCACACATGGATTAAATACGTACTAAGGTGGCTTGTTATTGAGACGTCAGATTTTTTTTTTCTTCCTGTGCGTAATGAAGGTAGTAAATGTAAACAGGAACCACATGACAAGTCAGCTATTGCTCAAATACAGATGTTTAATAATGTGGTTTATTAAACGTATATTGCGGTGGTGTAATTGGTTGCAATGGTTTAGACAGAGACTGCCCATAGATGAGAAGATCTACCTGCAATATCGATGTACCAGCTATCACTTTTGGCCAAGCTTCAATCGAGGTTGAGCCCTGACACCAGTGTTAATTTTGGCAGCAAATTTCGATTTAGTTTAAGGCCCCTTTCACACTGAGGAGTTTTTCAGGCGTTTTGCGCTAAAAATAGCGCATAATTAACGCCTGAAAAAATCCTGCCCCAGTATGCTCAATGTGAAAGCCTGAGGGCTTTCACACTGAAGCGATGCGCTGGCGGGAGGAGAAAAAATCTCCTGCAAGCTGCATTTTTGGAGTGGTGAAGGAGCGGTGTGTATACCGCTCCTTTACTGCTTCTTCCCATTCAAATCAATGGGACACCGCGGTAATACCGCCCGCAAACCGCAGCTGTAGCCGCGGTTTGCGGGCGGTATTAACCCTTTTTTGGCCGCTAGCGGGGGTTAAAACCGCACCGCTAGCGGCCAAGTATCGCGGTAAATATGACAGTATAGTGGCGCTAAAAATCGCGCCGCTATACCGCCACCGCACCTGCCCGCCTCAGTGTGAAAGGGGCCTTAGTCTTAGGACTAAAATGGCATTTTAGTTTTAGCCCTGGTTCACACTGGTGCGATTTACAAATCTCATGTTTTGAGTGCGCTTTGGCACTCCGATTTCTTTCCCAGTCACTTCTGATTTTGTTCCGATTTCTTTTGTATTTGTTTGCGATTTCCGGAGCCTACTTGCGATTTGCAGATAGTATGATTTGTACTTATTCCAATGAAAAGCAAGCTGATTTGTGACTTAATAAAGATAGCAGCGCTGGCTGTGAAAAAAAAAAACGTCTTGCTCCAAACTCCCCACTGTAACACCTTCTAGGGGAGGGGACAGATCAGCTGAAGCTGCATGACATTACCAAAAAAAGAGAAAAAAAAGACTGCTTCAAATCGCACTGATTTAAACAGTACTGCGATTTCAGGTCGATTTACATAGCACTCTATGGATGTTAAATCGACCTGAAATCGCAAAAAAGTAATACAAAAACCTTTTGGAAATCGCTAGTGTCTTGTGTCGCACCAATTAGCACATTTCCATTGAAATCCATGGGGTGCGAGTTCAGGTACGATTTTGAAATCGCATGTCGCACCTGAAATCGCACCAGTGTGAACCAGGGCTAAGTCCCATTTAAGTCTTCTGCAATTGTTTTAGTTTTAGTCGTATTTAGTCGACTAAATCTCCAGTGCATTTTAGTAGAGTAAAACTAATTTTAGTCGTCTAAAATCGAATGGGTGTAATAAAATTATAATGCATTAGTTAACATTTCTCTACAATTTCCAAACTCATTATATACTGCTGGAGTGTAAAATCTCATGTTATTATTTATGGTATTGAGGTATGAACATTGTTAATTTTGAAGTCAAATTAAAATTTAGTTTTAGTCCAATGCCGGGTACACACGACCGTTATTCATGTCATGGAAAAAAAACGAAAATTTTTCTCGACGTGATCGTGTTTCCTCTCAAGCCTGCCTTGCATACACACATTCATGAAAAAAAAAAACGCTTGAGCAAAGCGCGGTGACGTACAACGTGTACGACGGCACTATAAAGGGGAAGTTCCATTCTAATGGCGCCACCCTTTGGGACGCTTTTGGTGATCCTTGTGTTAATAAAGTTTGGTGAGAGACGATTTGCGCTTTTCAGTCTTCGTGCTTTTCAGTCCGTTACAGCGTGACGAATGAGTTGTCTCCATTACGAACGCTAGTTTTACCAGAACGAGCGCTCCCGTCTCATACTTGATTCTGAGCATGCACGTTTTTTTTCCCCTCGTAAAAGCATACACACAACCGTTTTTCACGACGTTAAAAAGAACAACGTGAAAAACAATGAGAAAAAATAGAGCAGGATTTATTTATTTTTCGGGCATTTTTCTTGTTGAGAAAATGCTCTAGAGCATACACACGACCGTTTTTCACGACCATTGTTAAAAATTGCATTTTTCTCGTCATGAAAAACGGTTGTGTGTACACGGCATGAGTCTTTTGACTAAAATGCCATTTTATTTGTAGTCCCGTTTTAGTCTTTTGACTAAAATGCCATTTTAGTTTCAGTCATATTTTAGTCACCCAATTGTTTTAATTTTAGTTGACTAAAATAGTATTCATTTAGAGCCCATTCACACAGGGGCGGCACGACTTGTCCCGCGACTGTGCTGGGCGTCTTCAAGACGACTTTAAAGGTGACTTCAAAAATGACTTCTGTATTGAAGTCAATGGAAGTCGCCCTGAAGTCGTCTTGAAGTAGTACAGGAACCTTTTTCTAAGTCGGAGCGACTTGAGTCGCTCCGATTAGAACGGTTCCATTGTACAGAATGGGACGCGACTTGTCAGGCGGCTGAGACGCCTGACGAGTCGCCCCTGTGTGAATGGGGTCTAAGTCGACTAAAATGTTTTAGTCGACAAAATTAACACTGCCTGACACAGTGAAAGTGGTTACAAATTATGATTTGTAGCTTTTTGAGAGATTTCACTGAGCAATAAAGAGTACTGATGCTTAGCTTGTTTGTTATGGCAGACCACTAACTCCATAGCTGGGTGGTGCCCACAGGGCTACCCAAGGCTGATTTTCAAACTGTCCTCCTCTGAGCACATGTAGCAAAGTCCTATTGGGGTTGATTACCAAAGGCAAAAAAACTGTTCACTTTGCAAGTGCAGTTGCACTCTCCAAGGCCATTTGCTCCAGAGCTTAGTAAATGAGGGAAGTTCTGCAGACTTCTATCATCCAATCATGTGCAAGCAAAAATCCAATTTTTGTAAAATATTTTGCTTGCATATGATTGGGTATTCTTTGCAAAGTGAAGCTTGACCTCTTTTTCTAAGCTCTGGAACTAATGCTCTTGCAAAGTGCACAGTATATTTGCCATTGGTAAATCTACCCCACTGGTTCCTAGATTATGGATATTAAGATACTTTTTTTTTTCCGATATACACAACTGCATTCAATAATGTTTTTTTAACTTACGACTGACTGCCTTTAAAATTCTGGTGCCGTAACTGTAATAAATGCCTTCATTGGAAATCTTCATAGCTCACTAATGACCTGTTTGTAGGCAATTAGAAGGTAAAAAATGTTCTCATGCCCACGGACGTTTTTACAGCCGCGTTTTTTACAGCCGCGTTTTTTACAGCCGCGTTTTTTACAGCTTAAAAACGCCTGTCCATTATGGTATAAATTTTTGCGACCATATTTTTTTTAAAAAAAAAATCCCAAAAAACGCCGGAGCTCAAAAATGCAATTTTTAACGCTTTGCATTTTTTTATGCCCAACGCCGACGCCGGGGAACGCACTGGTCCTGGGTTTTTTTTACAGCTTAAAAACGCCTATGCTATTTGCAGCTCAAAAACGCCTAGGTGGGCATGAAGCTATAGACTAACATGGACAGGCATTTTTAAGCTGTAAAAAACGCTCAAAAACGCGGCTGTAAAAACGTCCGTGGGCATGAGGCCTAACAGTTAGAAAGCCACAGGTTACCTTCCCTTCTTAGTCTTTTTTTTTCTCTTACAAATGTCCTTTCTTTTGTGCCTTTTTTTAGCTTCTTCTCTAAAATGATTCACCAGCTTTTTTTTATTAAAGATGAATTCCAGGCATGGTATATTTGTACATAGTTACATTTATCTGGCTTGGACCAATGTAAACTACAGGTATGTATATACTAGAGCTGCATGATTCTGGGAAAAATGAGAATCACGATTCTTTTGCTTAGAATACAGATCGCGATTCTCAAAAAATCTCTCAGTCCTCCCTGTCACCATAGTTAAACTCAACAAGAAAATAAATGTATGGATGTATGCATATATATTGTATGTGTGTGTGTGTGTATATATATATATATATATATATATATATATATATACACGCACACGCAGTTTATTCATTCCATTAAAAACATATAAAATGGAGCCGGTACGCCAAGTTGCGCTACACACACACTATATATATAATCGCTCCCCAGCAGGTCCAGCCGCGTTCAGGTACATGTCAATCTTATGGACTCCGTTGCGGATCCCGGATCATCCTGAATGTTGGCTGTCTGCTCACCACACATCTGCTAGACTGAGCTACCTTCCAAACACAGGCCGACACCTCTTCTCATCCTTACGGCCGGCTGGGCTCTCCACTACGGCTTGCGGGCATAACAACACAGTCCAAGCAATCCCTGATTGCCCTGCCAAGGATGACATCATCATTACGTGACACCTGCACGTGGGCGCTAACCCCTCCACTGTACACAAGTGATAGGGTGGCCTGAGGGGAGGACACGCCCAGGGATTGAGGTCACTCGCTTACTGCACAGGAGGGATTGGGCTGCCTGAGGGAGACACGCTCTCTGCTGAATGACGTCAGTTCCGGCTGCTGACGTACATCCCGGGGGAGACCCGAAAAATAAAAAAAATTGAGGTAATCCAGGCCGGAGATCGCAGGGGGGGGGTGAATCGAGATCGCGATTAATTTACGATTAATCGTGCAGCTCTAGTATATACCATACCTAACCAATGTCCCTAGAAGCTAGAAATCACTGACGTAGACACCAATGATCTCCGCTTCTTTTCGTGTCCTGTGCTAAATTGCCGGCCTGATGCATTCTGAAAACAGGAGGTTGGTCACTCAGAACGGGCGTTATTCAGGGAACTCTATGCATTATCTGAATGAATACAAAGTCTTCTCTTGGACGAGGTGGAGAACGTGGCATCACTGCCCCTGCTCTCCACCTCACTCAGTCAGGGATAGCTTTGTGAAATAGAAATTGATAAATTTCATACCGCGCTCAAATGAAACCAAATCATGTGATGTAAACAATAATCAAATTATAATAGTAAAGTGCATGAACCTCCACCAAAATGATTCTTACATCCAGTGCACAGTGAAAATACCAATTCTGTGAATGGGATAAAAGGGGGTGCCGTCCTCCCCCAGTCTAGGCAAACATCCTACTCACCGGGTGGATCTGACACCCATGACTGATGTCAAATAAGCAGAGAATATATATCACAATGTCTCCACCGAATAAAAGCGTCTCTCGCCAACGATACGGCCAAACGAAATTTGTAACTCGGGAAAAGGAAGAAAAGCTCCTCATAGTGTAGCTCTTAGCCGTTTATTTGAAAAATATATTCATTCCATTGAGAAAATATAAAATGGAGCCGGTACGCCAAGTTGCGCTCCACCTGCGCTCCAACCACAATTGCGGAAGTGACGTATCACGTACGTAACCCAAGGATAGCTTTGTATTTATTCATTATCTGAATGGCGCCCATGCTGAGCAGCCAACCTTCTGTGTTCAGAATGCATCAGTCCAACCGCTCAGCACAGGACCCAGAAACAAGTGAAGATCACTAGAGTAGCAGTGTCTACTTTAGTGATTTCCAGCTTCCGGGGGCATTGGCCAGATATGATATATACATAGTCCAAGCTGGAAAATGTAAAATATACTATGGCAGGAATTCTTCTTGAACATCTTTTTGAAATACCAATTAAGTGTTGAATGCTGTTGAAGTGTAAAACTAGCAATCCCCAATGTACAAATCTTACTTCTGTGTAGTAACAGGGAAAGGTCCTCCTCATTCAGTTTTTAGGTTTTCTTGACATAGAGTACTGAAATGATATTTTAATTCCAGCAGCACTTAGTGGCTGTCTATGGGAGCAACTGTACTCTATTGTTGGATTCTGGTCCACCAAATAGTATAAGAAAACATGGGGCTATTGGTTTCTTACTGGTCTTCTACCACCAAGTAGTATATAAAAACATTGGACTAATGGTTTCTTATTGGTCCTTTACCACCAAGTAGTATAAGAAAACATGGGGCTATTGGTTTCTTACTGGTCCTCTACGACCAAGTAGTATAAGAAAACATGGGGCTAGTGGTTTCTTAGTGGTCCTCTACCACCAAATAGTATAAGAAAACATGGGACTAATGGTTTCTTACTAGTCCTGTACCACCAAGTAGTAAAAGAAAACATGGGGCTAATGGTTTCTTACTGGGTCTTTATCACCAAGTAGTAAAAGAAAACATGGGGCTAATGGTTTCTTACTGGGTCTTTATCACCAAGTAGTATAGGAAAACATGGGGCTAATGGTTTCTTACTGTTTTTTTTACCACCAAGTAGTATAAAAAAACACGGGGCTAATGGTTTCTTACTGGTTCTCTACCACCAAGTAGTATAAAAATTCCTTTGGATAATGGTTTCTTACTGGTTCTTTACCACTAAGTAGTATAAGAAAACATGGGACTAATGGTTTCTTACTGGTCCTCTACCACCAAATAGTATAAGAAAACATGAGGCTAATGGTTTCTTACTTGTCCTCTGCCACCAAGTAGCATAAGAAAACATGGGGCTAATGATTTCTTACTGGTCCTTTACTACCAAGTAGTATAAGAAAACATGGGGCTAATTGTTTCTTACTGGTTCTCTACCACCAAGTAATATAAGAAAACATGGGGCTAATGTCTTCTTACTGGTCCTCTACCATCAAGTAGTATAAGAAAACATGGAGCTAATGGTTTCTTACTGGTCCTCTAGCACGTAGTAGCAGTATTATTTACAAGGTGACACCTCCCTGGAGCCAGACAGCTCCTCACCAAATATGTTTGTATTAGAGTTTTGGTTATGGACTATTTAGAGGTGGCTTCTCCTAAATCCCTGTGCTCATCCTTCCTGTTTACAGTTGTAGGCTGATACGTTAGCACTGTACAGAGTAAGAGCCCATTCACACAGGGGCAACACGACTTCCAGCACGATTTTATGAGGCAACTCAGACACGACTTGAGAATGAATCACAGCACGACCTGGAGCTATTTACAAGGCAACTCCAAGTTGCCTGCAGGACAGGAGACATTCCAGTGGCCAATCAAACAAGAATCAGCTCTGTGGGAGGGAGGGGGAGGGAGAGTTTTGCAGGAGAAATGTATGTTTTCTTCCTGGAGAGTTGCTCCTATTAAGACAGTGAGAGGCGACTCCCATTGAAATGAATGGTTACAGGTCGCCTAGGAGTCGGATTGAAGTAGTACAGGGACCTTTTTTGAAGACGGAGCGACTGCAGTAGTGTGCATAAGGACGGCTCCATTAACTTACATTGATTTCTTCAGCCAGCGCGACCTGAGGCGACTAGGGGCGACCTGGGGCGATTTGGAGTCGGATCCAAAGACGCCCCTGTGTGAATGGGCTATAATGGAGCCCTGACTACTGTATAGGCAGTATTACTTTCTGTACTTAATAATATTTCATTTTCTTTCCGTATCTGTTGAGCTTTAATTGTACGTTGATAAAATGCCCATGACTGTTGTACCTAAGGCACTTTAAATTGTATTCTATTATAATGGACTAAATAATTCCTCTGTGTTCACACCTTTACGGGTAGTGCTTCCCAGACAACGGTGCAAAAGATCTGCTGCTTTCCAGCCACTCCTTCCCTCCCGTCTCAGCAGGAACTAATTATTTGCATATCCCTGTTATTTTTGTATAGAAGCTGATTGCATGATTTCTGTTGTCTAATTTAGATTGCAGGTGTGTATTTATGGAAGTATTTTGACAGCAAGTAAGACAAGCGACTTGATTTATAGTTTTCTTGTAATCACAGGCAGTGCTGGTGTAAACGGTTACTTCTACTTTGTATTTTTGGAATCCTGACCCTTGTTAAGTGCACAAATCATGATCTTTGGGTCAAAAACGACTCTTTAATGTTTAATACCACAAGTGAGTTGTGGAGTTCAGTCTCTCGGATGCTATTATGGGTGGTAATTGAGTAGTAATTGAGTATCGGTTTAATGGTATAATTTGACTTTAGGGGAGCTGGCCTCAGCCTGAAACCACTAAGCATCTCTGCTGTGCAATCAAGAGAGGTTTAAGTGGACAGTAAATGTAATTGGTCCTTGAAATCTCTTTGTTATTAGAAATGCCTGCACTGACCATATACCTGTACTAACATTTTATGTGTGTGCCTTGTCTGTTTTCCAACAATGTGTGGAATTCATCCAGGGGAAGGTAATCAGGTTTTATAATTGGAAGCTAGACGGCTGTGCATGTAGACTATGGATGTTATTAATGAAAAAACTTGGAACATATAGGAACGCTGTAATTGATATGAATGTACATGGGCATAAAATGTCAGCAGTTTATGATAAATCAGATGCAATGAGATACAATTGTCATTGTGTGAAAAGATTTTTACCTACACGGAAAAACTTCACTAAGGCTGCTAACACTCCAGCTTTACAATAAAAACTTTACAATAAAGGATAAAAGAAACAGGGGGGCGCCTCACTAATGGCCCCTTTCACACTGAGGCGTTTTTACCGCGGTAAAAATAGCGCTGTAATAACGCCTAAAATAATCCTGCCCCAGCATTCTCAATGTGAAATCTCTGAGGGCTTTCACACTGAGGCGTTGTGCTGGCTGGGCGTTGAAAAAAATCCTGCAAACCGCTTTTTTAGAGCAACTTTAGGGCGCATAAAATAGCGCTGTAAAAACGCCTATCCCCATTGGAATGAATAGGAACCGCGGTAAAAACGCGGTAAAAATGCATAGGCATAAGCGTTATTTTAAAAAAAACGCTAACGCCTATGCGTTTTTACCGCGTTTTTACTGCGTTCGTGCTATTTTACCGCGTTCGGTAAAAACGCGGTAAAATCGCGGTACAAAATCTTATAATTTTTGAGCGTTTTTTCAACGCCTCAGTGTGAAAGGGGTTTTAGTGTAGTATAAAACAGTAACATTTATATTTATACATTTATTTAAATAAAGGATGGTATTGATGGTTTGGTGCATCAGCTTGCAAAGAGAGAGCAGAAGTGTCCCACCTACCCAACTATACAGAAAGAAACTACCGTATATACTCGAGTATAAGCTGACCCGAATATAAGCCAAGGCACCTAATTTTACCACAAAAAACTGGGAAAAAGTATTGACTCGAGTATAAGCCCAGGGTGTCCATCTGCATGGCTCACTTTGCCTCACTGTGTCCATGTGCATGCCTCACTGTGCCCGTGCCTCACTATGCCCATGCCTCACTGTGCCTGTGCCTCACTGTGCCCATGCCTCACTGTCACTGTGCCCGTGCCTCACTGTGCCCATGCCTCACTGTCACTGTGCCCATGCCTCACTGTGCCCATGCCTCACTGTGTCCATGCCTCACTGTGTTCATGCCTCACTGTGCCCATGCCTCACTGTGTCCATGCCTCACTGTGCCCATGCCTCACTGTGCCCATGCCTCA
Source organism: Rana muscosa (assembly GCA_029206835.1). Taxonomy (NCBI): domain Eukaryota; kingdom Metazoa; phylum Chordata; class Amphibia; order Anura; family Ranidae; genus Rana; species Rana muscosa. The sequence goes on from CM055116.1 coordinate 211,829,790, forward strand.
CTGTGCCCATGCCTCACTGTGCCCATGCCTCACTGTGCCCATGCCTCACTGTGTCCATGCCTCACTGTGTCCATGCCTCACTGTGTCCATGCCTCACTGTGCCCATGCCTCACTGTGTCCATGCCTCACTGTGCCCAATCTCCCTACCTGATCTCTGGAGCTGTGTGACTAGACTGACATTTAACATGGGAGTCTATGGAAGGGGTGCCTGAATTTGAAAAACCGGTGCTTCCCGGCGTAGGTCCCCTGGACAACAAACTTTGTACACTTGTAGATGAAGAGTGGGGCTACATGTGTGCCAAGATTGGGGTCCAGAGGACTTAGAGCCGGCCAGTACCGGGTCCCCAAAATCACTGGAGAAATGACCGTTTAACATGTGAGACTACTCCCAGCGCCTCCCTCTGAGTTCACAGCAGTCGGATTTGCAGAGGAGGCATCAGGTATCAATGCGCGCTGACAGTATTGACAACTACAATGTTGATTTGCGGCAGAACCCCTGGGGACCCCCAAATTTTTTTCGTAGACCATCAGTGGTCTGTGGAAATTTTAAGAGTAGTTAGAATTAGTCTTTTCTTCCACTTGAAATGTTTCTCCACCATGCTTTTGCAAAGCACAGGTTCTCTAACCCTCACCTGTGTGTTCCAGCAATATAAACATCTTGCAATTATTTCACGTGTAGCTCCAGGCAACATCAGGCTCCACACTCCACAATCACAAGTGCTGGCTCAGCTCCATCAAAGCAATCAATTGTATGAACAACAGGGATGCTGCACACCAAGATAAAAAAATAATCTTCCTTTATTAAAATAGCCAGCAGGAACAAAGTCTGATCTGACATGTTTTGTGCTAGGCGCAGCCCTTTTTTTAAAGAAACCTTGCTTACAATGGATATACAGTGAAACCACGGAGTATGAGTAACGCGATTAACCAACGTTTCGCAATACGAGCATTTTTAAAAAAAATCTTGACTCGGTTTGCGAGTGTTGTGTCGCAAAATGAGCAGGATTCAAGCCACAGCAGTGTGCATTACTGCATTTGGCCAGAGGTGTGAGGGGCGCTGGAGCCGTTCGGAAATACTCTGAAATACTCCGTTCCCGAGCCTTTCCGAGGGTTTCCGAGTTCAGCCGAGTATTTCCGAGGCTCTCCGGCGCCCCCTACCTCTGGCCACATACGGTATTGCATGCAATAGAAGTCAATGCGGAACAAATTATTTTAGTTTATATTGATTTCTATGGGGAAACTCTCTTTGATAATGCAAGTGTTTTGGATTACAAGCATTCTCCTGGAACGGATTATGCTTGTAATCCAAGGTTCCACTGTAATAGTCATAGCAGATTTTTTGAGGCTTCTCCAATTTCTGTACCTTTGGGAACTCTGGGTATCCTTCCACTGCTTATGTCCGACGCCTTATGTCCTACATTTTTCATTGACGGAGCAGTTTTTGTTTTGCAGACTGTATCACTCAAAACAGGAGTCTCGTGTCCGTGTTACCAACAGCTAAGATGTAGGTTGCCTAGGGATCAGAGATGGCACAGATTGCCTCATTTTGATGTTGGGAAATATCAGAGATGTTTGGCAAAACCGCAGTTTTATTGCCTTTTTAGTGGCAAACATCATTGATTGCAGTTACTGTCAACATTACCCATCTGCACAGAAACTCAGCAGTGCCACAAACCCCACCAGGCACATTTATTTGTCCCTTTATTTTTACACCTTGTGTCGTTTCTTTTGGACACATGACAATTTTCAGGAATGTGACTCATTTCCTTAAACTTTATTTTATAGAAAAGATATTAGGAAACAGCATTCATAACATCCTGGATGCTCGTTCCTTGCTTTATTGCTGCGTGGTACTGGTACGCATTAGCAGGGAAATGTCTTTCAGTTTGTTTCATTATAAGTCAGTTCTATATGTGCTTACTTACCAAGATCATTTTGGGAGACAGAAAAAAAAGTAATTGTTAATTGCAAATAATGTGTCTGATTGTGCACGACCTTTAAATGATTCAGGACAGACAAATAAATTGCCTTTTAGTTGTAAAATGCTGTTCTTTTAGCATCCTGTCCTATGTGCAGTCAGCTCTCTATATAGATTTTCGCTGATTGTGAAAAGACAGTAATCAGTATTACAATTACATTGTTATTTCTGAATTGGACAGATTTTAGTAGTGGCAATTAGTAACTTTTTGTTTAATTTATTTTTCAAGAGGTCTATCTTGAAATTGGGGTCTAGATAGTTAAAGATACCCACACACCCGGACAAAAAGAGTTGTACAGAACTGACATACATACCAGGAGGGAGGACCCTCACCTTGCCAACATCCAAAATATAGCAAAAAGGGAGAGGAACTACCGTATATACTCGAGTATAAGCCGACCCGAATATAAGCCAAGGCACCTAATTTTACCACAAAAACTGGGAAAACTTATTGACTCGAGTATAAGCCTAGGGTGTGCCTCACTTTGCCTCATTGTGTCCATGCCTCACTGTGTCCATGCCTCACTGTGTCCATGACTAGTTTGACGTTTAACATGGGAGTCAATGGAGGGGGTGCCCGGCTTTGAAAAATCGGTGCTCCCCGGCCGTTAGTGCCCCGGACAAGAAACTTAGCAAACTTGTAGAGGAAGAGTGGGGCTACATGTGTGCCAAGTTTGGGGTCCAGGGGACCTACGGCCGGCTAGTACCGGCTCCCCAAAGTCCGGGAGATCAGGCGCAAAAAGATGACTCGAGTATAAGCCGAGGGGGCATTTTCAGCACAAAAAATTGTGCTTAAAAAACTCGGCTTATACTCGAGTATATACGGTAATAGTATCTAAAAAAAAGCGGACTTTGTAGGCACAGCATGAGGCGGTGGTTTGTATACAAATTTTAACAAAATTTATATATATATATATATATATATATATATATATATATATACATATATACACATTAAAAAAAGGGGAGGTTAAACAACACCCTCCATCTACAGAAAGTCAACAGATACCCAATCCTAATGTATGGAGAAACAGCCACAGTGTATCAGAGGGTATGTAGAAGTCCAATATTGAAATCCAGGGTTAATGTGGATCATAGGAAACGGGCCACTTGTTGCTCCATACTTTGAATGTCAACACGTTTCGCAAACTACACTTGTTTCTTCAAGACTTATTGGGTGGGTGCTGATCGATTTTGGATGCAGAGGAGAGGATTGCGTACGACCAGGGGCGGATACAGGGGATATCACAGAGAGAGGTGGTCGCAGAGAAGGGGAACTCCCCCAGGAGGAAGAAAGTGGGGAGGAAAAAGAAGAGAGAGTCCCACTACTATCACAAACAGGAGCCAGACAATATGGTATACATAGAGCAGGCAAGGAGTATCAAAAAGTACCGATAAAGTATACACTGCAGTCTTTCTTAACACACTTTCTGGGAAGAGATGTAGCACAATGTATGTAGGTGGAGGACACACTCATCACACACAAGGCCAAGAATGTATAATTTACCTGTTCAGATCCTAGTCTATGCTTTAAATCAGCGGTCTCCAAACTGCGGCCCGAGGCAAGATGCAGCCCTTTGCTTGCCTCTATTCGGCCTTATTGCACTATTCCTCCCTCTGATACAAAGCACTATTCCTCCCACTGACACCATCAACGTGGTACTTTAACACTGACACCAACAATAGGGTACTATTCCTCCCACTGACACCAACAATGGGGTACTATTCCTCCCACTGACACCAACAATGGGGTACTATTCCTCCCACTGACACCAACAATGGGGTACTATTCCTCCCACTGACACCAACAATGGGGTACTATTCCTCCCACTGACACCAACAATGGCACCAATGATAGGGCACCAATCCTCCATACTGACGTGAATGATGGGATACTATTTCTTCCCCAATACCAATGATGGGACATTATTACTCCTATTGATGCCAGGGCATTTTCTATTCACACTGGCTACAGTCTAGCCTCCTCAAAGTCTGCAGGACAGTAAGGTTGTTTGGAAGGTTTGCAGACGTACTCTTTAAGTAAGTGTGATATACTCTTTAAGGCCTCATGCCCACTGGCGTTTTTTCAGCCGCGTTTTTGAGCGTTTTTTACAGCTTAAAAACGCCTGTCCATGTTAGTCTATAGCTTCATGCCCACCTAGGCGTTTTTGAGCTGTAAAGAGCATAGGCGTTTGTAAGCTGTAAAAAAAACCCAGGGCCAGTGCGTTCCTCAGCGTCAGAATTTGGCAGGAAAAAACGCGAGCGTCAAAAAACGCGCACTAACGCGCAAAAAACGCGCACTAACGCGCGGTCGCGTTTTTAGCTCTGACGTTTTTTTTTTTTTTTTTTTTTCAAAAAAAAAAAAAAAAATATTTACAATAACATGGACAGGCGTTTTTAAGCTGCAAAAAACGCAGCTGTAAAAACGCCAGTGGGCATGAGGCCTAATAGCAAAGTTGGGTAGGGGTTGACTCGGCAAGAAGCTTTATGGACCCCATGCTCAGCTAAAAACCTCTTGCTGTACCTCTTGGTACCCTTCAAAAGTAATACCTTCTGTATAACAACAGGCACCACGCCAATTTTTTTTAAATCTATTTTATTTTATTTTATGATTTATACAAAATAGTGCCCACTGAACCTGTTTGATGCAATCAAAGAATCTTCAAGTTCCTAAACTGACAATTTTAATGTGCAAATAGGAGAAATATATAAAACATTGTAGTGCAAAATCAAACAATGAGAATACCATAAATGCCCCTTAATGAATGAGTTGTGATTTACATAAACACAGTGAGTGACCTTTATTATAATTATGGAAAAAGTAAAAAAAAAAAAAGGTTAACTCATGAGCAGTTTTTTAAAAGATCAGCTTCACACACCCTTTTCGGTAAGCATTATTCTACATCTTGATACTCAAGACACTAGATAATCCTTGTGTAGGACAACAATGCATAACCGTGTAAGGCTGGGAAAAACTTCATAGACAACTTGCAGAAAATAAACAAGAGGTAGGGGTATGTGGAGGACGCAGCAGTCAGGGTTTGTTAACTTGAATGGTGGAAGAATCTGAGAACAAGATGTTCAGGTGTAAAACCGTACAAAGCTCATTATGGTTTTACAGATCAGCCACACTGGCAATGTGCAACCAGCAAAAAAAAAATAAAAGAATTCTGGGCTGTGTAAAGTGGAAACATCATACAAGGTGACATTTAGCTAAGATTAAATAAAGACGTGCTTTGTCCTAGTTTTTAGCTCCATTCACTAGTATATACCTTCGTCTCATGACATGTTCATATTGCGCTGTCTCATCACGCAAAGGAAACAATTTTCAGCCTTGTCCGAAGAAGTTTACAAAACGGAGCTTGTGTTACTTACATGGTAACTGCAGCTCATCCTGGAAATTGATTGAAATGGAATTCTGTATGAAGGTTCATGAAAAGAGACAGTCAAGAGCAGAACAAAAAGCATCTTCATAAAGCCAGATTAACTGTTGCTGTTGCTTATCTCCGGCAAGGGAGCTTGTGATCTGGTGTTAGTTTTATGTAAACAGTTATGCTTTTATTTGACTTATATTGCAAAATAAGGCGACCTCATATTTACTTTAAGGACTTCATATTGATATGTCGGTGGTCACGTTAACGCTTGGGTGAAAAAAGTTCATTCTATTAGTGTTCTTTATTTGATGGTTAGAAAACGACTGCACAGTTGTAAAAACTTCTTCTCTTCTAGGACATTGCCCAGAAGATTTTCATACCCAAGTGAAGGTTAAAAGACACGTGGTGGTATTCCACTGGATTCACATATTGCAATTAGAAGACTGTCTAAGTGTTTTCCTAATCCTCGAGCCTCCAGTTAGGGGGCATATTTCTAATGCCGCGTACACACGCTCTGAATTTCTGACAACAAATGTTCGATGGGAGCTTGTTGTCGGAAATCCCGACCGTGTGTAGGTTCCATCGGACATTTGCTGTCGGAATTTGCGACAACAAAAATTTGAAAACTGGTTCTCAAATTTTCCGACAACAAAATCCGTTCTCGTAAATTCCGATATTGTGTGGACAATTCCGACGCACAAAATTCCACGCATGCTCTGAATCAAGTATGAGACGGAAGCGCTCGGTCTGGTAAAACTAGCGTTGGTAATGGAGATAGCACATTCATCACGCTGTAACGGACTGAAAAGCACGAGGCTGAAAAGCGCGAATCGTCTCTCACCAAACTTCTACTAACACGACTGGTATTGAACTTCCCTTTAATAGTGCCGTCGTACGTCTTGTACGTCACCGCGTTCTTGACGTTCGGAATTACCGACAAGATTTGTGTGACCGTGTGTATGCAACGCAAGTTTGAGCCAACATTCCGTCGGAAAAAAATCGACGGTTTTGTTGTCGGAATTTCCGATCGTGTGTACGCAGCATAAGAGTTTACCGACAGCTTAAACAAGGGGTGCTCAACCCAGGACCCTCTGATGTGGCCCATGACATCAAACCAGGGAAGCACTTGCCCATGCTCTGGGATGGCAGGTTGGCAAGCCCAAATTGCGATCTATGGGTTGCTGCTCCACCATCCCAGAGCATCATGAGTGCATGGCGCCAGCACGGGAGGAAACAGGCTACCGCGGAGGGAGCAGGTTCTGCATAAGCTGATGCTTCTTCTGTAGCACCGCCTCCTGTCCCAGACAGAGTGGAACCAAGTGCACTTTACCTGGGACCTTTCAAGCAGCCTGGAGAGCGATTCTTGCAGAAGCTGGAAGAGGAAAAGGTCAGTGTATAACCCCATGCCGACCAGCTCACGACGATATACAGTAAAACCTTGGTTTGAGAGTAACTTGGTTTGAGAGCGTTTTGCAAGACAAGCAAAATGTTTTTATAAATTTTGCCTTGTTATACAAGCGATGTCTTGATATAAGAGTAGTGTCATGTCACAACTGAGTATAAAAAAGAAGAGAAGAGCCTCTAAGTGTAGCAATATGGTTACATTTAATGAAGGTACAACTTATTGCTACACTTAGAGGTGCCTCTCTTCTCTTTTATACCCTGTAAAAAAAAATGTTTGGTATACAAGTGCTTTGGATTACAAGCATGTTTCTGGAACGAATTATGCTCGCAAACCAAGGTTTTACTGTTCGTCGACACAATGGCTCAGCTGGGCATATGGACGTACAGGTACGTCCCGTTTAAGATGCGACATTGTGTGTGCGCGCACGCCGCAGCAAAGTCCGTGAGTCCGACCGCGGGTCCCCCGGACTCCATGTCCACGGGGATACCCGCGATCGTCTCACAGAGAGGAAGATGTAAACAAGCATTTCCCCATTCTTCCTAGTGACAGGACACTGATCACAGCTCCCTGTAATCGGGAGCGGTGATCAGTGTTGTGTCACATGTAGCCCATCCCCCCCACAGTTAGAACACATCCCTAGGACACACTTAACCCCTTCAGCGCCCCCTACTGGTTAACCCCTTCACTGCCAGTGTCATTTTTACAGTAATCAGTGCATTTTTATATCACTGATCGCTGTATCAATGACAATGGTCCCAAAATGGCGTCCGATGTGTCTGCCATAATGTCGCAGTCACGATAAAAATCGCTGATCGCCGCCATTACTAGTAGAAAAAAAAATATTAATAAAAATGCCATAAAACTATCCCCTATTTTGTAGACGCTATAACTTTTGCGCAAACCAATCAATAAACGCTTATTGCGATTTTTTTTTTTTTTTTACCAAAAATATGTAGAAGAGTACGTATCGGCCTAAACTGAGGAAAAAAATAAAAATTTATATATATTTTGGGGATATTTATTATAGAAAAAAGTAAAAAATATTGCTTTTTTTTCAAAATTGTCGCTCTATTTTTGTTTATAGCGCAAAAAATAAAAACCGCAGAGGTGATCAATTACCACCAAATGAAAGCTCTATTTGTGGGGAAAAGGGGACGTAAACTTTGTTTGGGCGCCACGTCGCACGACCGCGCAATTGTCAGTTAAATCGACGCAGTGCCGAATCGCAAAAAGTGCTCTGGTCTTTGGGCAGCCAAATGGTCCGGGGCTGAAGTGGTTAAACATCACATACTCTACACTTTTGCAATGGGCATATTAGCACTTAAAAAAAAGGTTATTGAGCTGTGTTCACACTGCTCCACAGGTGTAGCACAGTGCACTTGCGGGTTAGCTGCACTGAGTCATAGACTTCTATTATATCCTACAGGTTTGATGCGCTCTCTGAAAGCGCACCAAAACACCTGAATACAGGATATCTAGCAGGTTGTAACCCTGGCTTCCCACTGTGCATGCACAAGCTGCGTTGCGCTGTGTAAATGGTCCTAAAGAAGGCTGCTGGGGAAGGGGGGACGGCAAACTTCTGCTTTGATCGCCGAGGTTGCACACAAGCTAAACTTTCCCTTTCGGGTGAAGTCTCACTGAAAGTATTTTTAGTTAGAAAATGCGTATGGTATTTTTTAAATTTGTGTGCAGTCATCTACCATTTTACTGCTCATTTAGCATCAACAACTCATCTGACCCAGAGAAGGGAATGTTCTTACAACATCGTGACTTGACCCAATGTTGCCAAAATACATTTCCTTGAGTTACCTCCCTGTACAGAAGAACCATGATGCTGTTTAGGGTGGTTTATCCATAGGTAGCTAAGCATATTTGCCCAAGTGGGGGTACATGGTGGTTCCTATTGACAGACAACATCACTCTGTACTCATCTATAAATCAAATCTGCCTGGGCACAGGACTATATCTCTAGGAGAGCACCAGGCTTACTGTGATTGGACAAGGGTAATATAAACATAACAATATACCCTTGTCCAATCAGTGTTCACAGCGATTGAACCGATGTGATCGCTGTGCTGAAGTGATGACTGTCAGTTTCACCACCGGAACTTCAGCGGTCGCCATCAGAGACTACATGTAAGTAACATTTGTAGAAATAGAAGCAAACCTTATAGGTACCTAGCTAATGACCCAATAAAGTTTTTTGCCCATAATTCGGCTTTAAGATTTCAATTATTAGAATTCAAATATAATTTAAAACAGGGCTTGACAAATTTGCTTGGAATCTAGGAGCCAGCTAAAAAAGTTAGGAGCCATGTTTTTTTTTAAACGACCAATGCGTGTAGCGCCCGCATATGAAAGCAGTGTTTAAACCACACATGTGAGGTATTGCCGCGATTGGTAGAGAGAGAGCAATAATTCTAGCCCTAGACCTCCTCTGTAACTCAAAACATGCAACCTGTAGAATTTTTTAAATGTCGCCTATGGAGATTTTAAAGGGTAAAAGTTTGTCGCCATTCCACGAGCGGACGCAATTTTGAAGCGTGACATGTTGGGTATCAAATTTACTCAGCGTAACATTATCTTTCACAATATAAAAAAAAAAAATTCGGCTAACTTTACTGTTGTCTTATTTTTTAATTTAAAAAAGTGTATTTTTTTCCCTCAAAAAAGTGCGCTTGTAAGACCGCTGCGCAAATACGGTGTGACAGAAAGTATTGCGACGACCGCCATTTTATTCTCTAGGGTGTTAGAATAAAAAAAAATATATAATGTTTGGGGGTTAACTTCTAAGTAAAGGGAAGGAGATGGGCGGGCAGTGAAACAGGCAAGCATTGCTGGTTGACTTGTCATACCAACGGCCACCACAAGATGGCGCCAGATTACAGAATGAAGCCTAGGCCTGCAGAAGGCCGCAAAGCCGCGGCCTAAATTAACGGCCGGCGCGGCCCGACGAGATCACGCGATCGCGGGGGGGCATATGGAGATACAGGTAACCTCAGCTGTGCTGCCCCAGGTGCCAGGTCGCTAATTCTAGTCGCATTTGCGACCTGGCGCCCGGGGATTGTCGAGCCCTGATTTAAAGGGCTTTCTTGCTGATCTCTTGTCAGACTAACTTCCTTTCAAAATTTCCATGTACTGAAAAAAAATTAGTTCGCCCTTCAACTCAACATTATTTGGGGCATTATTAACTTTCCAGTATTGTATTGAATGTTCCATAGGAAAGGTGCAATTTTGAGCACTGATTCGTGTTCCCAAATTAAACATGGCATATCCCTAGCAGCAGTTTACTCATGTCTGATGTGTGCTTTTCATAGGATTCTTTGCCATGGTGTATCCTATGTATACTGAGTCAACATTGTCAGAAGACTATAACTCAATCATATACAAATCATTTACATTGGAGAGTAGAAATTGGAATATGTCTAGTCTCCTTAAGTTTGGACTTTGTGGTTATATACCTACCGTGTTTCCCCGAAAATAAGACCTTTAAGGAGGGCTGCAATATAAGCCCTATCCCGAAAATAAGCCCTAGTTTAGGCTGGTTGTGGGCTGCTGGAGTCCTCTCTATAGCTGCTGGAGTCCTCCCCTTCCCCCAGCTGTCAGCGGGGGAATTTAGCCCCTCCCCCTGCAAGGCTCAGAGCGGGTAGAAGAACTCAGGCAGGTCACGGAAGTACCGAGCCGCGCTCAGATGATCCCCCGCTGCTCTTCTCTTTTGCCAGCTGTCATCTGGTGATCTCGGACCCCCCCTCCCTCTGCAAAGCTCAGAGCGGATAAGAGAGCTCAGGCGGGTCACGGAAGTGCCGAGCCGCGCTCAGCTGACCCCCACTGCCCTCCTCTTCTGCCAGCTGTCATCGGGGGATCTTGGGCTCCCCTCCCTCTGCAAAGCTCAGAGCGGATAAGAGAGCTCAGGCGGGTCACGGAAGTGCCGAGCCGCGCTCAGCTGTCAAAATTAAGTTCACGGTCCGACTCACGGGGATGACTGCAGGGTCGCGAGCGTGCCGCCGGCGGCACGGGTCCGAACACACGGCAGGCAGTTAAAGGGCCACGTACAGGTACGTGATTGTGCCTGTACGAGCCATTCTGCCAACGTATATATGCTGTGGGCGGTCGTTAAGGGGTTAAACCACACAACACCAATCGCCTTCACCCAGGGCTCATGCACACTGCAGCTAAAAAAAACTGCTTTTACAGGCATTTCAGCTTTTATTTCATCTTGAAGAAGCTTGTACTTTTTGGGCTCTTTTGAACGGTTTTTTATTGAGTTTCTTTGAGCTCCTTTAAGCTCCTTTGAGCATTAGTGATTTTTTCACATACCCCCCTCAGCTCATTTTTCCTATTTTTTGTGTGTGTGTTCGAGGTTCTTTGAGCTTTTTCATGATTTTTCGAATTTTTGTGTGTTTTTGGGCACTTAGGCATCTTTCCTGCTTAAAGGCTCCTCTCAAAAATGCGAGTTTGTTGGGTTTTTTTTTCTCTGCCTGTAAGAGCATATGCCTCTAAAATCCTAAAAAAGCCATAGTGTGCATGGACACATTGGCTAACATGGAGGGGAGTTTCCAGGCAGAAAAAATGGGAGCTCAAAAAAGCTCAAAAGCCTGTTGGGGACGCTTCTTTAAATTTGCAGTATGCATGAGCCCTTATAGCTCTTTTCCTAAAAATACCACTTCTGAGTTCTAGTTTATATATATATATATATATATATATATATATATATATATACGTATGTGTGTGTATATATATATAATAGAGCACTGAGAAAAACACAAGTTCATCTGACCTCCCACTTTGAAATACAAAAATAAATAATCCTAAACGAAAGTATTTTTGCACATGTGCAGGTCATTCCATCTTAGAACACTGATTTTTAGATGTTAAAGGGCTTTGTCACTTGGGATAGAATTACACAATAGTGAATACCAAGAGGTTATTCTATGTAAGGCTGTAAATTTATTTCTGGCTTAGAACACCTGGTGAGTGTGACATTTTCAATAATCTGCAATTTTACACTGTCTAAATGTGTGTACGTTATCATTTTCTTCTTCTTGTCTGTGTGTTTCCAAAATATGATTTATAGTCTGCGAAGTTCGAAATTAATACCTGTAGTTAGGGCTGCAACTAACGATTATTTTCATAATCGATTAGTTGGCCGATTATTGTTTCGATTAATCGACTAATCGGTTAATAACCGTAAAAAATAAAAAATAAAGGTAATTTTTTGCATTTTTAATTTTTTTGGGCCAATTTGTTGTTGGGCAGATTACAAAACACAAATTGCCACAAAAACACATTATTACATGCTTTTCTGCAGCTTCTCCATTGAAGTATATTAAACCAAAAAACAAAATATCACCGTTTTGCATTAAAAAAAGTCCTTGCCCTATCCAAATACGCAGCAGCTGAAAAAATCATGGATGTGAACGTGTCCCATAGAAAACCATGTAAATGAACTGTAGTGTGTTTCTGCAAAAAGCACCAAAAAACACAGAGGTGTGACCCAGGCCTGAGAGGTTTAGTAACATAATGGGGTTAAAAAAACAAAAATTAGTACAAAGAGCAAATAATCGCTGTAAGGGGTTCATTTTTTTCTGTGGGGCAGTGAAAGTAATAGTTACAGTAGCGATTTGCTCTTTTTGTACTATAAAGGGTTAATTTTAGTTTATTTTTAACCTCATTATGTTACTGGCCGATTAATCGATTATGAAAATTGTAATCGATTAATTTCATAATCGATTAGTTGTCGATTAATCGATTAGTTGTTTCGGCCCTACCTGTAGTGTTGTTACCTATCAAGATAATTACCATAGCTTAGTTTGTACGTTTAATTCAACAATGATATCCTTGGAGTTATTATTTGCTGAATAAAGTAAAGCCTAGTACACACCACCAGTTTTTCTCGTTCACCCTGCAGGTTGAACAAAAAAAAAACCTGACAGCTCCGGTCGGAGCCGCTGTACTAACAATCTGATGAAATTGAGCCGTGTACAGGCAGCATTAGCATAATCTTATGCCCCGTACACACGATCGGAAATTCCAACCGCCAAGAACGCGGTGACGTACAACACGTACGACGAGCCGAGATCAATGAAGTTCAATAGCCAGGGCGGCTCTTCTGCTTGATTCAGAGCATGCGTGTTTTTTTGTCCGTCGGAATTGCATACAGACAATCGGAATTTCCGTCAAGAACTTTTCCCGTCGTAAAAATTGATAACCAGTTCTCAAATTTTTGTTGGCGGAAAAAGTCAGATGGAGCCTACACACGGTCAGAATTTCTGACCAAAAGCTCACATTGAACTTTTCTTGTTGGAAATTCCGACCGTGTGTACGGGCATTATAATTACTGTCCTGGACTTTCACCTTATGCAGGCCACAGATGATGCGATTTTCTTTTCTGGAAGCATGGTGCTCCAGGCAGGTTGTAACCAAGCCGATCAATGGATTGACTTGGGTACAATCAGCCTGCCCATGGATGGTTCTAATCTCTGAATCGGCCGATGTTCGAACCATCTATGGCCGGCTTTAGGAATCCATGGAAGGTGAGCAAGTTAGGTGAGTGCAATTTGTATGTTAAACCTCATTGCTCATAGTTCCTAGCACTTAGCAATTATATATATTAGTTACTTTTTTTTAAAATATATTATTTGTGTCTTTTAGATTCAGGAATTTGGTAAATGTACAATGTTCATTTATTTAACTTGCAATATAATTTGTTTGCTTACAGTTATAAATGGGTGTTTCAGACGCCTGGTGCCATTAGAACGTCCCGGAACTGAAAATACATTCATTTAAAAGGCAAATACAGTTCCTGTTGTAATTTTAGCAACATCCATCTCGCTTGCTGGCTTTCTAACCATCCTTGTTCCATTGTTTGAATGTTTGATGAGCGGGCTGAATGCCAGATCAACGTTTTGGGCTTTTCAGGTCTTTCCAGGTTTTTAAGGCCATTGTGAACACAGTCTAAAAAAACTGAATGAGAAATCACACTTAAAAACCAAGCAAGTGACAGGTAGAAGTGTTTTTACATTAATCTTAGTCATTGTATGCAAAGAATAAAGTTTGTCTCCTTGTTCTTTGCAGATGGGGATTGAATACCTCTTGCTTTGGAATGTAATGGTATTTGAATGTATATATTAAAATACTCTGGATCAGAACCTGTTTTTACATACTAATTACAAACAAGCAAAAGCCAAAATTACGTATAAGCCGACCCGAATATAAGCCGAGGCACCTCATTTTACCACAAAAAAATGGGAAAACTTATTGACTCGAGTATAAGCCTAGGGTGTCCATCTGCATGCCTCACTTTGCCTCACTGTGTCCATGTGCATGCCTCACTGTGTCCGCGCCTCACTGTATCCGTGCCTCACTGTGCCCGTGCCTCACTGTGCCCATGCCTCACTGTCACTGTGCCCATGCCTCACTGTGTCCGCGCCTCACTGTGTCCGCGCCTCACTGTGTCCGTGCCTCACTGTGCCCATGCCTCACTGTCACTGTGCCCATGCCTCACTGTGCCCAATCTCCCTACCTGATCTCTGGCGCTGTGTGACTAGACTGACATTTAACATGGGAGTCTATGAAAGGGGTGCCTGGCTTTGAAAAACTGGTGCTCCCCGGCCGTTGGTCCCCTGGACAACAAACTTTGTACACTTGTAGATGAAGAGTGGGGCTACATGTGTGCCAAGATTGGGGTCCAGAGGACTTAGAGCCAGCCAGTACCGGGTCCACAAAATCACTGGAGAAATGACCGTTTAACATGGGAGTCTATGGAAGGGGTGCCCGGCTTTGAAAAATCGGTGCTCCCCAGGACAAAAAACTTTGCACACTTGTAGAAGAAGAGTGTGGCTACAGGTGTGCCAAGTTTGGGGTCCAGGGGACCTACGGCCGGCTGGTACCTGGTCCCCAAAATCCAGAAAATCAGGCGCATAAAGGTGACTCGAGTATAAGCCGAGCGGGGCACTTTCAGCACAAACAAATGTGCTAAAAACCTCGGCTTATACTCGAGTATATACGATAAACTTTCCGCTTAAATAAGTTCTCGGTCTTTTTACATAGACCCTCATCATCCAGGTCCATCAGTTGGGTTTGCTGTAGTAAAGGACCTCTTCCTTTCTAACAGGTCAATATATGGATTTATTACATTGTTAGTGCTATAAACATATTGTTTATGTTTTAATTAGGATAATATAAGGATAAAAAAAATTGCGCAAATGTTTTGTTATACGTAAATCACTGGAGATGTCAGCCTTTGAGTTTATTGTGTTTACTGTAAGAGAGAATTACTTCTAGGATCCTGAGACTCACTTTTCTCGTCTAGAGAGAACAACTGTTTAGGGTACTTAAAGTATACGTTTATTGCTACTGAATTGAGCGCATGTTAGTGCGGGGCCGGGCCTCTTCTTTATTTCATATCATTTAGTGCATCATATTTCATGAATATATGGGGAAGTCAGATGAATTAGGTTTACAACCGCAGACAATGGGGTCCTTTTTGCCGATAGATTTTATTTTATTTAGTTTTCAGAATGAAAATTCCTTTATTAAGTAACCACACAAAGGGCATTTTCGTAGTGCAGGTATAGTACTGTCATGTAAACTGAGATATGATTGTTATGTGATAGTTCATTGGATGGAGCTGATTTGATAAATGGTCAGCCTTTTCTTCTAGTTCAGCCATGTTTCTTGTTAGTATTGTGTTAATGCCATTATGTGGTGTGATGAATATAAAAGTATTTTGGACTCATCCAAACAATTTAATCAACAAGTTATAGCTGTTTTTTTACTAGCTATTTTTTCTATTGTTTAGAAAGCCATGTTTAAATGCTGATACTCAAAATTATCTAGGTAAGGCCTTTGTTAAAGTGTATGAGAATTTGGAAAATCAACCTGTTGTAATAGCGAAAAAAATATATAGTTGAAGGCGTTTTTACACAATGTATACTTTAGTTCATTGCTCAGCGTCTATTTATCACAGACCTGATACCAGGTTTGGCTGGTGCTCCATTTTTTGGGGGGGCGGCAAACAACCCCCCCATCTGCAACAACCCCCCCTGCAACTCGGTCGATCATCCAGCACAACTTACCGCAGACGGCTTCCCCCCTGCTTCTCCTCCTCGGCGGCTTCCACCCTGCTTCTCCTCCTCGGCGGCTTCCACCCTGCTTCTCCTCAGCGGCTTTCACCCTGCTTCACCTCCTTGGCTTCTACCCTGCTTCTCCTCCACTGCGACTTCCCCCCTGCTTCTCCTCCTCTGCGGCTTCCACCCTGCTTCTCCTCCTCGGCGGCTTCCACCCTGCTTTTCCTCGGCGGCTTCCACCTTGCTTCTCCTCGGCGGCTTTCAGCCTGCTTCTCCTCCTTGGCTTCCACCCTGCTTCTCTTCCGCTGCGACTTCCCCCCTGCTTCTCCTCCTCGGCAGCTTCCCCCCTGCTTCTCCTCCTCGGTGCCTTCCCCCCTGCTTCTCCTCCTCGGCAGCTTCCCCCCTGCTTCTCCTCCTCGGTGCCTTCCCCCCTGCTACTCCTCCTCGGCAGCTTCCCCCCTGCTTCTCCTCCTCGGCGGCTTCCCCCTGCTTCTCCTCGGCGGCTTCCACCCTGCTTCTCCTCGGCGGCTTCCACCCTGCTTCTCCTCTGCGGCTTTCCCCCCTGCTTCTCCTCCTCAGCGGCTTCCCCCTGCTTCTCCTCCTCAGCGGCTTCCACCCTGCTTCTCCTCCTTGGCGGCTTCCACCCTGCTTCTCCTTGGCGGCTTTCACCCTGCTTCTCCCCCGCTGCGACTTCCCCCCTGCTTCTCCTCCTCTGCGGCTTCCACCCTGCTTTTCCTCCTCGGCGGCTTTCACCCTGCTTCTCCTCCTTGGCTTCCACCCTGCTTCTCCTCTGCTGCGGCTTCCCCCCTGCTTCTCCTCCTCGGCAGCTTCCCCCCTGCTTCTCTTCCTCGGCTGCTTCCCCCTGCTTCTCCTCCTCGGCGGCTTCCCCCTGCTTCTCCTCGGCGGCTTCCACCCTGCTTCTCCTCGGCGGCTTCCACCCTGCTTCTCCTCGGCGGCTTCCCCCCCTGCTTCTCCTCGGCGGCTTCCCCCCCTGCTTCTCCTCGGCGGCTTCCCCCCTGCTTCTCCTCGGCGGCTTCCCCCCTGTTTCTCCTCCTCGGTGGCTTCCCCCTGCTTCTCCTCAGCGGCTTCCACCCTGCTTCTCCTCGGCGGCTTCCACCCTGCTTCTCCTCGGCGGCTTCCACCCTGCTTCTTCTCCTCTGCGACTTCCCCCTGCTTCTCTTCCTCGGCGGCTTCCACCCTGCTTCTCCTCCTTTGCAACTTCCCCCCTGCTTCCCCATCTCAATGGCTTCCACCCTGCTTCTCCTCCTCGGCGGCTTCCACCCTGCTTCCCCTAATCGGCGGCTTCCACCCTGCTTATCCTCGGTGGCTTTCACCCTGCTTCTCCTCCTCTGCAGTCTCCCCATTGCTTCTCCTACCAGGACAATATGGTCGCTTCTCCTCTCGGCCAATCAGGTCTTAAGACCCACTTCCTGATTGGCCGGGAGGAGAAGCAGGAAGTCAATAGCGAATATTAATTCGCTAATGTCACACAATTGGGTGGGCTTGGGGTGCAGTGCTCTGTGCCCTCCGGCTCTAATCATGTGCTTAAAAAAATAAAATAAAAAAATAAACAAACCTCATTGAAATCCATGCGTCCAGCGCCCTGCATGGAGATTAGGGGCCAGGCGCATAAAGATTAGGGGGGCGGCGCCCCTTATGGAACGGCCGCCACTGCCTGTTACTAAAACTCTAGTTTTCAGACATTATTGCATTTTTATTCAGACTAACAGGCCAGTCTACATAAGGGTTACACATAAATATAGTACATATATTGCGATTTAAGATTTTACAAGCTTTTCTAGTTATCCTATCTGCCATTTAGTCTTTTTTTTACTTTGATGACCAAAAAGATGATCAAATTGATTTTGATATAAAACCACAAGTATGAAGGAGTCAGTTGGAAACATTATGTAAACTGGGCTGTTTTCAGGCAAGTTTTGCTCCAGCCACTGCTCTCCTACAGGGAACTGTTGAAGTAGGACCAACTAAAGAATATGAACCGTTTTAACCTAAAAAGTCATACGGCTTTTTGCAAAAAATTTTACTTTTCAAGGGACATAGCTGTAAAGAAAAACTTACAGAAAAAATCAAATTTAACACTTACAAAAATATTTGTTTGGTGTTTAGAACTTAATGAATAGTGCCTCGGAAGCGATAGTCTTGATGCCTTGGCTGTGCATTGTGAAAGTCACAAGTAATTTAATATAAACAGATTGTTAGGCGATATGCCAGTATGTCAGTTTCAGTCTTAAAGAAAGGTACTGATTTCCTTTTTTGCCTTTGCAGTGGCTTCATTTCCAATTATATCTGGTGATGCGACAAACATATTGCTGACACTGAGAGACTCTTATAAGGAAACTTGCACCGGTTCTACACAGATGGTGTGGAATCACCAAAGACCATTAAGTAAAAGGTCGAAAGTGGTGAGCCGTAGTCAAGGGAAGGACAATCAGTTGGTTCTCACTCTTAACAATGTGGAAATTAAACATGTTGGACTGTACACATGTGCGGATAAAGAGACGGGCAGCATCTACTCTTCATTTTACCTGTTCATTAAAGGTAAGCTACTTTTCATTGTATTTATGTAGGTACTGTAACTACTGGATAGGCAGGGCTTGTAAACTAAACTTTTGGCCAACAAACTTCATTTTGAGCAAGTTGGACCAACAATCCGACCGTGTGTATGCTCCATCGGACAAACTTTTTTTTGTTTTTTTTTGTTTTCATCGGACAAATGTTGGGTCTGCAAACGGACAAACTTTTGCCCAACAAAAGTCCGATGGAGCAAAGTCCGACCGTGTGTACAGAAAACCATCGGACTTTTGTCCGATGGACAAAACAAATAATGTTAAAATCAACCAACAATAGCAGAAGTTGACCAAAGGGTGCCGGTAAAGAGCATAAAAGAGCAGAAAAACCATGTGATGTTGGAAAAAGTTTGCAGAAAAGTCTGAGCGTGTGTATGCTATGGGTGTGCCCGGCCAACACCGTTCGGACAAAAAAACACGAAAAAGTCTGATAGAAGTCCGACCGTGTGTACAGGACTTTAGACATTATAGATAATATTCTTACAAAATCCAAACAAAAGTGCAAGAAATACCCCTGTTTTGTTGTTTGTCTTAATTTTTATCAAAGTATGGTGATCCATGCGGCTTTGCTGTGGATTTTAAAAATATTCGGTACAAGCAAAAAAAGAATAATAGCAACCAATAAGAATGTCACATCTTGGAATTTTATTAGGCTTGGAAGGCTAATTACTTTGATTAGATGCAGTGACTGTGGCAAACCCTTGCAATATGTTGTGGGGCATTATGTAGAGAAATGTATAGTGTTTTTGTACATATGTTCTTTATTTGTCATGGCTGCTGACTCCCGGCTATCAGTGGCAACACTCGACGTTAGCCTATGAAATGTGATCATCTGCACTTGAATGAGTCAGAGTAAGGAGACGCTACCTGTCTCTCGCTCTGCTAACACACAAAGATCCATATAGACTTTTAGGCTCCGTTCACACCTAGGTGTTTTTGGGCATTTTTCTGCTCTAATGCCGCGTACACACGACCGTTTTTCATGACGAGAAAAATGCCATTTTTTTATTTGGTCATTAAAAGCGATCGTGTGTGGTCTCCAGAGCATTTTTCACGACGTGAAAAATGGGCATTAAAAATTTGGAACATGCTCTAATTTTTCTCGTCGTTTTTCACGTCGTCGTTTTTCTTATCATGAAAAACGGCCGTGTGTAGGCTTTAACGACGTGAAAAAAACGCGCATGCTCAGAAGCAAGTGATGAGACGGGAGTGCTCGTTCTGGTAAAACTAGCGTTCGTAATGGAGATAGCACATTCGTCACGCTGTAACGGACTGAAGAGCACGAGGCTGAAAAGCGCGAATCGTCTCTCACCAAACTTTACTAACACGAGGATCAGCAAAAGCAGCCCAAAGTAGTGCCGTCGTACATTTTTACGTCGCCGCGCTTTGCTCAAGCATTTTTTTTTCATGATAGTGTGTAGGCAAGACAGGCTTGAGATGAATCACGTCAAGAAAAACGTCGTTTTTTTCAATGACATTAAAAACGTTCGTGTGTACGCGGCATAAGCCTCAGCTCTAAAACGCCCAACAAGACAAATCCCATTCGATTAATTTCATGGCCCCTGTTCACATCTAAGCGTTCTGTTGCCTAAAGGAAAGCGCCCGTCGCCCAAAAAAGTACATGGGCTTCTTTTTTGGTAGATTACAGGCGTTATAATTCTTTTACATTGGTGATCTTTTGAACTTCAAAACGCCTGTACAAAACCACTGCAAAAAACGCCTGTAAAATAGCAATGCCTAGATGTGAATGGAGCCTTAGGCTGCATTAACACCTGAGCATTTCGTTTTCAGGCAGAAAGTCGCGCGTTTTTACAGCGATTTTGCCGCGATTTTTAGCGTGCTTTTTGAGACGCTTTTTTACGCATTTTCCTGCGATTTTGCACAGGTCAAAGGTCACTAATGTAAAAAGCAGAAAAACTCCTGTAATCTGCCCAAAAAGAAGCTCATGTACTTTTTTGAGCTTCAGGCGTTTTGATTCAGGCTACAAAACGCTCAGATGTGAACAGGGGCCATATAAATGAATGGGATTTTGCTTGTTGGGCTTTTTTCGGGCGTTTTACAAGCTGAAAACATCTCGATGTGAATGCAACCTAATGCCGCGTACAGACGATCGGAGATTACGACAACAAAACCGTGGATTTTTTTTGCAGACGAATTTTGGCTCAAACTTGTCTTGCATACACACGGTCACACAAATGTTGTCGGAAATTGCGAACATCAAGAACACAGAGACGTACAACACGTACGACGAGCCGAGAAAAATTACGTTCATTAGCCAGTGCGGCTCTTCTGCTTGATTCCGATCATGCGTGGAATTTTGTGCAACGGAAATGTGAACACACGCTTGGAATTTCCGACGACAAGTTTTGTTGTCGGAAAATTTGAGAACCAGCGGAAATTCCGACAGCAAATGTCCGATGGAGCCTACACGGTCGGAATTTCCGACAACAAGCTTCCATCGAACATTTGTTGTCGGAGATTCCGACCGCGTGTACGCGGCATTAGGGTTAAACATGAGCTAAACTCACTGCAACAAACTCTTTTTTATTTTATTCCTCCCCTTCCCTTACACATAGTGGCAGTCTGCCAGAACTTGGTGGCATTTGTGCACACAAGCAGAAATCTCACCCTAAGTGTGTATATGCATCGCCAGTCTCTGCCAGGTCATACGTACCTGGAAAACACCAGCGGCCCATATGCGCATGTGCTATATGTTTTTAGGATGGTTACATAGAAGAAGGGGAGCCATTCATTCAGCAGTTTAAGCTGAATGAATGGCCCCCCAGTTTAAGCTGTCCATACACTTATAGATTTCTTTAATTCAGTCTGCAAGCTGAACAAATCTGGTGGATTCATCCTTGCACTCTAACAGTGGGATTGCCACATCCCTCCAGTCAGGCTATTGTATTCTGGCAGCCAGCTCCGATATATATCAGAATAACCAAAACAGTGCCTACATCTGCCATACACTAATCAAATTTCAGCAGCAGGAATTGGCCAAATTTCAATCAGTGTATAGCATCTTTGAGTCAATACCAGCATTCTGTGAACTAAAAAAATATATTTTATACAAAAAAATCCTAAAGCATATCTAAAACAAAAAAATGTAATGCATTGGAAATTAAAGTGATACTAAAGTTTTTTTTTTTTTTTAAATAACAAACATGTCATACTTGCCTTCACTGTGAAGCTAGTTGACCCCAAACATCCTCTTCTGGGGTCCCTTGGCGGCTCTCGCAGCTCCTCCCTGCATTAGATAACCCCCTAGGAGAAGCGCTCTCCCGAGGGGGTTACCTTGCAGGCGCGCTCCTGAGTCTTTCATTCGGCGTCCATAAACGCCGAGTATATGACTCGGCCCCGGCGCCCGCGTCATTGGATTTGGTTGACAGCAGTGGATGCCAATGGCTGCGCTGCTATCAATCTATCCAATCAAAGCCGGGACTCCGTGGAGAGGACAGCGGGGACGCGCCGAGGAGATGAAGGGGCTCAGGTAAGTAAAACGAGGGGGCTGGGGGGCCGGTGACTGCCGGGTGTTTTTTCACCTTAATGCATAGGATACATTAAGGTGAAAAAACACAAGCCTTTAGAACCCCTTTAACAGTCCTTTGTGAGGTGGCTGCATTCATTTTTCTTTTTTTCAGGATTTTATACTGTATTTTTACCTTCCTGCAAATAGCAGTATCTGTGCCTGGTTGGCTTCGTCTACTCATTCTACTGTATCTATGGAGGGAGCCATTGTTGTCACCTTGGGTTGCACCTTCAAACATATATCTTCTTCTCTTCACCTCAGTTACACTGGGTGGGGGCAATTAGTAGTTTACAGAAGGAAGATAACATTGATTGCGCCAAAAATGTTCTTGAAAAATGAAAACTAATACAACCTGTGCATCTAAGTTCTGGTAAGGTGCAAGATATTACATTTTTGCCGGTAAGCTAAGATATCCTTAAACAGACATGTCTATACAGGCATATGGCCAAATGCAGTCGTTTGGTACCCATGCTGAACTTCCACAGATATGAGCTATCAGATATCCTGTACTGCCCAAATGGTGGGTCTTGTATGTATGTTCAACCTACATGTTCCGTTTGTAGTCATTTTATGAACAGATGGAGAAATTAATAAAGACATCATAGGATATCACCTGGACTATCCTTATTGTTTATCAACAAAGTAAGCATTTATAAATGTACCTACCATTCCATTTGAAAAATAAACTACTGAGTAATACAGATTGTACTATAAGAAATATAATGTGTTTGTTTTTTTAGTTACGGACAACCCATTCTACGACAGTGCACCCTTTGTTGATGCAACAGAAGGCCAGGATGTACCTGGTATATGTCCCCTGGTTGATTCGGATGTCACCGACTATGGTATTAAGAAGTGTGATGATTCTAGCCTACCTGAAGGTTTTGTCTATGAGAAGGATATTAGGAATGGCATCACCATAAAAAATGTGCAGACTAAATTTGATGATTGCTACGTCTGCACGGTAATGCATAATGGAGTGTTGAAGCATACCAAAGCCAAGAAACTGATGGTCAGGCCTGGTAAGTAGAAAAGATTTGTTATGTTTTATAAAGGTATCCATACATATGCAGATTAGATTAATCTTCAGATAGTGGTTGTAGTTAGACCTTCGCAAAAATATGTCAGCCTCTTGAGAAAAAAGGTATCTCCTGATATAGCGAACAATAAGGGTGAAAGATGGTACATCAGCCCTAAATTAAATCAATTTACAAAATCTGGCGTAGCTGTGAAGGGTAGCCAATCAGCTTCTAACTTCAGCTTGTTCAATTAAAGTGGTTCGAAAGGTAGAAGATTTTTATTCATTGCATTGAGATAAAAAACCTTCAGTGTGCAGAAGCCTCCGTAATACTTACCTGAGCCCCATCTCGATCCAGCATTGTTGCCCAAGAGCCTTGGCTCTGCAGGACTCTCCCTCCTGATTGGCTAAAACACAGCAGTGGGCGCCATTGGCTTTAGCTGCTGTCAATCAAAGTCAGTGAGCCAATGAGGAGAGGGAGGGGGGTCTCCATAGTAAGCTGCTTGCTGTGGGGGCACTCAGCAGGAGAGAGTGGCCAGGAGCACCGAAGAGGGACCCGAGAAGAGGAGGATCTGGGCTGCTCTGTGCAAAACCACTGCACAGAGCAGGTAAGTATAACATGTTTGTTATTCTTAAATAATAAAAAACAAGACTTTAATATCACTTTAAGGCCCCTTTCACACGGGACGGATCCGCGATGATCTGCCCCGTGAACCTCCGCTTGCTCAGTGGGGATCGCTCCGCTGATCCCCGCTGAGCCGGCGGATGACAGGGCGGTCCCCGCACACTGTGCAGGGACCGCCCTGTCAGATCTCCGCTCTCCCCTATGGGGGATCGGATGAACACGGACCATCTGAAAAAGCGGACATACGGTCCGCTAGTGTGAAAGGGGCCTAAGATTTGACAATAAAACCTGGCAGCTGGTTTCTATGCAGAGCTGCACCAGATTTTGCACTCTCTAGTTTTAGTAAATCAACCACAAAATGTCTAATTCTGTGTTTCCTATAGGAGCCAAACATCTTCACCCTTTTAGATTTTAGTAAAGGGTAAAAAATGAAAGGGATAAGTTGAATGGTTGCTTCCAGTTGCAAGACTTGTGCTTCAAGTAGTACTACAGTGCCTTGAAAAAGTATTCATACCCCTTGAGACTTTCCATATTTTGTCATGTTACAACCAAAAACATAAATGTATTTTATTGCGATTTTATGTGATGGACCAACACAAAGTGCCACATCATTGTGAAGTGGAAGGCAAGTGATAAATGGCTTTCAATTTTTTTTTACAAATAAATATGTAAAAAGTGTGGCATGCATTTGTATTCAGCCCCCCTGAGTCAGTACTTTGTAGAACCACCTATCGCTGCAGTTACAGCTGCAAGTCTTTTTGGGGATGTCTCTACCAGGTTTGCACATTTAGAGAGTGACATTTTTGCCCGTTCTTCTTTGCAAAATAGCTCAATTTCTGTCAGATTGGATGGAGAGCGTCTGTGAACAGCAATTTTCAAGTCTTGCCACAGATTCTCATTTTGATTTAGGTCTGGACTTTGACTGGGCCATTCTAACACATAGAATATGCTTTGCTCAGCGATCCCCGCTGAGCAAGCGGATGTTCACGGGGCGGATCATCATGGATCCGTCCCGTGTGAAAAAACCCTTAGGGGCAATGGAAATGTGAATGTTACATATTATTTCCCTACTTCATTGGGCTTCTTTTCCGTTTAACTGTAATGTTATTCAGTAGATATCTGTGCACATTTCTAAATATAATAATTGTCTCTACTCCCAAGCCGCCAGCAAAAATGACTTTTCTTACAATTGACTAAATGAAGTCATGATGCTGTCCTCGAGCTGTAGCACTGTCTTATCCATTAACACGTGACCCCATCTACTAATGATCCTAAATTTTTCCCAAGAGTATAGAGCAGTCTCTTCTCTCTAGTAATAGGCATATGGAGACCAAGTTATCTTTCCAGGCACTCATGTCAACAAAACATGTCTCTTTTTTACCTTTTCTTTTCGTTTTAAAGCAGTTTTCCTGTTATATGAAATTTGGTAGAATGCAAATAGTAATCTGTTAATGTAAGAATTTGACAATTGTTCATTTTGTGATTTAAATATAAAGCAAACTCAGATCCAGCCAGGGTATGTTAACCTCCCTGGCGGTATGATTCTGTCCGATTTTATTTGCTGAAAGCGGTACCATTATTCTGCATGGAAATTTGGCGTTTTATATTATAGGCCTGCCTGTAATTCTTAAGAATAATTCACTTAAATCTGTCCAAACCAGAGTCTAGTAGACATCCCGGGTATGATAAAGTTCAAAAAACAAAATCATAAATTATAATATAATAAATAACTATAAAATAATTATAATATAATAATAATAAAATTGTTTTTCAGTGTTTGATGACGAATTTCCCCACAAATCACTATCACTCAATTCTGCAAGTGATTCTAATTTATTGTCGCTGTTTTCTAGCTGGTCTAAAACCACTTTTGACATAAAGGGACACTTTTTGGTTGCTATGGACAATCTCCAAATTCCAGGCAGAAGAACAGTATTTATAATATAAAAGTGCATGCAGGACACTGGACAGACCACTAGGGACAATGGGGGTGTGTAATTATTTGATACAGTACTGTAATCTGTAAGATTACAGTATACTGTATGTGTATTGTGTTTTTACTTTTTGAATTTGGCGCCGAACTCCACACCCGTGCGCCGCAACGTCGCATGGAACGGAGCTCGGCGGCACTCGGCAGTGTGGATCGAGCGAGATGACGGCTCGCTCACACAGCCGGGGACACATCGCAAGATCCAGGGACAAGGTAAGTAACTTCCCCTGTATCCTCCCCTGTATCCTGCGATGGGATCCCGAGTCTGACTCGGGGTTACCGCTTTAGGTACTGAAATCTTACCCCGAGCCAGACTCGGGAATACCGCCAGGGAGGTAAATTAAAGTTGGTTCACTGTGGCAGCCTTCAAACTGAAGAGGCTGGCAGCTCTGGCATAAATAGGTGAAGGCATTTGTAAGGTGTCCTGACCTATTACAGACTGCTAAACCTTAAATCCTCCTTTACAGATTATGGAATTGGGGGGTATACAGCTTGTGTGACCCATATGCGTTTTCATTATAGCAAATCACCAACACACCTGCCTAGATCCTGTAAAAGCAAACTTTATTGATTGCAGTAACTGGCTTGTTAGACATATTGATGAAAATGTCATGGAATTGTTAGAAACTGCTCACCTTGGAAAGGGTATGAAGCGGCGTTTAGTACAATCATCAAAGTTAAAAGTCTATACTTTTTTAGTAAATAAACCCCTATGACTAAGGACAAGCCTGATTGAACTCTGTAAGCATGTGCTTTCCAAAAATCGCTATGCAGTGTTAATTTCGTAGACTAAAACCGACTAAAATATTTTAGTCGACTAACTTAATACTATTTTAGCTGACTAAAATACGACTAAAACAAATGAGATGACTAAAATCCGATTCAAACTAAAATGTCAAGAGACTAAAATGAGACTAAAACTAAAATGCCATTTTAGTCAAATGGCTAAGACTAAAACTCAATAGAAACTTGATGTCAAAATTAACACTGGTCTGTAGTGCATGTTCATACCTCAATACCATAAATAATAACATGTTAGATTTTTCACTCCAGCAGTATATAATGAGTTTGGAAATCGTAGAGAAATGCTTAAATAATGCATTAAAATGTAACTACATCCATTCGATTTTAAGTGACTGATATACGTTTTAGTGGACTAAAATGATTTTAGTCGACTAAAATGTCCTGGAGATTTAGTTGACTAAATACGACTAAAACAATTGCAGAAGACTAAAAAGGGACTAAAACTAAAATGCCATTTTAGTCCTAAGACTAAAACTAAAACGAAATTTGCTGCCAAAATTAACACTGCCGCTATGTAGAAAGTCTGGTTTTACAAAATGTTTGCTAGAGTGCTGGCAGTCTCAAAGTGGTATATTAAAGTGGATATAAACCCGAATTCTTTTTTTTTTTTTTTTTCGCTGTCACAATGCAGAGTATAAGATTTCCTATCATTTTTGCCAGGTCTTGCCACAAAGAGTTAATCCAACTCTAAGCAATCCTCTTTTATTGTTCGGTGAGATAAAACGGACAAACAGAGAAAACCCCTTGCTGGGAGTGACAGGTTATTTACATATCTCGTGCACTATCTTTAGACAGGCATTATTTTTTAATTCCCACCCCCAATCCTTTTCTGAAGTCATGTGGTTACTTTTCTGCATTTTGGCTGGATATTAGTGATCATAGCAGAAGGAATACACAGGAGAAAATGCATGTTGACAAGGGGAGTGTAAAGGTGGGCGGGGAGTCTACTGACATCACGACTCCACCCACCGAGCTCCAGACAACAGATCCACCCACAGAATCTGCAGTTTTTCAGGTCTCATAACAGACAGAGGGGAGACATTTGACAGATAAGGATACATGCAGGAGGCATCTATATCCTTATAGATCAGCACTATGGCAGTAGTTTAGAAAGGATGAGAGTGGCTTTACATCCACTTTAAGTATATAATACTATATCTACAGTATATCTAATATATAGTATTATGTAATGAAAATAATAAAATCCTCTGCATTGACTTTGTTCCCATTATACTATCAGAAGGTCCAATAAATAATACTATTGTAATGGGTTTCAAATATTATGCTGGTCTGCTTGTTGGCAGGGTCCAGTGCTGGTTCATGTACATGGTTCAGTCTCAATTCCACCAGTCCTGTAAGTTCATTTTGTCTGTCTGGGTGAACTTAAAGAGTAACTCCACTTTTGTAGGGGGAAACAAATAGCAAAAAAAAATGATATAGTATATAAAAGTGTGACACAATTTATATTGTAATTGAATGTTATTAAACTTTTGCTTTCCTTTTCAATCTGCAGCTCTGTAATTTTCTGTAAAATACAATGCCATTTGGCTACCTGAAGGTGTTCTGTACACAGAATGTGTACAGAACGCCCCCCAGAAACATCATTTCCTGCTTGTGTGATTGGATCACTGATTTTCCCAGAAGTCTGCACTAAGATACAAGTTCGATTTCGGCATTCCCTGCAGCAAAAATGTAATTTTTGGTGAGATACTCCCAATAGGAAATCATGACTAAAGGAATGCAGACCCTGCAATTTTCCTCATTAGAGCCCTGCAGGTGCGGCAGCTTACTTATAATTATGAAGCCACTCCAGTACAGATTCACTTTCCACATGGACACAGACAAACACACAGGGATTTATTCAGAATTACAAAAGGTTTCCCTGCAATGTACATAGATCACCCAGAAGGGAATGTTTTTTTCTCAACAAAAGTGGAGTTACTCTTTAATCACTCCTGTATTGAAGGGGGTAATACCACTTTCTGAGCGAGGATGAAGATCCTTGTATTTGTGGTTGGAGCGCCTAACCTACACTTTTAAAGGAAACCCATAGTTAACCCCCTTGGCGGTATTCCCGAGTCAGGCTCGGGGTGAGTTTTTAATGCTAAGAGCGGTAACCCCAAGTCAGACTCAAGCTGCATCGCAGTATCCAGGGGAAGTTACTTACCTTGTCCCCTGGATCCTGCGATGTCTCCCCGCTGTGTGTGCGAGCCGTCTCCTCGCTCGATTCACACACAGTGCCCGAGTGCCGCTGAGCTCCGTTCCCTGCGACGTTGCGGCGCACGGGGGTGGAGTTCGGCTCCAAATTCAAAAAGTGAAAAACACAGTATAGATACAGTATATTGTAATCTTACTGATTACCGTACTGTATAAAATAATTACACATCCCCTTTGTCCCTAGTGGTCTGTCCAGTGTCCTGCATGCACTTTTATATTATAAATACAGTTTTTTCTGCCTGGAAACTGGAGATTGTCCATAGCAACCAAAAAGTGTCCCTTTATGTCAAAAGTGGTTTTAGACCAGCTAGAAAACAGCGATAATAAATTAGAATCACTTGCAGAATTGAGCGATAGCGATTTGTGGGGAAATTCGTCATCAAACACTGAAAGTAATGACAGCGACAATTCTGCAACTGAGCAAATTTCAGTGTTTTTAATTTGATTACATTATTAAATAATTTTTATTATAATTACATTACTATTTGTTATAATTATTTATAGTTATTTATTATATTATAATTTATGATTTTGTGTTTCAAACTTTATCATACCCAGGATGTCTACTAGACTTATGTTTGGTCAGGTTTAAGTACCGTATTTATCGGCGTATAACACGCACCGGCGTATAACACGCACCCCAAGTTTAGGAGGGAATTTTAGGGAAAAAAACTTTTAGGAGGGAAGTTTAAGGAAAAAAAAAAAAAACTTACATTTAAATGCAGCCTTACCAGTGTCCGTTGCAGCCTTGTCAGCAGTGTCCATTGCAGCCTTTGCCCAGTGTCCAGTGCAGCCTTTGCCCAGTGCAGCTTTGCTCAGTGTCCAGTGCAGCTTTGTCCAGTGCAGCCTTTGCCCAGTGTCCAGTGCAGCTTTGCCCAGTGTCCAGTGCAGCCTTTGCCCAGTGCAGCCTTTGCCCAGTGTCCAGTGCAGCCTTTGCCCAGTGTAGCTTTGCCCAGTGTCCAGTGCAGCCTTTGCTAAGTGCAGCCTTGCCCCAGTTTTCAAAATTGGCGCCGCCGAGATCGCCGCAGAGACTAGGCGGAGCGGGGCGAACGCCGCCGAGAACGCAGGGACGCAGAGACGCAGGGACTGGGCGGAGCCGCCGCCGAGATACACATAGCCGAGTGTACTCGGCTATACTCGGCTCCGCTCACAGTCACGCCGAGTCCCGCCCTATGATGGACATATCACAGGTCCAATGGCGGGACTGGGCGTGACTGTGAGCAGAGCCGAGAAAAGCCGAGTATAGCCGAGTACACTCGGCTATGTGTATCTCGGCGGCGATCGCTGCGCTCCGCTCAGTCAGCGGAGATCGCCGGGATCAGTGGGTATCGGCGTATAACACGCACCCACGATTTTCCCCTGATTTTAAGGGGAAAAAAGTGCGTGTTATACGCCGATAAATACGGTAAGTAATTACTAAGATCTCAGGCCTACAATACATGACACCAAATTTCCATGCAAAATAATTGTACCGCTTTTGGTACATAATTCCAAACATAATCATACCGCCAGGGAGGTTAAAGAATATTCAGGCTGGCATCATTGACATTTCCTTCTGACAATGCTAATTCTCTAGTTGTCATGCTTTTTAAATTCCTTAAATACGTTTACTGACCTGGAGCAAGAGTTTTGACTTTCTAATCTACGTTTTTGTTCCCGGTCAGTAACTCAGAGACAGGCAGCTAGCTTTCTTAGCAGGCCAGCAGTTGCACTCCCTGTAGTTACTATTTATATTGTGGAAGAAAATGGTACAGATTACAATAAAATATATTTTTTAGCAGATTTTGGAGTAAAAAGGGTAAGCTGTGATCTGTAAGAAATATACATTTCCAGTCAAATTCTTTCTCTTTGATGGAATGTCCTACCCCGCTAATGCTGGTAATAGCTAATGTTTTTATTTATTTATTTTCCAGTTCAAAAAATTTTACCCTCAATTACTTTAACAAAATCCAAGCTAGTTGTCAAGACGGGGGAGCCGTTTGAGGTTACTTGCACGGCGAGGGATGTTAATGTCGTAGAGGTCCGTTGGATCAATGCAGGATCCTTGGTAAGTCATAGCTTGGCTTAAATACCTACAGCACCTTGCATCAAATTCAATATGACATTTTCACACAACATATCAGTCACATTGTATTTCCAACAACATCTTGTACTTTGTCTCAAATGAAAACACTTCTTTGAATAATGGCCTGCAAATAGCGCTAAATTATTAAAACGTGGTTGTGCCGCTTACGTATTAATTTGCTGTTTTGGCCACATAAAAGCTTTTGTGATTTGAAAGGCTCCTGTAATGGAGGGAAGGACGGCAGTGTGGTAACAGCTGGTGGGTGTCTCAAATTCTCAGTGCACTATAAACACGAGTCTGTAGATTTAGAGCTGGGCGCCCCGGAGTGTATTTACATGGGAAAACAACACTCACTTTTGTCAGGTCTGCATATTGTCAGCTAACCTTGGGAGAAAAGATTTTTCAGAAGAAATACAAGATTGTACACAAATCATTTTACAGTAATATGCAATTGATCCAGGCGCGGGTAATATATATTGAGCGAGAAATCTGGACCTGGACTAATTCTCTAAATACAGACTGTATGAGTTGTTATGAAACAATCTGCATAGAAATGTGATGGGGAAAAAAGACTCAGTGGTACTTTTTTGTGGGGTTGAGGGTGTTGTTTTGTTCTTTTAGATTTTTGTTCTGAGGTTTGACTTTACGTTCATGTTTAAAATCACTTACAAAAAGCGGTTGACTGACTTTGTTTTCCATTGGTCTCTGCTGAGCTAAGCTTAGTTGGTTGTTTTTTGCCTACTAATATTGACATTCGAGTCTCATCTGAAGTGCGAAGCTGTGTTTGCTTCATAGGTGTACACGGCTTTTTGTATTAGGGTGTGCACGCCAAAGCTCAATTATATTTGTGTGTGTGTGGGGACGTGTATATATACTAATGCCGCGTACACATGATCGGAATTTCCGACAACAAATGTTCGATGTGAGCTTTTGGTCGGATATTGCGACCGCGTGTAGGCTCCATCGGACATTTGCTGTCGGAATTTCCAACAACAAATGTTTGAGAGCTGGTTCTCAATTTTTTCGACAACAAAAGTTCTTGTCTGAAATTCCGATCGTGTGTATCCAGTTCTGACACACAGAAATCCTACGCAAGCTCGGAATCAATTTGACAAATGCTCGGTATTATTGTACTTCATTTTTCTCGGCTCGTCATAGTGTACGTCTCCGCGTTCTTGACGTTCGGAATTTCCGAGCTACATTTGTGCGACGTGTTTATGCAAGACAAGTTTGAGCGAACATCCGTCGGGAAAAAATCCACGGTTTTATTGTCGGAAATTCCGATCGTGTGTACGTGGCATTACGGTGTCAGTAGAGCAATGCGCAGTGTCAGTAGGACAGAGATTGGTGTCAGTATTTTTATTTTTTTTTTACTACTTTTTTTATGAGCCCTAGAAGGGGGGTTTGGTGAAATAAGGGTCTAAACAGGGGAAATCTGCGCCATACAGGCTACTTGGCGTGCACCCAGGCACACGTGGCACACCCTGTGCGCATGCCAATGGTTTGCTTCAAATGCAGGTAAAATCAGTCTAACGGGAGTTTTGTTTATTTAATTTTATCTCCATTAAAGGCCTTATGCCCACGGACGTTTTTACAGCCGCGTTTTTGAG
Source organism: Rana muscosa (assembly GCA_029206835.1). NCBI lineage: Eukaryota > Metazoa > Chordata > Amphibia > Anura > Ranidae > Rana > Rana muscosa. Next base: position 211,862,061 of record CM055116.1, read on the forward strand.
CGTTTTTTAACAGCTTAAAAACGCCTGTCCATGTTATTGTATACATTTTTTGACCGTATTTTTTTTTGAAAAAAAACCAAAAAAAACGTCGGAGCTCAAAAACGCAATTGCCGCGTTTTCGCGTGTTTTTGAGCATTTTTTAACGCTTCGCGTTTTTTGATGCCTAACGCCAACGCTGAGGAACGCACTGGTTCTGTTTTTTTTTTTTACAGCTTAAAAACGCCTATGCTATTTGCAGCTCAAAAACGCCTAGGTGGGCATCAAGCTGTAGACTAACATGGACAGGTGTTTTTAAGCTGTAAAAAACGCTCAAAAACGCGGCTGTAAAAACGTCCGTGGGCATGAGGCCTAAAGAGGAAGTAAACACTTGTATATATATATATATATATATATATATATATATATATATATATATATATATATTTTTTAAATAACCTGCAAGAGAAAGGCATAATGAGCTAGTATGCACAGCATACTAGCTCATTATGTGTCACTTACCTGAGATTGAAGCCCCTGAAGTCCGCCTCGGTCCCGTCCACCGACGTCGATGCTAGTTCCTGTTTTTTGCCGCTCCGGCGATGTGATTGGCCGGAGCGTCGATGATGTCACTCCCGCGCATGCGCACGAGAGCCGTCAAATCCGTCATTGCTGGATTTATGAATGGAAGCTCTCAGTGAGCCTGCGCCGTTATCTACGGCGCGCATGCGCCGTAGACAACGGTGCATTCTTAATGACAAATGACAAGGAGATATTGCAAACACCTACAGGTAAGCCTTAATCTAGGCTTACCTGTAGGTGTTTGTTGTCAAAGTGGGTTTACAACCACTTTAAAGTAGAAGCCAAAAGAGCTGGTGAGCCACATTAATGTTTTTTCTTCTGGTTTAACAGAAGATGCTTTTTTATAATGTAATTGATAAGAGGGTCCTTGCTTCAGATTGTTAGAGAGTAGATTCACAGGGGGTTCTGTTTGCTTCCGATTCCTACTAAGCAATAGGGAGACAATGGTGTAACACCAATGTTGGAGAAAGATATTATATACTCAAACACCATACACTTAGGGGTTTATTTACTAAAGGCAAATCCACTTTGCACTATAAGTGCACCACAAGTGCACTTGAAAGTGCAGTCGCTGTAGATCTGAGGGGGATATGCAAGGAAAATAAACAGCATTTTTGCCTGCACATGATTGGATGATAAAATCAGCAGAGCTTCCCCTAATTTCAGAGCTTCCCCTCAGATCTACAGCAACTGCACTTACAAGTAGTGCACTTTCAAGTGCACGTGCAGTGCACTTGTAGTGCAGAGTGGTTTTGCCTTTAGTAAATCAACCCCAATGGATTAAGTTTGTGCTAACAAATAATGTATGCAAAAATTACGCAACAGGATTTATTAACAGGCATTTGTAAGTTAGCTTTACTACAGTGACCCTAGCCCAGCTGTCTAGGGAACTTGCTGTTGGTACACGTGACATAGGTACTGTATTTCAGGAAAAGCCTGCAAGCAGGTTGTGTTCTCATATGCCGGTTACTATGGCCATCTCCGTTTACAGCATCATGGTAACAGAGTTGAAAGGTTATGCTCTTAAATGCAGAGCTCATGATTGTTCTACCAATCTGTCCAGAATGCATCCAAAACTGTCTGAAGACAGGTAGAGGGTTCATAGAGAATGATTGATGGTGGGGCATCTGCCTGTCCTCAGTCTCATTGCTGCACTACCTGCCACAAATGTATCTCTGTCTTGGCTGACGGAGGTTACGGATGTATGCAAATTGCTATACTTGTTCCCTCAGTAACAAAGGAATTATTACAGCATGTATGGCCACCCAAACCTATAGTGCCTGAAGGTCAGCTATGTGTGTAAATGTAAATAGTTGGACAAGTATTCGCCCTTGTCAGTTCAGGGCTTAATTTGTCTCCTGGGATAGGAACCTTTGAAGTAGTAGAGGAGTTTTGGAGTCTTCTCACAGTTTTTCCAGGCCAGCAAAGTACAGGCTTTCCTTAAGCATGCAACAGATGCTAAACACCAAGAAACTTTTAGCTGACTGAAAATTGAATTGGAACATTTTTTATTTCTATATATAATATAATATATATATATATATATATATATATATATATAATGGAGCAGATATTTGAAAGGCTTGTTATTCATAGTAGCCAGTCAAATCTCTCGTTTGGTTTCATTTATTTAAACTGATGCTGGAGAAATAACAGCTTAGCTCAGATTAGCTATAGACAGTACAGTATACACACTCATAGGGGTTTATTTACTAAAGCTGGAGAGTGCAAAGTCAGTCTCACTTCTGCAAAGAAACCAATCAGCTTCCAGGTTTTATTGTCAAAGCTTAATGGGACAAGCTGAGGTTAGAAGCTGATTGGTTTACATGAGGCCCATTAAGTAAAACACACAAAACATAATAGCAAATATAAACAACTAAAATGTTTTCACAGATTTCGTCCGCAATCTGCCTTTATATTGTGTATTTAAAATTGATATCACAGAAATGTTCAACGGAAAGAACCACCCAGATTGTGGTTAGTGTATGAGGTTAATAAGATTAACAGTTGATATGTGTACTATATATATATATATATATATATATAATAGAGCTAACAGCTGATTTCCAGTCAGATAGTAATTTTTATTGCTGATACTGAGACAGTTGGGGCGAAGGGGATTTACTGAAGCACACAGAATCAGGTGCAGTTGTGCATAGTAACCAATCAGCTTCTAGGTTTTAGCCCTCTTTCACACTGAATGCGGGATTGAAATTGTGCGAGTTCAGCTGAACTCACACAATTTCAAACCCGCATTTCAGTGCGAGTTTGTGGGGAGAATTGAAAGACATGTATGCGGGTTCATGCACAGATGTCTATTGAAATCGCCCCCGAAGTTGCAAAAAGTAGTGCAGGAACTACTTTTGGAAATCGGTGTGGCGCCACAAAGTCAATAGGCTGCGATTTGGCATGCGATTTGACATGTCAAATCACGCCTATGTGAACGGGGGCTAATTGTCAAAGCTTAATCGAACCAGCTAAAGTTAGAAGCTGATTGGTTACTATGCACAACTGTACTGTTCTGGGTGCTAAGGTTTTAGTAAATCCCCCCTCCAATGACTGTCACTCTCTAAGGCCCCTTTCACACTGAGGCGTTTTTCAGGCGTTGTAAAAACGCCTGAAATAATCCTGCCCCAGCATTCTCAATGTGAAAGCCCTGAGGGCTTTCACACTGAGGCGTTGTGCTGGCTGTGCGTTTGAAAAAATCCTGCAAACAGCTTTTTTGGAGCATTTTTGGGGCACATAAAATAGTGCTGTAAAAACGCCTATCCCCATTGAAATGAATGAGTACCGCTGTAAAACTGTGGTAAAAACGCATAGGCGTTAGCACTATTTTTAAAAATAGCGCTAACGCCTATGCCTTTTTTCCGCGCTAGCGCTAAAAATAGCGCTAACGCGGTAAAACGCATAAGCGTTAGCGCTATTTTTACCGATAATGTGGTATAAACGCAGTAATAACGCTAATAATTTTTAGCACATTATTGCAACGCCTCAGTGTGAAAGGGGCCTTAATGATGAGGACATTTTTCTTACCGTCTGCTATACCTTGCATGGTATACTGTCTATAGCTGTGCCTTTCACATTCCCTGCCATAATTAGCATTGACATCTTGGAGAACCTTCACAATATTCTTAGCCCCCCTTTTCCTTCCTTCCTCCCTCTCCATATTCCCTGCGGCACGATCATCCTTCATTTCCTATTTTTTATGTTGTTCCTTTCCTTTTGTCCGTATGTAAAGATATGGTGGCCCAGTCATGTGTAATTAGCATATTTTAATGAAGCTGCAAAGGTGATTTAATAATCAGCCATATCTCAGTAATAAACTCTTCTCCATCACACAAGCACCTGCATTGTTGTCATTATCGTTTCATCTGTCATTATCCAATTGTATGAAAAGCTACTTGCAGCAGACAGCTTGTCAAGGCCTTTCTTCCGAGACTTCTGATTTGACATAATGAATCTTTTTTTTTTTTCATTATAATAACACATTTTGTGATTTCATTGCAGAAAGACACTGAAAAGAGCCAGTTTATTTCCACTTCTAATTTTGTTCGCAACCGCACTCTGAGCAGCCAAGCCGTTCAGTATAATGAGTCTGGTACATACATCTGTGAAGCCAAGAACAGCATTGACGTGGTGAACGCTACGTTCACATTGGAAGTTCTCGGTAGGTAACTGTTAGTTAAATATTTGCAATGTATTAGTGGAGTCACTGACGTCATCCAACAAGCTTCTTGTATCTGTATCTAAATTGAAGACCTCAGTTTACCACCGATTTCCACTTTTTTTTATCTCTTTGTATTGATTTCTATTGCCTGACGTGGACATCAGTCACACGTCTGGTTGTTGTATGCTTATAGCTGTTTATGGACAGTTTTGCTATCTGAAGCATTTCATCTTGCAGCCCATAGCAACCATTCATTGTATTCCTTTAAGGTCTCCAGCTTGTAAGTTAAGAAAGACCCTTTTACTTTACACATTGTTAGTCATAAGGCCAGCCTGCAACAATGTGCCTCCTTATGCCGCGTACACACTCTCAGAATTTCCGATGGAAAAAGTCAGACGGAATTTTTTCATCGGATATTCCGACCGTGTGTATGCCCCATCGGACTTTTTCCATCGGAAATTCCGACGGAATTAGATAGAGAACATGTTCTCAATTTTTCTATCAGAATTTCCGTCCATCTGGATGCAATTCCGACGGACTAAAAACCACGCATGCTCGGAAACAATTCAACGCATGCTCAGAAGCATAGAACTTAATTTTCTCGGCTCGTCGTAGTGTTTTACGTCACCACGTTCTTGACGGTCGGATTTTAGTGTGACCGTGTGTATGCAAGACAGTTTGAGCGGAATTCCATCGAAACTCCGTCGGAAAAACCCGTCGGAGTTTACTCCGACGGAAATTCCGCTCGTGTGTACAAGGCATTAGGGTTTGGGCAGATGTCCATTTTAGGGACTGCCTGAATCACGTCTTTATCAGGCAGAGTGGAGCTTCAATAAAGTGACCCTTCGTGCCTTCTTATAGGGTTTATTGAACACTGTGAGCAGTGTCCCTGCAGGTCATGCTTGGCTGTATTGCTCATTGAAACGCAACCATTTGTTTGAAATTAAAAGTCTTGGTTTGACCTGCTTTGTGTGCAATTTAGACTCACCTTAATAGGACATGCTGCATCTACAGAAACACATTGCAAAGGTTAACCTCACTCCCTGAGCTGCCAGTTGCACGACCCATAAAAGTCAATAGAATAGTGCTGGTGTGCGTTCCAAAACGCACGTCAAATGCAGGAAAATAACGCTAATTGACATGTACCCTGAATCTTAGACCCCTTTCACACTGGTGCGGCTAAAAATGACAATCAGGAGGAGTGTCCCGGATGGCTTAGACACTCGTGGACATCGCTGGAAAGAGAAGGGGCTCAGGTAAGTAATTAGGGGGTGCTGGGGAGGCTGCTACACACAGAAGTTTTTTTTATCTTAATGCATAGAATGTATTAAGATAAAAAATCTTTACAACTCCTTTAATGCTGTATTAAACTCATAAGCAAACATTTTATTATATTGCAGCTTACCCATTCATTCCTAGATGTGTTGGCTGCATTTGTTTTCTCTTTTAGCCTTTCTTTGCTTAATTTTCATCTGGTGATCTGGCCAGTAAGTATGTTGTTTTTCAAAAGAACAAGCTCTCTTGCAGAGGAATCGGTTACAAGGATGAGACAAACCATTTAACACTGGTCAGCAATGATCAGCTTTTATTTATTTATGTAAAACCTTTATCCCAGTAGGAAAAAAAAAACCTGTTTGCTGTAACTGCTTATGAAGTATTAGCTGGAGCTTTGCTTCAATTAAATTGCGCATTTAAATAGGCTAGTATCCCTTGCACCCAGACTGACAATACTAAAGTCCAAAGGTGGCCCCTGTGCTCCCTCATCCAAAGTTGAGGAACTCTAATGCCGCGTACACACGGCCGTTTTTAATGACATTGAAAAAAACAAAGTTTTTCTCGACAAGATTCTTCTCAAGCTTGCTTTGCCTACACACTATCGTGAAAAAAAGCGCGGTGACGTACAACACGTATGACGGCACTATAAAGGGGAAGTTCCATTCGAATGGCGCCACCCTTTGGGACGCTTTTGCTGATCCTCTTGTTAATAAAGTTTGGTGAGAGACGATTCACGCTTTTCAGCCTCGTGCTCTTCAGTCCGTTACAGCGTGACGAATGTGCTATCTCCATTACAAACGCTAGTTTTACCAGAACAAGCGCTCCCGTCTCATACTTAATTCTGAGAATGCGCGTTTTTTCCCCCTCGTAAAAGCATACACACTACCGTTTTTCACGATGTTAAAAAGAACGACGTGAAAAAATAGAGCAGGTTCTAATTTTTTTCAGGCCATTTTTCACGTCGTTAAAAATGCACTGGAGCCCACACATAATCGTTTTTAATGACCAATTTAAAAAATTGCATTTTTCACGGCCGTGTGTACGCGGCATAATACAGGATACAGGAGGTGTGTTACTGGTTAGATCACCAGGTGAAAACAGAGGTGAAGAAAAAGTAGAACAAAAAAAAAAGAAATATGTATGTAGCCACCACATCTAAGGTAAGCTGCAATATATTACATGATTGGTAAGCTGTAATATATTACGTTTGGTTTTGGGTTTAAAATAAAATGTATTTATACAGAAAAAAAAAACAGCATATCAGAGCTCACCAGATTACTTTTTTTATTTGAGAAAAAAAAGTTTTTATTGAACAATTTACATTTGGAACATAATTCTGCAAGTTACAAGGCAATACTGGAGAAATGCATAAAACAAAGAAATGTGGCTTATACATATAGGCACAGTAGAACAAAAAAACTTGTTCAGATTGAACACTGGATTCAGTGACTATCAATAAGTGGAAAACCCTATGTCCACGCTATTCATGGAATTGCACGCTAGAAGGATGTATAATATTACGGACCATCAGTGCATGTGTCTGCGGACTCAAGCCATCGATCCCAGATTTTGTAGTACTTATCTGGACAACCTCTGTTGATGTATATGAACTTTTTGTAGGGAAGAGTGTTATTTATATCTAGTTTCCAATCGTTGAAGCTGGGGGGAGTGGGTCTCATCCACTGTCTGGCTATAATTTTTCTAGCATTAAACAATGTTTCATGCAAAAATGTTTTAGTGAATTTGTCCATCCCAGAGTCGGGGAATATCCCCAGTAAGCATTGTTTGGGGTCCAGGGTCAATGGGGATCCCATGTCATCATGGAGGAAGTCAACAATCTGCTTCCACAGACCCTGAAGGACCGGGCACGCCCAGAGTAGATGGAAGAATGTGCCCGTCGCTTGGTTACACATTGTGCACAAGGTAGAAAACTGTTGTCTAAAGCGGGCGATTCTTAGGGGGGTGAGATACGCTCGGTGCACCACGTATAACTGGGTCAGCCTGTCAGAGAGCTTGGGGGATACAGTCTTGCACGAGTCTAGTGCTTCACTCCACTCCTCATCCTCCAGTGGGCCCACCTCTCTTTCCCATCTTGGTTTAAGGCTGTAAGCTAGCGTGGTAGATGATGGGGTGAGAAGCATGACATAAAAATCAGAGATCAGCTTTCGCGGGTCCACACCCTTAATCACTGCCATAATAACATTGGGCGTAGATTGTGGCAAAGGCTGGGGAAACTGAGCTTGGGCTGCGTGACGCACCTGGAAGAATCTAAAAAGCATAGAATTGGGCAGCAGGAACTCATTTTGGAGGTCCTCAAAGTTTTTAAGTGTGCCATCGGAAATTATGTGGTGCAAATAATATATTCCATATTCGCACCATATCTCTGTGTCAGGGATCAAGAGAAACTCTGAGAGTAGTCTATTGTGCCATAAGGGGGTATAATTGTTGTGCTTAGGGGTCATTAATATTTTAGTGGTGATGTCCCATAGGCGCCTATATTGGTACAATAGGGACCCACGGTCTCTATTGGAGTTATTCCCACTATGTCCCACTGCAATTGCAGTGAGTGGGTCAGTGGTCAGTTGTGCCCACCGTGGACAGAGAAGGGTGAGGAATCTGAGTCTGTCGGTTTTATCTATGTGGTATAGTTGAGACAGTTGGGACGCAAGGTAATAAAGATTTAAGTCAGGGAGGGCTGTTCCACCTAGGTCAGTAGGGTTCTTAAGGACTCTCCAGGCCAGCTTGTGTCTGTTGGTACCCCAAATAAATGTCTTGAGTATGGCCTCCATTGACTTGAAAAATTTCAAGGGTAAGTATACGGGTGTGTGCCAGAGTATATACAATATTTTAGGAAATAATATCATTTTAACAATGTTAATGCGGCCCCACACGCCGAGCGGTAGTCTCGCCCATACCTGGGTTCTAGACTTGATGAGATCAAAAATGGGTTCTATGTTCAGGGATATATAGTCAGCCGGTGTTCTATTCACCAATACTCCAAGATATTTGATAGTGTTCACTCGCTGGAGTGGTAACTGTGCCTGTAGCTTGGGAGAGGGGAAACTATCCATAGGCAATATTTGAGATTTCTCCCAATTAATTTTAAGGCCAGAGAACTGACCAAAGTGTTCAATTGTATGTAACGCCTTCCGAAGCGATGTGGCAGAGTCGGCCAGGTATAGTAGCGTGTCGTCTGCGTATAAGCTAAGTTTTTCAGTCAGGGAACCAAGGCAGAGACCCTGAATCTCGGGGTCCTCTCTAATGGAGATTGCAAGGGGCTCCGCCGCCAAGGCATAGAGGAGCGGAGACAGTGGGCAGCCCTGTCTAGTGCCCCTGGATAAGTCAAATGTCTGGGAGGCCCTCCCGTTGGCCACTACTTTACCCCTGGGTTCCAGATATAATAATTGAACCCACTTAATAAATTTAGGTCCAAAACCAAAGCCACGGAGGCATCCCCAAAGGTACCGCCACTCCACTGAGTCAAAGGCCTTGGCAGTATCCAAAGCCACCACCACCCGGGACCCAACATTAGTATGTGTCGCTTGTAAGTTAATATACAATTTTCTGAGGTTGAAGGAGGTGTTACGCCCCGGCATAAATCCAGCTTGGTCAGCATGAATCAGGGTTAGAATCACTTGGTTAAGGCGTAGGGCAAGTACTTTAGCCAGAATCTTTATGTCTACCTGGAGGAGCGATATTGGTCTATAAGATTCCGGGAGGCCTGGGTCCTTGCCTGGCTTAGGTATGAGGATAATTACCGCCTCGCCCATCGATGGGGGTAAGGTGAAATTGTCAAATAGATGGTTGAAGAGGGACAATAACTTGGGGGCAAGTATCTCGATGTATTGGGCGTAAAATTCTATGGGCAACCCATCTGAACCCGGGGCCTTGGATCTGGCGAAGCTCCCAATCGCTGTGGTTATTTCGTCGAGTGTAAGAGGTGCGTCTAGCATAGCCATTTGGGCATCGTCTAGCTGTGGAAAGATGATTTCCGCCAGTAGATCTTCCAATTGAGAGTCAGTGGCAGAAACCTGGGACGTATAGAGTTGAGAAAAGAAGTCCCTAAATTTAGAAGTGACAGCCTGGGGTTCCGTAATCTTTTCCCCATTAGGACCAGTGAGGGAAATGACAGTAGGGGGTCTATCCTCACTATGTGCTAAGTAGGCCAACAGTTTACCCGCTCTCTCCCCATGTTCATACAATTTTTGTCTGGCAAAGAAAAGTTTTTTCCTGGCCGTCTCCTGTTGTAGCTGATTAACCACCCTGGTTTGTAACCTGAGTCGGGCAGCTCCATCAGGAGAGGGGTTCGACATGTATCCCTGTTCAGAGGAGGACAGATCCCGCATTGCCCCGTCCAGTATGGCTGATGAATTAGCCTTCAGCCTGTTGATAAAGGAGGTCAGAGTCAGACGTGCATGCAGTTTGAAGGCTTCCCATACTACGTCTGGGGATGCAGATCCGTCATTCTCTAAAAAGTAAGTTCTCCAACTGTTACCAAGCTCGTCATCCTCCGACAACAGGGTGAGCCAAAACGGATTCAGGCGCCACGTACGGGGCGGTTTGTCTAATGGGATGGAGAGGCTAATGAAATATGGGCTATGGTCTGAAAGTAATCTGGGGGCAAATTCAGCTCCCAGTAATCTTGGGGCAAGGGTACTAGAAATGAATATAAAATCTATACGGGACATGGTGTTATGGGTAGTTGAGAAACAGGAGTAAGCTCGAGTGAGCGGGAATTTAAAACGCCAGGTGTCAGTGAGATTAAAGGAAGAGATAAGTCGGGAGAATCTAGTGTGGGTTGGAGCTGTAGTAGATAATGGCGAGGGCGACAGTTTGTCTAATGTAGGGTTCAACGTAGCGTTAAAATCCCCCAGCCACACCGCCTGAATCGAAGGATGACGAGTCATATATAGCAAGCCCTCTGTGACTATAGTAGAATTAAATGGTGGAGGTACATAGAATGCCATCAGTAGGAAAGGTTCACCATACAATTTAACCGAAAGAAAGACATAGCGCCCCTGTGGGTCAGACTGAACATCACACAGCTCAAAATGTACCGTCTTGGCAATCAAAACTGAGACTCCGCGGGCGTGGGACGAGTGGGATGAATGATATGCCCACCCAATCCATGGCCGGCGGAGTGCCATCTGGAGCCGACCCTCAACGTGTGTCTCCACTAACACCACAATGTCGGCTCGTTGTTTTTTGAGAAATGAGAAAACTGCAGATCTCTTTACCTTGTCCCCAAGCCCACGCACATTCCAAGTGAGCAGTTTTATCGATGCCATAGTTCAAACATTAAAACATATCGCGGGACAGTAGCATTACATGAATACAAGGTTTGCCATCTATGCAGTATCAATGTTAGCATGCACTTCGTTGTATTGCAGTCCATCAAGAAAAAACAAACCTCCCCCTCCCCCTCCCCACCCTGCATCTTCCCCAACTGATGCGGGTATGTTCCCAAAACCAAAAGAAAGTAACAACCGGTAGCAGATAAAACCAAAATATCTTGCTGTTACGTAAAAGATCTGCAGCGATCGCCTCACATGGGAGGTGTGGAAGATTCAATGCCCGCAAATAAAGAGCAACAGGCTCTTCTTGTACTGTGAACCAGAAGTACAGTGCGGGGTCGGTGGTATAGAAAGTTCTGCAGTCACATAATAAAGAGATGCGTGTTCCGGTTGCTGGGGGGCGAAAATTCGCTGTGTTAGGCATGTGGAGTGTAGGACTGATTGTGCTCCGCAATTACAGTCTCCAGGGTAGTTACATGGATCAACCAGTCAGTGGGGGCCCTGAGTATGGGAGACCCCCTATGCAGGTTACAATTGAAAGAGGATTATAGCAGGGGAAGGCAAAAAGGGGTCCCAGGGGTAAGGAGCAATAGGGTATGCGCCGCGGGCAGTAAAGGGGAGACAAAAAAAGGGGGGTAACATACCAGGATTTGCAGACTCCCGCTGCGGCGTATAATGTGCTGGTGATGATGACAGGCAATCAATAGTGCTGATGAACATGCTCGGTCAGGTCACTCCGCCGCCCCTCTGGCGGGCCCCGGACGCTCCAACCAGGCAATGACTTCCTGAGGATCCTCAAAGAAGAACACACGGCCGTCCCTTTCGACTCTAAGACGAGCTGGAAATAGCATAGAGTATTTAAGATGTTGTATCCGGAGCCTCCTCTTCGCCTCCATGAAGCCTTGGCGGCGGCGCTGCACCTCGGCAGAAAAGTCGGGGAAGATAGCGATCTTGGAGTTTCCAAGGTGGATGTTACCTTTTTCCCTGGCCATACGCAGCGCCGCATCTCTATCTTTGTAATTCAAGAATTTTGCTATAAACGTGCGGGGGGGAGCCCCCTGAGGAGGAGATCTGGCAGGCATACGATGAGCCCTCTCCACCGCCAGGGTGGGGGAGAAGGCCTCGCGGCCATAGGTGTCAACAAGGAGTTTCTCCAAGAAGGTGGTAGGATCTTTGCCCTCAGCTCCCTCGGGGAGCCCGATGAAACGGAGGTTGCACCTCCGGAGCCTATTTTCCATATCATCTTGCTTGCTTAGAATCTGATTGATTTGGAGCTGCATTCGATCGGAGCTGACTTGGAGCGGCGTAACGGTGTCCTCCACCTCTCCAATGCGGGTTTCGGCAGTCGTGACACGCTCACGAAGTTTCTGGAAGTCTTGTCGCATGAGTGAAAGGTCCACCTTGACCCCCTCTATTTGCGCCGTCAGGGACGTCCGGCAGTATGTGATCGCCTCGAGCAGTTTAGCCGTGTCGCCTCCCGTAGCGTCCTGCTCACCGCCTACGGCACCGCCATCTCTTTCCTCCTCCTGGCGGCGGTACTGGTCCAATTTCGCCAGGGTGGCCTTTGGCGTTTTTGGCAGAGTCATGGCAGGTATCCGCTGTGTTCCCTTCCCCCTCCAAAGCAGGCAGCTCAGTCTATACCGAATGGTAGGGAGCTGTAGGGCTGGTGGGCCGGGAAGAGTCACTAGTCAGCAGGCCGGGTGAAGCAAGATGGCCGCCGACCAGCACTAGGCCGAAGCCGGGGCCTTTCCTGAACGCGGCGGCCGCGCAGTCAGAGGCTGATGTATCCGCCTCTGTGGGTGTGAGGGGTCCTCAGGGGGACTCGGTGGGCCCCTGCAGGCTGTTACCTGAGAGCAGAAGGGCCAGGAAGCAGCACAGGCGGCAGGTCGGGTGGAGCAAGATGGCCGCCGACTTCCAGGGCTAGGCCGAAGCCAGGGGCTTTCCTAAATGCGGCACCCGCGATCGGGATCGCGGCCCTGCGGAGGCCGCCGTACGAGCGGAGGATGGTGGATTTGCGGCCACGGATGTTCAGGGTCCCCAGGGGGTCCCGCTGGGCTGGTACAGGATGACACTGAAGATCAGGATGGGCTGTACAGGAGTATTGGACGGAGCTCAAATCATGCACGTCCTACTCCATGCTATGTCAGGCCACGCCCCCCCAGCTCACCAGATTACTACATGGTGGATTCTTGTTTGTTGTCATGGCTTCCTGCATTAAAGAGGAAGTAAACCCTAATGGGTTTTACTTCCTCTTTATTTCCCTGCAAAGGTAAAGCATAATGGGCTACTTACTATGCATCGCATAGTATCCCATTATATGTCACTTACCTGAAACCAAAGCGTCCATCTTCACACCTCTTCCTTCCGGGGCCGCGAACTCTGGCTCTGTGACTGGCCAGAGTCGCATGACGTCACTCCTGCGCATGCGCGCGGGAGCCACCAGTCACGGCATGGTTCCTTTAGAAACGTCACAATCGTGCCCATTCTAAAGTGTGCATGCGCCGATTAGATCGGCGCACTCGTACATTGTAAATATCTCCTAAACCGTGCAGGTTTAGGAGATATTTCCAGCACCTACAGGTAAACCTTAATATAGGCTTACCTGTAGGTAAAAGTCGTTGTTCTGAGTTTACAACCACTTTAAAAAAAAATAAAAAAAATTTAAGAACTGTCTTTGCTCTAAGCTGTTATTATAATGATATCTAATTTTGTTACTTTTATAGAATTTGGCTACCTTAACTTGACCATCACTGAGAACACTACAATTGATTTAAATGCTGGAGAGAACATGAGATTGCAGGTTATTATTGATGCCTACCCCCGCCCTGATGAAGAGTACTGGACTTACATGAATGAAACCCTTCTGAACACCTCAGACCACTTTGTACAACAACGAGATGAGGGCAATAACAGGTAAAATAATAATAGTTATTGAACATTCTTATCTTGCATGAACGATAGGATAATCTATCATAGTACATTTCTGGGTTGGAGAACCAATGTCCTCCAATCTGACATCCTTATTGAGTAGGGCAGAGCCTTAAGGCTTTTGTCAATGAACTTTTCTTCCCTCATAATGGGGACACAAAGTGGCTTGAGGCAGGTTTTTGTATGTAGAAGCAGGTCAGATACAGATCTGAAAGAAGTCAACTGCAGGTCAAATTCACCAGTCAATTAACTCTGAACATTTATTGTAGCATCTCAAACTGATGTTAAATGAAAGGAGAACGTGCCTGAAAGTAAGCTGCATATGCCCAAGGACACAAGCCCAAAGCCGACACAGGTCCTCCACTGATCTTAGATGACTAGTAAAATGTCTAACTGTTCCTCAACCCACTGGTAACCATTGCAGTGCAGCTTGCATCTTGGCACTTAAGTGGTGATTTGAGTGGTTGAACCCTTCTTTCACTTTTCTAATTGAGAAAAGGAACTTTATTGGTCCTGTCACACAGACCTTTTTGAAAAAGTTGCAAAATCATTGCATTCTGTATCAAATGCTTACAAACACTTGAAAAACTTTTCCTTGCTCCCCTGGCAGGCCCTACAAGTCCCAGCCTTCTCTTGTTCATCGCAGATCAGACCGTCGGATTAGAAATAGGCCATGTGTTACTGCCGCTAAAACTTTGTTTCATAACATAAAAGGACAGGAGGAGATTTACTAAAACTGGGGCACTCAGAATCTGGTGCAGCTGTGCATAGTAACCAATCAGCTGCTAACTTCAGCTTTTTCAATTAAGCTTCGACAATAAAACCTGGAAGCCGAATGTTTTATACACAGAGTTGCACCAGATTTTGCACTGTCCAGTTTTAGTAAATAACCCCCACAGTATAATGGGGAAAAGCATAGTAGACAATCATATATCAGTTTTTATTATTGTGGCTGGGGATTATTGCAAAAACTGACTACAGCCCATTTCACACTTTGCCCAATTTTGAATTTGGTGAACAATCTCTATTCCTCTAGTAAATATACTCCATTGTCTCACTGACAGTTGCCCTAACTGGATGTGTTACACAAATTCTATCTCTGATTAGTGAATGTCTATCTCTGTTCACTTTAGGTATGTTAGTGAGCTGCACCTGATTCGACTGAAAGGCGATGAGAAAGGAGTTTATACTTTTTATGCTTCCAATTCCGATGCCAACGCTTCAGTCAGTTTCAACATATTTGTCAAAAGTAAGCTTCCTTTTAACTCTCTCACAGTGTCCATCCATTGTGTAGTTTTAAATGACAGATTTTAATCCCAGGTTTTCTTTTATTTTCCCAGCAAGACCTGAAATCCTAATTTATGATAAGCTTAGGAATGGCATGCTCCAGTGTGTGGCGACTGGGTTCCCTGTGCCCTCCATTGAATGGGTTTTCTGTCCAGGATCTGAGCAGCGGTATGCAATAATGAATATATAACAGCTGATGCAAAATTTGTATAGCAATATGTAGAAAAAAAAGTGCAGTCTATAAACTAGAGTTGTCATATACAGTATATAAGCAAGTTTTAGCTAAATGCCTGCAGACGTATCAAATTAAATGTTATATTTATAGGAGCAGACAGTCAGGTGTCCTGGCTGCTTTTTGATTGACAGGCAGGTTTCGTCTATGCCTACGTATCCATGCATTATTGACAAAGGATCTTTTAAGTACTGCATTGAGATACTGTGTTCATTAGCACAATTACTAATGTGTCATCCTGCCTTGATGGAGACACAATAAGCTGTTTTGCAGTTCTCAGTTCAAATGGTATTGTCTCATCTGTGACCTAACTGACTATATAAATTAAGACACAGTGTCACCGGGTTGGTGTTTTATTTTCCACACCTGGAAATGTTTCCATGTACTCTGTGACGTTGGGACCCTGTGAAGGAAAATTGACCACGCATTGTTATTGCAGGTGTACAGATTCTCCAAGGATAACCCCCTATGATGTAAAGTTCAGCCAGGAAAACTCAACTCTGGGTCGTATGATGGTAGAAAGCATCTTAGATGTAAGCTCCATCAGGAAGAATGGTACCGTCCAGTGTATCGCATCCAATGATGTGGAGAGCATCTCATCCATCTACAGCTTTGCGATTAATGGTATTTTTTTTTTTTTATTCCAGGTTTACGCAGATCTTTTGGTGTTCTTTGTTCGCACTGCCTTACATTGTCTTGAGAGAAATTAAGAGCCAATAGGCCTCTCCCCCAGAACGTCTATGCTTCTTTAGTCTAATAGCCTGTGATACAAAGAAATACTTGCGTTATTTCTCAGTCCTGTTGCAGCTGGAACCCTTTCTGGATCTCGCTGCAGCCCTGGAATGTGGGCAGGCACTAAACCACATCATATACAATGCAGGACCAGTGCTGGTTGTTGAAATGCATTGGCGAGAAGGGTGGCAAAACAACCAGAGTGGAGGAGCAGCTTCATAGGACTGGTCATCCTTCCTGGAACCAGTGGGGAGGAAGCCTTGAGGGTCAATTTCCTTCTATTGCATACCCTTTAGGTTGAGTGAGCATTAGATCCTTAATATAAAGGGAATTGTTTTTATTACTGGAGTTCAGTTTTAGAGTCTTAAAGCAGTGTTCAGCCCCAAAAAATAATAATATTTAAAACCAGCAGCTACACATACTGCAGCTGCTGGCTTTTAATAAATGGACACTTACCTGTCCTGGAGTCCAGCGATGTCGGCACCCACAGCTGATGTTTTCATCAGCTGTCGGGTGCTGCCGCCGCCATTGCGGGTAAGGGTACCCCGGCAGTGTAGCCTTTCGGCTTCACGCCGGGAACCTTACTGCGCATGCGCGAGGCCTGCTCGTCTTTCCTATTGGCCCGGCGGCCGGGGGGAGGAGAAGGGAGCCCCGCGCTGACGTCACGGGCCGTGGCCCGGACTCCTGGAAGTGGGAAATTCCCCCCTCCCCCTGAAAGGTGCCAATTGTGGCACTGGAGAGGGGGAGGAATCCGATGAGCGCAAGTTTTACTTTTGGGTGGAACTCTGCTTTAACTATTTGTGATGGCATGTGCCTGAAAGCTGGCAAGATGACTAGGACACTTAGATATATACATGTGTGATGAGGGTCGATATTTTAAAACAGTGTATTTATATTTTTAAATACATTAAAATACTAAATTGTGCTTTCATTTTCTTTTTCAGAAGAACGGATTTCCCACAAATTGTTCACTCCGCTGTTGATTGGCTTTATAGTGGCTGCGGCAGTGATGTGCCTCGGGATGGTGATTCTCATGTACAAATACATGCAGGTACGGCACATTTAGTAAGTTCCCAATCATGATCATCCTGTGTCTGTTAGTGTGAAAGAAAAAAAAAAATCAACAATTATTCTTCCTCTTTATTAAAGAAACCAAAGTATGAGATACAGTGGAAAGTAGTGGAAGAAATCAATGGCAATAATTACGTTTATATTGACCCAACACAACTTCCCTATGACAACAAATGGGAATTCCCCAGGGACAGACTGTGCTTTGGTAAGTGTGTTACACTACAAAGTTAGTGTATGTTATGACTAGATTTCGTTTTCCTCCATTTCAGGACAAAAACATTTCATGGAAAAAAATACCATAATGTCTACAGCTGTATCCCCTTTTTTCTATTTACATTACCAGAATAAATGGATCCAATCCTATGATAAAGCCAGAAAAGCATTTCTCTAGTCAAATTTTTTTGGATAGGGAAGGAAGGTTAGAACTTCTGTCAGGCTGTGTACCCATTGGAAAGATTTACCGGTACCTCTCTCCTGATCATCATTTGCATTTGGACAGACAGGGGTAGATTTATTAAAGGTAGATCGAATGTGCACTTTGCAAAAGCATTTGCTCCAGAGCTTAGTAAATGAGGAGAAGCTTCGCTTTGCAAAGAATACCCAATCATATGCAAGGAAAATTTAAAAAACTGCATTTTTTGCTTGCATGTGATTGGATGATGGCAGTCAACAGAGCTTCCTACTAAGCTCTGGAGCAAATGCCCTAGAAGCTGCAACTGTACTCGCAAAGTGCACAGTCTATTTGTCTTTAGTAAATCAACCCCAGTGTGTCGAAATTTTCCAAATTTTACAGTTGTCACTGGACTGGGACAGGGATAGAGTAGAAATCTTCCAAGAAGGACACCTATTAAAGTGACATCTAAGGGGGGATTTCACCTCACTATGGTGAAATTTTTTCCTTGTTCCTGTTATGCCTTATCTTTTAACCTCCCTGGCGGTATGATTCTGTCAGATTTTAAGTGCTGAAAGCGGTACCATTATTCTGCATGGAAATTTGGCGTTTTATATTGCAGGCCTGTAATTCTTAGGAATAACTCACTTAAATCTGTCCAAACCAGAGTTTAGTAGACATCCCGGGTATGATAAAGTTCAAAAAACAAAATTATACATTATAATAAAATAAATAACTATAAAATAATTATAACAAATAATAATATAATAAAAGTGTTTTTCAGTGTTTGATGATGAATTTCCCCACAAATCGCTATCGCTTAATTCTGCGAGTGATTCTAATTTATTATCGCTGTTTTTTAGCTGGTCTAAAACCACTTTTGACATAAAGGGACACTTTTTGGTTGCTATGGACAATCTCCAGTTTCCAGGCAGAAAAAAAAAGGTTTTATTATATAAAAGTGCATGCAGGACACTGGGCAGACCACTAGGGACAATGGGTGTGTGTTATTATTACATACAGTACTGTAATCTGTAAGATTACAGTATACTGTATGTATACTATGTGTTTACTTTTTTGAATTTGGCGCCGATCTCCGTCCCCGTGCGTCGTAACGTCGCAGGGAATGGAGCTCGGTGGCACTCGGAAGTGTGTGAATCGAGCGAGGAGACACGGCTCGATCACACAGCGGGGAGGCATCGCAGGATCCAGGGGACAAGGTAAGTAACTCTGCCTGGATCACTGCGACGCAGCCCGAGTCTGGCTCGGGGTTACCGCTTTTGGTGCTGAAACTTCACCCCGAGCCAGACTCGGGAATACCGCTAGGAAGGTTAAATGTAAGAATTTCTATTGGGTGAACTTTAAAAAAGTATCTAGACATATAATCCATGTACATTGTGTATTCAATGTTTTATGTTGTTTTGCCTTTGCTATACTTTTTTTTTTTTTTGTAATAAAATGCTATTTAATATTGTATTAAATATTACAGTATTAATCTTTTTTTTTTACTTTTTTAATAGGGAAGATTCTGGGTGCTGGTGCTTTCGGTAAAGTGGTTGAAGCAACTGCCTACGGACTCCTTAAGACTGACAATGCACTGACTGTTGCTGTTAAAATGCTAAAACGTAAGTCTTTTGGTTATTTGATATTCATTTGTTTTTTGTTTTTTTGGACTTTCTGTCTAATGGTGTATAAAAATCTCTCACTGTCATTGCAGCAAGTGCCCATGCCACAGAGAGGGAAGCTCTCATGTCGGAGCTGAAAGTTCTGAGCTATCTTGGTCACCACAAAAACATTGTGAACCTGCTTGGTGCATGCACTGTGGGAGGTAAATTAATATATGCTTTCAGTATCTAACAAATAACAGTATGTTACAGTGAACTTCTATGTAACCTCACAATTTTTTTTTTTCCATCAGACACTATACCTTGCAAAATGTTTACTTATCTTCACACCAATGTTATCGGAGTTCGGGCCATACTTGTAACTTTTTCAGTGGGAAGCTGTGGTCAGCATATATTGGCTGATGGGACTTCCCTATTTTAGTAAACAACAAGATAAAGATATCAGTACTACTGAGTTCCATGAAACACTGTACGGACTTCCTGTATGAGGCAAAGCATTGTGTCATTATATTTATATTACATCAGCTATAAACTTGGCTTTCCTCATGGTAACAATGGAGGAAACTGGATACAAACAACACTATCTAAGGTTAAACTCTTACAAAGAAGTAGCTTCATTACATTACTTTAGGGGGCATGCAGACATTAGAGCTGTATGTCCCTACAAACTCACAACCTTTCTAGATATTCCTTCTTTCTTAGGGTGAAAATTTAACCTGGCCAGTTGGTGTTGAAATATTAATGCCAAGGCTATCCAGCAGTCCTTCCCCATAAATATAAATGCCTGACCAACGCACTGGTGAAAGTTTAGGAAATGCGCCTTTTAGTTGATGTCAACAGGTAGCCTTTCATTTTTTTACCATTTGGTTTAGTATTTAAAGAACATGCCTAGCTCAAGAATTGCACTTACCGGTGGCTACACCCCAGATAGCTATCTCTTTCCACATTTTGAGTATTCATAGATAAGAAATGCCGTGTGCCATTTTGACAGTTGGTACATGCCAGTGACTTCTATCACATTCCTGCCTTTCTATAGAAAAGAATCATGCGTATGTTGATGAGCATCAAGAGTAGAAAAGATCATTCACTGTTCAGATGGCAACTTTATGACTTGCTGTCCTTTTTGGACTGCCATACACAAGAAGATTTCTCTAGTTCATTCCCACTGGCTGAATGAGAGAAATCACTCAATTCACTCATCAATGCTAAGCAACATGGTTGGAGGAATCTCTCTGCCTTGTATTGTATTCTGACAGCTTCTGACTAGCTGCTATCGCTGTTCAGCCAGGAATTTTCTGCTCCTCTCCTTAGATTTTTAACAAATTTAAGTTTTTGGAGTCATGTGGTGTCAACAAGGTCCCCCCAAGTCTTAAATTTCAGCCCATTTAGTGGGAATCGGCTGAAAATAGAGCCCTGTATGGCCAGCCTTAAGCTGGGTACACACTTTTGCCTAGTACACACAACCGTTTTTTCCACCGGATAATAACCAACGGTTTTCCCGACAGAATTCCTCTCAGCCTGCCTTGCATACACACGCTCAGACAAAAGTCCGCCCGTCCAAAGTGTGGTGACGTACAACACGTACGACGGCACTATAAAGGGGGAGTTCCATTCCAACGGCGCCACCCTTTGGGCTGCTTTTGCTGATCCTCGTGTTAGTAAAAGTTTGGTGAGAGACGATTCACGCTTTTCAGTCCGTTACAGCGTGATGAATGTGCTATCTCCATTAAGAACGCTAGTTTTACCAGAAAGAGCGCTCCCGTCTCATACTTGATTCTGAGCATGCGCGGTTTTTTGCCTGTCGGAAAACCATACAGACAAACGGTTTTCCCGCCAGGATTTTTTCCTGACGGGGGAAAAAAGAGATCATGCTCTCTTTTTTTGTCCGCCAGTTTTCCCGTCGGAAAAACTGCGTGGAGCATACACACGACCGGGATTCCCGACGAAAAGCTCTCATAGCAGTTTTCCCGTCTGAAAAAACGGTCGTGTGTACGAGGCATAACAGTTTTTTTTCTGGTTGCACAAAAAAAAAACTGACAGCTCTGGTCGGAACCGCTGTACTAACCATGCAAGGTTAGTTCAGCGATGTGGTGGTGGTGTGATGAGGTGTTCTGACAGGGGGAAGGCCCCACCCCCCCGCCAGAATACTCTGATCAGCACTCTCCGCCATTTTCTAAGACCACTGATCGGGAGTCAGTTGGCTGCTGATTTTAGCATGCACGTCCTTCAGACCGACATACACACAGGTCGAATGTCGGACGGATTTTTTTGAACCGGCTGTTGTTTCCTGACATTTGGCCCGTGTGTACCTGGCTTTACAATTATCTTATCCATACACCATATAGCATCTAATTAGCTTACTAAACGTATTCAGAAATCTCTGTTGTTGCTTCTGCCTCTACTATATAAGCCAGCCTGCATTATCGGTATATTAAAATAAGTTGGCTGTATTTTGTTTTTGGGGCTCGTAAAAGGGATTAAACAATGCTGTCACAGGCTTACGCAAACATATAGTACATTAGCCACCTGGATGCCTAAGGGGTTAATGATAATCACTTAATTGCAAGAATGGCTTAAGCCCTAATTTGTGACTAAGCCTGCGTGGAGCCAGCAGCAAGTAAAACGCTGTTATGTGGGCTTGTGCTGTTCAGTGTGGAGCATAATAAATGCGTCTTCATTCATATATACATGGAGACACATAACCTATTCAGTACAGCTATAGAAGTGATCATCTTTCATTGGTATCTTTGGCCAGAAAACATGCACCAGGGCAGATAACAAGACATCTCCATCCTTGGACTTTCTCTGTTTTTCTTTATGCGGTAGATACAGTGTCAGTGCGGTTCTGCCAAGCAATTAGCATTGTTTTGTGACTGAAGAGAGTTATGATCACAGCATTGTCTGCGCTCAGCTCTTTACCTGTCACCTTTGTTTATTTGCTCTCCAGACAAGTGTCTCAGTCACATGCTATTTACCTCAGGCATGTAGCTGATGCCGAAACTATTAGTTTAGGCGGAGGAAGGGACAGGACTTTATTTTGTACAGGTTGCTGCCTGTTATTATGAGCAATTGAAAAATTATTTTACATTTTTGATATTTTTTTTCTTTGTATGACAAGACTTTTGATGATCATATTAGCATTTTATGGACTAAACATAATTGTGATAATTTAATTACAGTAAAACCTTGGATTGAGATTAAACTTGGTTTGAGAGTGTTTTGCAAGACAAGCTAAATTTTTTAATACATTTTGGCTTGATATACAAGCGACGTCTTGATATACAAGTAGTGCCATGTCACAACTCAGTATAAAAGAGGAGAGGCACCTCTAAGTGTAGCAATATGATTACATTTAATGAAAGTACAACATTTAGCAACTCACATGGTTGATGATTAAAACAGGCACATCTAAGTATGTAGGAATCTGGGGTAAAGCTGTTCACATAGACTGTCATCCTCACCGCCATCGACGTCATCTCTTCCACGCTGCGCTTCACAAGCTCTTCAAGCCTTGCTTTCAGATCGCTCTACTGCAGGGTAGTCTTCCCAGTCACGGTTGCAGACTGACACTGGTGAGAGCCGGCGGTGAGGATGACGGTCTATGTGAACAGCTTTACCCCAGATGCCTGCATACTTAGATGTGCCTAATCATCAACCATGTGAGTTGCTAAATGTTGTACCTTCATTAAATGTAACCATATTGCTACACTTAGAGGCGCCTCTCTTCTCTTTTATACTCTGTAGCTCCTGCTGGATTTTGCTTCTAATCCCCCTGTGGAGGCTTCCATGGTTACACAACCTATCACATTGCTATAATCTTTTTATATAGACTATAAACTGAAGGACTTTTGAATAAATGGTTGTGTAACAAATCATCTGAGATTCCATTATTTCCTATGGGGAAATTCGCTTTGATATAAGAGTGCTTTGGATTACAAGCATGTTTCCGCAATGAATTATGCTCGTAATTCAAGGTTTTACTGTATATACAAATATGGAAGTTATGAGTTTTTTTTTTTACATAATAAAGTCTAGCTAGATTTGCTTTATTTACTTTTAAAAGGAGTGGAGAAGGGTTAGGCATTCTAACTGGTTTTATTAGTTGTATGTGACTCCGTTGGGGAGATTTCCCCTCCATGTGTGTGTCTCAGTGACACAAAGCAAGAAATGGAGGGAACAGAATTCACCAGGGCAAGAGCCACAGACAGGAAAACATAATATTCTAACTTTTTCCTTTTCTTTTTGTATTTATTTCTTGTGTGTCTGTCTGTCCTCTTTTGGAGAGATTTCCTATCATTTCCTGTCCCTCAGAATATGAATTTGTAATCTCCCCAATGTGAACTAAGGTTGCAAAAAAAACCTGAGGGGATTTCTGTTCTAACCATTCCCCACTTCCCTTTCCCCTTTTTATAACCACTTGATAACATGTACAGTACACAACCGTGGGTCACTTAATCTCACGCTATTTGTTTTGTAGTTGCACATTCACTAGTTGCTTGTGTAGCTCTAGCCCTGAAGTTACATACCAGGCAAATTATAAAAGTAATGCTGTAACGATGTTCCGTCAGCGTCTTTATCTGTTTTGCCACTTTTTATTAGGAATCCGGCTTGAACTTGTTCTCTTCTCCTACAGATGGGCTGCAGTGCCTAGAACACACTGTCATTTGCATTCTTTACGCATTAATCATTAGATTCCTCTATAGTACCTATGTCGTTCCGGTATAAATTGTTGTTTTTTTTCAAGAGTCCTATCTATTGACCTTTCTATGTCCTTTTTATCTTGGATTCTCCAGGCTCAATGCGTCTGAACCCAAACCACTTAACATCAATGACTTGTGTGGAAAGTCTATGACTGGTTCAGCTTGTGAACCATGTAGAAACAGAATAAAAGTCAGGGAGCCAAACAATGTATTACAAAATAATATTTAAAAATATTTTTTCTGCCTTGACTTTTTAGCCTTTCAATATCATTAAAATTGTCATAGCAGTTACAGTGACCCTTAACAGCACATCTAAAACAGATATATCTTGTTTGGCTGACTTAATCTAATATTGGTTGAAGTTGATTGCTAAATTTGTTAAAATTGATAGGCATGGTGTTTGCAACTCAATAACTAAGTGCTGTAAGGTTCACAACATATACTAAAGGGCCATACACATGGGTCTAACATCGGGAGGCATCAGGTGGTTCAATAGAAACCACACAACATTCTGCCTTTGTATACGGCAGCCATTCGGCTGGCTTCTGTCAATGGGACATGACCGAAAAAAGGTCTGCCGATTGGCACCTGATCAGTGCTTTCAGCCAATGGCTGAGAACGCTGACCGGTGTGTTCTAGTGGGGGGGCTGTCCCCAATCAGAACACAATAGCTTAGCAGGGGAGATCTAAAGCCTGTAGGTTTTTTTTTTTTTTTTTTAGTTTAACCGAGCGGGCTGAACGAAAAAAAAAAAACTGTAGAGCTCAAGAGGAGCCGCTGTACTAACAATCCTGAGCTCTTCAGTTTGTTTTTTTTCGTTCAGCCCGCTGGGTTAAGAAAATACTAGTGTATACCATGTTTTAGTGACAAGTGTGTAAAAGTAAGGACAAATGAAAACTGGAGATAGGGAGACTGATTTACAGTGGTAAGAATCTTTACTCAAGACAATGAATGTAGATTCCTTAAGACCACTTTCACACTGAGGCGCTTTTCAGACGCTTTCACGCTAAAAAAAGTGCCTGAAAAGCTTACGAAAACGTATTTCCATTAAAATCAATGAATGCTTTCACACTGGGGCAGTGCACTGAAAAAACGCCCCTCTCCATTGAAATGAATTGAAAGCAATTCAAAAGCGCCTGAAAAGCGCTTCAAAAGCGCTCAGTGTTTTACTGGCAGTTTTTCAAGCGCCTCAGTGTGAAAGAGGCCTTAGTTATCCAATCATGTGAGAACCTAATTCAATTTTTATTTTATTTTTTATCTACACACGATTGAGTATTAATGTGAATACAGCTACAACTTATTAAGTCTCAAATCTTTTTAGTAAATCAGTCTGTATGTCTCTAGCAACCAATCATATATTGGCTTCCAATTTGAAACTGTAAAACCTTCTTTTGAAAAACTGAGCTGGAATTTGATTGGCTGCTCCTACTGACTTTTCCTTCAAACTACTTGAAATATGAAGTGTTATGTCATCATAACCAAGAAAGCACATCAAGTTTTTTGTTTGGTTTATTACCCATCTTAAATCATTATAAAAGGCATGTTTATAATGTAAGCATGTAGAACTTACATTCAGAAAACTGTGAAATTCAGGCAGACTGGCCTACATAAATGAGCTGAGCATTAGTGGGAATATCAATTCGTCTTAGGCTTGTATTTTTATATGTAACATATACCACACGGATCTTGTGACCCTCTCATGGTTTATCCCCTGCCTGCTCATAGTTCTAGAGGGCATTAAGTCTGAGCTGTGAAAATCCATTTGAGTTTCTGTTACCAGATTTGATATGGCAATGTTCGAAGTGTACTGAAGTGTCACACTTCTGTGTGCATCGTTTGTTCACATTTCTAATGTGTGTGCACCAATTATTTAATTACCAGGCCCAACTCTTGTCATCACTGAATATTGCTGCTACGGAGACCTTCTGAATTACTTGAGAAGAAAGCGTGATTCCTTTATTTGCCCGAAATTTGAGGATCATTCTGAAACGGCACTGTATAAGAATCTTCTCAATTCACGGAACAATGTCTGGTGAGCAAAAACATGCATTGAAAGCTAAACTCCCGACAAACAGCTATACACACATATATAGGAGCTGTATGACATAGGATTTGTATATCCACCCATCTAGTTTTTAGATTTACACATCAGTGCCACACAGCATAGCCTTAGCAGGAAAGGAGACCTGACTTTCCCTCAGATGCATTTAAGTAACACTTAAACCTCGTACACACGACCGATTTTCTCGGCTAAAAATGTCATGAAACCTGTTGGGAGAGCTTTCTTGCCGAGAAAAACGTTTGTGTGTATAGTTTCTCCTCGAGAAAACTGCCGGGAATCTTGACGAGAAAAATAGAGAACCTGCTCTCTATTTTCTCGTCAGGATTCTCGTTTTTCTCGTTGAGATTCTCGACGGCCTGTTTCCCGACGAGAAAACCGGTCGTGTGTATGCTTTTCCGAGTCTTAAAAAATCGCGCATGCTCAGAATCAAGTATAAGACGGGAGCGCTCCTTCTGATAAAACTAGCGTTCGTAATGGAGATGGCACATTCTTCACGCTAAAAGGAACTGAAAGCACGAAGACTGAAAAGCGCGAATCGTCTCTCCCCAAACTTTTACTAACACGCGGTAACACAAGATCAGCAAAAGCAGCCCAAGGGGTGGCGCCATTGAAATCGAACTTCCCCTTTATACTGCCGTCTTACGTGTTGTACGTGACCGTGCTTTCTAATGACGAGATTTGGAATTGACATTGTGTATGCAAGGAAAGCTTGACAAGAATCTCGTCGAGAAAAACAACGGGGTTTTTTTACGACGAGATTCTCGGTCGTGTGTACGAGGCTTTACAGGTATTGTCCTTCCCTTAGCCTGTGACTGGAGAATAAAAGGAGAAACAGCAGACTAATGAGCTCATCTCTATATCACTTTGCTCTCTCCTATCAGCATGTTCCTTGTTGGCATATAAGCACTGCAGCTTAACTGACTGGCTCTGAGTGCTGCTTCCTTCTTCCAGCCTGAACTCTGCTGTGCTAAAGACTGCAATAGCCTAACATCAGCTCAAATTCAAGTACCTTTAAAATGCATTTAATAGAGTATTAACAATAAAAAGGTGCATTTACTTGTGTCTTATATATGTGCCAGGAGTTCGGCCTTACGATTTTTTTATTAAAATCAAAGTCTAACTCCAGCCCAAAGTTTTTCATTTTCTTTTGAATAGAGAAGGAAGGGCTTACAACCATTGTCTGTGCCTCATAATTTTTCCTGTTACAGGGGGCAGAAAGTGAGGAGAAATCTCTCAGAGACAATCAAAAATGTAAACTGTATTTGTACATTGGGGGCAGATAAGACCCTATGTCAGGTTTTTGTATTGATTTTGCCCCAGGGATACATGATACATGTCCTGGTGTAACAAATGTCAAGGAAACAGGAAGTGAGGAGACATCTCCCAAATGAGGACACCTTCTCTGGTGAAACTGTCTAGGAGTAGGGTTTCTCCTAACTTTGGAGTTTTTTCTTCTTACTTCCTTGAATCTTTGGAACAGGGAGGGAAGGGAAAACCTTCCAAAAAGACACAGACAACGATATAAAAACTGACAAGGGGTTCTTAACCATTCCCTACTCTATCCTGAACACATGACTATACATACACTTGAAAATGTCTGCAAAGATCGGCTATGCATGACTGTGAGTGGCTATACACTATGGCAGTTGTCTCCAAACTTATAAAACAACAATGTCACCAGCACTAGCAGTGTGGAAACGTATGCAAGTAAAATAAAAAACAGTGGGATGGGAGCAAGAGTCACTATAGAGGAATATCAGTCAAGTGCAGCTGGATAAGGAACGTAACCGGAAAATACGTATACAAACACACACTACACAGTAATCCAGCGCTCATGGGACACAAAGAGCATATAGTTTATTCAACCGATAAAATACAGCTATCTAAAATATATATTAAAATATATATATATTATAATTAAAACAGAGACAATATTACATATATAAAATACAGAGTGTAACTGTATTTTATCGTAATTTTTTTGGGTTGAATAAACGATCAGCTTCTTACAACTGTTATGAGACTATTTGCTCTTTGTGCCCCATGAGTGCTGGTAGTGTGTAGTTGTCTCCAAACTGCGGCCCGAGGGCCAGCTGTGGCCCTCTGCTTGCCATTTTCCGGCACCTGGGGCACTATTCCTCCCACTGATATGAGACACTATTCTGCCACACACCAACAATGGGGCACCATTTCTCCCACTGACAACAAAAATCGGGGTACTATTCCTCCCTATGATAACGATGGGGCACTATTCCTTCCCCCAATACCAAATGTGGCGAAGCTTACTGCCAGGAATATTTCCACTCCCGCTGGCCATAGTCCAGCCCTCCTAGAGTCTGAATGACAATAAATCAGCCCTTTGTTTAGAATGTTTGAAGACCCTTGCACTATGGTAATAACAGCTTGAACCATGGAAAAGCCCTACACACTAACCTTTTGATATTACAATATATGGTCTGCTTAGATGAAAAAATACCTTAATGTTTTTTTTTTCTTAAGACGACAAACTATGTATGAAGAACAATGTCCTATTTGCAGTTAGTCTGATTTCAGGAGTTTAATGTGGTCACAGAAAATAAAGGTGGTCCAGGATATCGTACATTCTTGCTCTTTGCACAGTATCCAGTAATAGTTGTACTCTTACAGCCATATCAACAGTCTGAAGAATAAAAGGAAAGCTTTGCCTTCTCTTTGACCTATGAAGTCTTCTGTAGTGGGTCAGGTTTCATGTCAGTCACATTGGTGTAACATTTCTCTAGGGACTGATCTATTGTTCATCACTTGCTGTCTTCTCGTCCTGATACAACCTAATTGTTAAAACTTCTGCTCCTGCCATCTGCAGACTTTATAAGGCGGCAGCTCTAATGCCACAACATTATATAAATACCATATGGTACATAAGAGTGTAGAAAGCGCAGGTGTGATAGGACGTCGCATCTGAAAGAATAACTACTTCCACTGCCTCATTATTGATAGCAGTGCTGTTGCCGCACTTAGCTTCGGCAATCAGTAATTAGACATTCATCCTGTGCTGCTAGAGCTGAAGAATATGGATGGTAGGCTTTTGTTATGCTTGTTCTTCTGCCAAATCAAACAGCACATATCCTTGTCTTTGTTCTTAGAATATTCATTTACGCAGTTGTAAACAAGGACATTGTTTTCAATCCTATTCCTCCTCTTGTTTTACAGTGAAGGGATGAGTGAATACATGGACATGAAGCCAGGAGTACCTTATGTAGTGCCAACTAAAACCGACAAGCGGAAGTCAGGTGAGTCCTATTCCAGCTGTAATGGAATCTGTGTGTATCAAAACTGTTATAGCTAACAATGTGTGAGAGTTATTGATCATGATAACACCCAGTCAGCTTTTATATTTTTAAATATTTAAAAAGACTAATATCCCATTGTTTTGATAAAAGAATGAGGTCTGGAATGTGTTACACTAAATGGACCATGTGATCAATAAAAAGTCATGTTCATTAAAATAAGTGATCGGTCCATGTGGAAATTGGAATTTCTACCAACACAACAGTCAACATCCTCAAAAGGTCTTTAGAATCATACTGGGATTTGGAGACTATGGGGGTTATTTCCGAAAGGCAAATCCACTTTGTACTACAAGTGCAAACTACAAGTGCAAAGTGCACTTAAAATTGCACTGAAAGTGCACTTGGAAGTGCAGTCGCTGTAAATCTGAGGGGTAGATCTGAAATGAGGGGAAGCTCTGCTGATTTTATCATCCAATCATGTGCAAGCTAAAATGCTGTTTTTTATTTTCCTTGCATGTCCCCCTCAGATCTACAGTGACTGCACTTCCAAGTGCCCTTTCAGTGCAATTTCAAGTGCAATTTGCACTTGTAGTTTGCACTTGTAGTGCAAAGTGGATTTGCCTTTCGTAAATAACCCCCAATGTTTAGATAAGTATAGGAATGTAGTCAAACTTCTCACTTGGTCCACAACTCAATTAACTTTCCCCTTATTAATTGATTTGTTTTTGAGCAAAGGATCATATACAATAAACACATCTATCATCAAATGATGGTTTATCATTACATAAGGTATATGCCAACATTCTTTATTCTTTGTCCCTGCAATGTGTATCCACTTAAGTGGATACACATTATCCATTTAAGATCCAATCAATTTACATAACATTATCAGCCTTTCATTAATATTTCTAAACAATTTACCTTTTTTATTGATTTAAATTAGATATCTGTCCCTGCCTATGAAAGAAATCCCAGTCCTACCATCGTAGGAGCAATCTAGTGTGAATTTAAAGTGGTTGTAAACTCTAGAAAAACAACCACCTGCAAGACAAAGGCATAATCAGCTAGTATGCATCGCACGCTAGCTCATTAGATCCAAGCTGTTGCAGCAGTCCCCGTACACCGCTGTGACCGGGGACGTGTCTCCGGGTTCACAGGCTCCGGCGCGGAGCCGCAATGACGTCACTCCGGGAGCCGCCGGTCACAGCCACAGCAGCTGAAGAAGAGGCTTACCTGTACGTTAAAGTGGTAGCACAGGGTTTATTACCACTTAAAAGCAGATGTAAACCCTAATGCTGGCCTTAGAGGGATCGGAAATCAGCCTGTTCAGCAAGGACTTTCGAGCCGTTCCTGTTCGAGGGAAGTTGATTTAATGATCGGCTTCTCTCAAATGGGAATATCGGAAATCTTTCACTCAATCAGCTTATGCAGCCAATTGGCTGCAGCTTTGATCAGTGTATTCTGACAGTGGAGGAGTGCCTTTGTGTGGATGGGGGCTCTGTTCACTTTTTTTTGATCAGACTCCTGCTGGCTGATCAAAGAAAAAAATTATGCATCTATGGCCAGCTTAACCAAATGGCATTCAATTTTTCTAAACACAGCATATCACATTTTTTTCCCATTTTTTTTATCTCAGTTCTGCTAGTCTCCTGAAACCTCTTTCCAACCACTTCTTGCCTACATGCACTCCAGTTATGACTGCATGGCATTTCTCAAAGCAGATTTCTTGATGGTGACAACATGCCTGAGTAATATGTGTTAAAATGGCCACTTATAGTCTATAGCTGAAAGCCCATGTGGCAGGGTGACAATGCAGGAGTACAAATGGGAGACAGGGACACCCTATAACAGGAAGTGTCTGTAGAAGGACAACAATTATTTTAGTTAAAGCTACAAATTTAAATGTATTTACAATACTTTTGTAAAAACACCCATTGGGTTTAGATATACTTAAAGTAACTTAAAGTATAATTTAACTTAAACTTAAATTGTCAGTATGTTTATGGATTGCTGGGGGAAATAGGACTTCTCAGTACTGGTAGATCATACATACTCCATGCAGATAGTGTCCTTGGGCAACATAACCATGAGCCAAAAACAGCAAACTGGATGTGCTAACCCCTTAGATATTTTGTTACCCAAATAAATGTCCGTTTCCTTTTAAGTAAGCTTTGGCTGGCATTTAAACATAACGTTGTTTGAAAGCAACACAATTTATACCAACATTAAGGCTAAAGAAATTACATTTATGAGTAATGTTGTATTCAGACTGAACATATTTTGGTTTATGTTTCACATAGTTTCACTAGGCAGACATCTCAGTAGCAAAGTCCTTGTTTGCTTGTATGGACAGATTAAGTGATGATTGCTTAGATCAGAGTCGTTTTGTTTGAAATTTTTATATAACTGTTTTTTATGGTTTATTTTGAACAGGATCCTATGTGGATCAAGATATTGCAATGCCTGAAGAGGATGATTTAGCTCTAGATACAGATGATCTGATTAGCTTTTCATATCAAGTTGCACAGGGCATGAACTTCCTGGCGTCTAAAAATGTGAGTTAATACACTGAGACAATGCCCACATTTGTACTTGTCGTCGGGATATCATTACCATAATACTAGGACCAGCAAACCCTCTTTAATAACATGTAAAGGTCCTCGTATATGGTCATTTAAGAACAGTCAATCCCTTCTGCAGAAACTATTACTGGGAATCTCTCAAAAAATTCCATTAAAAATCCATGTGGACTAATTTAGTCCAAATTCTGTGGACTAAATGTTTCACTTAGCACAAAGTATATGCAGTTGATTTGCTCCATGTTGCATCCTATACAAATTGTCACACTTCAAAATTAGTTATTTAAACTTTGTGTGGAGTAATTAGCTGTTAAAGAAATTTTACAGGTACTGATAGAAATATAGGCCCTGCCGTTCATGTTCTGGCTGTGATATTATTTATTTTGGCTTCACCACTTTCTGTTCACTGTCCTGGTACCAAGTATGTACACCAGGTGTTCCAACTTGTCTCTGACTTCACTTGCTGCATGATGGCCCCAGATAAGAGACCAGAAGAGATCATAAAATATTAGATAAGAGATCAGAAGAGATCATAAAATATTAGAGCAGGAGATCAGTGTGAAAGCCAGGCAACTAGGTCAGAAATTGCTGCCTTCATTATTCAGAGCATGTTTTCTCTAATTATATATTTATATAAGCATACCTTCGATCTAATTATCACACTAGATTTAGGGGTCAGTTTAATAAAAATTTGCTGTGAGAATGTCTGAACGTGTGCACAGCTGTCAAGGATCATCCCCATTCCTAATGGTGTACAGAATAATTCCGCGCTGCCCTGTAGATAAGCCGCTAACACAATAAGACAAATAGCAAAAAGTGGGGGCAAAAAGTGTAGCGCTAATCAAAATGAATAAATGCCTTGAAACATAAATTATTATGGTGCTTAAATCTCAAATGTGACAAAAGAGAATATGAATGTCCACATGAGTGTAAAATTAAATGTCCATATGTAGAAGATACAAAAAATGCAAAAGTACACAAATGTCTACCCTTGAAGTGATCAAACTTGAATGTAGACAAAATCAAAACTTGGTGATAAATTCAAACAAAATTGAAGTGCTGAAGGTGAACGAATGTTGAAGTGGATTAAAGTGAAAAGAAACCACCACCGATAGGTAAGGGGCTTACCAGAATGTTTGAACCCAGGAGAGCGTACGCTCAAATAGGTCAAACAGGCTTTGTGTGGTGAAACCACGATGGACCCGGGACAATCCTGTGTGTTTCTCGAACAGAGGGAGAAACAGGAAGTGAGAATCTACACCTAGGAAGGAAAATTCACTCCTGTTAGGCCCCTTTTACACGGGCGGACCGTTTAGGTCCGCCTGTCAGTTTTTTCGGCAGACCTAAACGGGCGCTCCATGTAAGTCTATGGAGCGTCGGATGTCAGCGGTGACCATGTCCGCTGAAATCCGATCCGCTAAAATCAGACGTATGGCGATACGTCGCCATCCGTCCTGGCGGATCGGGTGAGATCTGATGAAAACGGACATGCTGTCCGTTTTCGTCCGAACTCTCCATAGACAAGCAGCGGCGCTCAACAAGCCCCTCCCCGCTCAGTGAGCAGAGAGGGACCTGTCATCCGCCGGCTCAGCGGAGATCAACGGAGAGATCTCCCGCTGAGCTGGCGGACCACTGCAACGGATCCTCCCCGTGTGGAAGGGGCCTAAGAGTTATCATGGGAAAAGGGTGTCTCCACTGAAGGTTTATCACCAATCCTATGAAAATTCAATTGTCACAGGGACAGAAAGTGAGGTGAAATCTTCTGAACAGGGTCATAGACAGCAAAAAAAAACACTACAGGGGTCCCTATGCTATCCCAATTTTTTTTTTATATATATTTTTTGGGCTGGAGTTACACCTAAATAATGTGCCTGTTCCAACTTACATACAAATTCAACTTAAGAACACGCCTACAGAACATATCTTGTTCATAACCCGGGGACTGCGTGTACATGGTTTGAATAATAATGTCTATGAATTAAAGGAATTTTCGACCAATAACCAAAATTTTCAGATGCATTTTGATAACCTGTTCTAAAAGCATACATATATAACGGAATTAAATATATATTTTTATTCTGTCTGGAGCTTATCTTTTTTATTGTTGTGTAGAAAAAGATGGTCTATGCAAATGTTATAGATTGGAGATCTATAGATTGTTCTGTTCATTGGCCAATGTTATGTATTGGCTCATTCAGTTATCTTTCTTACCCTCTCTCTGTAGACAAAGCAAGCAATGCACCCATCACACAGTGTTTTTTTCCAGCAAGATGGAATATTTCACTGTGTGATCCTGAGCAATTACTTTAGTTAAAAATCCTACTTCTATTCCTTTGAGAAGTGTTTTCTTGGGTGTTTCATTAGGACCACACAAGAGGATTATTTAGTAAAGACTCATTTTATACTGGACTGGTTTCACTTCAGATTCCCAGCCAAGCTCAGATAAAATTTCTGTTTCTATAATTCGCCTGAACCTGGATTTTTGTAAAGAACTCGTCAACTTTAGTAAATGAACTCCCTCCTCTTCTAAAGTCTGCTATCCTTCTATAAAGTAGGTCTTTTCTAGTGGGTGTTCTAAAAACTTTTTTCTTTTTTTTTATCACAGTGCATTCACCGAGATCTTGCAGCAAGAAATATTCTCCTCACTAATGGTCGAATAACGAAAATCTGTGACTTTGGCCTTGCCCGAGACATCAAGAATGACTCAAATTATGTGGTTAAAGGAAATGTAAGTCAAAGCAGGTGTAATTCAGTTAGCGTCACTCAGCATTCTCAAATTGACTTAGAAAACACAGAGAAGATTGCAAATCACATCAGGGCACTCTCTTGCTTGTAGACTGCTTAATGATTTGGTGATATAATTTAGCATTTCATGTAAAAATGACACTTTAGTAGACCTGTGAGACACATTTTTGATGTTCGTAATGGAAGGATTGTACATAATGTACTTTTCAGTGAAAAATATAAAATCTATCGATCGTCTTAAACTGATTTATTGTTGACAGAAAAGGTATCTGCTATAAAGGATAGCAATATAGGTGAGCGTATATTTTTTTCCTTTTGATATTCCTTACTGATAAAAGAAAGCCTTAATATTCAGTAGTAGATATGTAATGGAAGCAAGTCTTATACCACTGCGATCCTTTATTAGCTTAAATTACGGTAACTTTGCATCAATATCTTTTGCTGTGTAAAATGAGCACAGTTGTGAGAAATTAGAAATAGAAATTACAGATACTTTTGAGCCAACAGCTCCCTAATTAAGTCAGTACTTGAATTAGTAGTTTCAGATAACATCTGTAATCTGATTTGTACTTAAAGTGATATTCAAGTTTTTTTTTTTTTGTTTAAAAACAACAAACATGTTATACTTACCTGCTCTGTGCAGTGTTTTTGCACAGAGCTGCCCAGATCCTTCTTTTCTTGGTCCCCCGCTCACGCTCCTGGCCCTTCCCCTCTGCCGAGTGCCGGCACAGCAAGCAGTTGGCTATGGGGTCACCTGAGCTGAGCCACTGCTCTGTGTGTCCATTCAGACATGGAGCCGTGGCTTGGCCCCGCCCCCTCTCTCTCTCCTTATTGGCTCACACACTTTGTCAGCAACGGGAGCCAATGGCACCCGCTGCTGTGTCTCAGCCAATCAGAAGGGAGAGTCCCGGACAGCCGATGCTCTCATGCAACATTGCTGGATCGAGATGGGTCTCAGGTAAGTATTGGGGGGGGGGGGGCTGCTTCACACAGAAGGTTTTTTTTTTTATCTTAATGCATAGAATACATTAAGATAAAAAAAAAAAAAAAAAAAAAAAACCTTCTGCCTTTAGAACCACTTTAAGACAGGTTCACGCAGTACTTTTACCTGTTAATGTAAATTAGGAATTTCAGGTTAAAATTGTAGAATTATTTTTAACCCTCCTGGCGGTATTCCCGAGTGTGGCTCTGGGTTAAATTTCAATACCATTAGCGGTAACCCCGAGCCACACTCGCGGGATTGCAGAATCCTGGTCCAGGTTACTTACCTTGTCATCAGGATCCTGCGGCGTCCCCCGCCGGATCATCCACTCCGTTCCCTGCAAGCTCCGCGACGCATGGTGGCGGAGCCCGGCGGCAAATTCAAAAAGTACAAAAAACAAAACACATACACTAATGTAATCTGTAAGATTACAGTGTACTGTATCAAATCATTTCACCCCCTATTTGTCCCTAATGCTTTGTCCAGTGCCCTGCATGCAGTTTTATATTGTATATACTGTTCTTTCTGCCTGGAAACTTGAGATTGTCCATGACAACCAAAAAGTGTCCCTTTACGTCAAAAGTGGTTTTAGAACAGCTAGAAAACAGCGATAGTAAATTAGAACACTTGCAGAATAGTGAATCGTGGGGAAATTTATTTTATTAATATATTATCATTTTTTATATTTATTTATAGTTATTTATTATATTCTAATTTATGATTCGTGTTTCAAACTTTACCATACACGGGATGTCTACTAGACTCCTGTTTGGACAGATTTAAGTGAGTTATTCATAAGAATTACAGGCCTACAATATAAAACGCCAAATTTCTATGCAAAACAATGTACCGCTTTGAGATACAAAAATCGGACATAATCATAGCACCAGGGAGGCTACAAAAGAAATAGAGATCTAAATATTTTAGTTATTTAAAACGTAAGAGATCAGTATCAGAACTGTTAGACACAATAAGGTTCCATGCACACACTGGGCTTAAAAATAGGATTTTTTGTACTCACCGTAAAATCCTTTTCTCTGACATCCATGGACTGACACGGTGTCACTTTACACGTGGGTTATGTCCCTGCTTGCAGGAGAAGACCTAGGCAGAATGTGAGATGTTATACATACATTCTAAAAGCCAGAGCTGAACAGCCCCACCCAGGGGGCGGTCCCTCCGGACATAACCCTCCCACTACAGTCAGCAGACTTCAGTTCGTAACAAAGCAGTACAAACTTAAAAAGGAAGGGTGGGTGCCGCGTCAGTCCATGGATGTCAGAGAAAAGGATTTTACGGTGAGTACAAAAAATCCTATTTTCTCTTACCATCCATGGACTGACACGGTGTCACTTTACACGTGGGATGTCCCAAAGCAGTGTCAAGAGGGGTGGGAGCAGTATAAATGGAAAAACCAAAAACTTCACTCCAAGAAGGCAGAGCTCCTCAACGGAGGAGTCGCAACTTTAAACAGCGGCCTGCAGCACCCTGCGGCCGAAGGAAGCATCCGGAGATGCAGCCACATTAACCTTATAAAACTTAAAAGGCATGAACAGACGACCAGGTCGCCGCCTTGCACACTTGTGCAACCGACGCTTGGTGTCGGAAAACCCAGGAAGCACCAATTGCCCTCGTGGAATGCGCCGTAACCGGAAAGGGAGGCGCCCGCCCTTTGAGAGCATAGGCTTGAATGACGGTTTGTCTGATTCCCCTAGAAATGATGGCAGACGAAACCGCTTGGCCCTGTTATGGACCAGAGACAGTCACAAACAGTGAGTCGGACTTTCGAATAGAAGCAGTAGCAGACAGGTACACCCGTAAGGCTTGTACCACATCCAATATGTGCAGCGCAAACTCTCTGGGATGCGATGGGTGAGGACACAAGGACGGGAGGACAATGTCCTCATGTAGGTGAAAGGTCGACACCACCTTTGGCAAAAAGGAAGGTCACGGATGCAACACCGCCTTATCCTTATGGATGACTAAATATGGCGACTTGCAGGACAAAGCCGCCAACTCAGACACCCGTCAAACAGAAGTGATTGCCACTAAAAGGCCACCTTCTGAGACAAGAGGGGTATATCCCGGATATTCCCAAAAGGAGGTTCCTGGAGGACCGAGGGCACCAAATTCAGATCCCACGGTGGGAGAGGAGGCTTGACAGGAGGGAGCACATGGCGAACCCCCAACACAAGGTGCTAACCAAGAAATGACCCGCTAGAGGTCGCTGAAAGAAGACGGCCAAGGCCGAAATCTGATCCTTGATGGTACTCAAAGCAAGCTTTTGGGTCACTCCACACTGCAGAGGACGCAGGATTCTGGGGACGGAATACGTCCGAGGACGCCAGTCCAGCGCTTCGCATATGGCGATATAAGCTTTCTAGGCACGGTGATAGATCTGCTTGGAGGAAGACTTCCGTGTCCTTAACATGGTCAAAACGACCGAGTCCGAGAGACCTTCGGACCCTCAACACCTGGCTTTCAACAGCCCTGCCGTTAAAGCCAGAGACTGTAAGCCGGATGAAACATAGGACCTATAGACTGAAGGTCCTCCCTCATCGGCAACCGCCAGGGAACGTCCGCGACGAGACGTACCAGATCAGCGTACCAGTGATGCTGAGGCCAATCAGGAACAATTAGGATCACCAGAGTTTATATCAGGCGATAAGGACCCTATGGGGCCACCAACGCATCCGAGGCATCGCCCAAGGATCCCTGGATCTGGCCACAACCTCGACCCTTGCGATTGAGTCGAGAGGCCATCAGGTCCACATCCGGCGTGCCCCACCGTCGGCAAAGGAGTTGAAATATGCAAGGGCCACTCTTCTTGGTCCGGCGATTGGCGACTCAGATAGTCCGCCTGCCCATTGTCTATGCCCAGAATGTAAATGGCCTACAGAGCCGGCACGTTTCTTCCGGCCCACTTCAGGATACGGACTACCTCGGAAGCCGCAGCTGAGCTCCGAGTCCCCCCTTGATGGTTTACATACGCCACCGCCGTGGCGTTGTCCGACTGGCTCCTGATGGAGCGACCCCGTACTCTCTCCGACCTGAGGAGAGACACAGTCCGATGGCCCGTATTTCCAGAACAGTGATTGGTAAACGGGCTCGTCCGGAGTCCAAGGCCTTGAGCCGACAGGACTCCCCAGACTCCACCCCAGCCCGTCAGGCTGGTGTCCGTCGTGAGTACCGTCCATTGGATGGGAGGGGAACGACTTTCCGGACCGAAGAGCCGAGGATCTCAACCACCATGTCAGGGGCGCCCTGACCAGGTGAATCACCTGGATCTGAAGATCCAAGGACAATGGGGATTTGTCCCAGGTGGACAAGATCTCCTTCTGCAATGCCCTGGTGTGTGATTGGGCATACGGAACGGCCACAAAGGAGGCCACCACGAGTCCCGGGACTCTCATGCAAAAAAACGGATTGACAACCATTTTCGGGATGTCAGCACCCGCACCGCAGACTGAAGTGTCAGCAACTTCTCCAGAGGTAGGATACCTTTCTTTGCCTCCAAGGAGTCTAAAATCAGAACTAGATACTCCAGACACTGAGTCGGGACCAGGACTGACTCCTGAATGTTCAGGAACCACCCGAAGTCCCTGAGGGTCTAATTGACGATAGTCACCTTTCCTCTAAGTCTGAGCCACTTTCTGCTCTTAGCAGAAGATCGTCCAGATAGCCCACGACAGCAATACCTCACTGTAACAGAAGGCTAGAACCGGAGCAAGCACCTTGGTGAACACCCTTGGTGCCAAGGCTAGGCCGAAAGGAAGAGCTACAATCGATAGTGGACTTCGCTGATCGCAAGCGCAGAAACTTCTGGTGACTTGCGCAGATCGGAACATGCAAGTAGGGGTCCTTGAAGTCCAAGGACGCCAGAAGAAAATCCCTTTGGTGGAGTGTAGCGATCACCGTGCGAATGGATTCCATGCGGAATTTCTGCACCTTCTCGAAGGCATTCAGGGCCTTGAGGTCCAGGATAGGTCGAACCACGTCCTATTTTTGGGACGACAAACAGATTCGAGTAGAATCCCTGAAAACTCTCCTGTGACGGAACCGGCACAATCACTCCGGACCTGATCAAATCCTGTACAGCCCCCAAGAGGGCTGCCCGACAGGTAGGAAGGAGAGGAAGATTCGAGGGAAAGAATCTGTCTGGGGGCCAGGATCGGAATACTATCCTGTATCCTGAGGTGACCACCTCGCACACCCACCAGTCGGAGATTCGGGAGGACCACCGATTCGTGACCTGCGAAGTCATCCCCCCACCCCAGAGTCGGGCGGAGGCAAGACTTCACGCAGAGGCGGGCTTGGGAGCCGCTTGTTCGGCTTACGCACCCAGGGGCACTTGTGCCCACCAGCCGCACTGCCGTCAGTCTGAGAGGACCTACCCGTGAACTCTGACGAAAAAAACCCGTTTTGCTGGAAAGGAAGGCCCCTGTTTTCGGCGGGCCTCCTCACTCTTGCTAGTCTAAGGAAGAAGAGTGCTTTTACCTCCCATGACATCCATGACGATGTCATCCAGAGCAGCACCGAAAGGTCTACCACCTTTAAATGGTAGATCTGTCAGGAGCTTCCTAAGGCTAGGTCAGCAGACCAGCACTTCAACCAGATAAGAAGCCGCAATACCACCGCCGAGACAGAGGCCCTGGATATTAAAGGGGCCGCGTCCAACGTGGCGTCGCACACATAAACCAGGCCCTGAACCAGTTGGTGGGCCAGAGCAACTGTGTCTGGAGGAAGATTATGCTCCTGTACAGCTAGGTGCAACATTTTTGCCCAACCTGTAAGTGTTTAAGACACAAGGGTTGCCGCTACCACAGGCCGTAGGGCGGATCCCAACAAGGCAAACATGGCTCTGCTCACCACTTCTGACCTCCTGTCAGTGGGGTCCTCAAATGCAGGAGCCCCCTCCATCGGGAGAGTGATGGCCTTGTTCAACCGGGCGACTGGAGGGTCGACCCTGGGGAAGAAGCCCACTTTTTAAGTAGGGCATCTTCAAGGGGTATCTGATAGACAAACGCCGCGGGACCATAAAAAAATTCTTCTGCGGCTTTTCCCAGACCTTATCAATGAGCTGGTCAAAGAAAGTACATATGGAAAAACCTCTTTAGAAGGCCTGGCCTTAAAAGAACCAAAGGAGACTGTATCCGCCTGAGGTTCTGCATCCGCAGCATTTTAGCTTGAGAGTGTCCCTCACCGCAGTCATGAGTACACTAACAAGCGCCCTGTCATTTACTGACTCAGAACTGGAGTTTTCCTCATAAGGAATGTCCTGTTCAAAACCATCCAATACATTCAGAACTAGGGTCCTGAGCGGTAGTGGCTAGGCCCATATCTAAATCAGCGCACTGCCCTCATGAAGTAAAGTGGGGGAGGGCGCTTTTTTGCTCCCTTGCGCTTGCACACAGCTCCCATCCTGGTCAGAAATGATTCCAGGACTGCCCACAACTGGTCCCTAGGGACCGCAGGTGCTGAAGCACTGCCTGTTGTCCACTGACATTTAGGGAAAGCTGGTGACAGACTCCATATTGCCCCCCTCTGAGACTCCTCAGATAAAAAGTCCACCCACAGGCTGTGCTGACTGAGGAGGGGGCGCCCAGGGGACTCACCAAACCGGACCAGGGACCGCTCAGTTCCGCTGTCTGTACCGCGCTGTGTCAGCGCTGGTGAGCTGTGAGGAGATTGTGAGGAGATTTGCGCTGTTACAGCAGCGCTAGAGGCCAAAACTAGTGCTGAAGAGCGCGCGGGCTACAAGAAAATGGCCGCCGCACTTCACTGAGGCGATCCACGGCAAGATGGCCGCCATGACTCAGCAAAAGTGAAAAAAAACAGCGCACACACACAGCGCCACTCGGCGCTCAGGCCCCAAAACACACAAAAAAAGGCCCCAAGCATATCTGCAGACCAGCATTAGCCCCTCCAAGAACAGTGTGACCCCCAGGCACCCCACACAGCACAGCGCCAGCAATGGTGACAGAGAGTTACAATGAAATACAGGGGGAGACAGGGAAAATCCCCCACAGAGAAACACAGCTTTTTGTACTCACCTGCAGGCAGGAGAGACTACTTACCCGTCCCCTGAGGGACCCACTGGTGTGTTTCTGACAGGACTATCACAGTGCAGTACTGAGTAGCTGTCGGCCCGGTCCACCGCGAAAGATACAGTCAGTCAGGAACTGTTCAGTCTTGAGAGGACCGTGGGAGCATGAAAGCAAACCCGGCCACCCCTGGAGTCATGAGGCCTGTCGTGAACTGAGTCTCACGCACACAAGGCGAGGATCAGCACGCTCGATGGTCGGACAGGGAAGACTACGAGGATATCTTGTACCCAACCTGTTGCCCAGCCGACAGTTGATAGAAGATTCTCAAAAATAAAATAAAAAAGAATTCCAGAAAAGGAATAAAAATAGGTCAGGAGACTGGCTCCTGAGAGAGCCACGTCTTCTCCTTCTGCTAGGCAGAAAAAAACTGAAGTCTGCTGACTGTAGTGGGAGGGTTATGTCCGGAGGGACCGCCCCCTGGGTGGGGCTGTTCAGCTCTGGCTTTTAGAATGTATGTATAACATCTCACATTCTGCCTAGGTCTTCTCCTGCAAGCAGGGACATAACCCACGTGTAAAGTGACACCGTGTCAGTCCATGGATGGTAAGAGAAAAAACGTATTTTCTCTTTGGAGTAAAAAACGCTCATATAGAGCATTTTTTGTACAAAGTTTAGACACGTTTAGGAGAGTTTTACATTTTTTCTGCCAGTGAGCTCCAATCAGAAATACGAATGAGAAGGGTTTTTTTTTTCCTGCCTCTAAAAACGTTGATCTCAAAATATGCCTGTAATCGTCCTAATGTGTATGGACACATAGGACAACATTGAGTTGATTCTACAGGCAGAACACAAAACTCCTGTAGAAGCAACATTTTTTATGCCAGTGTGCATGGAGCCTAAAGGCTTGTTCTTATGTGCAACAGCCTTTGCCACACCTCTAAAAGCGATCCATGGTGGATCCTTTTTAAGGGTGGTTGACAGTAGGTTGGGAGAAGATACAGTATGTCGCCTCCTCGCTGCCTGTTTCAATCCTAAAAAAAGCTAAAGCACCGTGTTGCACTTGGTTGCTGAGCAGTTGAGGTGCGGCCCCAATTCCTTTACTGGGTCGGTGGTGGTACTACCTGCAAAATGCAACAAAAGCTTTAATTTTTGGTGCAAACGGGAAGCAAAGCTTCTAATTTTCTGGAGATTGTCATGTACAAAACCAACTGTATTCGTATATCACTATATTGTCAGATTAAATATCATTATATTGACTATGTTGTGTAACATTTTGGAGGTTCTGTAGGTGGATTTTGTAGAAAAAGGTTCCCTAACTGCTAAAAGCAAACTTTCCAGCATGTCTTAGAAAGTTGGATTTATATTAGTTGAATTCTGTTTGAATGTTACTTTCTTTCCAGAACAAGTCTATTTACAAAAAGCAGAAAAATTCCTCTATTTTATCTCCTGAAATAGATTGAGTTAAGATGCAAAACACAATACGGGCAGAGACCGCATAAAAATGTCATTAAATGCCGTCTGTGTTAAGCAGAGATGTAGCAGATGAAACCGAAATTGTAATAGTGACAGAAATGTTTATTTATGTTTGATCAACAAAGTGGTTTGATCTGACTTGTAATATCAGCAAATATTGAAGTAAATTGCTCAGAGTATCTGAAGTACAATCTGTCACTACAGACATTTCAGAATTCGAAAGTGCCGTTATAACGCGATTTGTATAAGGAGAGCAACCATTGTGGCCTGGCCTCTCCTTTATCTGGGTTACTATAACTGTGGTATAAGAGGTTTTCTAGGTCAGAAAATATTTACCTAGCTACCTTAAAGCAACATTCCTTTTGTCATTTATCTCAGTATGAAGGCATTATCATCATCATTACTGATTAACTAGAGCTCTCAATACCATTTTCCCAGGCTCGGCTCCCAGTCAAGTGGATGGCTCCTGAAAGCATATTTCATTGTGTATATACCTTTGAAAGTGACGTCTGGTCCTATGGAATACTTCTTTGGGAAATCTTTTCTTTAGGTACGTTGCTAATATTTTATTTACAATAGTAACAATCAGAGCTAAACTAATACATTACTGTTATTCTATGTACTATATATTAAATCCAAGGAAAGGAGGTGACTACAGCAAAAACAATTTGACATTTTAGGTAGATGCAGGCAAGCTGAATTACCCGTTGGCTTGTTATAGCATTCCAGTGTCAGGATCTCTGATCCTGAGGTCCTAGATACACCCACATGCCTTGGCCATTACTAGAGGTCTCACTCTTGTTGGATCTTTCATTTCTTTATATTGTGGAAAATAAGCAGGAGGAGTAAAACCCCACTTTTTGCAACAGGAGGAGGAAGACTCCATATTATTTTGGGATCATTTACTTACTAGTTATTTTCCACTGGTCGGTGGAATTTTTACACTTGGGATTTAAGTCACAGCTCTGGAAAGCTTCAAGCCCGTTTAATACCTGAAGATGATCTGTGTTTTTGAAACGCGTTGATGCTCTGTCGGGTTGACAACTCTCGGGTTTTTCTTTCAGCTGGTTTTACATCTGTCCCCAACAATATGTGTTTGTTTTTATCATCATCAATTTATGTCATTTACTTTATGTGTTACTTATATATATCAATAAATTTGTAATTTTCTATAATCACTGCTTGCGGTCCATTTAAAATCCCAATTTGAGAAATCATTTCTTTACTATACGTATCCGGGATGGGATCCACAAGCATCACAGTCAACTAGCTGGGGCAAACCCTTTCTATATAATATTTTGGGAAGAACCTCCAGAAGGTTAATTATACCATATGGTTGGATTCCTCAGCCAGTGGGTTTTTTAAATTAAATAACATTCATCCATAGTTACATTTTCTCAAAAAAAAAAAAGTTTATAAATTCCAAAATGTTTCCAGTGTGGAATAAAAATGGGTGAATAAGAAAATATTTAAACTGAGGCCTTTGAGCATAAATCATATCAGTGTACACAAGTTTATCTTGAAGCTGACCGCCAGGCAGACAGCTAAATAAGCAGTTG
Source organism: Rana muscosa (assembly GCA_029206835.1). Classification (NCBI taxonomy): domain Eukaryota; kingdom Metazoa; phylum Chordata; class Amphibia; order Anura; family Ranidae; genus Rana; species Rana muscosa. Next base: position 211,906,535 of record CM055116.1, read on the forward strand.
AAATGGGAGCGGTAAACCATGACAAAAAATGTATCCTTCTGGCTGTTCAGCTGTTACACAGCTCTGCCACACAGCGCAGACAGTTGCTGACCTGTCTTTTATATAGTTAAATAAGTTAGCTAGGTCATGTCTCTGCCTCCAGTCTATGATTGGGCAACAGCGGACTGATGAGCTCATCCTTTGCTGCTCCTCTGCTTGTCATAATGGTCACTGATTGGTTTTTAATGCTGCCCTTCCCCTCCCAGTCCGAGTTCTACTGTCCTAGGGCTTTAATAAGCTAATGCAGATAAATACATTAGTTGTATTGGAAAATAAATTTAATATATTTAACCACTTAAGACCCAGACCATTATGCAGCTTAAAGACCTAGCCACTTTTTGCGATTCGGCACTGCGCCGTTTTAACTGACAATTGCGCGGTCGTGCGACGTGGCTCCCAAACAAAAATTGGCGTCCTTTTTTTCCCACAAATTGAGCTTTCTTTTGGTGGTATTTGATCACCTCTGCTGTTTTTATTTTTTGCGCTATAAACAAACATAGAGCGACAATTTTGAAAAAAATGCAATAATTTTTAACTTTTTGCTATAATAAATATCCCCAAAAAACGTATAAAAAAAAATTTCCCTCAGTTTAGGCCGATACATATTCTTCTACATATTTTTGGTATAAAAAAAAAAAAAAAAAAAAAATCGCAATAAACGTTTACTGATTGGTTTGGGCAAAAGTTATAGCGTTTACAGAATAGGGGATAGTTTTATGGCATTTTTCTTTTTTTTTTTACTAGTAATGGCGGCGATCAGTGATTTTTTTCGTGGCTGCGACATTATGGCGGACACATCGGACAATTTTGACACTATTTTGGGACCATTGTCATTTTTACAGCGATCAGTGCTATAAAAATGCACTGGTTACTGTAAAAAGGACACTGGCAGTGAAGGGGTTAACCAGGAGGGGGTGCTGTAGGGGTTAAGTGTGCCCTGATTTGTGTTTCTTACTGTGGGGGGGCATGGCTTAGCGTGTGACGTCACTGATCGTCGTTCCCTATGACAGGGAACAGACGATCAGTGACAGGCTCACTAGGAAGCACGGGGAGAGGTTTGTTTACACTTACCTCTCCCCGTTCTTCCTCTCTGTGATCCGATTGCGGGACACCAGCAGCTATCGGGTCCGCTGTTCCCACGGGGACGGTAACGGAGAAGAGGACCGGGTCGCGAGCGCTCTTAAAGGGGACGTACCTGTACGCCCATGTGCCCAGCCGTGCCATTCTGCCGACGTACATCGGCGCGCGGCGGTCCTCAAGTGGTTAATTAACACATAACTGCATATCCGTTTGGAGTTTACCTTTAAGGAGAATATATATATATATATATATATATATATATATACACATATACACACACACATATATATATATATATATATATATATATATACACACATATACATATATACACACACACACACACACACACACACACACATATAAATAATCTTCCCAAAAGCTAAACTCCAAGCAGCTAAACAGTTGTGTTAATTTTATATATACAGTGTATATATATATATATATATATATATATATATATATACACACATACACACACACACACACACACATATAAAATTATCTAAATCATTTTTTATAAAGAGGGATTTTTTGGTACTTATTTTTAGATTACTAATGTACTACCATACATTTTATGGTAATATAAATGTTCTGCTTCAGATACTTAATTTCCATTTTGTTAGCTTTATCACTCACTTAATTCAATATGCTTTAATTTTTTAAAGTTTATACAATTTTTATTTATTAATGAGTTTTTAAGTTAATGCTCTGTTTGAAAAGTGTTCTGTTTATATATTTCCTGTCCAGATAGGTGAATGGTTTCTTTCATTCTGCTCTGCTCGTGTTGTAACATTTCACTGTTTGATTAATGTACAGGAAGCAGCCCTTACCCTCGCATGCCGGTGGACTCCAAGTTCTACAAAATGATAAAGGATGGTTACCGCATGTTAAGCCCAGAGTGTGCACCAGCTGAACTGTAAGTAACCACAGATTTTTTTTTCTTTTCGAGAACATGTGAACAAGAAATTTGAACTTTGTAACTGTTTAAAAAAAAAAAAAAAAAAACATAAATGTAAAAAATGTAGACAAAACCTAAAGACTAATGCCGCGTACACACGATTATTCACGGCGGTTAAAAAACCGCCGTGAATAATGTCATTAAAAACAAGGGAACGGCTTGTTCCCCACACACGATCGTTTTTCACGTTGGTTTTTCTCTTGTCGAGAAAAACGACCGTCTGTGGGCTCCGCGGCAGTGTTTCCCTATGGGAAACACTGCCGCGGAAAGCATGTCGAAAAAAACGACGAGAAAAATTAGAACATGTTCTAATTTTTCTGGTCGTTTTTAATGCCGATTTTCTCGTCGAAAAAAACGACAGCCCACAAACTATAGTTTTTCTCATCGAATGGGAAAAATTATGTTTTTTTCGACGAGAAAAACGGCCGTGTGTACGCGGCATCAGTCCACCTTTACAAAAAATGGACTGCACCTATTGGCTGCATGTGCTCGCTGATCCAGTGCTGGTTTTCAAGCAAGACCATATGACACAAGCTGGTCTAATGAGAGAGGGCTACACACAGATCGAAATTCGGTCGGTTCCTGCTGAACCAGCCAAATTTCAATCCATGTATGGCCAGCCTAAGAGTGAAAAAATTAGTAGATGTTCCAAGGTCTATTCAGCTTTACAATGACATGCAGAGATGTGTAAATGGCAAGAAAAGCTGTCAATGTATAGAATAATTCTGGTGTATTAATTGTAATGTACAGTATTTATACTGCATGGACAATAATTGGTCTTTTAGTGATGTTGGCATCAGTAAGATATTCTTTGAGGCAACTTTAGGGAATGTGATCTTCAAATCTTTTAACCTCCCTGGCGGAATCCCGAGTCTGGCTCAGGGTTAAATTTCAGTACCATTAGCAGTAACCCTGAGCCACACTCGGATTGCACTGCAGGATCCTGGTGCAGTGTACTTACCTGTCCCCAGGATCCTGCGATGTCCCCCCGCTGTGTCTGCGGGCTGTGTCCGATGCCTCTGTGTTCCGGGCTTCGTTCCCTGCGAGCGTCGCATGGGGGCGGAGCCCGGCGGCAAATTCAAAAGGTACACAATACATAACACATACATCTTACAGATTAAATTACTGTATCAAATCATTTCACCTCCATTTTGTCCTTAATGCTTTGTCCAGTGCCCTGCATGTAGTTTTATATTATATATACTGTTCTTTCTGCCTGGAAACTTGAGATTGTCCATGGCAACCAAAAAGTGTCCAGTTACGTTAAAAGTGGTTTGAGATCAGCTAGAAAACAGCGATAGTAAATTAGAACACTTGCAGAATTGAACGATAGTGAATCGTGGGGAAATTAATTTTATTATTATTATATAATTATTTTTTATAATTATTTGTAGTTATTTATTATAATTTATGATTTTGTGTTTAAAACTTTATCATACCCGGGATGTCTACTTGACTCTTGTTTGGACAGCTTTAAGTGTGTTATTACTAAGAATTAAAGGCCTAAAATATAAAACGCCAAATTTCTCTGCAAAACAATGTACCGCTTTGAGACGCAAAAATCTGACATACTGTATTTATTGGTGTATAAAACTCACTTTTTTACCCTGAAAATAGAGGGTAAACTGTGCCTGCGTGTTATACGCAGGGGGCTGTTTTAATTTTTTTTCCCGAAACCTCCCTCTTAAAGTTAGGGTGCGTGTTATACGCCGATAAATACGGTAATCATACCACCAGGGAGGCTAATGTGCTTCAAATCTTTCAATGTGCTTTATTTAAAAACTGGTTCTGTTGCATTGTCGATTGAAAATATCTTTCTTTTTCCAGCTATCAAATAATGAAGAGTTGCTGGAATGCAGACCCAGTGAAGAGACCAACCTTTAAACAGATTGTACAGATGGTAGAACAGCAGATGTCAGACAGCAAAGGACATGTAAGTTAGATTTCCCTTTAAAAGACACAGTGCTCCTAGAACATATTTAAGGCTTAGTGTTCTTTGCAAAGTGAACGGCCTATTTGCCTTTAGTAAATCAAGCCTATTAGCTTTAATTGTGAAAATCTGCAGGTAAATGAGAAGCTCTTTAGGTAATAGTAACCTATAAGCAGGTATATACTGTATATTTACCTTTATTAATTATATGGATTGTAAGCATAATTTGGCCCACATCCGCACTTATTTTTAGCAGTGAGATACAAAGGAGAACTGAAAACCAACAAACGACATAAAGTAGTACAGCAAATTCAAATTGTCATAGTTTTGTGCAGTTATCAGCAATATGGAGTAACCCATAGCAAACAGTCAATCTTTCTTTTTATTATTGTCCTGATTGTTCTAAACAGGGCAAACCAGGCAGTTATTGGTTACTGCTTTTTGCACATCGTCCTTGTTTATACTGCCTTAAAGCCGGGTTCCACCCAAAAATGGGACTTCCACTTTTCGGAATCCACCCCCTCTCCGGTGTCACATTTGGGGGGGAGGGAGGAGAAGATACCTGTCTAATACAGGTATTTGCTCCCACTTCCTGGCATAGATCGCCGCAGTATCCACGGCGATCTACGCCATGTCCGGCCCCTCCTCCGGCCCCCCCGCTGTCATCTGGGAGACACACAGATCCCAGAATACAGCAGGGACCAGTGAGATCATGCAGCGCGACTCGTGCATGCGCAGTAGGGAACCAGGAAGTGAAACCGCAAGGCTTCACTTTCTGATTCCCTTATCGAAGATGGTGGCGCCTCCACCCGAGAGCCGAGGGACAGATTGGCTTCGGGTGCTGACATCGCGGGCACCCTGGGCAGGTAAGTGTCCTAATATTAAAAATCAGCAGCTGCAGTATTTGTAGCTGCTGATTTAAAAAAATAATAATTTGGCGGAACTCCGCTTTAATAAATCCACCTAAATTTGGCTATAGTATTTATCTAAAGTAGAACTAAAAGCAGCACTCATATAATATTTTTGGGATAGTGATCTGTGTTTCACTGGGGAGGTTTCCTTTCTCTTCCTGTCCCAAAAGAGGAAATCCCTGCAAAGTTAGGGAGTCCTTGGTTGTCTCCGGGGTCAGTAGAACAAGTGTCTCCCATGGAAATTTCCTGTTCTGAAAAACAGGAATTTGGGGTTTTGTTTCACTTTATTTCTCTGTGATAATAGCAAACACATCAAACAGAAGTAGTAAATCTCCATATTAAGGACATAGACAGCAAAAGGACTTTACCAGGTGTTCTAATCCTTCTCCACTCTGTATAAAACGAAGAAAACAAAGTTTTGCCTATAGTTATACTTAAAGAAAGCTGAATAGTTTCTGAATTCTGAAGTTATATTAAAAACAAGCCTTCTTAGTGTTATTTGTCTTCATGCACCATCAACTCTAATTAAGAAATATGTCTAGTGGACACACTGGAATCCATCGTTTATTATAGAGAATGCATTAAATATAATTCTCGGAGCTAGGAAATAATCTCAATTCCTCTTCTTTTCTCAGAAACAAACATATTCCAACACGTCTCCTGTGTGTCCGAATCACACCCCGGTGGATCACTCCGTGAGGATCAATTCCGTAGGAAGCAGCACCTCGTCCACTCAGCCTTTACTAGCACACAGGGATTGCTAAATGACAACTCATGTCACCTCAAGCTGCTTGGGGACCCCTTATGTTCCATCATCACACACTCTTCCATATACAGTGATACCGCTGTGCAACACAGAGAGAGTAGAAGAAGAGAAACAATGTAGCTGCTGAGTCTGAAGAACAGTCACTGCCAGGGGGGCCCAAACATGTTACAGAATGACAAGTTATCAGCAACATCCCCTGCAGGAAATGTGATATCTGAAGACACGGTGACCTCTGCCTATAATCGCTTACTTTCATGTGTTCTTCCTTTATGGAGATGGCTTTGTATGGACACATCAGATGAAAGGTCAGCCTTTCATAATGTCCTGTGACAATGTTGGATGTAAACTCTAAGATCCATTCTTCAAACTCACTGATTATCTGAGCATTGTTCAGGACTGTAAAATGTGACATTGCTTGTAACATAAGAAAGCATGCCAATGTTGTGATGTCTTGCAATTGCAAAAATAATGCAAAAGCAGAATCTTACTGAATACTTTCACACACTTTCAGCCTTATTCAGAAAATCTTTTTGAAGAGTTAAATTGTTCCTATCAGATTCTTAACACTTTACAAACGCTGGTAAGGTGGCACAATGCAAGATTGCCCCTGTTGTGGTAACAGTTACCCAATCGGCTAGCCATTGCACTGCTGCTAACAAGCTGTCAGTTAATACGCCTGCAGAATCCAGTGGTTGGAATACTATTACTTATTTCTTCCTACTGAGTTGGTTACATTCGAATTAGTTTCTGCATATTTTTATTAAAGATTTTTTGTGCACTTATTCCTATATGAGAGATTTGGCAAATGTTTTAGTTATTAGAGTTAAATTATTTGGGTAATTTGCCTTCTTTAGTACTGGTGGGATGTCATGCCAAGTGATGCCAATGTTATAGCTGAAAAGAAGTTGCATATACACTGGCCCCGTTTCTATTATGCTAAGCTGTGAGCTCATGGACTCATCATCAGTGGCATAAAAATGCACTATTGTAGTGTACTAACAAAATAATAACTTTGCTGTTTTTAGTCTTTTAAGATTAGAGCCGGTACTAAAGATAAAGACTCTCATAAATTTTTAGATCATTATAGATAAGGATCTTTATCAAACAAACTTAAGGCAAAAAATAGATGGTTTTATGAGTTCTATTGTTAACCCTTTATTAGAAAGCCTACAGTTCCCTATAAGAAAGGTGCACAAGGCGCCATCCCCTATTTGCACTGCATTTATCTTTGCCGTTTTTGCACCTTTTGAAATGTTGGCCTTTTCTGAAAATTGTAAAAAAAAAAAAAAAATTGCTTTGACCTCTTGCTGTTAGATGACTGAATTGTTTGGCCAAGGTTTACAAAGAAGACCTTGGGCAAACTAGAGCAACATTTCTTTGCAATCAGACCATTAATAATAAGGTACTTTGGGGGCACTTAGTCACACACTTTTATTTTAATGGTTTCAAGATGCTATATTTTTGTACTTTTTTTTCCTTTTTGTGATGTATTTGTTGCATTCAATGTGACTGGATGTTGACATTCCTTTTTTTTTTTTTTGTTATTTTGTTTCTGTACATATAAGAATGTAGCAGTAAGTTCATTTTGCCCCTCCCTTTTCCCAAACAAATATCCAAAGTATTTTTGTATGTATGTAAATAGATGTAAGTAGTGTCGCAAGTTTCCAAAATATTTGAGATATATTGCCTGGTTATTAAGAGCCGTTGTTAATAATAAACTGTCCCGTGGATGTTACATTGGTCTTCCCCTTTTGCATTTGTCTCCATTTGTCTGGCTGATCCTTCCATTCAGAATGATCCCTAGGTTTTGGGATGAATCGTTGCTGATGAGTTATCCACTTATGTATGTAAATTGCAGCTTGAGCTACAGTGCCTTTTAACAAAAAGCTTTGCTCCACAGGCTGTAAATAGAGATACATATGTTGCAAACAAGCCTTAAGCTGGGTACACACTAAGTTTTTTTTTTTTTTCGTTTAACCCAGCGTGCTGAACGAAAAAAAACCCAGAGAGATCACCGTACTAACACAAGCATTGTTAGTGCGGAATCTGCCCTGCTGTGCCTTTGTGTTCTGACGGGGACTGAGCCCCTGCCAGAACACACTGATCAGCTCTGGCAGCCATTAGCTGCCAGTGCTGACCAGATGCCAATTTTCCAGCATGGCCGTAGAACAGACATCTGTACAAACTGGCCAAAAATGGCCAGTTCCTATCGATCGACCGTTTTCAGCTAAACACTGGCTGAAGTTGTCCATGTTTGTCCATGCATACATTTTGACTTTAGCATTATCCAAAGACATGGGACAGCTGTCTGTTATAAGAAAATAAATCTGACTGGTGCAGATTTTGTTATACATGCATACATCGGGAGGAATCACGGGAGATATATACACTGAGCAAAATTATGAACCCAACACTTGTGTTTGCCCTATTTATCATGAGCTGAACTGAAAGATCTACGACTTTTTCTATGTACACAAAAGGCCTATTTCTCTCAAATATTATTCACAAATCTATCTAAATCTGTGTTAGTGAGCACTTCTCCTTTGCCGAGATAATCCATCCACCTTTACAGGTGTGGCATATCAAGATGCTGATTAGACAGAATGATTATTGCAGAGGTGTGCCTTAGGCTGGCCACAATAAAAGACCATTCTAAAATGTGCAGTTTTATCACACAGCACAATGCCACAGATGTCGCAAGTTTTGAGGGAGCGTGCAATTGGCATGCTGACTGCAGGAATGTCCACCAGAGCTGTTACCCTTGATTTGAATGTTCATTTCTCTACCATAAGCCATCTCCAAAGGCATTTCAGAGAATCTGGCAGTACATCCAACCGGCCTCACAACCGCAGACCAAGTGTAACCACACCAGCCCAGGACCTCCACATCCAGCATCTTCACCTCCAAGATCGTCTGAGACCAGCCACCCGAACAGCTGCTGCAACAATCGGTTTGCATAACCAATCAATTTCTGCATAAACTGTCAGAAACTGTCTCAGGGAAGCTCATCTGCATGCTCGTCGGGGTCTCAACCTGATTGCAGTTCGTTGTCATAATCGAATTGAGTGGGCAAATGCTCACATTCGATGGCGTCTGGCACTTTGGAGAGGTGTTCTCTTCTCGGATGAATCCCGGTTTTCACTGTACAGGGCAGATAGCAGACAGCGTGTATAGCGTCATGTGGGTGAGTGGTTTGCTAAAGTCAACGGTGTGGATCGAGTGGCCCATGGTGGCGGTGGGGTTATGGTATGGGCAGGCAAATGCTATGGACAAGGAACACAGGTGCATTTTATTGATAGCATTTTGAATGCACAGAGATACCATGATGAGATCCTGAGGCCCATTGTTGTGCCATTCATCCACGACCATCACCTCATGTTGTAGCGTGATAATGCATGGCCCCATGTTGCAAGGATCTGTACACAATTCTTGGAAGCTGAAAACATCCCAGTTCTTTCATGGTCAGCATACTCACCGGACATGTCACCCATTGTGCATGTTTGGGATGCTCTGGATCGGCGTATACGACGGTGTGTTCCAGTTCCTAAAATGTAAAAAAAGGAAAGGAAGGGCGCACCGACCTTGCGCATTACCAATGGCAAGGTTTATTTAAAATTGTACAAAGATCGTGAATACTCACAAAACAAGTAAAAAGCAAGCGTATACACTACTCCATCAAAGGGATGGATGTCTCCTGGAGGGCCTCCTACTGGAGAGTCCAGACGACATATAGTACAGCTACGTCTTGCGTGTTACGAGGGCGGACCCTCTTCCTCAGAGCCAAAAGTGATAGTACCTGGACCTCTCTCTGGCCCCCTTTATATATATGTGTGTATGAATGGTTGTAATGGTCACATGTCCAGAGCAACGCCCACCACAGGCCACTACCCCCACACCACAGGCCGGCGTACACATAACCCCTTTCTGTCCTCACTATCATGGGCCACTTGTCCCATCTGCACAGTTATCCACAACAGGTATAGAGATGGATAGGTGGGGTGACGGGGTACCTTTAGTGTCTAGATATGAAGATGCCCAACTTCCAGCGTTCCCCTGCTGCCATCTGCCCGGCCTTCCTCACACTGTCATCCCATCATTCAATGGGACGCACGCCGACCATGTATCTGGAAATGGCAGTGGGTATGCGTTCCACCCGCCACTTCCGGTGTCCGCAAATGTCACTTCCGCCCACATAGTAGGCTGTTCATACATCAGTGGATGACTTGGAAGCGGCAGTGGATCTCTCCCACCGCTTCCAGTGTCAACAAGTGTCTCTTCCGCCCTATCAGGGTGCCTGGGATATATCATCTTTATGGCGCCGCCCATAAATGGGACGGCCATAAAAGTAGGCCAGGGCTAATCACCTTAAAGGGGTTGTAAAGGTACATGTTTTTTCACCTTAATGCATCCTATGCATTAAGGTGAAAAAACATCCGACAATACCGCCCCCCCCGAGCCCCCGTTTTACTTACCTGGCCCCGTCGAAAGTCCCGGGCTCGCTCCCGTCATCCTCCGAGTTCCTGAGCCCGGCCGTTGATTGGCTACAGTGGATGGATTGAAAGCAGCGCAGCCATTGGCTGGCGCTGCTGTCAATCACATCCAATGACGCGGCGCGCCGGGGGGCGGGGTCGAGTGATACAGTCGGCGGCTATGGCCGCCGCTGTATCACGGGAGCGTGCCCGCAGTAACTCCACACCATGCGAGCTCGCTCGCATTATGGTGTGGAGTCCTTGCGGGGAGGAGCTGAAACAGCCTCTGAGGGACCCCAGAAGACCAGGATCGGGGCCACTGTGTGCAAAACGAGCTGCACAGTGGAGGTAAGTATAACATGTTTGTTATTTAAAAAAAATAAAAAAACGGGAACATTTAGTGTTCCTTTAAGCCCTAAATCAATGCGCTGCACAGTGTGGAAGTGCCCCGCGCAAACCGGGGATTTAGAAGGAGAGCAAGCAGTGTCAGCAGGATGGACTAAATGCTACTTGCATGACAACACCTCCGCTCTCTGTGGGGTCTTTTTATCCGCAATAGCTACTGCGGACCTCACACTAACCATGACATGGGCCAATGTAAAACATGTATAGTAGAAGCTAACATGTAGAGTCTATACTGATGATGAATAATGACAATAGATAATGGCAATACAGATGGAAAAACAAGGAAAAAAAGGGGGGGGGGGACAGCTAGCTGTAGAAGAACAGTGCTAATCTAAGTGGCCTGTAGGGACTGTCACTCCAGCAGGCGACCCCACTCTTAGTTAAAAGCAAGGCATATATATGCATCAAAATCTAGTGGTGTGGTATCATAGTTGCGCAATTCGCTTTTTGCCATGGACAAATGGGAGTAAAAGGTCAGCTGCACTTGGGGTCAGAAATACATAATTTCTTATTACTCCAGGAGAGGTCCGATACTATACTTCCGTCCACACAGGGTACATTTAATGGGACTAGAACATTACAAGAACTAGAGCACTGCGCATGTACATGTATATATCCGCACACAACCCTCCCAGCGCACGCACACGTCCAACTGCATTCTCGCATCGGCAAATCCAGCGGCAGACGCATGCATGCACCGAGTCACCCGACACCAGGGGCACGGGAGCATGCGCCCATACACATGCACACAATACCGATGCAAAGACACTGATCAATATTGCGAAAAAGTCTTAGACAACCCACCCACAAACTTAATCCAAAATTAGGTCAAGAAACTGTCTTAAAATCTTAGTAATGATGTCCCAATAGCAAATAGGAGTGATATCTCTCCAAGTGACCTGGCCTTAGGTCTACCTCGGGACTATATATCTATCCTAATGCAAAACCCACTAAAATACTTTAATATATTATATAAAAAAATCCATATAAGATATTGTATGTAATTAAATATAAGTGTATAAATCGTATAAATAAATATGTGTATATAAGAAGCTCTAAAAATACTAAAATTCCTACATGACACCATGGAACCATTAAAACTACCCAACGTGTGGTTGATCACTACAGGGTGGAACATGTGGCCCTACATATAATGGGAAACAAAGTCTACCTCTCAGAAATGGTGGGGGATATTAGGTGCCACTCAGAACAAAGAAAAGGGAGGGGGATCTAGATTACATTATGTAGTTCGATCCCTTCGTTGAGGCCATGAGGAACTAGAGAGCCCAAAGTGAATATTCAATATGCCTCTCTAGTGCACAGAATCTGATGTTTCTTGCCACTGTCAAGGTCATTTGATATAGCCTCAATCCCAAAAACTTTCAGGCCACTCACCGAACTATCATGGGCCTCTTTAAAATGTCTGGGTACAGAGTAATTTTCTTTTTCAGTCAGGATGCTGCTCCTGTGCTCCCCCATTCTTGTTCTCATTGGTCGTGAGATGCGACCAACATACAGAAGACCACATGGACAGAGAACGCCATAGATCACAAATGAGGTCCCACAGTTAATAAACGGTTTGACCTTATGTCTTTTTCCATCTGTTCCGTGGATCTCCTTCTTACGATGGCTCATGTATAGACAATTGCCACAATTTCTAACTCCACACTTGTAGCTACCTTTTTGGTCAAACAAAGTGGTCCACGGTTTATTAAGACCTGTGTTTATGATCTTCCTTTCTCTGCTCGGAGCTACCATACTTCTCGGATCTCTTGGTCTTCTGAAGACTAAATTTGGATGCAGAGGCAGACTAGTTCGCAAGATAGGATCGGATCTTAGGACTTTCCAGTTTTTCCTAAATATTTTCTGAATCATTGGAACTTTGTTGTTATACCTTGTGCAAAATCTCACTTGCGGTTTCCCTTTGGTATCCTCAGGCTTAACTACCTTCATTTGACACATTGTCTTCATATAACTTAAGGTACTTCTGGAATGCTTCATCAATGTGCTTGTCCTCATATCCTCTCTCGCTAAATTTGCTTTTGAGGATCAGAGCCTGTTCCTCATAGTATTTGAAAGTACACGTCCTCCGCAGCCTACAAAACTGCCCAAAGGGAACGTTCCTGATCCACCTAGGGTGGTGGTGGCTGCGAGCATGAAGGTAAGACCTGCACTCAGCTTAAAATGCGTCCTCGAGTAGATCGCTCCCTCATCATCAACCTGTAGTTCCAAGTCAAGGAACACTAGAGATTTTTCGTCTATTACATGGGTGAAGGAGATTCCAAAGGGATTTTTTGAGCAATGTGCCAGGAAGCCTTCTAACTCTTCATCTCTTCCATTCCATATAATGAGGATATCCTCAATATAGCGTGAGTATAGAATGAGGTTACCCCCATAGGGATTGTTAGCCCAAATATGTTTGAGCTCCCAATACCCCATGAAGAGGTTTGTATAGCTGGGGGCAAACCGTGCCCCCATAGCTGTACCTCTCACTTGTCTATAGAAGTTGCCCAAAAATGAAAAATAATTGTGGGTGAGTGTGAACTCAATGCACTCATAGAGGAACTGTGCCTGCATGTGGTTAAACCGATGAGCCTCTGCAATATAGTACTCAATTGCCCTCAAGCCAAACTCGTGTTGGATGGATGTGTACAGTAACGCCACATCTAACGAGAGCCACCTATATCCCTTTTCCCATGTGTATGGGGCTAGAATTTCTAGGGCATGGCCTGAGTCCTTGATGTATGATGGTAGACTAGTTACCAAGTCTTGAAGGAAATGGTCAATATAGCTGCCTAGGTTGCTAGTAAGGCTATCTATACCCGTTATAATAGGTCTGCCGGGCGGCTTTTCCAAATCCTTGTGGACGGAGGGTGTTTGGAGTACAGGAATTGGTGTTCATGCTTAGTCAAGATTTGATCTACTAGAGCTTTATCCAATAGCTTTTTCAGCTCAGCATTGTAAATAGCCGTGGGGTCCAACATAAGTCTTTCATAGGTACTTGTGTCCCCAATCAGTCTATACGCTTCTTCTAGATAATGCTCTCTATCTTGAATCATCAACCCTCCACCTTTATCGGCTTTTCTTATCAACACCATCAGAATTTTTCTTCAGACTGCACAGAGGGCCTGCTAGATCCACTTGATGGCCCCGAACCGTTTTCCTATTCCCACAAATATTTCTAAATTCATCCAGGACAATTTCATAGAACGTTGGGATAAAGTTCCCTTTATTCCAATGTGGGTAAAAGCTGGACTTCGGTCAAAATGTAGTGTTAATTACTCCAGCCTCCCCGACCGGCACAGAAATCTCTTCATGAGGTTCTTGTCCTCCTTCCACATATAGCTCCTCCAGTATTTCGAGCATTTCTCTCTCCAGTGTGTCGGACAGAGATGACAGTAGTGGTAGCTCTTCATCTGCTTTCGTACCTCGATTGATTCCTTTCAGCCTATAATGGCGTTTCACAGTCAGATTGCGTGTTCCAGTTCCTGACAATATCCAGCAACTTTGCACAGCCATTGAAGAGGAATGGACCAACATTCCACAGGCCACAATCAACAACCTGTTAAACTCTATGAAAAGGAGATGTGCTGCTCTGGGTGAGACAAATGGTGGTCACACCAGATACTGACTGGTTTTTGGACCCCCCAATACAGCAAAACTGCACATTTTAGAGTGGCCTTTAATTGCGGCCAGCCTAAGGCACACCTGTGCAATAATCATGCTGTCTAATAAGCATCTTGATATGCCACACCTGTGAGGTGGACGGATTATCTCGGCAAAGGAGAAGTGCTCACTAACACAGATTAAGGCCCCTTTCACACTTGTGCGACTTCAAAGTCGCGCGATTTTACCGCGATTTTGCTGCGATTTCAAGGAATGCCTGTGTAATTGCCATCAAAATCAGACCAAAGTAGTGCAAGGACTACTTTGAAGTCGGAACGACTTGAAGTCGTACTAATATGAATGGTTGTCATTGGAAATCATGGGGAATGACTTGTCCTGCTACTTTGCAGTCCCAAATTGGGGACAAGTCGTACAAGTGTGAAAGGGGCCTTAGACAGATCTGTGAACAATATTTGAGAGAAATAGGCATTTTGTGTACATAGAAAAAGTTGTAGGTCTTTCAGTTCAGCTCATGATAAATAGGGGCAAACACAAAAGTGTTGCGTTTATAATTTTGCTCAGTGTATATAGCTGAGCACCTTAGTGCTGCATTAATTAGGAATGGTTTGTAAAGAGCTATATGTTCATATATTCACATGCAAGGTGAGCAAAGAAGTAGCACATGACTATATTACAGTTGACACAACACCTATGTGAAGACCCTGAGCCTTGCCTGATGTCATTTTTTTTAGATAGAAGGGCCCCATCTGTCCATAAAATGGTGAACTCCATGTAAAATCAATGTTAGTATCTGATACTCTGATACTCTGATGATTTACTCTGATGATTTAAGGCCATAAGAATGATTTACTAGAGGTCTATATTTTTGTCAGCTTAGTGGATGTGCGAAGCAATAAACACAGATTCTAATGGCAGCTGTTAGAATCCAGCATCTTCACGTACAGCCCCCAATTACCCTGAAGGCACATTATTTTTATATTTTGTATAGTTCTGAATTAGGATTAAAGGAAAGGGGAGTAAACTGCAAAATACTGAACCTGCAAAAGACTTTGAGGCGTAAAAAGAAAAATATATTGCTGACCCCATGTACATAAAATAATTACAATCTATATACATAAATAAGGTTATCTGTAACTTCCTTTGGTGAACACCGCAGACGTTATGTGTATAAGCCCTTATAAAGGACATTTTTTTCTGAAAAAGAGATGAATTCCACACCTTTCAGTCAGAGTTTCCACTTCGTCTGGCCTGGCTTGGAAAATTAGTACTGCAGTATATATTACAAAACATTACTGCTTGGCTCTCAGCAGTGTTACAAAAAAAATCAACAATGGATGAAGTTATGCATTCACTTGAAACACTAAGCCTGCATTCATACCTGAGCTTAACTTGCAGGGTGTATTTCTAGGGATTGTGAAGCATTTTTTGGTTCTGCAGGGATTTCCTAACCGCTTTACAAGGCTTACGCAAGTTGTTTTTGATCGTGTATCAAGCTTCAGATGTTGGTTTCATAGGCTGGGCAAAAAAGAAGAGCAGTTCTAAGGAACAAGAGTTTTTCAGGCATAATAATGCCCATTTAAAAAAAATAAAAAGCTCATGTCCTTTTTTTGAGCAAGAAGCAACTGAGCTTACAAGTGTGAACAGGGACAGATAGATTGGGATTCTGCATGCTGTGTATAGTCAGGCATAGGGAAACAAGCTGAAAAACACTCAAGTGTAACTGGGGACTTAGGCCCCTTTCACACTACTGCGACTTCAAAATCGCGCGATTTCACGGCCGCGATTTCAGGGAATGCCTGTGTAAGAGGCATCAAAATCGGACCAAAGTAGTGCAGGGACTACTTTGAAGTCGGGACGACTTTAAGTTGTACCTATATGAATGATTGTCATTGGAAATCATGGGAAACGACTTGTCATGCTACTTTGCCCTCACAAATCGTGGGACAAGTCGTATAAGTGTGAAAGGGGCCTTAGTGTATTTTAAATGTAAATAGTGTGGGTACCTTAGTATGTTTTGATATCAGTTTCCAGTAATACACTACATAGCAATGCCCAAATTGGGAAAGGGAAGACCAACATTGGGAACCAAAAAAGACTCAAAAGAGAAATTTGAAGATCAGTACAGTAATTGTTCTGCTGCCTTCAATCGTCATGCCTCAGTTTTTTGCTACTGTCCTAGGAGGATGGATGTCTTTTCCTCAGCCCTGCTGAGAAAAATTCTATATAGATCTTTTCTTTGACTTACTCCATACTCTGTAATAAAAAAAAATATTCGGTGTCTTAAATCAAGACTTTAATTATGCTGGTTCTTCTTTATACAGCAGCAGTCTGGATTGGCTAAAAGGCTAAGTTCACCTTTGTTCACTTTTTTTTTCTAAATTCCAGCTCCCCTATGTACCAATATAATTAACTTTTTTGCCAAAATATCAAAGCTTTCCATTAAATCTACATTCACTTAACTTACTATCCTCCATCCATGTTTCCCAACAGGCCCGGACTTGCCATAGGGCATACCGGGCATATGTCCGGTGGGCCACTGGGCCGCATGTCACATCTCCCCCCAGTGCACTCTCAGCTGCGAGTCGGAGCCGCACTTGAGTGACACCCGTCGGGGGGCCGGGACCCCCAACGATCCCCTTCTCTCTGGCATGGTGGCCGCAGCTCTGATAATCTGATCAGTCTCGGCTCGGCTGTCTCACACAGCCGAGCAGAGTGAAGCCGCCTCCCCTCCTCCTTTATGTCTACACAGGGGGAGGGGACCCGACATGCAGTCCCGCGCTGATCTGAGGTACATTATGGGTCTGAAGGGGGGGTCTGTATTTTAGGGGGGGTCTGTATTGTAGGGGTGGTCGGAAATGTAGGTGGGTTCTGTATTGTAGGGGGGTCTGAAATGTACTGGAGTCTGAAATGTAGGGGGGGTCTGTATTGTAGGGGGGTCTGTATTGTAGGGGGGTCTGTATTGTAGGGGGGTCTGTACTGTAGGGGGGGTCTGTATTGTAGGGAGGGGGTCTGTATTGTAGGGAGGGGGTCTGTAATGTAGGGGGGGTCTGTACTGTAGAGAGGGGGTCTGCACTGTAGGGAGGGGGTCTGCACTGTAGGGAGCTCTGTGTAACATGCAGGGGGTCCAGAACTGTTAGGGGGGTGTCTGTGTGACAAACTGTGGGGGGCTGTGTAATGTAAAGGGGTCCAGAGGTGCAGGGTGCTGTGTAATGTAAAGGGGTCCAGAGGTACAAGGTGCTGGACAGCCCCCCCCCCCCCCTGGCTATTCTGTCTAAAATGCCCGGGCCTATTTTTTTGTCCCAGTCCAGGCCTGTTTCCCAACCTATCTTTTGCTTCTGTCTTACTTCCTTACAGACTTTAGGTTATGACACAGGAAGAAGTTGACACTCACCCTGCATCAATCACCCACCCATTCCCAGCACGTTTTTTAAATGAAGAGCCGATCACCCTTCTTTTTTTAGCTGGGGGGGGTGACGTTTTGGAGCATTTTCACTCATCACACATAGGGCAGCCCAAACACCAGGATGGGCTGCGCTACACACAGCAATCGCCCCAAAGAAGCTTCAGAACTTTTTTTTAGAGTGGAACTTGGTGTGTGGTACAGCGCATTTCTGAAATGCAAGGAAATGCACAGATGTGAATGCAGCCTCATTGTTCTTGTGGTAACGCACCAATTTCACTTTCAGGCCCCATTCACATCTAGCATAGTGGAAGGGAATATTTTGTGGCTTGTTTTTTCTTTGACACGCATAGGGCAGCCTTAATGCTATATTGGTAGATAGGTGAGCTGGAATTCTGAAGAAAAGAAAAAAAGGTGAACTTAGCCTTTAATCTCGTACTCAGACCACCACTTGACTGAAGATTGTGGGGCTAGCCTGGACTGTGATCTTTAGGCACTGGGGTTTGCATTGTGATCTGGGGTTTGCATTGCGGCATTTTTCTAGACCTTTGTGTATTGTATATATAATCCACAGAGTGCTCTCCATATCCAGACCCATGGCACAGCCTCTGGTGTGACCCAGTCTTTGAGGACTCACATAGTGAGTAAGGACAGTCGGACTAAAGGACTGGGAGCCTGAGAACAGTTGATATCCCTGGGCGCCATTTTGAAATTTCCACCACCACCTTTTTAACCATTAGCAATTAAGGGAAATGAGTGCTGGTACCAGGAGGAGTGTTGCATGTGTGCTCCATATTTATCTTCCCACCAATTTTTTTAATGTATTTTTTTATTGAATTTAAACTTTTACTCCTTTCCTCATTTTGGGTAGTTCTCTGCTATGCAGTGCAACATGTCTTTTAAAGACACAATGACCACAATGGGTGACCTCAGCTCCTATTTCACTATTGCTTCTAGACAAGATTTCTCAGTATTTTCAGAAGAAACAGACACTTGTAACCTAGATAATGGGATCCCTATTACTAAAGGGTTATCTTCAGTCTTTTATAGCTCTGACACGTGAGGCTGAGCCTTATATCTACTTTAGATTTTTTGTTGATTTCTGTGAAATTAATGGAGCAATCTGATCGAAGAGGCTCTAAGCGCACTCTGGTGCCATCTGTGACAACGTCTAATTTTGACCTTAACTGGCCTCCATTGCTTTGTGCCAAAAGGCATGGGTCTTTTTTTTTTTTCATTCAACCAGTGGATCTGGATGGAAGAATTATCCCCGCTGAGCTATTGTATTCTGACAGCGGGGAGACTTCCCCGCCGACATAATACACTGATCACTGCTACCAGTTATAACCTGCAGCGCTGATCAAGTACCAAAAAACAACAGGACAGTTGTACAGAAGTCGATAGGTAGATTGGCTTCTGTACAACTATCCTCCCCATACATGTGTAGCGGGGTGCTAAATTTAGGGGAAGTGTTTGGGTGGTAGTTATGCCCAAACACCCTAATTGATAGAGTTCTTGAAACCATTTTTGTCCACAGGTGGAGTATTGGTGTACAGTTCCCTGTGGCGCTGCCATGGTGGGCCAGGGTTGAACCGCTGATACAGTGCTGTGCCTTGTGTGTCCCCTCTCGGCAGCCGTACAGTGGGTGTGGTCTACCTGCTGGGCATGCTGGGAGAGGATATAAAAGGGACAGACGCTGCCTGTTAGGGGTTCTCGTTCCTGTCCGCCCTGGGCACCTTTAGCCCAGGGGGCGGGTCTGCGGTTCGTTGTCAAGGGTCCCAGGCACCTTCAGCCCTGGGACTGCAACAAAGGTCTGGGCCCAGCACCTTCAGCTGGAGCCCACCGGGGATCGAGGAATCTCAGGGTTCCGCCTTGCGAGGGGACCCGTATCCTAGATGAGGAGGCCGGGGGAGGAACCGTTCCGAAGGACTGGTGTGGAAGTCACAGTGAAGGAAGGGTCCCAGTAACTCTCTGGAGGGATGTCTTTTCCTTGAACAGAGACCAAGTTCATCAGGTCTGTGGCAGAGACCAAGTTCATCAGGTCTGTGGCAGAGACCAAGTTTGTCAGGTCTGTGGCAGAGACCAAGTTTGTCAGCTCTGTGGCAGAGACCAAGTTCGTCAGCTCTGTGGCAGAGACCAAGTTCGTCAGGTCTGTGGCAGAGACCAAGTTCGTCAGCTCTGTGGCAGAGACCAAGTTCGTCAGCTCTGTGGCAGAGACCAAGTTCGTCAGCTCTGTGGCAGAGACCAAGTTCGTCAGCTCTGTGGCAGAGACCAAGTTCGTCAGCTCTGTGGCAGAGACCAAGTTCGTCAGCTCTGTGGCAGAGACCAAGTTCGTCAGGTCTGTGGCAGAGACCAAGTTCGTCAGGTCTGTGGCAGAGACCAAGGGTAAAGTTCGAGCATCATTTCGGCTGCTAGTCCTAAGTTAGGGAGACTATCCGAATGGGCTGAGTCTGCTTGAGAATCGGAGCAGTGAATTGTGTAACGTTTGTGCCTGGACCTCATCCACATCTTAAGCTGTCCTGTTCTCCTTCCAACCTGAACTTGTCAGAGACTGTGTTTTATAAGGATATAAATCTCTACGTTGGAGTGCAGCTGGTGTGGACATTCAAGTTACTGTGGGGATTCAAGGACTTGTCTTTATTCAATATAGAGGTGAGAGACATTCTCTGGCTGTCTGACTGTGGGAGACCCAACAACAACACCGCTCAAACTCTTCACATAGGAGGGTACGGGCTTGTGGTGCGGTGTGCCTCTCTCTTCCTGCGAGGAGCCAAAGGTAATGTGGGTAAAGAAAGGGGTCTGTGCGCTACACATGGATCGAAATTCAACCAGTCCCTGCTGAACCAACTGAAGTTCAATCTATGTATGGCTGGCTTAAGGCCCTTATTACCATCTGTGATTAACATTTTAAGAATTAATTTGATTCAGATTCAGAGTCTTTACAGTCAAGTTTTGAAGAGACTATTTCAGAAAATTCCATAAGTCTCAGATTTACAAGTAGTTGTCTTTAAACTGATTGATGCCGTGTGTTCTGCCATGCAGTTAGAGCATCAGCTAGCTATTCCAAGTGGTCTTTTAGAGCTCTCACATCTGCAACAATTTTTACAATTCACTCTGAATTTAAATATTCCTCTAATATGATTAGAAACAACCTATGAAGTTGTGGGCTTCTGTTGACAATGTGAAAGAGCTTTTTCCCTTTGAAAGGGAATTTACTGCTAAGTGGTTTCTAGCCACTATTGACACTCTAGTTACCCACCTAAAAAACGATACTACTAAAGCCTAGTACACACCACCGCTGGGTTAAATGAAAAAAAAACCTGACAGCTCTGGTCGGAGCCGCTGTACTAATAATCAGCTGTTAGTACAGCAACCTCCCTTGCTGTTCTGACAGGGGGACACCTGGCTGCTGGTTTTCCAGCATGCTCGTTCGACAGAAGCCGGCCGAATGGCTGGCTTCTGTCGGACCGGCTGCCATACAAACAGGCCGAATGTCGGCTGGTTTTTATTGAACTGGCTGATGTTGCCTGACATTCGGCCTGTGTGTACTAGAATAAATCCGAAAAATTTTAGCGCTGCACTTTTTCGTATTTATTCTGTTTTTGTGCTATTGTCATAGGTTGTGCTAGCTGCTGTTTTATGTTTGCGGACAGCGCGGTATTTACAAAATTTTCGGCCTGTGTGTACTAGGTTTAAAGTGGTTGTAAAGGCAGAAGGTTTTTTATCTTAATGCATTCTATGCATTCTATGCATTAAGCAGGAAAGAGGGGCCAGCAGCACCGAAAAGGGACCCGAGAAGAGGAGGATCTGAGCTGATCTGTGCAAAACCAATGCACAGAGGCAGAGCAGGTAAGTATAACATGCTTTCTATTTTTAAGAGGGAAAAAAATGAGACTTTAGTATCACTTTAAACAGGTTTAACCGGTTCTCGACCGGTCGTCAAAGTTATACTGCAGCAGAATGGCTCGCCTGGGCGAGCCGCAGTAGCTGTACGTCGGCCCTTTAAGACGCTGTAGGAGGCGCAGCCACAGCGTGTGCCTGGAGCCAATGCGAGTGTCTGGCACACACGATCACTCGTGACAGAGCGAGAAACGATCTATATCCTCCCCCCGTCAGTCCCACCCCCCCCCCACAGTTAGAACACACCAAGGGAACACAGTTAACCCCTTGATTGCCCCCTAGTGTTAACCCCTTTCCTGCCAGTGACATTTTTACAGTTATCAGTGCATTTTTATAGCACCTATCGCTGTATAATTGTCAATGGTCCCAAAAATGTGTCAAAAGTGTCCAATTTGTCCGCCGCAATAACGCAGTCCCGATAATTACCGCCATTACTAGTAGAATAAATAATAATAATAAAAATGCCATAAATCTATCCCCTATTTTGTAGACGCTAGAACTTTTGCGCAAACCAATCAATATACACTTATTTTGTTTTTTTTTAACAAAAATATGTAGAATACATATCGGCCTAAACTGAGGGAAAAAAATGTATTTATTTTTTTCAAACTGGGATATTTATTTTAGCAAAAAGTTAAAGATATTGTGTTTTTTGTCGCTATTCTTTTGTTTATAGCGCAAAAAAAACAAAAAACGCAGAGATGATCAAATACCACCAAAGAAATCTCTATTTGTGGGAAAAAAAGGACATCAATTTTGTTTGGGTACAGCGTCGCACGACCGCGCAATTGTCAGTTAAAGCGAGGCAGTGCCGTATGGCAAAAAATGGCCTGGTCATTGAGCAGCAAAATCTCCCCGGGCTGAAGTGGTTAAGATGTCCTTATCTTTAGGTAATTCACTGACAGGCAGCTGGACTCCCTACTTAGGTCTCATTATAATTTACCTGGATTCATTCTCAGTCCTCTGTTGGTGTTCGACTTGTGAAACTATATAACAATGGACCATATCTCTGATAGAGTACTGCTCCTAAGCTATCAAGGCCTTTATAAGCATTTAAGCTTGTATTTTGCATGGGGGTGATGCCTGTCCATACGCATAGGACACTTAGGCTACATGGCAGGGATACAGAGGATTCATCTAAGGAGTGTCTAATTCACTTGCCCAGTAGCCTCCCTGGCGGTATGATTATGTCAGATTTTTGAATCTCAAAGCGGTACAATTGTTTTGCATAGAAATTTGGCGTTTTATATTGTAGGCCTGCAATTCTTAGGAATAACTCACTTAAATCTGTCCAAACAAGAGTCTAGTAGACAACCCGGGTATGATAAAGTTTGAAACACAAAATCATAAATTATAATATAATAAATAACTGTAAATAATTATAAAAAATATTAATATAAAACAATAAAATTAATTTCCCCACAGTTCACTATCGCTCAATTCTGCAAGTGTTCTAATTTACTATCGCTGTTTTCTAGCTGGTCTAAAACCACTTTTGACTTCAAGGGACACTTTTTAGTTGCTATGGACAATCTCAAGTTTCCAGGCAGAAAAAACAGTATATATATATTATAAAACTGCATGCAGGACACTGGACAAAGCACTAGGGACAAAAGGGAGGTGAAATGATTTGATACAGTAATGTAATCTGTAAGACATACTGTATGTGTTATGTTTTTGTACTTTTTGAATTTGCGACACTCGCAGGGAACGGAGCCCGGAACACAGTACATCGGGCGGTTGATCTGGTGGAGGACACAGCGGGGGGACAAGATCCTGGTGACAAGGTAAGTACGCTGTACCAGGATTCTGCAATACAATCCCAAGTGTGGCTCGGGGTTACCGCTAATGGTACTGAAATTTAACCCCGAGCCAGACTCAGGAATACCGCCAGGAGGGTTAACCACTTAAAGACCGGCTCACGCCGATATATGTCGGTAGAATGGCACAGCTGGGCAAAGTGACGTATATTTACGTCACTTTGAATTCCCTGCCGCAAGCTCCGTGACCGTGCCCGCGGGACCCGCAGACTCGATGTCCGCCGGTGTCCTGCTATCGGGTCACAGAGCTGCAGAACGGGGAGAGGCCAGTGTAAACAAGGCATCTCCCCGTTCTGCCTAGTGACAGCACTGATCGTCTGCTCCCTCTCAGGAGCAGCGATCAGTGACGTGTCACAGTAAGCCACGCCCCCTAACAGTTAGAATCACTCCCTAGGACACACTTAACCTCTTCCTAGCCCCCTAGTGGTTAACCCCTTCACTGCCAGTCACATTTATACAGTAATCAGTGCATTTTTATAGCACGTATCGCTGTATAATTGTGAATGGTCCCAAAATAGCATCAAAAGTGTCCGAAATGTCTGCCATAATGTTGCAGTCACGATAAAGATCGCTGATCGTCGCCATTACTAGTAAAAAAAAAATATTAATAAAAATGTCATAAAACTATCCCCCATTTTGTAGACGCTATAACTTTTGCGCAAACCAATCAATAAACGCTTATTGCGATTTTTTTTACCAAAAATATGTAGAAGAATACGTATCGGCCTAAACCGAGGAAACAATTAGTTTTTTTATATATATTTTGGGTATATTTATTATAGCAAAAAGTAAAAAATATTGCTTTTTTTTCAAAATTGTCGCTCTATTTTTGTCTATAGCGCAAAAAATAAAAACCGCAGAGGTGATCAAATACCACCAAAAGAAAGCTCTATTTGTGGGAAAAAAGGCCATCAATTTCGTTTGGGAGCCACGTTGCACGACCGCGCAATTGTCAGTTAGAGCGACACAGTGCCGAATCGCAAAAAGTGGCCTGGTCATTTGGCAGCCAAATGGTCCGGGGCTGAAGTGGTTAAAGGAATGCATGTCTTCCGACCTGCCCTCAACAATGTTGCTCCAAATAGTACCGGTGCTCATACTGTAAGCTTGCCTCAATGCACAAGACCTGTGAATGGGGCAGAGTAACCCCAACCTTCATCTACTACTGCAGTAGTAACTTGTAGGTGATCAAATCAGAATAACTATGTATCAGAGGCTACATCCCACTCAAGCTGCAGATCCTGAAGTCAAGCCCTCTGTCTCTTTTGACCAAACTTCTGCATGAATGTGCACTCCCACTTTTGCAAGTGGGCACTAACAAAAGTGGGGGCCTACTGGTTTCCTTGGTAAATTAGCTCCTCGCAGCTTGGATTCTCAGGTTTCCTCCTGTAGATTTTTTATTATCCTAGATTTGTCAATCAGGCACCTCATTCAGCTGCTTTTTTTCACCCTTCTGGTGAGTTTCTTGCGCCCTGGAATTTCTGATTCCTACTCTAATAGGAGCCTGTCCTTGGGAATGCCATCCCATTGGATTTCAAACTCATTACTGCAGAGGAGTCTCCCTTTGACAGATGCCTTCTCAGCACCATCTCTCTCCTAAGGGACCTCTTGACCTACAAGGTTGGCAAGGATCAGTCTCTACTGCTCCCTTTTATAGTAGGGACCAGATTCTTCAGTGTTCTCCAGAAGATCTGAACCATGCTCACAATACTGACACCCCAGTCTCTTTTCCTGGCAAACCCATTATGGAACACTCAGGAGACCTTCCCTGAAATGACTTATGTTTGAAGATTTTTGCAGTTTGGCAAAGTCATCATCATCTGCAATCTTTGCACAATTTGAATTAACTATCTAGCGCTTGTAATAATAATAATAATAATAATAATAATAATATTATAAACTTTGTTTTATATGGTGCCTTAAAAAAGTGGAAGTAACCCCTCCTATCGTTTTCAGCCAAGGAAGCTGCCATCTTGGCCTCTGTTTAATCTTTAACTGCCACGATGCTGCACATGTGATCAGTTATGGCACCAGCCATTGGATGGTTTGACAGTTTGGTTGAGAGCACATCCAGTGTGACAGTTACATTCCCGGCATGTGCCGGAAATGTAACTTTTTTGAAGCTGGTAAATCTATGGGTTTACTTTCGCTTTAAAGGTAGCTTCTCAAAGTGCTTTACAAAGAAAACACAAGACTTACACAGGATAAAACAAAGGAAAAAGGGGACAATTACATGAAAGCTTGTCTAAAGAAAAAGTTTTTAGATTGGATTTGAAAGAGTCTAGAGATGATAACTGTTTAATGTTCTTTGGAAATGAATTCCAGAGTTTTGGGGCATAGCAGGATAAGGCTCTGTCTCCCATCAAGTGTAGGTGAGCAGGGGGGACACACAGAATATGGAAAACCTGATGGGTAGTGCAAGGACTCCATGATAGGGGTAATATGGTCACTTGTACCAGACATATTGAGGATTCTGGCTGCAGAATTCTGTACATATTGTAGTCAAATATTAGTGGATTTAGGTACACAGTGAGTAGAGCATTGCAGTAGTCAAGTCGGGAGAACCCAAATTGTATGGATCAACTTTTCAGCTACAGTGTATGCTAGCATAGGATACAGCCAAGCAATGATTCTCAAGTGAAAAAAAGATGTTCTGACAACATTTTGTACATGTAAGTCAAAGGTTAAACTAGCGTCAAATATCACCACTAGATTTTCAGTTTAGACTGATGCTCAAATACAGTGCCGTCTATAGATAAGCTATCAGGACTGGCCTTACATAATTGATGTGGATGCCAATAAGCATGACTTCAGTCTTGTCACAGTTTAACACCTTCCCACCCGGCCTATAGTAAAATGACTGCCAGGCAGGAGTACTGTTCTTGGGGAATGTCATATGTCATCCTCCCAGAACGCGCCTCTCGCGCAGTGGCGCGATTTGTTACAGATGACTGATCACTGCACCTGCCTGCTGCCAGTTTCATGTGATCACTGTGACCAATCACAGCAGATCACATGACAATTTACAGTGGTCACAGTGAACACATGGTACAGACAGGCCAATCACAGCACATCTGTACTTGTGATTAACTTTGAGCAATCACAGCTAATCACAACAAAAGACACTGAATGAACTAGAGAGAGATACCGCTCCAGGTGGGTGCAATCCGGCAATCAATGTCTTCTCGGATACCAAGGGTGCAGGCAATGCATGTAGCAAGAAATAGGATGATTATGTGGACAGCCGCACTCCAAAAAAAACGTTAAGGTAGCCTTTATTTAAAAATTGCAAAGCACTACAAGTCACAGCAGACAAAAAGGGGGTACAACTGACATGTTTCGCACTGGGAACTAGTGCTTAGTCATAGCGTTTGTCTGCTGTGACTTGTAGTGCTTTGCAATTTTTAAATAAAGGCTACCTTAACGTTTTTTTTGGAGTGCGGCTGTCCACATATTCATCCTATTTCATACTGAATAAACTAGTTTCATTCAGTAAAAATGGTTGCTTATACCTATGAAATTCATTGGTATATGCAATCATAATGTGTAAAAAGAAAAAAAAAATCCTTATGACTTTCCCCGAGTAGTACAGTGTTACTATGGTAACACTATTGTTCTGGTCACAGTATGTTGGAAAACAAAATCGTAAAAAAAAGAAAATAAATGTAATAAATAAATGTAAAAAAATATATACTGTATATATATATTTTTCATACTCCACCAGTTAGTGTCCCTGACCAACGCCACACCAGTTACAGTGGGGCAAAAAAGTATTTAGTCAGCCACCAATTGTGCAAGTTCTCCCACTTAAAAAGATGAGAGGCCTGTAATTGTCATCATAGGTATACCTAAACTATGAGAGACAAAATGTGGAAACAAATTCAGACAATCACATTGTCTGATTTGGAAATATTTTTTTTTGCAAATTATGGTGGAAAATAAGTATTTGGTCAATATCAAAAGTTCATCGTCAGATCCAGATCCAGGAGCAGAGCGCGGGGCGGAGGGAGTCAGACGGAAACGGAGACCCTCTTTCTTCATACTGATAGACACACCCGCTCCCCCCGGCTTTCCGTTGAATAGATACCACTTTGGACACATACAGTGGCGTCACTAGGGTTGGTGTCACCTGGTGCGGTATAACATGGTGTCACCCCCCCCCCCCCCGCCGACGCACCAACTGCCCCAGTGTAACAGGGGCTTAACCGAGGGCTCCAACACGATGAGTGACTTCATCGCAGCTCTGCCCCCACACTTTTCATTATCTGCTGTCCCCAGGGACAGATCCAATCCAGAGATCCCACTGTATGGTGATCTCTGGATCGGATCTGTCCCTGGGGACAGCAGATAATGGCATCATTGGCATGATTTGGATTTTGGAACTGACCTGCTGAAACGGTGTGTTGTTTGCTGGACCGGATCTGATGGCTGCAGAGAAGATGAGAAGATGCTGTAATCTGCTGACAACAAGGCGTGTTGCTTGCTTGGACCGGTTCTGATGGCCGCAGAGAAGACGAGAAGATGCTGTAATCTGCTGACAACAAGGCGTGTTGCTTGCTTGGACCGGATCTGATGGCCGCAGAGAAGATGAGAAGATGCTGTGACCTGCTGACAACAAGGCGTGTTGCTTGCTTGGACCGGATCTGATGGCCGCAGAGAAGACGAGAAGATGCTGCTGTGACCTTCTGCTTGCTGGATGGATCTGATGTGGGTGTGGGTCACTGTCTGCCTACACCTGTGCTGTGGTCTGTGGACACCCCCCCCCCCCCTTATCAGGCCAGATTAGGGCGGCTCCGCTCAGCTATCATACCTGGTGACACAGAGCACCCCCCCCCATGAGACCAGCTTGCTCAGGGTGGGTAGGTGTGTCACTCAGCTACTGTGCCTATATCTAATATAATATATCTGTGGCCAGCAGCATCCCCCCCCCCCCCATCATCATCATCATCAGACCAGCTCAGGCTGGGGGTGTCTCAGTCAGCTAATATAAATTATATTGTGAGTGTTGGCTGTCTGATAATGGGGGGGGGGGGGGCTGCTGGACACAGATATATTATATTACATATAATAGGCACAGTAGCACAGGAGTTATTTGGTCTGGTGGGGGGGAGGGGCGGCTGGACCAGCTATATTACATATATATATATATATATATATATATAAAATCTATAGCTGTGTCTAGCAGCAGACCACCTTGCATCCCCCCCCCCTTCCTTATCATATCATATACAGGCCGTCAGGGGCAGGGCGCCAGACACTGAAACTGAGTCCTCCCACTGTCCCACACTAGCTCTCTTACAAAGGCAACCCCCCCCCATACACACACCTCATCTTGTGCTCCGGCGGGCCGACGGTGGAGAACCCCCCCCCCACCTGTTCTTATTCTGTGCGCCGCGCCACCGCCAGCTGGAGTCTCAGACAGTCTGTACTCCTGGAGAGTGGAGAGGAGGAGGGCTGGGCACTGTGGGCAGCGACCGTCACACACAGCAGCCGCGCCGCCCGGGCGGAGAAAGTTGTGTGTGCTGCAGTGACGTGTCGTCACATCATCACAGTGCAGTGTGATGATGTGACAGGCTGAGTCGCTCGCTGGCTCTGTAGGGTAGGGAGGAGGATTGGAATTTAGGAATAGGAAGAATAAGGAGCCGGAGGACACACACCAGGCGCGGCCGCGGCGCTGGAGGTGTTGTTCCAGGCTTCCAGCCCAGCGGGGTGAAATTAATCAATGAATGGGTCAGCTGTAAAAAAAAAAAAAAAGGAAGGGAGGGTGTCACCCCTCTAGCGGGTGTCACCCGGGGGCGGACCGCACCCCCCGCACCCCCCTAGCAACGCCTCTGGACACATATCCATCTACCTTCGGTCTAAGGGGAGACCTTAAACCCCTGCGCTTGAACAGATCACCGTAACAGTGATCATACCGATGTGGTAAGGAGACTATATTACCACTCTTCTGGTGCCTCTTTACTCTGGTGGAAGAAGTCTTCCCTATTATAAGCTTTTTTCCAACACATCTATCACCTCACATTTGTTTAAGGACTGATCTGCTTCATTTGTGGCATTTTCCTTTTTGAATACTTTTTTTAGGACTTTTTTAGGACATTAGAGTTGCGGGTTTTCAGCTACCCCTCAGCTCTTTCAGATTTATTGTTTATGGGTTGATTTTCACTTTTTTGGACTTTTAATTTGGCTTGTGAAACATTCACCTTATTCACATTAAGGCTTACCTTTCCTTAAACTGATATTTTGTATACACCATAATTTATCACCAATTCACTTAGCGCTGTACTTTTTTATTATTTTTTATTATTCATCTCAATACTTTGTTATATATCCTTTGTTGGCAATGACAGAGGTCAAACGTTTTCTGTAAGTCTTCACAAGGTTGTCACACACTGTTGCTGGTATGTTGCCCCATTCCTCCATGCAGATCTCCTCTAGAGCAGTGATGTTTTGGGGCTGTCGCTGGGCAACACAGACTTTCAACTCCCTCCAAAAGTTTTCTTTGGGGTTGAGATCTGGAGACTGGCTAGGCCACTCCAGGACCTTGAAATGCTTCTTACGAAGCCACTGCTTCGTTGCCCGGGCGGTGTGTTTGGGATCATTGTCATGCTGAAAGACCCAGCCACGTTTCATCTTCAATGCCCTTGCTGATGGGAGGAGGTTTGCACTCAAAATCTCACGATACATGGCCCCATTCATTCTTTCATGTACACGGATCAGTCATCCTGTTCCCTTTGCAGAGAAACAGCCCCAAAGCATGATGTTGCCACCCCCATGCTTTACAGTAGGTATGGTGTTCTTTGGTTGCAACTCAGCATTCTCTCTCCTCCAAACACGACGAGTTGTGTTTCTACCAAACAGTTCTACTTTGGTTTCATCTGACCATATGACATTCTCCCAATCCTCTTCTGGATCATCCAAATGCTCTCTAGCAAACCTCAGACGGGCCCGGACATGTACTGGCTTAAGCAGGGGGACACGTCTGGCACTGCAGGATCTGAGTCCCTGGCGGCGTAGTGTGTTACTGATGGTAGCCTTTGTTACGTTGGTCAAAGCTCTCTGCAGGTCATTCACTAGGTCCCCCCATGTGGTTCTGGGATTTTTGCTCACCGTTCTTGTGATCATTTTGACCCCACGGGGTGAGATCTTGCGTGGAGCCCCAGATCGAGGGAGATTATCAGTGGCCTTGTATGTCTTCCATTTTCTAATTATTGCTCCCACAGTTGATTTCTTCACACCAAGCTGCTTGCCTATTGCAGATTCAGTCTTCCCAGCCTGGTGCAGGTCTACAATTTTGTTTCTGGTGTCCTTCGACAGCTCTTTGGTCTTCACCATAGTGGAGTTTGGAATGTGACTGTTTGAGGTTGTGGACAGGTGTCATTTATACTGATAACAAGTTCAAACAGGTGCCATTAATACAGGTAATGAGTGGAGGACAGAGGAGCCTCTTAAAGAAGAAGATACAGGTCTGTGAGAGCCAGAAATCTTGCTTGTTTGTAGGTGACCAAATACTTATTTTCCACCATAATTTGCAAAAAAAAATATTTCCAAATCAGACAATGTGATTGTCTGGATTTGTTTCCACATTTTGTCTCTCATAGTTGAGGTATACCTATGATGACAATTACAGGCCTCTCTCATCTTTTTAAGTGGGAGAACTTGCACAATTGGTGGCTGACTAAATACTTTTTTGCACCACTGTATATGATAAGGCTGTACTGCACTGGTTGCAGTATGTAAAAAAAAAAAATGTATTTATTATTTTTTTTCAAAATGTTCTGTTTTTTGTTTATTTAGCAAAATAAATTAAAAACCCAGTGGTGATTAAAGCGGAGTTCCACCCAAAAATTTTACTTTTTCGGGAACCCTTCAGGGGGGGAGCAGATACCTGTGTAATACAGGTATTTGCTCCCACTTCCGGGCATAGATACCCGAGCCACCCGCGGGTATCTACGCAGCTTCCTTCGTCCCCTCCGTGGTTTTCTGGGAGACACACAGGTCCCAGAATACAGCAGGGACCAGTCTCGCGCATGCGCAG
This sequence comes from Rana muscosa, assembly GCA_029206835.1. Lineage (NCBI taxonomy): Eukaryota > Metazoa > Chordata > Amphibia > Anura > Ranidae > Rana > Rana muscosa. Next base: position 211,937,875 of record CM055116.1, read on the forward strand.
TAGGGAACCAGGAAGTGAAGCTGAAAGGCTTCACTTCTTGATTCCCTTACCGAAGATGGCGGCGGCAGCACACGAGAGCCGAGCGATAGATCGGCTTCGGGTGCCGACATCGCGGGTGCCCTGGACAGGTAAGTGTTCTTATTTTAAAAGACAGCAGCTGCAGTATTTGTAGCTGCTGACTTTAAAAAAAAAATAATAATTTGGCGGACCTCCGCTTTAAATACCACCAAAGGAAAGCTCTATTTGTGTGAAAAAAATTATACAAACATTCCTTATGGGTACAGTGTTGCATGACCATGCAATTGTCATTCAAAGTGTGAAAGCTGAAAATTGGCCTGGGTAGGAAGGGGGTAAAAGTGCCCGGTATTGAAGTAATTAATTGAAGGAAATTGTGGGCCATCCTTGAGGGAAGCTGCTAAATTCAAATCCTTGTTAATAAGCTCACCCTCTATGGACCTTTGACCCTTTCCTGGTGTGTAGAAGTTTTTTTCTCTCATACACCTTAATGATTTGTAAGATTGTTTGGACAATTCCCATCTAGCATGGTCCCCCTTTCTCCTGAAGTCCCAGGGGTCTTTTCAGTTATCCTTTAAATAGAGAGTCTGGAATTTGGACAAGGCACCAATTTGGTTTCTTCATGCTGTTCTGGAAACGATTTGCTGGAGTGGTCCCTTCCTGGGAGGAATCCCCTAACAGATGTATCCTCTTGCCTACGCTTGAGTCTGGTTCTCCAGAAAAGACAGTTCCCAAGTGTTCACGGGATCCCCCTGTTGGTTGGCCCCCCATGTATAGTGTGGTTCTTACACCAGTCTATGAGAGCCTCCATGTTGGATCATACATAGCAATGAATAAATTAAGGACGGATAAGCCTGGAGACTTGAAAGCAGCCCATTCTTTCCTAAAAGGCACAGGGACACACCAGAAGTCCAGCACACATTAGTTATAACAGGTTAGGCAGGCTTGGAGCATAGTTATCACACCTCAAAAACACCTATGGGTGTTGGTTGGAATGACTACTTCTCATCCTATTGATTATTGTATGCCAGTTTGAGTTACAATATATTCTCCTTCCTTTCTTTTTATATATGTGTTGTTGATCACTCTACTGTCTCTTTAAGAAAGATTCAGGGTTAGCTTTTCATTTTTTTTCAACACAGGGTTCTTTCTCTTCTCTATATTTGGATTTTATTGTAGAGGGCTCGGTCTTCCATTGATATCCTCTTGAAAGATTATTTGTCTGTCATGTATCATATTGTCTTTTCTTGGACCTTTCTCTACCTGAAAACAAGGGTTTGGAAGTATTCAACTTAACCTATGGCTGTTACCTTCTTGGTCTTTTTCCTGGACATGCTCCATCTGTCCAAGCCTTAAAATTTAAGTTAAAATAAAGAACACCCAGCTAAACCTAATAACGTTGTCAACATCCCTAATAGAATTCAATCAGAAGGAAGATACCCCCCCCCCCCAAAAAAAAAAAATTGGGACCTTACCGGCAACAGAGTAAAAATAAAATACAATATAATATAATTTATTAAAAAATTAGTATACATAACATGAAATATACGGTTTCAAACCAATAAAAACATTAATGATGGTAATGATGAGTTCCCATATATAATCCAGACAAGCCGACGCATTTCGGGACCAATACGTCCCTTCATCAAGGGCTTTTGTCAGGATGGGATCACACTGAGTAATAAAGATCAAATGCGTTAATAAGTAACAGTATAAACAAATAATTACAGTCAGCTGCTTAAAAATACAGAACACACAGCATAGTAATTGCAAAATAAGGAACATACACAAGAACGATCATCGTGGAAATTGCTGCTAGACCAGTAGTGGCACCTGCGCCGCGGAAGGATACCCCCTATGTCCAAAGGGCAGAGTTGTACCGAGTGGGTCCCCACTCATCCACAACAGTCCAACACAGTAGTACCGATAAAGGACGTATCCTTCCACGGCGCAGGCGCCACTACTGGTCTAGCAGCAATTTCCAAGATGATCGTTCTTGGGTACACCCCTTATTTTGCTATTACTATGCTGTGTGTTCTGTATTTTTAAGAAACTGACTGTAATCATTTGTTTATATTGTTACTTATTAACGCATTTGATCTTTATTACTCAGTGTGATCTCTTCCTGACAAAAGCCCTTGACGAAGGGACATATTGGGTCCCAAAACGCGTTGGCTCATCTGGATTATATATGGGAACTCGTCATTACCATCATTAATGTTTTTATTGGTTTGAAACCGTATATTTCATGTTATGTATACTAAATTTTGAATAAATGATATTGTATTTTATTCTTACACTGTTGCCGGTAAATTACCATTTTTTTTGGGGGGGGGGGGGGGTTTCTTCCTTCTGATTGAAGTCAAGAGTTAGGTATGCATCGGCTTTCCATGCAGTTGTCAAAATAAATGTTTTTTTTTTTCCAATTGGACATTTTTACTTTGGGACTTGGCCCGGCAAACATTATGTTTTTTGACTACTTTAGTCATTGGTCTGGATTTCTCCCACCAGTTTTTTGGTAGATGGTTGAATGGTCTTCTTTTCCCTGATTGAGACCCATGTCTCCTTCTGGTAGCACTTTCTTCACCTTAATGGTGTTTATCTGTCCTGGTTTGGAGCACCAGGTTTATCATCAGTGACCTCCCCTTGCTTGTGGTGATTTTCAAATTGGTTGTCCCTTTTCCATCTAGCCTTCTTAGGGCATTGATTCTTTCAGATACTTTTACAGTATGATTTCCATACTGATGGCTTTAGCCAACCCCTTATTTGGATTGTTTTTGGACATCCTGACTTAAAAATTCCTGTGTCCCTCATAATCTCCTTCTTGAAGTCCACTGAAGGTCTGTTATTGGCTCTTGTACTACTGTACTTGTTAACAAAACTGACAAATGACAGTTACGGTATATAGAAATTTATACAGTTTGGTTTAAAGGTTTGTTTGGCAGTTTACCAATTTTCTAAAGACAGCAGTATAACTAAACTGTTTAAGAATTTTTACAATCCCTGTCGCTCAATGGATTTCCAGATTTTACAGCACGTACAAAAAATAGGATTTTTATAACAGCTTACCTGTAAAATCCTTTTCTTGAGAGTACATCACGGGACACAGAGTACCATAGTAATTACTATATGGGTTATAGGCCACCTTCAGGTGATGGACACTGGCATAATCAAGACAGGAAGTCCCCTCCCTATATAACCCCTCCCATACAGGGAATACCTCAGTTTTGTAGTAAAGCAATATATAAAAATATCCCAATAAGAGGGGAGGGACCTCTGTGTCCCGTGATGTACCCTCAAGAAAAGGATTTTACAGGTAAGCTGTTATAAAAATCCTATTTTCTCTCTGGTACATCACAGGAAACAGAGCACCATAGTAATTACTATATGGGATGTCCCAAAGCAATGCCATCTGAGGGGAGGGAGACACACAAATTAAAAAAACCGTCATCGGACGTGAGGATCTATATTGCTGCCTGCAGAACACTGCGCCCAAGGCGGCATCCTCTTGCTGACCTACATCCACCTGGTAGAAACTTGTGAATGTATGCACTGATGACCATATTGCGGTTTGAAAATCTGAGCCACAGAGGCTTGGTAATGCACTGCCCAAGAAGCACTGACTGCCCTGGTAGAGTGCGCTCTAGGACAAAAAGGCGTAATCTTCCCCTTTAAAACATAAGCCTGAGCAATAACCTGACGAATCCACCTAGAAATGGTCGATTTTGATGCTGCCTGCCCTCTTCTGGGGCCTTCTGGCAACACAAACAAGCATCAGTTTTCCGTATCTGGGCAGTTGTTTCCAGATAAAAAATTAACTGCCCTTACTACATACAGAGAATGTAATAACACCTCATCTGCAGAACATGGTTCTGGAAAAAACTGAAGGTAGGAAAACATCCTGGTTCATATGAAAAACCTGACACTACCTTAGGTCAAAGGGTTGGGTGAGGACACAACCCCACTTTGCCCCTATGAAAGTCAAGTATGGCTCTTTTCAGGAAAAAACAGCCAAATCTGACACTTTTCTTCCGGAGGTTACCGCAACTAAGAACACCAATTTCTTTGCCAAGAAGCAAAGGAATATTGTGTATTGGCTCAAAAGGCTGTCTTTGCAAACCCGACAGAACTAAATTCAGATCCCATGGGCACAAGGGTGACCTGACTGGCGGACTTATCCGAGTTACCCCTTGTGTAAAGGCCCGAACCAAAAAACGCGAAGCAAGCGACCTTTGGAAAAATACTGCCAAGGCCTACATCTGACCCTTGACCATACTCAAGGCCAGCTTAATTTCTACCTCCAACTGTAGAAGGCAAGAATTCTATGACATACCTTCGAGGGTGCCAACCCTTGGTTTCACACCACGAGGCATAGGCCCTCCAGATCCTATAATAAATGGTCCTAGAGGCCAGCTCTCCCGCATTAATCAGGGTGGTAATCACTGAACCTGAAAACCCTAATTCTTTAGAATGTGGGTTTCAACACTCACACCGTTAAATTTAGTGTCTGTAAGGTAGGATGGAATACCGGCCCTAGCGACAGCAGGTCTGGACGAGATTGAAGAGTCCATGAAACCCCTACTGCCATCCTCATGATCTCTGCATACCAGGATCTCCTGGGCCACGCTGGAGCTACTAGGATTACCGGCTTCCCTTCCTCCTTTATCCTGCGAAGAAATCGCGGCAGCAGCTGAACTGGGGGGAATGCATAAATCAGTGAAAACTGATCTCACGGGGTCACCAACGCATCTGACCCGAGTGCGAGAGGAACCCTTGTTCTTGACACAAAGCTGTCCAACTTCTTGTTGCATCTGGATGCCAACAGATCTACATCCGGGGTCCCCATCTCCGGCATATGGCCAGAAAAACTCTGGGACCATACTCCCGGGAACAACTGTTGGTGGGATGAAGATTGCGAATAGGCAAGGAACATGTTCCTCTGCCCAAGCCAGAATATGGTTCACCTCCCACTGGGTTGCCTGACTTCTGGGGCCCCCTTGGTGATTGATATAGGCTCCTGCTGTGGCATAGTCGGACTCTATCCTGACGGAACAATTCCGTAACCTGAACGTCCAGGCCATTAAGCCAAACGTATTGCCCGAATCTCTAGGATGTTGATGGGCAAGGTTTTCTTGGACTCTGACCATTTCCCTTGGATAAAGGTCTCTCCTAGGACTGATCCCCAGCCCATAGGCTGGAATTTGTTGTTACCACTTTCCAGATAACCGGAATGAAGGATTTTCCTTTCTGCGAATTCTTGGTTATCGACCACCAACTGAGACTCTGGCACACTTTTTGGGCTAGATTCATTGGGTAATCCAAAACTTGGGGTTTGTTTGTCCCAAGCAGACAGAATACTGTATTGTAACAGTCTTGAATGAAACTGGGCATAGGGAATTGCTTTGAACTCACCATCTTCCCTAGCAACCTCATGCAAAGGCGAATGGAAGGACCCTTCCTTGCCCTGACCACCTGGACCAGCTCTCTTAGCGTTGACTTTTGCCTGGGGCAAAAAAAAGTCTTTCCTGGGCTGTATCTATGACCAAGCCCAAATACTCCAGTCTTTTTACTGGTTGTAAGGATGATTTCTCCAGGTTGAAAAACCAACCTAGGTGTTCCAGATACCTGACCGTTCTGAACACCCCCTGGTTTAACCGTGCTACTGACTGATCTACCAGTAGCAGGTCGTCTAGGTATGCTGTTACTTCTATACCGTGGGCCCTTAGTCTTGCTAGTACTGGGGCCAAGACTTTTGTAAATACCCAGAGAGCGGTGGCTAACCCGAAGGGCAAGGCCACCTGAAAGTGGCGCTGTTCCACTGCAAAATGCAGAACTTCTGTTAAGCTGGGAAAATTGTCACATGTAGATATGCATCTTGATGTCCATTGATGCTAGAACTTCTCCTCCCCGTAGGGTGGTTACAACTGACCGGATTGACTCCATGCGGAAAGAGCGGATGTTGAGATCGACAAAAGGGTCTGACATCTCCAATCGGTTTCGGTAGTACCGTAAAGAGATTTGAATAACCACACACCCTGCTCTTCTGAGGGGGTCTCTATGATTCCCTAAACATCATTGGGTCCAGTGCCAGAAATAAAGGCCTTCTTTTCATTAGGTCTTTGGGGAGTAGCCTAGGGTTACCACAGAGATGACGTCAAGGATCTCTACTTGCCATAGCCCTTGAAAACCACAGAAGTCTTGGAATTCTGCTTTGTAGGCTTCTGCCCTCAGGCACTTCTGCAGTCCTATGCAAACACATAAGAAAATAGTTCCATAAAAACACGCGTACACACGTATACAGCCTTAATGTATGCAGCATGTGTTAAAGCAATATGCCTCTATGGAAGTGCGTTCATTGTTTTAGCGTGAGACCAAACAAATATGCTTTTAGGCAAAAATATGAAAAGTGTGTGCTGTACACATGCATTCAAGTATCACGTGTTCCATGGTACAAGCATCTTTGCAAAGCAAGCATGCGTTTATGAAACGTGTTATGCAACACGTATCTATACAAACATGAGGAATCATGTATATTTAAGTAAACATGTTTCATTATGCAACCGTGCATCTTTAGGTGATCATGCAACTATTAGGCGATCATGCAGCTTTATGCGATCCAGCATTTTATGTGATCGAGCACCTTTATGTGATCAAGATTCTTTATGCGATCAAGCCTTTATTGCGTGACCATGTGACTATGAAAAAAAACATGCATATCTATACAAATATAAACATGCATCTTTATGTGACCGGGTATCCTTAAGCAATCCTGTCACCTTATGCGACCACGCGTTCTTATGTGATCAAAAAATAAACATGTTTTGTGTTTTTTTTTTTTTTTTTACACAAACATGTCCAAACATGCATTTTGTACACACATGATCATATATCTTTATGCAAACATGTGAACTGGTAAAAACATCTTATCTTCAGCAACCTGTTTGTTTAAGCAGTAACTGTGCGTTTAAGGTGCACCTATGCGTTTCAGCAGCAACTGTGCAATCTAGCACTGTGCAATCCAGCCACTGTATATTTCAGCATCTGTGCGTTTTAAGCAACTGTGCAACTTTAGCAACTGTGCAATTCAGCATCTGCGCATGTTAGCAACTGTGCGATTTTAGGAACTGTGCATATCAGCATCTGTGCGATTTTAGCAACTGTGCATATCAGCATCTGTGCGTATTAGCAACTGTGCGATTTTAGCAATTGTGCATATCAGCAACTGTGCAATGCAAGCTTTAAGTAGGTTATACCATATGTGGGATGTGAACCCATGGCCTCAGTTTTTCAAGGTAGGAGCGCAGACCAGCAGGATACTGGGCCTTTGCTTAGCAACTGTTCGATTTAGCAAGTCTGTAAGCAAGCACCTGCTCAACTGCAGTTGGTCTTATACTTATACCCGTGGGATACCAAGCACATATGCACTACGCTCATGCCTTTCAAACATGTATTATAAAAACATGCATTTAAAAACTGCAAGCACGTATGTTATGCTGTTCCTGCCCACAAGCAGATAATGACACTTTTAAAGTGAACTGCTAATCATCCAGGGGTGTATCTACTACTTACAGCTTGTACATGCCCCATGGATAGGCAGAAAATATGCAGCATGTAATCATGACTTGTCTGTACCCGTTCCCAAGCTGGTACTCACGGCCCACTGTTCTGTCTCCAAGGCTTGTCCGACCTGTCAGCACATGGTAATGGCTGCCCTTCCTCTTCCTGCCTACAATAAACAATAGGCTAGGAGCAAACCTGCGCCTTCTAGTGGCTGGGGGGAAAACAGCAGCCTGCCTGAGCCAGAGTACAAGCATGATAGAACAGAACACTGCTCCCAGTGGCCACCGGGAAAACAGACAGTCAGATTGCTCTCTTAATAGAGACACTGCAAACAAATGCAGACTCGCCATTCCTCGCTGCAGGGTACTGCTGGATTATCACAGGGACCCAATCTTCACCCATCACGGTGGGTTGGTGTCATGCCAGACCTTCAAGGACGGGGTCCCCTCTGTACATAGGGTCCACTGCCTTGGACCTTGTATAGCGCCCTGCCAGAGAAACCTGTGGTATAGCGATGTGACCAAGGTGCCGGATCCCAGGGCCCAGCACTTCTAAGAGAAGCGTTACCGGCATAACCTCGTTCTTCCGTCTATCGAGGCTCGGGTACCATCCACTTTTGCCTTTGTTTTGGCTTTTCGAATGGATCCGATTGTATAGCTCCCTGGCCCTGGCTAGGGCCTTTCTGGGGAGCATAATGCTAACCGTGACCAACACCTTAGACATTGGCAAACAAACTGAGGTACTCCCTGTATGTGAGGGGTTATATAGGGAGGGGACTTCCTGTCTTGATTATGCCAGTGTCCATCACCTGAAGGTGGCCTATAACCCATATAGTAATTAATATGGTGCTCTGTGTCCCGTGATGTACCAGAGAGAAATCTTATTTTAAAGAACTTGAAAATGTATTTTTCTCACCATTATGTTGAAGACCAAAGTCCTGCATGAAGTTTCTCCACAGTGAAATGTTGCAGAGCTTAGTATTTTGTCTGCCAGGCAGTCAAGGCTAGGTCAGGTCAGAAAAAAAGTGAAGAACAGTACTTAAAAGAGTTTATGGCCTTTCATAAAATCTAACTTTGGACAGTTTTCAGGAATTTCGTTTTTTTTTTTCTACAAACAGAGTAACAAGTTCATTGATTGTCAAACAAAAATCTTTGTCAAGATTTCATTTAACAACAAGAAGTCTGTGTTCCCTTTGAAAGATCTTATTTTGCATTTGAAGCCAGTTTCTTTTTCTTCTTAAAGCGGTTGTAAACCCAGACAACATTTTTTTTTTTTTAAATCACCTGCAAGAAAAAGCCATAATGAGCTAGTATGACTAGCATACTAGCTCATTATGAATCACTTACCTTAGATCGGGACCCCCGAAGCCATCCTCGTCCCCCGCAGCCATCACTCCTCAGATACCCGGAAGGTTACTTCCGGGTATCGCCGCTCCAGCCAATCACAGCGCCGCTCCGGCGCTGTGATTGGCCGGAGCAGCGAAGACGTCGCTCCGCGCATGCGCGCTGGAGCTTTCTATTCCAGCAGAGCCGGAATTCTGAATGGGATTAACCCTGTGAATGCACCATTGTCTACGGCGCGCATGCGCCGTAGACATCGGTGCATGTCTTTTTTTGCAAATATCTCCTAAACCGTGTAGGTTTAGGAGATATTTCTTGCACCTACAGGTAAGCCTTAATCTAGGCTTACCTGTAGGTGTTTGTTTACAAAGTGGGTTTACAACCACTTTAAAGGAGAATTGCAGTCTGGCTAACATCATCAGTAAAGTCCTAATGCTTGCTTATTTATTACCTGGTATTTCTTTGCAATCGTGAGTTACAGAACTAAAGATGCCGAAAGATACTTTCCATGGAGGAGCGCAGATTTACAGCTTTTGTGTGGATGTAGGAGGGTCTGTAGTTGGATTGAACTGCATTGCTCGAAAATGGTTAGCTGTGATCTACAACACTTTGAAGCATCATTGTCTTCCAAGCATGCCTGTGGTTTTTCTGCAGACTGCAATGTCTGTTTTGCTTTCAAACAGGGCATCCCAAGGCTGGTTCACACATGTGCGGTGCGAACCGAAGCTCCGTTTTCACGGCTAATTGACAAAGTAATACTTATAAAGCAAATGCTGCGCTATCTGGATGTTAGCATGAGTGCCTTATTGCAATGACACAAAATAATATTTTTTACCATAAAACGTGTAATCAAAACATCGTAAACCTTATAATCCAAATATATACTAGAATATATAAAGTGCCTTTGTGTTAATAAATGAACAAATAAAGTGTTATCGTGCAAACTCCAAAAATGTCATACAATATAGGATCATCAATCCCCCTTAGGAAGATATGATTTATCCTTGTATCGACACGTGTTCGGGAGGGGACAGAACAGTGCAGGAGACAGCTGATCTGTCTCAGAACGGAGAGACACACTATTTTGGCGTTTTAGCATTTTTTTGACTTTCTATAGAGCAGTGCACTAAAGCACCTAGCCAGTGGCGTCACTAGGGTTGGTGTCACCTGGTGCGGTAAAATTTGGTGTCACCCCCCCCTCCCCCAGTTCATTGAGCCACCCGGGGCACTGAGCATTCTAGCACATCAGCACAGCTCTCCCCCCGTGTAATCCCCCTAATGGAACCCCTGTGTAATTCCCCTAATGGAACCCCCCCTGTAATCCCCCTAATGTCACGTTCCCCCCCGTACAACCTCCCTAATGTAAGCCCCCTGCAATCCCCCTAATGTAATCCCCCTAATTTAACCCCCCCAATGCAATCCCCTTAATGTAACCCCCCTGTTCATTCCCCCTAATGTAACCCCCTGTATTCCCCCTAATGTAACCCCCCCGTGCAATCCCCCTAATGTGACCCCCCGTGCAATCCCCCTAATGTGACCCCCCGTGCAATCCCCCTAATGTAACCCCCCTGTGCAATCCCCTAATGTAACCCCCCTGTGCAATCCCCTAATGTAATCCCCTTAATGTAACACCCCTGTATTCCCCCTAATGTAACATCCCTGTGCAATCCCCTAATGTAATCCCCTTAATGTAACACCCCTGTATTCCCCCTAATGTAACATCCCTGTGCAATCCCCTAATGTAATCCCCTTAATGTAACACCCCCCGTGCAATCCCCCTAATGTGACCCCCCGTGCAATCCCCCTAATGTGACCCCCCGTGCAATCCCCCTAATGTAACCCCCCTGTGCAATCCCCTAATGTAACCCCCCTGTGCAATCCCCTAATGTAAACCCCTGTATTCCCCCTAATGTAACCCCCCCGTGCAATCCCCCTAATGTGACCCCCAGTGCAATCCCCCTAATGTGACCCCCCCGTGCAATCCCCCTAATGTAACCCCCCTGTGCAATCCCCTAATGTAACCCCCCTGTGCAATCCCCTAATGTAATCCCCTTAATGTAACACCCCTGTATTCCCCCTAATGTAACATCCCTGTGCAATCCCCTAATGTAATCCCCTTAATGTAACACCCCTGTATTCCCCCTAATGTAACATCCCTGTGCAATCCCCTAATGTAATCCCCTTAATGTAACACCCCCCCGTGCAATCCCCCTAATGTGACCCCCCGTGCAATCCCCCTAATGTGACCCCCCCGTGCAATCCCCCTAATGTGACCCCCCGTGCAATCCCCCTAATGTAACCCCCCTGTGCAATCCCCTAATGTAACCCCCCTGTGCAATCCCCTAATGTAATCCCCCAATGTAATCCCCTTAATGTAACACCCCTGTATTCCCCGTAATGTAACATCCCTGTGCAATCCCCTAATGTAATCCCCTTAATGTAACACCCCTGTAATCCCCTTAATGTAACCCCCCTGTGCAATCCACTAATGTAATCCCCATAATGTAACACCCCTGTATTCCCCCTAATGTAACATCCCTGTGCAATCCCCTTAATGTAACCCCCCTGTATTCCCCCTAATGTAACCCCCCTGTGCAATCCCCTTAATGTAACACCCCTGTATTCCCCCTAATGTAACACCCCTGTGCAATCCCCTAATGTAATCCCCTTAATGTAACACCCCTGTATTCCCCCTAATGTAACACCCCTGTGCAATCCCCTAATGTAATCCCCTTAATGTAACACCCCTGTATTCCCCCTAATGTAACATCCCTGTGCAATCCCCTAATGTAATCCCCTTAATGTAACACCCCCCCGTGCAATCCCCCTAATGTGACCCCCCCGTGCAATCCCCCTAATGTGACCCCCCCGTGCAATCCCCCTAATGTGACCCCCCGTGCAATCCCCCTAATGTAACCCCCCCGTGCAATCCCCTAATGTAACCCCCCTGTGCAATCCCCTAATGTAATCCCCTTAATGTAACACCCCTGTAATCCCCTTAATGTAACCCCCCTGTGCAATCCCCTAATGTAATCCCCTTAATGTAACACCCCTGTATTCCCCCTAATGTAACCCCCCTGTGCAATCCCCTTAATGTAACCCCCCTGTATTCCTCCTAATGTAACCCCCCTGTATTCCCCCTAATGTAACCCCCCCTGTGCAATTCCTCCTAATTTAACCCCCCCCCCTGTATTCCTCCTAATGTAACCCTCCCTTCAATCTCCCTAATGTAACCCCCCCTGTATTCCTCCTAATGTAACCCCCCCCCCTGTATTCCTCCTAATGTAACCCCCCCTGTGCAATTCCTCCTAATTTAACCCCCCCCTGTATTCCTCCTAATGTAACCCCCCCCTGTATTCCTCCTAATGTAACCCCCCCTGCAATCTCCCTAATGTAATCCACCCCCACCTGCAATCTCCCTAATGTAACCCCCCCCCCCCTATATCTCCTCTCTCCCTACAGTCACAGACCTCGGATTAGCGCGCTCTGTCCACATGGACGTTCCTCCTCCTGTTGTGAATATACTGTCAGTGTGGAGGAGGAGGAGACTAGGCTCCGTCGGTCTGAGGAATGTATTTGTTGTGAGCCGGCACCTCTCCCCACCTGCCTGAGCGTCAATAGGCGGATTGCAGTGCCGGGCGCTGTGCACTGGACTATGGCACTGTCTGCCTCGAGTCACAACACAATTCCTCCTCCCTCCCCGAACATTGCGGGGAGCGAAGGAGACACTGGAGTGCGCAGGGGAAGTAGGAAAAGGTGCCTCTCTCAATCCAGCGCCGTGATGGTGTCACCCCTCTGGCGGGTGTCACCCGGGTGCGACCCGCACCCCCCGCACCTGCCTTGCAACGCCAGTGCACCTAGCAAATGTGAGTACCCTGACAGTGGGGTTACGGTTTATTATTAAAAGTATATTTTTTTTAACCACTTCAGCCCCGGACCATTTGACTGCCAAAGACCAGAGCACTTTTTGCGATTCGGCACTGCGTCGCTTTAACTGACAATTGTGCGGTCGTGCGACGTGGCTCCCAAACAAAATTGACGTCCTTTTTTTCCCACAAATAGAGCTTTCTTTTTTTTTTTTTTAACAGAAGGAATGTTTATTGAGATATTCAATCATTTACATGTTAAGCATATCAAGTGTTACAATGAAAGACAATAAGCGATATGACGGCAGGGAAAATCATAAAACAAAACTAAGGAGCCAACAAGCGTCAGGCGAGCATAGTACAGTAGGGTACATTCTGGATTGACTTGGGAACAGGAAAACATCTGAACAAACCAGGGGTACCCTATCATCACGCACGATGGGCCTGACATGAGCAGTCCAGTAAAAACTGACAAGGTGTGACTGTCAAAATTGTCTCTTGCTATCAACGTGACGGGAAGTGGGGGTGGGAAAATGGGGTGGGAAACACACCTCTGTCTGTCCCTACCAGAGGGGGGGAATCAGGAGAGTCATCAGGCTGGGCCAGAAGGTGAGGGCCAGGATGAGGTCCACCACCTAGAATTACATTGTGAGATGCCTAGCCGCCCAAATTTTATGATTTTTTTTAGGGCAGTTGCGTCCCATGTATGTCAACTTTTACAAAGGTAGAGCTGCGCTCACCAAGTCTTTCCAGACAGTAACCCGAGGAGGCTCCGTGGCTTTCCACTGGAGTAGTATAGTAGTGGTGCAACGGATCGTCATTGATCCGTGATCCGCACGGATCAATGACTTCGGATCGGCACACACGTGATCCGCCGCGGGATGGCAGAGCAGTAAAACACACATTGAAACTGTCTCCACTCTGCTCGCACACAGCCCCGCCTCCTCCTAACCCCGCGCTGTGATAGACAGAATGCGGGTCCAATGCAGGGATGTGTTTTGTCTATCACAGCGTGGGGTTAGGAGGAGGCGGGGCTGTGTGCGAGCAGAGCGGAGACAGTTTCAACATACGGGCGGTGAGTTGCTTTCTAGCAGAAAATGCGTGCTGCCGTCCGTCCTCCCCTCTCCCCCCCCCCCCCACATACCACACTTGGCTGGCTCTGTTTTCGGGACTCCATCCTCCCCCCCTCATCCCCCGCTGTCTCCTGTCCCTGTCCCTATGTACACAGTGAGAGGGGTGAGCTGTGCTCTTCCCATCTCAGCTGTGACAGGAGTTCTAGCACAGTGCTAGTGCTATGACTCCTGTTTTGGAGGTGACAGGGTCAATAAAGAGAACCTGTCTCCTCCAATTGCTATCACACAGGGAATTGTTTTCTCCTGTGTGATAGCAATAAAGTTAAGTGCAAAAAAATTGATAAAAAAAAGAAATAATAATTAAATTAATAAAATAAAAAAGTAATTAAAAAGTAAAGAATAAGAAAAATAATATTAAAAATAAGAAAATTATACAAAAATAAAAAAAAGTAAACGACAAGCTCCGAATAAAAAAAAGTGATAAAGTAAAAAAAAAAAAGAAACAAAAAATATTTGAACTAACCGTGCCGCCCCTGCCATCCAATTGCCATTCTCCGTTGATTTTGGGGGGGGGGTGGTTCGGTTGGTGGGGAGGGGGTGCATTGTGGAACCTGGACTTGGGGCTGGAGGGAGAGCAAATCCGGCCCTGCACTGTGACCCCGCATGCTTGGCCAATCACATCGCCGGCAGCGAGGAGAGCCATAATTGGCCACAGGCAGGATGCCTGTGGCCAATTATAGCTCAGGGGGATTTAGTACACACCCCACACTATAAAGGGCCGCCAGCGCGGCGGTCTTGTGTAGTGTGTTCCGGTTCAGGGAGAGAGAAGGATAGGCAGGGACAGTGTCAGTGCTATTTGTTCATTTAACTTGTGTGCAGGGAGAGAGAAGGATAGGCAGGGACAGTGTCAGTGATATTATTTGCTAAACCTTGTGTGCAGGGAGAGAGAAGGATAGGCAGGGACAGTGTCAGTGATATTATTTGATAAACCTTGTGTGCAGGGAGAGAGAAGGATAGGCAGGGACAGTGTCAGTGATATTCTTTGCTAAGCCTCCTGCACAGTATACACCTGAAGCTAGCCCTATTGCTGTGTTTTCCTGTTGTGTAACACAGGCAGGCATCTGCAGCACTTATAGCGGGCGTAGTGTGCCTCCTGCACATTATACACCTGAAGCTAGCCCTTATTGCTCGTGGTTTTTTTCTTTTGTGTTACACTAACAGGCATCTGCAGCACTTACAGCGGGCATAGTGTGCTTCCTGCAAAATATACACCTGAAGCTAGCCCTTATTGCTGTGTTTTCCTGTTGTGTAACACAGGCAGGCATCTGCAGCACTTACAGCAGGCGTAGTGTGCTTCCTGCACATTATACACCTGAAGCTAGCCCTTATTGCTCGTGTTTTTTTTCTTTTGTGTTACACTAACAGGCATCTGCAGCACTTACAGCGGGCGTAGTGTGCTTCCTGCAAAATATACACCTGAAGCTAGCCCTTATTAATGTGTTTTCCTGTTGTGTAACATAGGCAGGCATCTGCAGCACTTACAGTGGGCGTAGTGTGCCTCCTGCACAGCATACACCTGAAGCTAGCCCTTATTGCTTGTGTTTTTTTTCTTTTGTGTTACACTAACAGGCATCTGCAGCACTTACAGCGGGCGTAGTGTGCTTCCTGCAAAATATACACCTGAAGCTAGCCCTTATTGCTGTGTTTTCCTGTTGTGTAACACAGGCAGGCATCTGCAGCACTTACAGCGGGCTTAGTGTGCCTCCTGCACATTATACACCTGAAGCTAGCCCTTATTGCTGTGTTTTCCTGTTGTGTAACACAGGCAGGCATCTGCAGCACTTACAGCGGGCGTAGTGTGCTTCCTGCAAAATATACACCTGAAGCTAGCCCTTATTGCTGTGTTTTCCTGTTGTGTAACACAGGCAGGCATCTGCAGCACTTACAGCGGGCGTAGTGTGCCTCCTGCACATTATACACCTGAAGCTAGCCCTTATTGCTCGTGTTTTTTTTATTTTGTGTTACACTAACAGGCATCTGCAGCACTTACAGAGGGCGTAGTGTGCTTCCTGCAAAATATACACCTGAAGCTAGCCCTTATTGCTGTGTTTTCCTGTTGTGTAACACAGGCAGGCATCTGCAGCACTTACAGTGGGCGTAGTGTGCCTCCTGCACATTATACACCTGAAGCTAGCACTTATTGCTGTGTTTTCCTGTTGTGTAACACAGGCAGGCATCTGCAGCACTTACAGCAGGCGTAGTGTGCTTCCTGCAAAATATACACCTGAAGCTAGCCCTTATTGCTGTGTTTTCCTGTTGTGTAACACAGGCAGGCATCTGCAGCACTTACAGCGGGCGTAGTGTGCCTCCTGCACATTATACACCTGAAGCTAGCCCTTATTGCTGTGTTTTCCTGTTGTGTAACACAGGCAAGCATCTGCAGCACTTACAGCGGGCGTAGTGTGCTTCCTGCAAAATATACACCTGAAGCTAGCCCTTATTGCTGTGTTTTCCTGTTGTGTAACACAGGCAGGCATCTGCAGCACTTACAGCGGGCGTAGTGTGCTTCCTGCAAAATATACACCTGAAGCTAGCCCTCATTGCTGTGTTTTCCTGTTGTGTAACACAGGCAGGCATCTGCAGCACTTACAGTGGGCGGAGTGTGCCTCCTGCACAGTATACACCTGAAGCTAGCCCTCATTGCTTGTGTTTTTTTTCTTTTGTGTTACACTAACAGGCATCTGCAGCACTCACAGCGGGCGTAGTGTGCTTCCTGCAAAATATACACCTGAAGCTAGCCCTTATTGCTTTGTTTTCCTGTTGTGTAACACAGGCAGGCATCTGCAGCACTTGCAGCGGGCGTAGTGTGCCTCCTGCACATTATACACCTGAAGCTAGCCCTTATTGCTGTGTTTTCCTGTTGTGTAGCACAGGCAGGCATCTGCAGCACTTACAGTGGGCGTAGTGTGCCTCCTGCACAGTATACACCTGAAGCTAGCCCTTATTGCTCGTGGTTTTTTTCTTTTGTGTTACACTAACAGGCATCTGCAGCACTTTCTGCGGGCGTAGTGTGCTTCCTGGAAAATATACACCTGAAGCTAGCCCTTATTGCTGTGTTTTCCTGTTGTGTAACACAGGCAGGCATCTGCAGCACTTACAGCGGGCGTAGTGTGCCTCCTGCACATTATACACCTGAAGCTAGCCCTTATTATTGTGTTTTCCTGTTGTGTAACACAGGCAGGCATCTGCAGCACTTACAGTGGGCGTAGTGTGCTTCCTGCAAAATATACACCTGAAGCTAGCCCTTATTGCTGTGTTTTCCTGTTGTGTAACACAGGCAGGCATCTGCAGCACTTACAGCGGGCGTAGTGTGCCTCCTGTACATTATACACCTGAAGCTAGCCCTTATTGCTCGTGTTTTTTTTTTTTTGTGTTACACTAACAGGCATCTGCAGCACTTACAGCGGGCGTAGTGTGCTTCCTGCAAAATATACACCTGAAGCTAGCCCTTATTGCTGTGTTTTCCTGTTGTGTAACACAGGCAGGCATCTGCAGCACTTACAGTGGGCGTAGTGTACCTCCTGCACAGTATACACCTGAAGCTAGCCCTTATTGCTCATGGTTTTTTTATTTTGTGTTACACTAACAGGCATCTGCAGCACTCACAGCGGGCGTAGTGTGCTTCCTGCAAAATATACACCTGAAGCTAGCCCTTATTGCTGTGTTTTCCTGTTGTGTAACACAGGCAGGCATCTGCAGCACTTACAACGGGCGTAGTGTGCCTCCTGCACATTATACACCTGAAGCTAGCCCTTACTGCTCGTGGTTTTTTTCTTTTGTGTTACACTAACAGGCATCTGCAGCACTTACAGCGGGCATAGTGTGCTTCCTGCAAAATATACACCTGAAACTAGCCCTTATTGCTGTGTTTTCCTGTTGTGTAACACAGGCAGGCTTCTGCAGCACTTACAGTGGGCGTAGTGTGCCTCCTGCACAGTATACACCTGAAGCTAGCCCTTATTGCTTGTGGGTTTTTTCTTTTGTGTTACACTAACAGGCATCTGCAGCACTTACAGTGGGCGTAGTGTGCTTCCTGCAAAATATACACCTGAAGCTAGCCCTTATTGCTGTGTTTTCCTGTTGTGTAACACAGGCAGGCATCTGCAGCACTTACAGCGGGTGTAGTGTGCCTCCTGCACATTATACACCTGAAGCTAGCCCTTATTGCTGTGTTTTCCTGTTGTGTAACACAGGCAGGCATCTGCAGCACTTACAGTGGGCATAGTGTGCCTCCTGCACAGTATACACCTGAAGCTAGCCCTTATTGCTCGTGGTTTTTTTCTTTTGTGTTACACTAACAGGCATCTGCAGCACTTACAGCGGGCGTAGTGTGCTTCCTGCAAAATATACACCTGAAGCTAGCCCTGATTGCTGTGTTTTCCTGTTGTGTAACACAGGCAGGCATCTGCAGCACTTACAGCGGGCGTAGTGTGCCTCCTGCACATTATACACCTGAAGCTAGCCCTTATTGCTGTGTTTTCCTGTTGTGTAACACAGGCAGGCATCTGCAGCACTTACAGCGGGCGTAGTGTGCTTCCTGCAAAATATACACCTGAAGCTAGCCCTTATTGCTGTGTTTTCCTGTTGTGTAACACAGGCAGGCATCTGCAGCACTTACAGTGGGCGTAGTGTGCCTCCTGCACAGTATACTCCTGAAGCTAGCCCTTATTGCTCGTGGTTTTTTTCTTTTGTGTTACACTAACAGGCATCTGCAGCACTTACAGCGGGCGTAGTGTGCTTCCTGCAAAATATACACCTGAAGCTAGCCCTTATTGCTGTGTTTTCCTGTTGTGTAACACAGGCAGGCATCTGCAGCACTTACAGCGGGCGTAGTGTGCCTCCTGCACATTATACACCTGAAGCTAGCCCTTATTGCTGTGTTTTCCTGTTGTGTAACACAGGCAGGCATCTGCAGCACTTTCAGCGGGCGTAGTGTGCTTCCTGCAAAATATACACCTGAAGCTAGCCCTTATTGCTGTGTTTTCCTGTTGTGTAACACAGGCAGGCATCTGCAGCACTTACAGTGGGCGGAGTGTGCCTCCTGCACAGTATACACCTGAAGCTAGCCCTTATTGCTCGTGTTTTTTTTCTTTTGTGTTACACTAACAGGCATCTGCAGCACTTACAGCGGGCGTAGTGTGCTTCCTGCAAAATATACACCTGAAGCTAGCCCTTATTGCTGTGTTTTCCTGTTGTGTAACACAGGCAGGCATCTGCAGCACTTACAGCGGGCGTAGTGTGCTTCCTGCAAAATATACACCTGAAGCTAGCCCTTATTGCTGTGTTTTCCTGTTGTGTAACACAGGCAGGCATCTGCAGCACTTACAGTGGGCGTAGTGTGCCTCCTGCACAGTATACACCTGAAGCTACCCCTTATTGCTGGTTTTCCCATCTCCCTGCAGGCCATTAGAATGGGCAAGCAGGCTCTGTGTCTAGAGACAACAGTGCTGGTCGTGGACGGGGTGCATCGTCATCAGCACGTGGCCATGGGACACGCTTCTCCTTATTTTCGTCAGCTGGACGTGTTGAGCCGCATCATGCCGAAGACTTGGTAGAGTGGATGACCAAGCCCTCCTCATCCTCCTCATCCTCTCTCACCCAGGCTCTGGCTACTGGCGAAGCAGCTGCCAAAGCGTCCTCTTCCCTCGTATCAATGTCATCATCAGTCACTCCTTCCCTAGACCCACCATGTCCTCCTGAGGAGTC
Source organism: Rana muscosa (assembly GCA_029206835.1). Classification (NCBI taxonomy): domain Eukaryota; kingdom Metazoa; phylum Chordata; class Amphibia; order Anura; family Ranidae; genus Rana; species Rana muscosa. The sequence continues at coordinate 211,957,495 of CM055116.1, forward strand.
CCCCGAACTTTTTGAGCACAGTGTTGGGTATATGCTCCAGGAGGATGCCCAGCGTTTCGAAGGGTCTGATGATAATACACAGCTAGAGGAAGGCAGTAGCGTGAGAGCAGAGAGAGGGGATGCTCAAGAAGGACAGCAATCTGGCAGTCATGTTCCAGCAGCTGCAGCATACTGCCAGATTGGCTCCAGTGATGAGGAGGGAGGGGATGATGAGGTCACTGACTCCACGTGGGTGCCTGATAGGAGAGGAGAGGAGGAGGAGGATGAGGAGGAGGCACATCTCCAACGAGGCAGGATGCCCTCGGGGGGCCAGCGTAAGGGCAGCACACAGACTGAATCACACCGCAGAGCTCCGCCTGTGCAGGGCGCTGCCTCTGCCCGTTATTCCAAAAGTTCTTTGGTGTGGGCCTTTTTTGAGTCGAGTGCATCAGATCGCACAGCTGCTGTTTGCAACATATGTCTGAAGCGTATCTCGCGTGGCCAAAACATCAGCCGCTTGGGCACCACATGCTTGACCAGACATATGTTGACCTGCCATGCAGCTCGTTGGCAAGTGTATCTTAAAGACCCACACCAAAGAACAAAGCGGACCTCTCCTTGCTCCTCATCAGCTGGGATCTCCAACCCCACTGTACCTTCAGTTCTCTCTGAAACCTGCACTGAGAGGAATGAAGGTGTAGAATTAGGTGTGTCACAGCCAAG